>CM046880.1:171823344-172431713 GCA_025667525.1 Glebionis coronaria | reverse complement strand
CTAGCAAACAGAGGAATGATTCGGGGAGGTTTCTATGGAACCCTGTTCTGTTCCTATCTATTTCTTGGGAGTGTTGGGGATTATATGTACTGGCGTGCGGAAGGGGGTCATGAGATAACCTATGTTTGAAGACATAGTCGGCCAGCCACACTATCGAATCAATGAAAAAGTAATGGTCGTACCAGTTTTTTACTGAGTCCATGGGCTTATTATGGGACTGGGGTCTATTGGGGGATTGTTTCTTAAAAGATAGCCAACCATTTACTATACCGGGGGTGTAAAATAGCCGGAATAGTTCTACGGTTGGGGGGGATTCTACTAGCGTGGCAAAGAATTTCGAATTGACTTACCTTACATGCGCCTATACAGTGAAGCTGGCTAATATGTACATCATAATACCCTAATAGATCTATGAGGAAACGAGTGAAAGGAATGCGGTAGTTGGCCGCATCAAAAAGACGAGTATATAGGCCAATCTTTCCCTGCGGAGCCTCAGTTATGAGGTCTCCGATACCAGGGAGAGAGGGGTGTAGTTTGGTAGGGATGAAGTAGTTGGTGCAAAAATGATCTAATTGCTCCTGGGTCATTACATTAAGCACGGATACCAATTGTAGGGTTGTTTCTTTGGGCCATTACTAAATAAAAAGTTAAGGACGTGGTATTCTAACCTGTGGAGGAAGGGATCCGTGCGTGAGTAAGTGAAGCTAAGAAGAAAAGCTTTAATGGCAGAAATGGAGAAAAAGACTGTGTGATTCACACAGCCGTAGGGGTGGCTTATTTATAGGGTTGCCTTGTGGGTCATGGTCTGTTGGATGCATGACACGTGTTTGCCACTATCCTTAATCGTGTGGTTAGGGTGTGAGTGGCAAGGGAAAAGTCACGTGGGACCCACGGGTCACTTCTGGCTCAGTAGTTTACGTCGCTCGAGGTTCTGACTGTTTGCACTTTGTCAGTCAAGTGGCAGGTGAACAGTTAATTTTGTCGGGATATGCGGTCTTACGTAAGACCCAAATTCAATGCTACATTTAATTTGTCTCGGTCGTCACGTGCGGCTGGGGTACTACTGGAATAAATTCCTAACGTCAGGCAGCCACATGTGCGGCCTAAACAAATTTTTTGATAATCATTTTTCTTAAAAAGATCTTTCTTGGTACGCCCAGAGAGCTTCTTTTTAGTCTAGAGGTTACGCCTACGGCTGTAACAACTAGACTGGGGGGACATGATGACGTATAGTCCCCAGCCGGGTCATGGACCCGGCCCACGGGTACTTCCCGTATCCGGCCCATCACAGATAGGTGGGAATAATGTTATTTGAGCTTATGGGCTTGGATGAACAGTAACCACACACACGTGTGCGGCCCACGGCCCGGCATGCCCGGTGCAGGGTTAGACAGAATCATACTCCTACTATGATTAGGATTTATCCCAAAGAAGAGGATATTCACTCACCATAATTAGAAGATAACAATCAATCTAAAACTGGTGATTATCCTTTCCTTGGGGCCGAAGCATCAGTGACAGCCCATTAAGGTTTCACTGCCTATATAAGGAACCCCCAAGGGTTCCACAAAGGTATTACGTTCTATACACTCTCAACTCATCCGATTCCTATAAACCCTAACCGATTACTTACTCTCACGCCGGGGTCTAATCGTGGGAAACATTCCCACGGTAAGCCTAACGCGTGTTGTTTAGTGTGTAGGATCCCAACCATACAATTCACTTGGTGCAGGAGCCGGAGTCCAGCCAACCCGAATTAAGCCTAATTCGGGTCTAGCAAGGATCATCCAACTATTGTATCAATAGGTACATAAATAACTCAACAAAAGATAGAAACTACCTTTTGTACCAAATTATGTACTATAATGTACAATTTAAGCAAAATACAACAATGACTAGCGTAGACGATTATGGTTCAACCCGCACTAGTCACAACCCGAAAAGAAAATAACATGTGGCTATGTATGAACTACTATGGTTCAACCCATACTAGTCAAAACTTAACAAACATCGCAAGTAAAAACCAATAACATCCAGAAAACTTTAATTAATATAAAATGCACACATACTCCTATGACGCCTATATGCAAGGACCCTTAAGCTATAGACTAGGTTACTAGACTATGCAACCTAATTCTCTATAACCATTGGCTCTGATACCATTCTGTCACACCCCACCATGGCGGAATATGGGGCGCGACGTATGGATATCATCACAACATGGCGTGTCTATAGAGATAACTAAATGAACTAAGAAATGTCATAAAATGGTGACAAAAATGTCATGACAATATCTCAACAAAACAAGAGTCTAGGCAAGTAGGTAACAGTCCTACCTCTTACCCAAGACAAACAATACATAAACAAAGAAAACATATAAGGGTCAACATTATCACTTATTAAACAAAAAAAGAAACTAAGAAGGAACGGGGATCTCCTTCTATATGCAATCCTAATGCCTCCAAAACTAGCCACTTCTATTCTCAAGCTTAACCACATTCTCACCTGAAAGAGACACTAAAACACGTCAACATAAAGTTGGTGAGAGTCATAGGTTTTGACTCCAACGCCAAAATCAAACCATAAGTTGTGAACAACAACCACTAACAAAAGAACATATGGACAATGTGCTACAAACATTCATTTACAACTAATATTCAAGATTTAACAAACAAAACCAAATCCAAATCCAAGGCTCTCAGCCTTACGAAACACCAAGGTCCCATAGGTGCCCATACACCTACGTATCAATCCCAAGGCCCCGTCTTGTCATTATACATTGGTCCCATAAATGCTCACACATCTATGTACCTCCCCAAGGCCCCGCCTTGTCAACATCCCCTTGGTACCAAGTCAAATCACAAAACAATCATGAATCAGTTAGCAGTTAATCACATAAGTATGCACAAGTCCATCACCAAACACAAAACATTCACAACATAATTTATAAAAACAAGACAGTGTCTCTTCCATCCCATCTGGAAGTGAAAACCATTAAAATATATGGTATTATGCAACTCACCTGATTGAGCTTCTCCCAATAATCCGTGCACTAGCAAAAAGCTAACAAACAAAAACACAAAATAAAAACATGAACCAAACACTAAGATGGCTCATAAACCTATGATGGACATCTAAACTTCTCCCATGTATATACCTCATTTATATGCTCTAAGCATCTCATTAAATCCCTCTATAAATCCCTTAACTTAGTTTACTTCATAACCCGTCCCGTTAACATTTTACCCAAAACAGTCCCGGTTTTTAGGTCTCCAAACTATAAGCCAAAAGCCTACCTAACCATACACATGACCTCTGTAAAGGAAACCCTATGCCCTTACATATGTTATCTAACTCCTCCTTTTTTCCCCAACCTTAAAGCTACTGTTAAGGCCTCGATATATATATATATATATATATATATATATATATATATATATATATATATATATATATATATATATATATATATATATATATATATATATATATATATATATATATATATATATATATATATATATATATATATATATATACTTTTGTCTATCCGGATTTTACTAATTTTGAACATACAAAAAGTTTGTTATGGTTAGGGGGTCTTACCCTAACCAACAATCTTAGCCCAAATGCAGATACTTCCTATAATATATAAACCAACTCCCATGTTCGTTTGAAAGTCCCAATATAACCCTAAGTACCCAAAACATAAAAAGAAAACAAGTTGATTTCAAAACTGTTTTGACCTCCGACTCTTGTAACCTGTTTTTGACCCACTTCCCCACCTCCAATTTAGTTCTCATTTATTGAATTTGAAAGCCAACTCAAATACCTTTCCAGGGATACTTGGATCACAAAATAAGAGTTTATAGACTCTAGATATTATCAAAACAATTGACCTAAAATTATGCTCAGTTTTTAAAAAACGAATTTAATTAAATTAACCTAATTAATTATACATAAACCCTAATTAAAACCTATAAACAATTTCCAATGATAAAAACCTATTAATTACATTATTAATTACAGACTATTAACAAAATCTTATTAAAAATTTTGAATGTCAAACCCTAATCCATCATATTATGTTACATACGTAAATTAAACGTTAATTAAGCATAGTTTTAGCGCATACCTTAAACCATAATTGAATAATTGGGTTTTCTTCATCCACCATTGTTAATCACGACTCATATTAGGTTTGGGAGAAAGAAAATTCGTTTTGGGGGCTAAAGGGAGTAATATGGGTAATTAAAACTAACCAGGAAGCCTAATAGTACTCAAATTGGGCTCCCCTTCCTTTCCTTAAGCAAAATTTGTCCCAAAACCAAGCCCAACACCGTATGGCCAACTTTTTTTAACTATATTACTGTAAATTAACTAATAATTTTTATTACCTTAAATTCCCTTAATTTATTTCAGCTCCTAAAGCCTCCCGAACCTCAAAACCGTAAAACTAGTCAAATTTACGCGTATACCGTAAAAGACGTAAAATATACAGTTTTATAAAAACTCTTGAAATATGAAATAAACTAATTAACGAAGTCCTAAATGACTTAAAACCATCCCGAAAAATACTCCCGTGACTAAATACCTCATCCGAGACCTCGAAATGCTAATCCGTAAATCGTAAAAATATGATTTTCTATAATACATATACGTATACGTAAACCACTAAATAACACCATCTCATTTCATAGTCACTACCATGTGAGCTCATGAACATGAAATAATCACACATCGTTTCACTCACAAGGTACCCCGTACCGGAAACGATAACCAAACCACAATCTATACACACCAATTAGCACATAAACACGAAAAGACACGAAACTAGCACAAAATAAAACAAAGTGACGAACCTCAAAACCACAGTTGTCACAGTGTCGGTCGGCTTCTTCTCCTTTGAAACAGGTTTATTCATATCCGAAGGAGGATAAAGAGCATCATCAAAGTCCAAAGGAGGAGAATCATTCTCATTTGGGAAGTATATATTGAGAAAAGTCGCAAAATCTTCCTCAAATGAGTAATTATCCAAAGTATCAATCGTGTTTGGTGGAGGATATTCATCAAAAGTCGGAGTAAGGTCATCATGAGAGGAATCACTCGAGAGAATATCAACATCACCAAAATCATCATAAGTGGGCATGTCTGGATACTCTAAAATAAAAGCAGCATAATCATCCCCATCAGAACTAGAATATTTATCATAATCATCATAGATTGGTGGAGAATCATAAATTGGTGGGGGATCCACATTGGAGAAGGAATCATCAAAATCATCCACATCGTGTTGGAAAAGTGGATTATCATGGGAAGACTCAAAAAGAGGATTATCATATACAAAAAAGTCATCAAGCTTAAAACTTTCCAAAGTAGAAGTAAGCTCTTCTTGAAGCACATTAATCATTTTCACGGATTCTTTTCCATTTGTCTTACTTGTAATCTTCCCCATCTTAAAAACTTGATCATCATTCCCGACTCTTAAGATTAATTCACCTTTGGAAACATCGTCTAAAGTTTTTCCGGTTCTCATGAATGGCCGACCAAGTATTGACGGAATACGAGGGTCCATTTCATAATCAACAACAACAAAATCAACCGGAAAAGTGAAGGTACCAACTTTAATAAATACATCTTCAGCAATACCAACGCGGTAAGCGAGAGTACGATTTGCAAGCTCAAGAGTCATCTTTGTTGGTGTAAGATCGGGTAATGATAACTTTTTCCAAACACATAAAGGCATCAGATTTATACTTGCCCCCAGATCAGCTAAAGCAGTAAATTCTTCGGTTTTGTTGAAAATGCAAGGCAATACAAAACGACCGGGATCTCCAAGTTTTTTTGGAAGTTCTTTAAGAATAACTACAGAACAGTTTTGATTTAGGCGTGGGTTGACAAACTCGGCCATCTTTTCCTTCTTGTTAAGCAATTCCTTGTGTAACACCCCCACAATTGCTATGCGCAGCGGAACTACAACAATGGGTGCTACACAGTATTCATTGCACACAAGATATATCAAACGACGCTAAAAAGACGTCAACTTAAAACTTGAATTTAAAATTGTTAGATGATACATGTCCACTGTTTTTCCAACCCCAATTTGGTACAACAGAGTTAAGCGTTTTAGGTCCCCATGAATCACAACCCAAGAATTCCAGTTTTACAACAACATAACATTAAACTTTAAAAATGTTTAAGTAGAAAAGGAGGAAAAACAAGCGGACTCCAAGCCATACACACAACATCCATCCCATGCATGCTCCATCCTACACCTCAGCGGTTACCTGAAACACATGCCAAAAATTTGGTCAACGAAAACGTTGAGTGGAATTCATAGGTTTTTCAATCAATTTGAACGTATATATAATAAAAACCATTCGTGATCATTTATAGTCTTGTCGATCAAACAAACTATAATCAGGATACTGACAAATGTGTTTAAGCTCATGACACTAATCTGTTAACTCAATCACCCGCGTAATAAATACCGGCGTGATTCAGATGAAACCAGTGCCCCTTCTAAAGGCATCAGTTGCAATTATACCTTATTTCTCATACAAAATAATCTACCGCAGAACTTACTAAAAGTACAGCTTCTCGGCTAGCATTGGGTCGTTAACCCCGTAGTACTACAAATTGCATAAGCGGCTATTTCCCCCTACTCGAGGGCAGGACAATAGTTAATAGTTCATGATTTTAGGGACTTTTGCAACTTTGGTACTCAACACAATTTCTAAGGCAACTTTCGGGTCTAACAATCATTCATGATATACGTTCCTTTTAAAAACTAGCATGCATTTCCCTCGCGGGTAAAACAATTTGAAATAAACATAAGCGAGGCTAAAAATTCACACCTTATATCTTAAGTAGTCGGTAGTTCGAGGGATGATCACTGACGACGAAACGGATGCCCGGTTAAATCAACACCTATCACAAATAACGCGTAATGAGTAATCTCATTTTAAATACTTACGGTACTGTATAAAATACATATATACTAGTCACTTAGGACAAGTATAACTCACGCCAAAAACAAAATAACAAGTATCACTCATTTTATACCATTCGTTCTCATTACCTACGTTGTCCATTTTTACTCGTTCTCGCCGGTACTTGACTAAAGTACGGGCTATTTTACCATGTTTAACCACACTTATAAAATTTGACAAAATTCTCAAAAATCCTATAAGACCTGTAGATAACATGTTTTTAAGCCCAATGAAAGTTTTTACTTTTACGACCCGTTACGCAACTCTTTTCCAAAACTACATTTTACGGGCTGAAATTGCACTTCGACCAATTTTGACCTCTTTGACCTATATGAAAAGTACCTTTGACTTCTTTGACACCTAAGTCAACATATAGACTCATTTGTACAGGTTAGGGACCAAGTTTTGACCCTTGACCATTTACCAATTCATACTTGTGACCCTCGGGATTTGACTAAAACTTTACATAAATCCGGATTATGAAAGTCCTCGTCTCCCGGTACTCGATCTTTAAAACGTCATAACTTTTAGCTCGTTTTGAGTCACGGGCTCTACCTTATACCAAATTAAAGACAAGAAGACCCTCTATAACTACATTTAGTTTTCAAGACCTGAAAAAAAAAAAATTTATGAAATGAGCTAAAAGTTTCTGCCTAAAATTGGCTACTCCAAAATCATGCTTAGACTCGATTTCAAACCTTCTAACCACCACTAGGCATCATCCTAAGCCTTCCCAAACATATCCTAACACAAAAATTCAGTCCTACCCCTATTGATCAACCAATCTCAAAATCAAAAATCAAAGAACTCAAACATGCAATCACCTAAACCTACTTAAATCATCCTTAAACACATAACCAAACACTAGGATAAGCTCAAAATTCAACAACCACCATGGCTCCCCAAACACCCCTTGTGCCGTGGGGTTTGGGTGACCCAATCAGCACAACCAAATTGATTTTGGTGGGTTTTCTTGGTGTTTATACTTCCATTACTCATAAATTTAACATGCATTACAACACTTAGCCTTAAAAACGAATTTGGATCATCATAAAAAATTTTGGAAAATTTTTGTTAGTGCATGTGGGATTTAAGCACATACAAATGTAGGGAATGACCAAATTAGATGTGGTCTAACCTTAATTTTTATGAAAATCAAGTGAAAAAAAGTTTTTGATGGATTTCTTGGTGGGTTGGGGTGTCCGTCGGCTAGAGAGGGCAAGAGAGGAGAGAGTTGATTATTTTTGGTGAAAATTTTCTATGTGTTTGTGTTTGTGTCAATTTTGGGCCTTTTTGGTGGATTGGGAGGGACCATTTTGCAATATTTGGTTTCTTTTGGCCTTAAGTTGAAAACGTCCTCAAAACTTTGCGGGTTCGACTCATTTGTCAATTTTGAAAATTTTACGGGAGTCGGAAATCTTCCCGAACGCTCCAAAATATTTTTGGGATACTTTAAATGTACTCGGAAGGCTATAAAACTCACCCGACTCAACTTAACACGAACCGTAAATAAAATTCTCGAAAAATTACATTATCGATAAATCGTCAATAATTATATAAAATTGGGCATCCCTCGGGATCGTAATCGTCATCGTCCTTCTTAAATCGTCAAACGTAAAAATTATAACCTCGAACATCGGCTTTAACCAAAATACTTATAAATATAGAAATTAAAATTTATTAAAAATTTCAAAAATTAGCGTAATTTAGGGTAACGTTAATGACCTCGATTCTAGGGTGTCACATCCACCCCTCCTTAAAGAGAGCGACGTCCCGGCGCTCGCCTCTTCTTGTACTCACATTTCGTTCTACTGGAACAGATGAGGATACCTTTCCTTGAAAAAGTCCTCACGTTCCCAAGTGTATTCCGGTCCACGCTTAGAATTCCATCGGACCTTCACAATAGGAATCCTACTACGCTTCAACCGCTTGACCTCCCGGTCCATAATTTCCACAGGTTCTTCCACAAAGTGCATTTTGTCGTCCAGTCGAATCTCGTCCAAAGGAATCACCAATTCCTTATCCGCCAAACTCTTCTTCAGGTTCGATACGTGAAACGTGTCATGAATAGCACTAAGTTCGGTCGGCAATTCTAACTTGTACGCTACTGGTCCAATTCGTTCAATGATCTTAAACGGTCCAATATACCTTGGACTCAACTTTCCTTTCTTCCCAAAACGAATTACACCCTTCCACGGCGATACCTTGAGCATAACCATATCCCCAACTTCAAACTCCAACGGTTTCCTTCGGTTATCGGCATAACTCTTCTGTCGGCTTCTCGCAGCAAGTAGTCGGTTCTTGATCTGCACGATCTTTTCTGTCGTTTCTAATACCATTTCGGGTCCAGTCAATTGACTTTCCCCTACTTCACTCCAACACACGGGCGATCTACACTTCCTTCCATACAATGCTTCGAACGGTGCTGCCTTGATACTCGCATGATAACTATTATTGTACGAAAATTCCACCAGAGGCAAGTGGCGTTCCCAACTTCCTCCAAAATCAATCACGCATGCTCGGAGCATGTCCTCCATCGTTTGAATAGTTCGTTCACTCTGGCCGTCAGTTTCCGGGTGATAAGCCGTGCTTAAACTCAATTCAGTTCCCATCGCACGTTGAAGCGATTTCCAAAATTCCGACGTAAATCTACTGTCGCGATCCGAAATGATCGATAACGGCACTCCATGTCTACGGACGATCTCTTTCACGTACACGCTGGCGAGTTTTTCCATGCTATCCGTCTTCTTCATAGGTAAGAAATGAGCAGATTTCGTTAACCTATCCACAATTACCCATATCATATCACATCCACTAGGAGTCCTAGGTAAACCCGTCACGAAATCCATTGCGATCTTCTCCCATTTCCATTCTGGGATTTCTGGTTGTACCAACAATCCAGATGGTTTCTTATGTTCTGCTTGAACCTTCGCGCAAGTCAAACACTTACTAACGTAACGAGCAATATCTGCCTTCATATTCGGCCACCAATAGACTTTCTTCATGTCGTGGTACATTTTATCCGATCCAGGATGTATCGAATACTTCGACTTATGCGACTCATTCATAACCAAATCTCGAACTCCAGGCTTTCCTTCCTCAGATGAACACAATGGTAACCAAATCCGATTCTCAAAATATCTCAGTCCGTCTGACCTAATCACGAAAAGAGGTTTTAACATTCGCCCCAAATTCTCGGCTTCAACATTCCCTTTCATTAGTCCTCTCTCTTGAGCCTTCAGTATAGTTTCGGTCAAGTCAACGCTCTCAGTCATCACTAAAGCTCTAACCCTCAAAGGTTTCTCCCGTTCCTTCCTACTCAGTGCATCCGCTACAACATTCGCCTTCCCAGGGTGGTAGCGAATTTCGCAGTCATAATCACTCAGTAGTTCAACCCATCGTCTTTGTCGCATATTCAACTCCTTTTGATCTAAAATGTGCTGCAAACTCTTGTGGTCAGTGAATACAACACACTTTGTCCCATACAGATAATGTCTCCACAGTTTCAACGCAAAAACTACAGCTCCTAATTCCAAATCGTGCGTCGTGTAGTTCTCCTCATTCTTCCTTAGTTGCCTCGACGCGTAAGCTATCACCTTTTCACGTTGCATTAATACCGCTCCATAACCCTTACGAGACGCATCACAAAACACTACGAAGTCTTCGGTTCCTTCAGGCAATGATAAAATCGGTGCGGAACATAACTTATCCTTAAGCGTTTTGAAAGCAAGTTCTTCCTCATTTCCCCATTCATACACCCTATTCTTTTCGGTAAGCCTCGTCAATGGTTTTGCAATCAACGAAAATCCTTCAATAAACCTTCGATAATACCCCGCTAAACCCAGAAATTGTCGAACTTCAGTCGGCGTCGTCGGTGCTGACCATTCCCTGATCGCTTCGATCTTGGCAGGATCTACACGAACTCCCTCACTATCAATCACATGACCTAAAAACTGCACTGATTCCAACCAAAACTCACACTTAGAGAATTTTGCATACAGCTTCTCCTTCCTTAACAACTCCAAAATCTTTCTCAGGTGCTTCTCGTGCTCCTCCCTACTCTTAGAATAAATAAGTATATCGTCGATGAAAACAATAACAAACTTATCTAGATACGGCTTGCACACGCGATTCATGAGGTCCATGAATACAGCAGGCGCGTTCGTCAACCCAAACGGCATCACTCGAAATTCAAAGTGTCCATACCGCGTACGAAAGGCAGTTACAGGTATATCTTCCTCTCTTACACGCAGTTGATGATACCCTGATCTTAAATCGATCTTTGAGTACACACTGGAACCTTGCAATTGATCGAACAAATCGTCAATCCTCGGCAATGGGTACCGATTCTTAACCGTCAGCTTATTGAGTTCCCTATAGTCAATACACATCCGAAACGAACCATCTTTCTTCTTTACGAACAACACTGGCGCTCCCCAAGGTGATGAGCTCGGCCTAATAAATCCTTTGTCCATCAACTCCTTCAGTTGATCCGATAATTCCTTTAACTCAGATGGTGCTAAGCGATAAGGTGCACGTGCAACCGGCGCAGCTCCTGGCACTAAATCAATTCGAAACTCGACCTCACGGGTAGGCGGTAAACCTGGCAACTCGTCTGGAAAAACTTCCGGATACTCGCAAATAACTGGTACCTCTTCAATCCTCGCCTCTAAATCACCATCACTCGAAACTTGTGCCAAAAACACATCGCGTCCGCTCTCTACGTACTTCATCATTTTCAAACAGGAAATCACCTTCAAACGAGAAGTGCATTCGTCTCCCTTTACCGTCAAAACCTTATTCCTCAACGGAATCTGAACTAATCTCTCGCCACAGACGATCATAGCACTATGCGCCATTAGCCAATCCATTCCCACAATCACGTCAAACGATCCTAACTCTATGGGCATCAAGTCGATTTTAAAAGCGTAATTTCCTAACTTCAAGGTACACCCTTTCAGTATAGAATTTGTGCTAACAATTTTTCCATCGGCTAACTCAACATTATAACTAGTCGTTAACAACACCGGTTCTCTATCAATATGACGACTAAATCTAACATCTACAAAACTCTTGTCGGAGCCAGAATCAAATAAAATACTAGCATAACAAGCGTCTAGCAAAAACGTACCGGTAACCACATTAGGACCCTGTGGTTTATCAGCCATTCCCACTTGATACACAGCAGCCGCATTGTTACCTCCCCGCCTGTTTCCTGCCTTCGGGCAATTCGCTTGCACATGACCCCTTTCTCCACAACTATAACATCCCCTCATCCTGATAGCGTTAGCCCCAGTGGCTACTCCTCTCGTTCGACAACCAGATGTCCTATGACCTGCTTTCCCACACTTGCCGCATGCAGGCGGGCAATTTCCAACATGATACAAATTGCACTTACCATAATGGGGATTCACTTTCACACCTCTAGGGTTCGTCACTGCCCTCATCCCTTCATTCCTTCTCTGATTAAACTGCTGGTTTCGGTTCGGCCCATGGTTGTTTCGATTTCCACCTCGGTTCTGGCCTTGGGATTGATTGCTTTGTGCCGCTTCCCATTTCCTCTTGTTGCCTTCAGCAATGTAGTTCTGCTTGTCCTGAAGCTTGACGTCCATCAAAGCGTGAGCCATTTGAACCGCTTCATCAAACGTTCCAGGTTTTGACGAAGTTGTTTCACCTTTGATATTGCTAGATAAACCCTTAATATACTGCTTCTTTTTCTTGGCATCATTGGCAAAATATCTGGGCACAAAAGGCTTAATTCATTGAATCTCCTGGTGTAGGCAGCTATATCGTTGTTCTTCAAGGTCAAGTGCCTCAATTCGTCCTCCAATTGCCCCAATTCCTCCTCTGGGCAAAACTTCTTAGTCAACAAAGCTTTTGTCGCATTCCACGTCCTTGCATTCGCTACAGCCAATCCAACCGTAGCTACCTGGGTATTCCACCAACTTAACGCATCATCAAGAAACGTAGCCGCTGCAAACTTCACTTTATCCGCTTCTACACAACCACTGATTTCAAACGTACTTTCAACCTTTTCCAACCATCGTCTTAGTTCTAAAGCTCCACCCGTTCCACGGAACTGCGTGGGACCACACTTCATAAAGCTAGAATAGGTACACACTCTCGGGTCTTGCTGTCTCCCCGCGTTCCTTCCCGGATCCTGATTTCTCCCAGCTCGGTCCGCTTCCAACGCATTTGCTATAGCTTCCTGAATCATGGTGTTAACACGATCGGCAGTCAACTTTGGAGGCATGGTGTTATCGAATATCTCTTTCTGCAAGACAGGGAAAATAGAAAAACAATGTAAGTATACATATCAAGTTTCCCAGACATAATATACATACAACGACACATCACTACGGAGTTACTAATATTCATCAATTCACATCACAAAAGATCAAATTTAAGACATATCACAGATCATGAAAGGTAACGTGGATTGTATTGATAATTAACCAAAATCGTGACAAGTATTGCCACTACAATCGTTCACCATAAAACTTCAAGTACTTGAGTTTCTCGTCATAATACCATCATACAAAAGTCTAAAACAGTTCTATTACAATGATCAAAGAAAATACAAAACAAGTAACTAGGCATGTGGTGATCCACACGGCCTCTTGGATGGCGGCTCGTCGTCGTCTTCCTCAGGTTCCTCATCACTATCGTCCTCATCCACATCATCCATTTTTCTCTTTCCTTTCTCATCCGGCCCACATTCCATTTCCTTTTTCGTCCCTGATGTGGATCCACACTCAATCGCTACCTGACTTCCCACCGTAACACAAGCACCTCTAGTAGGCGGCTGAATCATGAAGTCATTCGCCTCCATCTCCAAATCGTCCACGAATCTCCAATCCGGGGGCAATGAATCTCTCACACGATGCTCCCAACTCTGCATCCTCGACAACCTAATCTGATCTTCCCTCACACGGTCAAGACTAGCACTTAAATTTGCAACCAATGATTTTAAACTGTTGATGTCACTTGTGTTCACATTTCCATCATACTCAACTCTTGCAGTCCTTTCCAACAGTCTTTGATGTTCCTTTTCATTCTTATCAAACCTCCTAACTACCCTGGTCTCAACTACAAACCGCTCATACATCAACCTCTCCATCCTACTCAAACGACCTGCGGGATCCCAGTAGTGTCTCGGTCTCGGAAAGTAGACCCTTGCAATATTCTCATGAATCGATGGCGACTTGGATGATTTACTGGACTCTCCACTGCTCCCATCACTTACTCTAACCAATCCTGGCACTGTTCTCAAATAATCCTTACAATCGTCCATCGGGCGATTAAAGGGTTGCTGCTCATAACGACCGGTCGGTGGTACCTCATAACCCTTCGGCGAATTCGGGGATACCTGGTACACCAACCAGATGGGAAGTACGCATAGGCGTGGGGCAAGTAGTTCTCCTTCGGTCGGGGTCCTGGGCTTGTACATCGTTCGTCTCAGCTTGTCCTTCAGCTGCTGTTCCAACACTTCCCCCTTCGCGACCTACGACGTAATCGTTTCCATTATCATTAGGCGGTACCTCGGCCATTCCTGCAATAACAGCGAATTTCGGAGGGTACATAAGTAATTATACAATAGTTATAAATACATGCATGCAAATGCAATGCAAAGATGGTACATATGCCCAAAATGTAATAATATGATGCTCATGCATGATTAATACAAAAATTACGATGTCAGATATTCCACGTAAAATTCAACGTCTACATATAGTAATTCCATACTTACGTAATAATTACCCACATATATACTTTACTCAAAAGTATACGTCAAATGCCATAAATACAACAATAGATCTTACCGGAGCCATGCAGGATAGTTGTGTGTGCTTGGACCCTTTCTTACGACACCAAAAGTTATAGTTTAGGATTTTCAAAACGACCTAGTTCTCTATAACTCGTGGCTCTGATTACCAATCTGTAACACCCCCACAATTGCTATGCGCAGCGGAACTACAACAATGGGTGCTACACAGTATTCATTGCACACAAGATATATCAAACGACGCTAAAAAGACGTCAACTTAAAACTTGAATTTAAAATTGTTAGATGATACATGTCCACTGTTTTTCCAACCCCAATTTGGTACAACAGAGTTAAGCGTTTTAGGTCCCCATGAATCTCAACCTAAGAATTCCAGTTTTACAACAACATAACATTAAACTTTAAAAATGTTTAAGTAGAAAAGGAGGAAAAACAAGCGGACTCCAAGCCATACACACAACATCCATCCCATGCATGCTCCATCCTACACCTCAGCGGTTACCTGAAACACATGCCAAAAATTTGGTCAACGAAAACGTTGAGTGGAATTCATAGGTTTTTCAATCAATTTGAACGTATATATAATAAAAACCATTCGTGATCATTTATAGTCTTGTCGATCAAACAAACTATAATCAGGATACTGACAATTGTGTTTAAGCTCATGACACTAATCCGTTAACTCAATCACCCGCGTAATAAATACCGGCGTGATTCAGATGAAACCAGTGCCCCTTCTAAAGGCATCAGTTGCAATTATACCTTATTTCTCATACAAAATAATCTACCGCAGAACTTACTAAAAGTACAGCTTCTCGGCTAGCATTGGGTCGTTAACCCCGTAGTACTACAAATTGCATAAGCGGCTATTTCCCCCTACTCGAGGGCAGGACAATAGTTAATAGTTCATGATTTTAGGGACTTTTGCAACTTTGGTACTCAACACAATTTCTAAGGCAACTTTCGGGTCTAACAATCATTCATGATATACGTTCCTTTTAAAAACTAGCATGCATTTCCCTCGCAGGTAAAACAATTTGAAATAAACATAAGCGAGGCTATAAATTCACACCTTATATCTTAAGTAGTCGGTAGTTCGAGGGATGATCACTGACGACGAAACGGATGTCCGGTTAAATCAACACCTATCACAAATAACGCGTAATGAGTAATCTCATTTTAAATACTTACGGTACTGTATAAAATACATATATACTAGTCACTTAGGACAAGTATAACTCACGCCAAAAACAAAATAACAAGTATCACTCATTTTATACCATTCGTTCTCATTACCTACGTTGTCCATTTTTACTCGTTCTCGCCGGTACTTGACTAAAGTACGGGCTGTTTTACCATGTTTAACCACACTTATAAAATTTTACAAAATTCTCAAAAATCCTATAAGACCTGTAGATAACATGTTTTTAAGCCCAATGAAAGTTTTTACTTTTACGACCCGTTACGCAACTCTTTTCCAAAACTACATTTTACGGGCTGAAATTGCACTTCGACCAATTTTGACCTCTTTGACCTATATGAAAAGTACCTTTGACTTCTTTGACACCTAAGTCAACATATAGACTCATTTGTACAGGTTAGGGACCAAATTTTGACCCTTGACCATTTACCAATTCATACTTGTGACCCTCGGGATTTGACTAAAACTTTACATAAATCCGGATTATGAAAGTCCTCGTCTCCCGGTACTCGATCTTTAAAACGTCATAACTTTTAGCTCGTTTTGAGTCACGGGCTCTACCTTATACCAAAATAAAGACAAGAAGACCCTCTATAACTACATTTAGTTTTCAAGACCTGGAAAAAAAATAATTTTTATGAAATGAGCTAAAAGTTTCTGCCTAAAATTGGCTACTCCAAAATCATGCTTAGACTCGATTTCAAACCTTCTAACCACCACTAGGCATCATCCTAAGCCTTCCCAAACATATCCTAACACAAAAATTCAGTCCTACCCCTATTGATCAACCAATCTCAAAATCAAAAATCAAAGAACTCAAACATGCAATCACCTAAACCTACTTAAATCATCCTTAAACACATAACCAAACACTAGGATAAGCTCAAAATTCAACAACCACCATGACTCCCCAAACACCCCTTGTGCCGTGGGGTTTGGGTGACCCAATCACCACAACCAAATTGATTTTGGTGGGTTTTCTTGGTGTTTATACTTCCATTACTCATAAATTTAACATGCATTACAACACTTAGCCTTAAAAACGAATTTGGATCATCATAAAAATTTTTGGAAAATTTTTGTTAGTGCATGTGGGATTTAAGCACATAGAAATGTAGGGAATGACCAAATTAGATGTGGTCTAACCTTAATTTTTATGAAAATCAAGTGAAAAAAAGTTTTTGATGGATTTCTTGGTGGGTTGGGGTGTCCGTCGGCTAGAGAGGGCAAGAGAGGAGAGAGTTGATTATTTTTGGCGAAAATTTTCTATGTGTTTGTTTTTGTGTCAATTTTGGGCCTTTTTGGTGGATTGGAAGGGACCATTTTGCAATATTTGGTTTCTTTTGGCCTTAAGTTGAAAACGTCCTCAAAACTTTGCGGGTTCGACTCATTTGTCAATTTTGAAAATTTTACGGGAGTCGGAAATCTTCCCGAACGCTCCAAAATATTTTTGGGATACTTTAAATGTACTCGGAAGGCTATAAAACTCACCCGACTCAACTTAACACGAACCGTAAATAAAATTCTCGAAAAATTACATTATCGATAAATCGTCAATAATTATATAAAATTGGGCATCCCTCGGGATCGTAATCGTCATCGTCCTTCTTAAATCGTCAAACGTAAAAATTATAACCTCGAACATCGGCTTTAACCAAAATACTTATAAATATAGAAATTAAAATTTATTAAAAATTTCAAAAATTAGCGTAATTTAGGGTAACGTTAATGACCTCGATTCTAGGGTGTCACACCTTGAATGCTTTGACAAATTTCGGCATTTGGACAAGTGCTTCAACTAGGCTAATGTTGAAATTCATTTGAGAGATCATCTTCATAAAATAAGTGACTTGAGAATCCTCTTTAGTAAGCAATTTGCACTTGTCTAACTGAGAAGGATAAGGGATGTTGGGTTTAGGTGGTGTGGTTGTAGCAGGTAACAGTTGAGATGTTGAAGGTTGAGAAGTAGAAGGTTTAGAGGTGGTAGGTGGGGTTGGTGGAGGGTTTTTCTTGGGTACTTCTTCATTAAGAGTTGGAGACGGTAATGGAGAACTAGTACTAGGTGTGGTAGTAGGAGGGATAAATGGGGGTGGAGGAGGTGTAGATGGAGAAACGGGAGGAGGGGTAGAAGGTCCTACTAGAGTTTCTCCACTTCGTGTATTAATAACACTCACATTCGCTCTAGGGTTTGTTTCGGTGGTAGAAGGAAAAGCACCTTGAGGACGAAGGGTTTGTAACATTTTAACGAATTTCCTATCCGTAGACTCTTGAATTTGTCTAGTAGATTCTTGCATTGCTTGCATGATTTTCTCATGTTCATTCAACTTTTGCAAAACCAAGTCCATTGGCGGATGAGGTAAATTGAACCCTTGTTGTTGAAAACCTTGGTTTGGGTTTTGGTTATAAGGTGGAAAACCTTGAGGATTGAAACCTTGGTGTTGAAAACCTTGGTTTTGCATGTGATAGTTTCCCTGATTTGCATTTAAGCCCCTCACATTGGTATTACCTTGAAAATTAGCTCTTGGCGGCCCTTGGTTGTTTTGGTTTGGTGGGGGTGGTCTTTGTTAAAAACCGGGTGGAGCCAAGTAGTTTGTCGAGTTGTAAGACAAGTGATTAACATCGAAATTAGGCTTGAAATGAAATCTCTCGGTGTTGTTCTAAGCATTCACATCCCCGTGATATTGATCATAATCTTGATGTGATCGTGATAGTATAGTGATAATTAGATACGTTATAGGGTAAATTAGAAAATTACCTTTAGGAAAAATTAATAGTCTAAAATTACCAAAGACGGATTTAATTAAACACGTGGGTGAACCAAGTTCGTTGTACACGAAGATATTATGAATTTGAGACGTTTTGTTTCGATTTGGACAATTGATTCGAATTGGTTTCGGTTTTTAAAACTAATATTAATCCTACAAATTTTAAAACCTAAGTGCATGAATCGTAAACCCGAATTAAATCTAATGGACAATCATTTAACTATTAAAACTTTATAAAATTAAACTATTTAAAATTAATCTATTTAATTAAAAACACATTCAAAACTATTAAAAATCTAATTAAACAAATTTAAAAACTATTTAAAAATTATAAAGTAATTTAATTTATTTAAAAATCTTACTTTTACTTTTAATAAACAATGTTTATTTAAAAACTAACTTTTAAAAAAACTAATTATATTAAAACTAATTTTAATGAAAACTAACTTTAAAATATATTTTTATTTGTTGTATTTATTATTTATTTATTTTTTTTTTTTTTTAACTTTATAAAATCTATTTAAAACAAATAATCTAATTTTAATTAATGAAAACCTTAATTAAAACTGACAGCCCTAAAACTAACAAGCTATATTAATTAACTAGACAAAAGATAAAATCAAAAGAGCCAGTTAGCTCAGTGGTAAACGTGTGAGGCTGTGAACCGAGAGGTCTCGATTTCGAGTCCTAGGAAGGACATTTTTGGATAATTTTATTTTTTTCTAATTGATAAATTTAGTATTGCCAGTTTGCAAAATCAGTACCATACAATTCGTATGGTAAACTGATATAAATCAGTTAACTAAAGCAAATAATTACCAAACAAACTCAGAAGAACAATCTGAACATTCAGCAATACACTCAAAACTTAAAGTAAAAACACTGAATATATTTTAAGTAAATGTTTGTTACTTAAACAAACCACCCAGCAGCCTAGATGCGTTCCAAAGGGAATTAAAAAGCTTAACTAGCAGTAACTAATTTAAAAAGCTCTAAAAGCAATCATAATCTAGTGTAAGCAACATATTAAGAAAAATTACCCAAATCTTTGATAACATTATCTTAATCAGTTTCAAAATAACTCAAAAACTTACTACTATTAAACGATTCAATTCTAA
Source organism: Glebionis coronaria (assembly GCA_025667525.1). Taxonomy (NCBI): domain Eukaryota; kingdom Viridiplantae; phylum Streptophyta; class Magnoliopsida; order Asterales; family Asteraceae; genus Glebionis; species Glebionis coronaria. The sequence continues at coordinate 172,411,851 of CM046880.1, read as the reverse complement.
ACTCGAACTAAAAAGTTCAGCATCAAATGCAAACACAGATATTTAAAACCTCTTTTACAGCTACTCAAAATCTAGACCACCCTGTTAACAAGATCAAAGATACGCAGTGAAAACAACTTACGCAGCTTCCTTCAAGCACAATAGTTAACAAACACAATAACATCAATCAAAAACTACAAATCTTAAACACGTAGCAGGAAATAATACATCTATATAGCAGCAATTAAATTAAACCAAAGACAACAATCTTAACAATCACTGCATACAAAATCTAACTATCCAAATTACCCAAAAACTAGCAGCTAAATAGTAGATATAAATATCAAAAGCAAAAACATTAACAAATTATCTCTTAACTAGATTAACAAGCAGTTTAATAAAACCAGTTCATCCCACAAACATAAAAGCAGATTTATAACTTGAAACGTAAAGGAAATTAAACTAGAAACATACCTTTTGTAGAAATCCTTTGAGAAGAAGGTTGTGCTGAACAACCTTAATGAACCGAATAAAATCCACCATTTTCCACCATTCATTCGAACAAGTTAACCCACTCGAACAGTACTTCGAACCAATTTCATTAATAACACTCTTATGGCTTCAAATTAATAAAACCATTAGGGTTTGATTTTGTTCACAGTTTAATTTTAATATTAATAATATCAAATAAAATGATAGATTAAAACTTACATAAATTTAACAAGATTTAAATCCCTTGAAGATCAGTGAATCACAAATAACTTTTCATTAATTTCAATAAAATATTACAAAGCTTATAAAAATTAAAATACAATTTAACCTATATTTAATCTAACATTATAACATTAAAGAAAAAATGGAATACTGAAAATACAATAAAGAAGGGGTATTTATACTCGAACCCGAGGTGTTGGGGGTGAGTTTGTTGGTGAGGAGAACGATCTTGAGCCCTTCGATCTTATATTCTTCTTTCTTTCTCTTTTCTGTTTTGATCCAAAGGTGGATATTCGCACACTAGCATACGGATTGCCAATGTGGCAATCCCTTATGCTAGTTGTGCTAGTTCAAGGCTGAGATGGCCTCTTTCTATTGGAAGATTGAAGGTATTGTGTTGTTACAGCCAATAAACCGTTGCCACGTCGCTGCTTCTCTCCATCTTCAAGGTCCGAAAATAGGGGGGGATTTAATTCATGACAAAAAGCCCCAATTAATTCGAACGATTTATTTATTAGGGTTTGGGATTTACAGGTTTATTTTGTTTCGGGTGGGAGAGAAAAGACATAGGAAGTATCGAATAGATTTGTGGTGGAAAAGTGAGATGTGGGTGGGCAATAAATGGGTAATATCACATGCGGCATTAGAAGACTTAACCAAAATGTTACCCCCCGAGGCACTATTTAGTGAATCTTGGTCATTCATGCTTAAATCATTATAAAAAGTATTAAGTTGATGCACTTTTGTGAAACCATGTTGTGGACACTTTCTTAAAAGTTCCTTAAAACGGTCCCAAGATTCACTAAATGTCTCACCGTACTTTCGTTCAAAGTTAATGATTTCATTCCGCAAAGTGGTAGTACGTGAGGGTTGATAGGTGTGTAAAAACCCATCCTTTTTACCACTTAATTACAATAATAACCGAGCCAAAACGTGTATTTTAGGTGATTTAAGTCGGAATTATGCGTGGTTTGTGTTTTTGTTGTAATTTAGGACGAAATTGTGAAAAGGGGAGAAAACACGGGCATTTACGGGCTTTTATCGAAGAAAAAGACGAAAGACGAAGTCAAGAAATCGAGAGTGGAAAAAGAACGGAAGTCCAAGACCGATTCTGAAGATTTATCGAAGAAAAAGTCAAAAGACGGAAGTGTACGAAAAAGCCGAAGAACTCAAGTCTAATTTATTGAAGATTACAAGATGAGTTTGAAGAAATCCCGAGACAAAGTCATTAAAGTCAAAAGATTAAAGAAGATTAAGGACTAATGATGCAATGAGAGAAAGAAGAAAGAGGGCGGAAGCTTCCACTAAGAACCTCCCTAAATCCACTATATATAGTTTTCATTTCCTTCATTTGTAGTTGTTGGGTGGCTTGACAAACCACCACTTCCACCATTTTCATTTACCTTGCACTTTAATTACTTGTTATGCACATTTAATTCCTTTTAATTCCAAGTAAGTTTACTTTTAATTGTTGTTAATCTTTACTTTCATTGTTAATCTCTCATCTTCCTTTCTTGCTTAATCTTTCTCTATGATTCATGTTTATGTTCTTCTATTTTTATGGTTTTCAATCAAGTGGGTTTTGATTATTTTGGTTATGATTGTTAGTTTTATTGATTTGTTTTGATTGGTTATTGTTAGTTAATCATTAGTGGTTATTTTGGTTTAATTTTTAGATTGATTATGGTAGTTTTTGGTTAAATTCGTGCCTTGTTATTTTTACCCTGTTCTTCACTGTTCTTACTGCCCAGATTATTCGGAACGAAGGAATTATTCGGAACGAAGGAATTATTCGGAACGAAGGAATTTTTCGGAACGAAGGATTTATTCGGAACGAAGGATTTATTCGGAGCGAAGGATTTATTCGGAACGAAGGAATTATTCGGAACGAAGGAATTATTCGGAACGAATGAATTATTCGGAACGAAGGATTTATTCGGAACGAAGGAATTATTCGGGACGAAGGAATTATTCAGAACGAAGGATTTATTCGGAACGAAGAATTTATTCGGAACGAAGGATTTATTCGGAACGAAAGAATTATTCAGAACGAAGGAATTATTCTGAATGAAGGAATTATTCCGAATGAAGGGTTATTCCGAATGAAGCAATTTATTCCGGATGAAGGGTTATTCCGAATGAAGCAATTTATTCCGAATGAAGGGTTATTCCGAATGAATCAATTTATTCCGGATGAATGGTTATTCCGAATGAAAAATTTATTCCGAATGAACAATTTATTCCGAATGAAGGGTTATTCCGAATGAACAATTTATTCCGAATGAACAATTTATTCCGAATGAAGCAATTTATTCTGAATGAAGGGTTATTCCGAATGAACAATTTATTCCGAATGAACAATTTATTCCGAATGAAGCAATTTATTCCGAATGAACAATTTATTTCGGATGAGCACTTTTTATTCCGAATGAAGAGTTTTCTTAGTTTATTTTAAGTTTATGTTTTTAAGTTTTAAGCTTTATTTTTCCCGCCTTTTTCCTTAGTCGCACTTTTACTAGCCTTGCCTTTAGTATAAGTTTAAGTTTGCCGTATTTACTTTTAAGTTTTGCCTTTTTATTTCTCGTCACGTTTTTAATTTCTCGTCATTTATTTTCAATTACTTTTCACCTTTATTTACCCTGCTTTTTACTTTAAAGTTTTGCATTTTTCTTTTACAACAACGACCAATCCCTTTCTTTTCCACCAAGAACAACTGAGTCACACTTATAACCAATAATCAATTGGAGAAGATACCGAGAACACAAACGAACCTAGCAAAATCCTAGTTATCAAATGGCGCCGCTGCCGGCTCTTTTCGTAAAGATTAACGGTTTTCTGTGAGAGACGCGTTGTTTTTTTGGGATCCGTTCACTCGTGAACGTTATTTTTTGTATCAAAAATTTTCAAAAATCCCAAGAACATTTGAAAAATCATAAAAAGCATTTCTTTTTCAATGTTTTGCACCAAAAATATTCTTCTTGCTTCTCTATCTTTCTTTATGGATTCTTATGTCCATTGCGTCCGGTGTGGGAAACAATTATCTGGGAACGACTCATGTCAATGGTGTACATGTGAGCGGTGCGGAAACGATATCGACAATACACAATTCAGATTCAGATTTTGTCCCTTGTGCAACTTGACTAATTCGTCCTTTTTGAATCCACCTCCTGTTCCCCCGTGCATCTATTGTGGAAGCGATTCTCATTGGCATGTTTCGTGCCCGGTTCGATTCCCGTATGATCACGGGCAAGAACCGGGGTACAATTGTGACAATGATAATAGCTATCTACAAGACGCACCCAGTCTTTCTCCTCACCATTTTGCAACAACTATGGGGGTCCTCACGATACTTCTTATTGTCAGCCAATGAATTTTTATGAACCAAATCCGTGTCCTCATTTTTCTTCACCGATGGATTATTATGAACCAAATCCGTGTTCTAATTCTTCTCAACACATGACTTACTATGAGCCACATCCGTACTATAATTCTGGTTTTCATAACTATGAGCCCCCACATCCCAACCTCAATCATCAATCCTCTCAGAGAATTCGTATTACCCAACAACTCACTACTTTTAATGAAGAAACACACTCCATTGTTTTGCAACTTCAAGAAGCCGTTGTTCTGCTTAAAGAAGTTAGGGACGAGGAAAAGCGACAAAAACAAGAGCAAGTATCTAATCTTAGTTATTATACCCCTCCTCTTGTGTGTCAATACCATTATGATGATGATGACGATGAGAATACTATTTCTTGTAATGATCTAGTTGCTCAATGTCCTAGCGCTATTGTACTTCCCTCTCTTAATATCCCCAACGCCTCTAACGATTGTGATACTTCGAGTGAGATTAGTGATTTTGGTCTTGATAAATTCTTTGATGAGGTTTGTGATGTGCTAACTTTTGAGGAGCTTACGGACGAGGTCACTCTTAATGATGATGTTCCTTCCACCAACACTTTGGGAGATGATTCTTTGGCTTTCTCTAATCCTCTTTTTGATCAAGATGATGATTTTACTTCTAGTGATGACGAGTCACTATCCAATGAAGACATTCTGCATGAAACTTTCAAGATTTATTTGAACCCTTTATTTGATTTTGATGACGCCTACATATCTAGTGAGGTGAATCCCCTCTTCGACGAAGGGATTGAGGACATTGATAGCCCTAATTCTCTTGCTATTAATGAGCATACTTTGTTAGCCATACCTCCTTCTATCGCAGAGGTGGAAAGACTTGACTCTACTGAAAAAGGGACGCAGGTGAAAGGTAATTGTTCTCATACTTCTCATATTATATTGCCACCTCATCCTACCGCGTGCACACCTGTCACACCCCACCATGGCGGAACATGGGGCGCGACGTATGGATATCATCACAACATGGCGTGTCTATAGAGATAACTATATGAAATAAGAAATGTCATAAAAATGGTGACACGAAGGTCATGACAATATCTCAACAAATGCAAGGGGTCTAGGTAAGTAAGTAATAGTCCTACTTCTTACCCAAGATAACAAATAACATACCAAAACAATCATATGTGTGCCACAGTATCACTTATTAAAATGAACAATCAAATAAACTAAGAAGGAAACGGGGATTCTCCTTCTATATGCATTCCTAAGCTTCTCCAATCCTAGCCACTTATGTTCTCATGCTTAACCATAGTATCACCTGAAAGAGACACTAAAATACGTCAACATAAAGTTGGTGAGAGTCATAGGTTTAGACTCCAACACAAGACAAGTCATAAGCTGTAAATACCATAAACCAATAAACATATGTACAATGCACTACAATCATGTACTAACAACTAGCATTCAAGTTCAATCAATCATTACAATTCCAAGGCATCACGCCTTACCAACAATCACAATTTCCAAGGCATCACGCCTTACCAACAATCACAATTTCCAAGGCATCACGCCTTACCAACAATCACAATTTCCTAGGCATCACGCCTTACCAACAATTACAATTTCCAAGGCATCACGCCTTATCATTAACCATAGGTCCCATAGGCGCCCATACACCTATGTACCTTTCCAATCCAGATCACACACAAACAAGAATCACATAGCAGTTAATCACATAAATGTACACATAAGTCCATCTCAAACCTTAAAACATTCACAATATTAATTTAGAAAATAATTCAACACAGTGTCTCTTTCATCCCATCTGGAAGTCAAAAACAATAGTAAACATGGGACTATGAAACTCACCTGATAGCTTCTTCACAAGTCCTTGCACTAGCAACAGGCTAACAAACCAAAAACACGCAATCAATATACGAACCAATCACTAAGATGGCTCATTAACCTATGACGGACATCTAGCCTATTCCCACATATTTACCTCATTGATAAGCTAAAATCACCCCATTACCCTTCCTTAACAAGTCCTTAACTTGGTTAAGTTTAATAACTAACCCGTTCATATTTTACCAAAAACAGTCCCAATTTTTAGGTCTCAAAACATTAAGTCAAACGTCTACTTAAGCATACCCATAGTTTCTGTAAAATGAATATTCATACCCTTACATATGTTGGCTAATACCTCCCACTTGCACTAACCTTAAAGCTACTGTTAAGGCCCCGATATACATATATCTACTTTTGTCATTCCAAATTTCCTGATTTTAAACGAACTAAAAGTTTGTTACCATTAAGGGGTCTTACCCTAAACCACAACCTTAGCCCAAGTGCAGATACTTACTACAATATATAAACCATCTCTCACGTTCGTGAGAAGATCCCAATGCAACCCTATGTACCCCAAACAACCCAAAACTTAAAAAGAAAACAGGCTGAATTCAAAACTGTTTTGACCTCCGACTGTTGTAACCTATTTTTGACCCACGTCCCCACCTCTAATTTAGTTCTCGTTTCTTGCATTGGAAAGACACTTCAAATATATTTCCAGGGGTACTTGGATCGTAAAATAAGTGCTTATAGAACTCCCGATATGATCAAAACAATTGACTCAAGAATCTGCCCAGTTTTTAAAAACGGGTTTAAACAAATTGAACAAATTAATTACCCATAACCCCATCTAATACAAGCCCTAGATTATATGATCATCATATTATGATTATCACATCATTATTTTACTGATTTTATAAAAACCCTAACCCTAATCCATCATAAGAATGATTAATTAAACACAAACAATTAAATTAAAAAGGGTTATGAAGGTTTACCTTTGATTTATGAAAACCCCCAAAATTATGAAGAACCCTAAAAACCCTCATGAAAACCCACAAATTTTTTTAATCTCCAGGAAATAATAGTGAATTTTGATTGTGATTAAAACCAATATATAGGGTGTACATAAAATCCTAGTCCAAAAATAAGCCCACTTTCCTTTTTTCCATCTTTTTCCCTTTTTCCCTTCTTTTCTGCGTCCAAAACCAACTATGCACCCTTAAAATTCGTTTTTTTTTCTTTTTATTATTAATATATGTATTAATAATATTACCTTAATTTACCATAATTTACCTTAATTTGTTTCAGCTCCTAAAACTCCCAAAACCTCAAAACCGTAAAACTAGTCAAATTTACGCGTTTTACCGTAAAAGACGTAAAATATACACTTTTATAAAAAATCTCAAATTTTGAAATAAACTTTATAATTAAGTCCTAAATGACCTAAAACCATCCCGAAAAATATTCATATGACTAATTACCTCATTCGAGACCTCTAAATGCTAAACCGTAAATCCTAAAAAAATACACTATTACTATAATACTTATACGTATACGTAAACACCAAAATATCACCATTTTCATTTCATAGTCACCACTTGTGAGCTCATGAACATGAAATATCCGTTCCTCGATTTACATAGGAGTACTCTATACTCATAAACGATAACCACACCAACCTCGTTCACACAAAATAAACACGTAAACACACAATTCAAGTAAGCACTCATAAAATAACATAAAAGTAAGACCAAGTGACAAACCCAAAACCACGGTTGTCACAACACCCAAGCGGGTGATGTATCGCTTTTACTCTCCTCGTTTCATACCGGGAAATGAGGATGAGTGCTTTGACCCGGGAGGTGACAATGACAATTCTATAATTGATACCATTACAGCTTTGTCGAGTGCTCATCATCCATTGTCTTTAGGGGATGGAAATGTGCTTACTTTACCCACCCCACCTCCCGTGGATCTTGATTTCACATACTTCTCGTATGTTGAAAGGACCTTTCTCCCATTCAAGACTTATCCCCCCGCCTCTCCTTTGTTAATGTCAACCGGGAACGAGGACAAGGTCTTTGATCCCGGTATTAAATTTGAGGCTTCCCCATGAACCATTTAATTCGGGGACGAGTCAGGCTCGTGAGTCGGTTAACAAAAACAAGCGCTTTTTGGGAGGCAACCCAATTATCTATTTATCTTTTTCTTTGTTTTTACCATAAGTGTAGGGGGAGACCCGTTGGTGTTTGTTATTTCCTCTCTTCTCTTATTCAGGGATTAGAGCTTCAAAGACACACTCTTGATGACTTTTGACGAACCGTGATTCCGTGTTCCCATTTTCCCGGTTCTATCCTAAACTCTTTTCGATTCACTATTTTATATTTTCCAATATTAAAATAGGAATGTCGTTAGTTGTCTTTTCCTTAGCAAGATTTTACTCCCACATGCTTAAACATTGAGGACAATGTTTATATCAAGTGTAGGGGGACTTCTATTGAAGTTAAGTGGCCTTTTCCTTGTATTTGTCCTCATTTTAACCGGAAAATCAATTTTTCGACATTTTCAAAATTTTTGATCTATTTTAGCCTATTAGTTTTTCCCTTTGTATAGTTATTTTCTTTCTTTACTAGAATAAATTTTAATAAAGTGGTTTTAATTTTCAAACGTTGTGAATCTTTTGACTCAACCCGAGTTTACTTATCTAAGTTTACTCTAGCTAGTATCCTTAACGTGTTTAAGTCAAGTTTTGCTAGGCTTTTATATAGGGAGCTATAAAACGCGAATGTCTTAACTCTCACGGGTTAAGAACAAGAACTTTTCGCAAGTTCCTATAATTGATCATAGAGTCGTTTATCAAGGGTACTTTAAAATGCGAATTTTAAACTTGAAAAAGTCTAAGAGTTTGCAAGATCCTATAGGCGACTCGAAAACCAAAACTTTGATTTAATAGGCTAAGCATCCACGAGTCTCATTCCTTGAGATTTTAAATTATGGAGAACGAGAGATGATAGAGTCAATTATAAGTTTGTTATTCTTTCGTGAATTTATGTGAGTTAATTTTAAGCCTATTCTCCCATCGCTTGCTAATAAATTTATCTGCAATAAATAAGGTTGTACGATTTGAAAAGTTACTTAGCTTCTAGCCCAAAATCGTTTAAAAGTTGCTCGGTATTAATTAGAGTTCATAGCCAAGGCATAACTTATTGAAGCGGGATGCGAAGATTGGCGAGTCCGAAAAGGCCCTAACAAGGCATGAGGGCTACATTTTGTTGCTAAAGATCCAAAGTGATGTGAAGAATCATTTATCGAAAATCAATATGAAGGATCGAGACACACGACGAAAAGCAAGAACTCCCCAGAAGATTATGGAGAAGTCTATCCGAAAAGACCCTAGCAAGGTATGAGGATAAATAGATCCAAGTCCAAAAAGGAGGAGGATCGTTGTATATCAAATTCCAAAATAATGATTGGAGAAAAATGAAGAAGTCGTGGTCCAAGTATGAAGAATTTCTAAAAATTTCAAGTGAAGAAATTCCTATAATGAAGAGAAGGCCATTATTTCATGAACGTCTCTCAAGATTTGAAGTATGAAGTCACTTTCAAATATCGGTCCGAGAAAGGTCTCAAATCGCGAAGCGAGTTATGCCAAGATATGAACTTTATGAGGTCTCGAGAAGCAGTTTTAAAAGATTTTGTCCTTTAGCTAACTATTGATTAAATCGTCCCACTTTATTTTCATCCTAATAAACTATCGAAATAAATCAAAAATGCATCCTCGTGATCATTCAAGACAACAATAAAATATAAGAGATACACCTAGGAATAAGGGAGTCTAAGTAAATAATTGGCCCACATGAGTTCGTGTTAGTTTCCTAACTTATAATAACAATGATCTCGTTTTTAAGCTTAGTTTGGAGAAATTGAAAACTTGAGGATGATGATCATTCATAACATTTCCAAAACCCTAAGGTACGTTTTTGATTTCTTTACTTGTTTTCTTATTTTCTATCTCTTTAATAAAGGCCAATGTGGATTGATTGTGATGAAAAATGTAAACATGCTTTGTAACTAATGCATTGCATGAGGACATTGCAATGGTCAAGTGTAGGGGATTTGATAGGTGTGTAAACACCCATCCTTTTTACCACTTAATTACAATAATAACTGAGCCAAAACGTGTATTTTATGTCATTTATGTCGGAATTATGCGTGGTTTGTGTTTTTGTTGTAATTTAGGACGAAATTGTGAAAAGGGGAGAAAACACGGGCATTTACGGGCTTTTATCAAAGAAAAAGACGAAAGACGAAGTCAAGAAATCAAGAGTGGAAAAAGAACATAAGTCCAAGACCAATTCTTAAGATTTATCGAAGAAAAAGTCAAAAGACGGAAGTTTACTAAAAAGCCAAAGAAATCAAGTCTAATTTATTGAAGATTACAAGACGAGTTTGAAGCCCGAGACAAAGTTATTAAAGTCAAAATATTAAAGAAGATTAAGGACTAATGATGCAATGAGAGAAAGAAGAAAGAGGGAGGAAGCTTCCACTAAGCACCTCCCTAAATCCACTATATATATTTTTCATTTCCTTCATTTGTAGTTGTTGGGTGGCTTGACAAACCACCACTTCCACCATTTTTATTTACCTTGCACCTTAATTCTTGCACTTTATATTACTTGTTATGCACATTTAATTCCTTTTAATTCCAAGTAAGTTTACTTTTAATTGTTGTTAATCTTTACTTTCATTGTTAATCTCTCATCTTCCTTTCTTGCTTAATCTTTCTCTATGATTCATGTTTATGTTCTTCTATTTTTATGGTTTTCAATCAAGTGGGTTTTGATTATTTTGGTTATGATTGTTAGTTTTATTGATTTGTTTTGATTGGTTATTGTTAGTTAATCATTAGTGGTTATTTTGGTTTAATTTTTAGATTGATTATGGTAGTTTTTGGTTAAATTCGTGCCTTGTTATTTTTACCCTGTTCTTCACTGTTCTTGCTGCCCAGATTATTCGGAACGAAGGAATTATTCAGAACGAATGAATGATTCGGAACGAAGGAATTATTCAGAACGAAGGATTTATTCGGAACGAAGGATTTATTCGGAACGAAGGATTTATTCGGAACGAAGGAATTATTCGGAACAAAGGAATTATTCGGAACGAAGGAACTATTCGAACGAAGGATTTATTCGGAACGAAGGAATTATTCGGAACGAAGGAATTATTCGGAACGAAGGATTTATTCGGAACGAAGGATTTATTCGGAACGAAGGATTTATTCGGAACAAAGGAATTATTCGGAACGAAGGAATTATTCTGAACGAAGGAATTATTCCAAATGAAGGGTTATTCCGAATGAAGCAATTTATTCCGGATGAAGGGTTATTCCGAATGAAGCAATTTATTCCGAATGAAGGGTTATTCCGAATGAAGCAATTTATTCCGGATGAAGGGTTATTCCGAATGAACAATTTATTCCGAATGAACAATTTATTCTGAATGAAGGGTTATTCCGAATGAACAATTTATTCTGAATGAACAATTTATTCCGAATGAAGCAATTTATTCTGAATGAAGGGTTATTCCGAATGAACAATTTATTCCGAATGAACAATTTATTCCGAATGAAGCAATTTATTCCGAATGAACATTTTTTTCCGGATGAGCACTTTTTATTCCGAATGAAGAGTTTTCTTAGTTTATTTTAAGTTTATGTTTTTAAGTTTTAAGCTTTATTTTTCCCGCCTTTTTCCTTAGTCTCACTTTTACTAGCCTTGCCTTTAGTATAAGTTTAAGTTTGCCGTAGTTACTTTTAAGTTTTGCCTTTTTATTTCTCGTCACGTTTTTAATTCTCGTCATTTATTTTCAATTACTTTTAAGCTTTATTTACCCTGCTTTTTACTTTAAAGTTTTGCATTTTTCTTTTACAACAACGACCAATCCATTTCTTTTCCACCAAGAACAACTGAGTCACGCTTAAATCCAATAATCAATTCGAGAAGATACCGAGAACACAAACGAATCTAGCAAAATCCTAGTTATCAAGGTTGGGAAAAAGTAGTTGATGAATTTGGTCTCTAAATCCGATCACGTAAGAATACTTTGTGGTGGTTCCTTATCAAGCCAATGCCGGGCTTGTCCCTCTAAGGAGAAAGGAAAAAGTTGCAAGCGAATTACCTCTTGTGAAATCCCATTAAACTTGACCGTATTAGTGAGTTGAAGAAACCTTTTGATATGGTCATGAGGATCATCAAGTGTAAGCCCCAAGAATGGTTGTGCAGAGACCATTTGAATGAAGCCGGATTTGAGCTCAAAGTTGTTGGCTCCAATCTCGGGTATGACAATAGCATCGGTGTTACCATCTGCGTGCGATTGCAAAAGCTCGATCATTGGTCGATTGTCCATGGTGACAATAGGTTGAGTTTCGACTTCGGCTTGAATTGCTTTCTTCTTACGAGCACGGGTACGCATACACACCTACAAAAGGAAAAGAAAGATAGACAAGAAATATTTTTGGTTTTTTATGTTTTTCTATTTTCTATTTTTTTGGCTTGTTGAAAATTTTATATTTTTAGGATTTTTGAAAAATTTAGAAAATTAGACAAGAAAAATAACGTTCAAGAGTGAACGGATCCCAAAATCCAACGCGTCTCTCACAGAAAACCGTTAATCTTAACAAAAAGAGCCGGCAGCAGCGCCATTTAATACAACTTTTTTTTTGCCAGGTATGAAAATTAAGTTCGTTGAAATCGATCTATTTGAATTGATTACTATTAATCGTGCGACTCAGTCGTTCTTGGTGGAAAATAAAGTGGATTGGTATCTATTTTAAACTAAAGTAAAATGAAAATGAAAATGAAAATGAAAATGTAAATGTAAAAGAAAATGTAAATGTCGTTAAGTAAAAGTGGAAGTTTGAAATTTAAAATTAAAAATTAATACCCAAAAGTAGATGACGAAAAATTAAAAACTTTAAAAAGTAAATTTTAAAACTATAAATTTAAAACTAAGACACAACTAGATTAAAAATAACACTAAGTAAGAACGGCGGGAAAAGTTAAACTTGAAAGTAAAAATAAAAATAGAAAATAAAAACAAAAATTCTCTCGGAAAATCCTCCGTCGGAATATAGACGTCAAAAAGTATTAAATTAATTTCTATCGGAATAATCACAAAGCAAAACTATCGGAATGTCATCTGTCGGACATTAATTCTGTCGGAATGGAAGAGAAAGCAAACGATCGGAATAACAAATAAACACAGGTGTCGGAGTCTTGGTCGGAAAATCAGTCGGAATCATAAACCCTAATCCGATGGTTCCATCAGAATACTAGTGAAGGCTGTCGGAATGATGGTCGGAAAAGGAAACCCTTTTCCGACAGATTGCAACTCGTAATAAGCTAAACAAATATGCAATGTGTTAATAAGCAATATCCAAAACTTTATCAAATCTATAATGAAACAATCCAAATGAGGACAAATAAGAACTTTCAAAACTCTAAATAAACAACTTTTAAAATCAAACTTTAAAAACAAAACGAATCCTTTAAGAAGAAACTTTAAAACAAATAAGCTAAATACAAAATAAGCCAATAAGCATGTAAAGTTTAAAGCTCAATTCGTATTAATGCTTAGAGATGAATAAAAATATAAACTTTTTAATCACATGAACACTAAGATGAAACAAAATCAACGATTATCACGAGTCAAAGATAAACAAAATAAGAAAGGTAGAAGAAGATGATTAAAAACTTGAATTTAAAAGATTAAAGATCAAAGATTTGACACAAGATTAAAGAGAAAGCTTGAAAAACATTAAGGAAAACTAGAGAGAGAAAGTATATTAATCTACTCCTACTTACCTTAAAAAAATAAAAATAAAATCTACTACTAGCTAACACCCTCCTAATGACACAATAGGAGGGTATATATAGGAGGTGGGGAGTGCATTTGTTGCTTCCTTCTTTCTTTCTCTTTCTCGTCTCGACTTGATTTAAATTCTTTGTCTTTCTCAACGTCGTCTCTGGATTTGTCGATATAAATTGAACTTGTCTTATAATTTCTTCAATAATTAGACTTGAGTTCTTTGACTTCATTAATCTTCCATCTTTTGACTTTTTCTTCGATAAATCTTTTGAATAGGCCTTGGACTTCCGTTCTTTTTGCACTCTTGATCTTTTAACTTCATCTTTTCTCGTTTTCATCGATAAAAGCCCGTGAAAGCCCGTGTTTTCTTACTTTTTCATCTTTTAGTCCTAAAACACAATAAAAACACAAATCACGCATAATTCCGACATTTATGACATAAATACACGTTTTGGCATGGTTATTATTATAATTAAGTGATAACAGGATGGGTGTTTTCACACCTATCAAATCCCCTACACTTGACCATTGCAATGTCCTCATGCAATGCATTAATTACAAAGCACATTTTACATTTTTCATCATGATTAACCCACCTTGGCCTTTATTAAACACAAGACTTTAAAGAGATAGAAAAATTATAAAATATTCAAAGGAAGAAAACAAGTAAAGAGATAAAAGACTTACATTGGGGTTTTGGAATATCATGAATGATTATCACCCTCAAGTTTCACGTTCCCCATACCAAGCTTAAAAACGAGATCATTGTTATTATAAGGTAGCAAACTAACACAAACTCATGTGGCCCTATTATTCACTTAGACTCCTTTATTCCTAGGTGTATCTCTTATATTTTATTGTTGTCATGAATGATCACGAGGATGCATTGTTTGACTTATTTCGATAGTTATTTAGGCTGAAAATAAAATGGGACGATTTAATCAATAGTTAGCTAAAGGACAAAATCTTTTAAAACTGCTTCTCGGGAACTCATAAAGTTCATATCTTGGCATAACTCGCTTCACGATTTGAGACATTTCTCGGACCGATATTTGGCATTGACTTCATACGTCAAATCTTGAGAGACGTTCATGAAATAATGGTCTTCTCTTCATAATAAGAATTTTGTCACTTGAACCTTTTGAGAGATTCTTCATATTTGGACCACGACTTCTTCATTTTCTCCAATCTTTATTTGGTATTTTGACATACAACGATCCGCCTCCTTCTAGGACTTGGATATATTTATCCTCATACCTTGTTAGGGCCTTTTTGGATAGTCTTCTCCATGATCTTTAGGGGAGTATTTGCTTTTCGTCGTGTGTCTTGAACCTTCATATTGATTTTTGATAAATGATTCTTCACATCACTTGGGATCTTTAGCAACAAAATGTAGCCCTCATGCCTTGTTAGGGCCTTTTCGGACTCGCCAATCTTCGCATCCCGCTTCAATAAGTTATGCCTTGGCTATGAACTCTAATTAATACCGAGCAACTTTTAAACGATCTTGGTATAGAAGCTAAGTAACATTTCAAATCGTACAACCTTATTTATTGCAATTATATTTATTAACAAGCTCTGGGAGAAAAAGCTTATAATCAACTCACATAAATTCACGAAAGAATACCAAACTTATAATTGACTTATCATCTCTCGTTCTCCACAGTTTAAAATCTCAAGGAATGAGACTAGTGGATGCGTAGCCAATTAAATCAAAGTTTTGGGTTTTCAAGTCATATATAGGATCTTGCAACTTCTTAGACTTTTTCAAGTTTAGAATTCGCATTTTAAAGTTCCCTTGATAACCGACTTTCTAGGATCAATTATAGGAACTTGTGAAAAGTTCTTGTTCTTAACCCGTAAGAGTTAATACTTTCGCGTTTTAAAGTTCCCTATATAAAAGCCTAGCAAAACTTGACTTAAACACGTTAAGGATACTAGCTAGAGTAAACTTAGATAAATAAACTCGGGTTGAGTCAAAAGATTCATGACGTTGAAAAATTTAAAACCACTTTATTAAACTTTATTTTAGCAAAGAAAGAAAATATCTATAACAAAGGTAAATACAACTAGGCCAAAATAGATCAAAAATTTTGAAAAATGTCGAAAAATCAATTTCTCGGTCAAAACGAGGACAAATACAAGGAAAAGCCCACTTAACATCGATAGAAGTCCCCTACACTTAATATAAACATTGTCCTCAATGTTTAAGCATGTGGCAGTGAACTCCCCTACACTTAGGACATTGTGCACTTTGTTTAAATCTTTCTAAGGAAGAGACAACTAAAGTGATTCCTATTTTAAAACTATAAATTTAAAACTAAGACACAACTAAATTAAAAATAACACTAAGTAAGAACGGCGGGAAAAGTTAAACTTGAAAGTAAAAATTAAAATAGAAAATAAAAACTAAAATTCTATCGGAAAATCCTTCGTCGGAATCCTGTCGCAATATAGACGTCGGAAAGTATTAAATTAATTTCTATCGAAATAATCACAAAGCAAAACTATCGGAATGTCATCTGTCGGACAGTAATTCTGTCGGAATGGAAGAGAAAGAAAACGATTGGAATAACAAATAAACACAAGTGTCGGAATCTTGGTCGGAAAAGCAGTCGGAATCATAAACCCTAATCCGATGGTTCCATCAGAATACTAGTGAAGGCTGTCGGAATGATGGTCGGAAAAGGAAACCCTTTTCCGACAGATTGCAATTCGTAATAAGCTAAACAAATAAGCAATGTTTTAATAAGCACTATCCAAAAATTTATCCAATCTATAATGAACCGAACTAAATGAGGAAAAATAAGAACTTTCAAAACTCTAAATAAGCAACTTTTTAAATCAAACTTTAAAAACAAAATGAATCCTTTAAGAAGAAACTTTAAAAAAAATAAGCTAAATACAAAATAAGCCAATAAGCATGTTAAGCTTAAAGCTCAATTCGTATTAAAGCTTAGAGATGAATAAAAAGATATACTTTTTAATCACATGAACACTAAGATGAAACAAAATCAACGATTATTACGAATCAAAAATAAACAAAATAAGAAAGGTAGAAGAAGATGATTAAAAACTTGAATTTAAAAGATTAAAGATCAAAGATTTGACACTAGATTAAAGAGAAAGCTTGAAAAACATTAAGGAAAACTAGAGAGAGAAAGTATATTAATCTACTCCTACTTACCTTAAAAAAATAAAAATAAAATCTACTACTAGCTAACACCCTCCTAATGACACATTAGGAGGGTATATATAGGAGGTGGGGAGTGCATGTGTTGCTTCCTTCTTTCTTTCTCTTTCTCGTCTCGACTTGATTTAAATTCTTTTTCTTTCTCGACGTCGTCTCGGGATTTGTCGATATAAATTGAACTTGTCTTATAATTTCTTCAATAATTAGACTTGAGTTCTTCGATTGCATTAAACTTCCATCTTTAGACTTTTTCTTCGATAAATCTTCAGAATAGGCCTTGGACTTCCGTTCTTTTTGCACTCTTGATCTTTTGACTTCGTCTTTTCTCGTTTTCATCGATAAAAGCCCGTGAAAGCCCGTGTTTTCTTCCTTTTTCATCTTTTAGTCCTAAAGCACAATAAAAACACAAACCACGCATAATTCCGACATTTACGACATAAAATACACGTTTTGGATTGGTTATTATTATAATTAAGTGGTAACGGGATGGGTTTTTTCACACCTATCAGGCACAAGGCCACAAGGCCTTTTGATCCCAAAATCCCAAACAACCATGTTTTAGTACTTTTTCAAACAAACTTCTTATTTTTTCAAATAACCTACTGATTTTATCATTCAAATATCTCAACTAGGTGACAACTAACAGGTTTAAACAATAAAACTCAAAGCACAAACACAAAATCACATAAATCACATGGCAAATCATATAGCATACTTATAATAAAAAATAAATGAGAGAAAAGTGAAAGAGAATGAACCTCCTTTCCCTTACACCTAGGGTACTTGAACAAGAAAGGGATATGCAGCCTTGGC
The DNA here is from genome assembly GCA_025667525.1 of Glebionis coronaria. Classification (NCBI taxonomy): domain Eukaryota; kingdom Viridiplantae; phylum Streptophyta; class Magnoliopsida; order Asterales; family Asteraceae; genus Glebionis; species Glebionis coronaria. The sequence goes on along the minus strand of CM046880.1, from coordinate 172,394,072 downwards.
TGATGGTTCAACAGCTGAACCACAAGGCTGTGATCTTCAACAGAGGCAACAAAGAATCCAACCAAAGGTTGATAAACCCTCACAAGCTAGGTGTCAACAAGCTTGCAAGAGCTTATGGCTTTTGGTTGGGGTTAGAAGAGGTAAAATATCAAATCAGAAACCTAGGATTTTTAAGACTTTCAAACTTGAAACCCTTTCAAAACCAAACGTGCTTCAATCCAATGATCAAAACAACTTCAAAACACTAAATGGAACTCAGCTTTACTCTCAAATAACACCAACTTTCAAAAACATAAAAAGGAATTAGAATTTTTAACAAAATACCAAACTTTTATAAATTTCAAAAAGGAATTACAATATTTGAAGAGTAAAACTTGAACAAAGGCCTCACCACAGGTTGGGGTTCCTTATATAGGCCTTAGAAGGCTGAGTTTACAATGTGAAAAATAGAAATCCTAGCTACAAAATCTATGAAATGCCCTTGAAGCCTTCTAGACGTTTTTGGTGTTGTGAGGTGTCCCATTTGATCTTGATCGTTTATTTTGTGCATATGGAGCAAGCATAAGGTGTGGGCTGTTGATTGAGCCACCTTGCTTTTCTTGGAGGCTAAGTCATTCGTTCATTGGCTGAGGTTGAATGGGTGGGGTCCATGAGTGATGTGATGTGTGATGTTAAGTGTGGGAATTATTCGTTTGAAAGTTAATCAAACGTGGGTAAGGGTAATTTGGATTAACCCTTTGTTTTAAGTGGAATGGTAACTGGGTGAAGAACGGTGAATAGTAACTATTTTGATCCGTTTTTTGTGGAAAGGTAAGTGTTTGGCGCAGTTTTGGTATTTGAATGTTTGGGTGCACACTTTTGGTCCATCTCTTTTGGTAAATGTTGTATATCAATTCTTTCAGCCTTAAAAACAAATTTCCTTTGTTAATAAAGTTATCTTTTCACACTTTTACCTCAAAACTTTATAACTATGATATTAACGACTTGTTTTAAACATTTCTTGATATTTCAAGGGATGTTCTTGTACATTCTTGATCTTTGAAGGTCTTCTTTGTATGTTTGACATTATGGAGGACCATTGTTGACAAATCATCAATCTTGAGGGACTAAACTTGCCAATTCTACAAAGTTGAGGGACCTTTTTGTAATTTTGACAAACATAAGGGACCAAACTTGTAATTATTAATATACAAGGGTATTAAGTGTCATTTCTTCATTAATGAGGGACCATTCTTGAACATCTTCAATACTTCAAGGACTTTATCTTGGAAAATCATAGACTAAGGCCCGATTCATTGTGCAGCTTCGTTTCTCGTGTTCGTTTTCCTTGTTTCTTGTGATCTTTTGTCTTTTTTATGATATCCATACCTAAAATACAGAAGTAACAAATACAAGCATATATATGGTATATTTACGATATTTTATGCATTTAAAGCCCAAAAAGAACGATGAGATCATGTATAAATACCATCTCATCACTCCCCCATACTAAACCATTGTCGTGCCATCACGGAAAGCTAGAATAAAGTATCTAAGCATCTCCAAAATTCACTTTTATTACCCTTTATGGAAAATTAAACTTGCTATACTACTACTATGATGTGTTAAAGACATAATGTATGATTTATCACGAATGTGACTTTTAGGGTCAATGAATAAAAACAAGTGAATGTCTCATAGAGTAAAGTTCGTCATCCTTTATTTTTATCCATTCCATGCTAAGTGCAAAAATGAGATCATTGTTGGTACAAGTTACAATGCTAACACTACTCATACGTCCAAATTGTGTAATAATTTTTCTCCCCGCAATCCTAGTTATTATGAAAAGAAAGGTATTTTTCATGGATCACAAGTGATTCATATTGACTTATTTGAGCATTTATTAGTCCGAAAATAAAGTAGCACGATTTAATCGATAGTTAGCTAAAGGGCAAAATCTTTTAAAACAACTTCTCGTAATCTCCTTAAGTTCCTATCTTGGCATAACTCATTTCACGATTTGAGACCTTTCTCGTCCCGATATTTGGCATGTACTTAATACTTAGAATCCTTGGAAGACGTTCTTGAAATAATGGTCTTCTCTTCATATTTTGGAATTTCTTCACTTGACGTTTTTGAGAGATTCTTCATACTTAGACCACGACTTCACCATTTTTCTTCAATCTATATTTGGGATTTTGATATACAACGATCCTCCTCCTTTCGGACTTGGATATATTTATCCCATACCTTGTTAGGGTCTTTTTGGATAGACTTCTCCATGATCTTTAGCGGAGTAAATTGCTTTTCGTCGTGTGTCTCGATCCTTCATATTGATTTTGGAATAATGATTCTTCACATCATCTGGGATCTTTAGCAACAAAATAAAGTCTTCATGCCTTCTTAGGGCATTTTTGGAACTTCACCAATCTTCGCGCCCCGCTTCAATAAGTGATGCCTTGGCTATGAACACTATTCAACCACGAGCAACTTTTAAACGAACTTGGGCTAGAAGCTAAGTAACCTTTCAAATCGTACGACCTTACTTATTGCAATTTATTTATTCCTAATGCATTGATCTTATGGGAGAAAAAGCCATAATTAAAACATATGAGTTTTTGAAAGAACATTTTCCTGTTCTACGTTTAGCATGATCACTTGTCTAACTCTTTCACTTCTCGTTCTTCACTATTTAAAGACCTCTAATTAAAGAGGCTAATGAATAGTTAGCCATGCAAGTCAAAATTAAGCCAAATTTTGATTAGCTTCATTAAGACTATATTAAATCGAAGTTTTTGGGTTTTCAAGTCACCTATAGGATCTTGCACTTTCTTAGACTTTTTCAAGTTTTAGAGAATGCATTTTAAAGTTCCCTTGATAAGTGACATTCTAGGATCAATTATAGGAACTTGCAAAAAGTTCTTGTTCTTAACTCGTATGAGCTAAGACTTTCGCGTTTTTAAAGTTCCCTATATAAAAGTCTAGCAAAACTTGATTTAAGCGGGTTAAGGATTGTAAACGGCTCCAAATACCCATCAAGTCAAAAATTAACTCATATTCTACCCATCAGAAAATATACATTTGTGTCTTAAAAACACTTATGAAAACTAAGAAAAATGTTAAAATTAGGCCATTTTTAGCGTTATTTGCAACAAAACAGAACAAAATGATGAAAGTTGGAAAACGTGAGGGCGTAGCAAGGCAAGTACTATTCACCCCCCGTACTAAAAGGAAACATTGTCCTCAATGTTTTGAGTCTAAAGGTGGAGCACCCCCATACTAGAGATGAAGAGTCGAATGCTTAGGGTCTAGCATGGAAAGGGTGATCAACAATATATCTAAAGCCATTTATGAATTATGCTAAAAGATAATTGTTAGAACAATAAAGGATATGTCATGGATTCGTGAAAAGTTCTTCAAACAAACAATCGAGGCTCACGTAAACGAACACGAGAGTCTTCAATCATGGCGATGATGATGATCTAGATAACACATTCACAAACAACCACGAGACAATGAGTTGGAAGGGCACAAATCCCCTCACATTAACTACATTAGAAAGAGATAATATATACATGGATAAGCATGGGATATCTCCCGCGAGGCACCTCGTTTTTGATTACCGAGTCATGTCTCGACTCGATCCCCTCAATGCTAATTATCATTTGGGAAGGTGACTTTGTCGAGGTCGTCCAAAGAAGGGACTTCCCCACCGAAGTAGTGCTTAAGCCTATGTCCATTCACCTAGAAATTAGGACCATCATTTTGAGCTAGCTCGATGGTCCCATAAGGAAACATTTGTGATATGGTGAACGGACCCGACCAACGAGATTTCAATTTCCTAGAAAATATCTTCAAACGAGAATTAAAAAGTAACACTTGATCACCAATGTTAAAAACCCGGTTTTTAATCTTTGAATCATGAAACTTTTTAGTCTTTTCCTTAAAAATTAATGAATTTTCATAAGCATTATCTCGTAATTCATCCAATTCATTAAGGTGTATTTTCCGGTGATCTCCCGAGGTCTTCAAGTCATAATTGGCATGCTTTAGGGCCCAATATGCCTTGTGTTCCAATTCAATAGGCAAGTGGAAATTCTTTCCATAAACCAACTATAAGGAGTAAAACCGTTAGGTGTCTTATAAGCGGTGCGAAAGGCCCATAAAGCGTCATCGAGTTTGTCGGACCATGAAGCACGGTTTTCTCCAATCGACCTTTCGAAGATCCTCTTCAAAGCTCAGTTTGAAACCTCGACTAGCCCACTCGTTTGCGGGTGATAAGCCGTAGATAGACGATGTGTAACCCCATGTTTCCTTAGAACCTTTTCGAATTAGTCATTACAAAAATGGCTCCCACGATCGCTTATAATAGCTCGAGGGGTTCCAAACCGAGAGAATAGTTGCTTCAAAAACTTCACTACCACAAGAGTATCATTAGTAGGCAAAGCCTTAGCTTCCACCCACTTCGATAGGTAGTCGACGACGACGAGGATATATTTGTTACCATGAGACGATGGGAACGGACCCATAAAGTCAATGCCCCAAACGTCGAAAATCTCACACACTTGAATTATATTTTGCGGCATTTCATCCTTTTGAGAGGATTTTCCTTGACGTTGGCAAGAATCATACGACTTCACAAGTGTGTGTGCATCAGATAGATCGTAGGCCAAAAGAAGACGGTATGGAACACTTTCTTAGCCGTGAAGTTAGCACCGTGGTGACCACTCGTGGGTCCTGTGACAATCCCTCAATTTATGGTTTATATTTTATTCTCAAATATTATTTAAAAACATTATTTTAATGTTATATTATGAACTCACTTATTTTTGGGAAGGAATTTGGATTTACGTCTTGAAGTAGCATCGACTACGTCTAAACCGGAGGATTCTACGTTACGTGCTTACGTTTACATACACCGTTTTGGTGACAGTCCGACATTTCAGGAAATAAATTCATCCGTGAATATTATTTTGGAATTTTAAATTTTTGTTGGTTCATAAACTCACAAATTTACGAGAAGAGATTAGGACTTACGATTATAATTTAACGTCCTCTACGACTAAACCAGAAACCTTAGGATTACGTATTTACGTTTTCGAACTCCGTTTTTGATGAGACATTTTTTATTAGATTCCTTTTGTGCCGTTGATTCATAATTTATAAAAATGTTTTTCGTAAAACGACCCGAGGACACGCAAATCGAGGAAACTAGAATCGAGGAATACCCGTAAATTAGCGGGATGGGACAAAACAAGTTTATCCCACCCCACTAACATATGGGACGGCCAAGGATGCAACACCTCATCCCATGAGGTGTCAAGCTTAACCAACAAGCCTTAACACTTGTAACTAGCTTCACATGTAAGCTAAGCTTACAACTACACAAAAACTAGCAACTCATACCACTTTCTCTCATTTCTCTCATTCAAAAATACTAAATCTCTCCTCTCTCTCAACATTTTCCGTCCACTTCCACCATTAAACCACCATGATTTGATCAATTTTAACCACAAACCATGTGTTATCTACACATATGGTGAAGAACCTTTGAAGCCTTGAAGATTGCAGGTGATTCTAACATCCAAGGAGGTGATTTGGTGATGTACAAGGGCTGATTTCTACAAGGAGTTTACAAATATTGGTGGTCTTGAAGATTGGTGTTGATCTATCACAAGTTTCTCCATCAAAAATCTAAGCCTTGATGAATACCTACATAATCTTGGTGGTATAAAGATTGTTCTCCCCATCCTCTTGTTATTTTGATTATGTAATCATGTATTTTCTTTCTTATTGTATATATATATGATGAATATATGATGATAAAAATTTTGTGTGGGGATCAAATGTTGATAAACATGATTAAAAAGATAAATAACCATAAGAAACAAGGCTAAAATCATGCTTAAATTGTTGGCTGTATAAAAAGAGTAAGTAATCAAGTCTTAAATTGATAAAATTTCATGGTGGAATCCATTTACAGTAAGTGTTAGATATCATACACATGTGAGAGTTTGACATCAGATGGAATCATCAAAATGAGTGAGATATGATCAAAACAAGATGAGTGTACCAATCTGAATAGTCTGTTTTGTAGGGACTGTTAATTATATTTAAAAATGGAATGAGCAATAGCTATAACTAACTTATTTGTAGCACATAATATGAAGTTTATGACATCCAAAAATGAGCTTCTATCTCCTTATATAACTTAAGATATGATAAAAATGGTGAAGATGAAACTAAAAATCAGATTTTGAAGAATTAATGTTTAATAGTATTATATAAGCACTCAAACTAATATAGTATAAATTGTGAATTAAAACCCACTAACTTTTAAATCTCATTTATATAAATATGTATAAGGTTAAATAAATGGACAGTTTATAAAAATGGTAGTTGAATAAGATTTATAAGTTATAAAAACTATAAACATGATTTTTACGACTTTTTCGGCTATTACCGTAAAATTAACGTTTTTCTCCAATTAAAACTTAGACGATCAAACCCGTCTAATATAAAGTTTTTAAAAGTCATATAATGATATATAACTACCTAATACAAGTAAAAACCGATAAAACCCGAACTATATGACATACGGACATTAACGAGCTAAGTTAGCATATTTGGACTAATAATACAACTAAATAAGTTAAACACTTATAAAAATTACTTATTGGGCTTAACCCATTTGGTCCCAACATGTAAAGTATAAATACTGATAATACAAGTATAAAATGGATTAATACAAGTTAAGGAACTTATAATAGGCTTATTGGACCTAAAACATGTAAATAGGTAAAACTAGTAAACTAGTAAAAAGTTACCAACACATAAACACTATAATGAATGAGTAAAGATGTATAAACCCACTTGATCATCATCATATATATAAAATCATCATATGTATACATAATTATTATTTTGATAAATTCATTTGACAAAAGTCTAAGACAAGTATTATTTGTCTAGGTTTCCGTGATTGAAGCACGTACCGTACATCCGAATTACCGATAACCAGCTTTCCCACATCAACGTGAGTTCATAGCCTCGCACTCTTTTAAATGTTTTATTAAATGTTTTATAAACCCGCGAGGGAGATAACATGTTATTTTTTATGAAATAAGACACTAGTTGTCCCGATTGTTTGTTTATTGATTTGGACCCGAATGACTGTATGACCCGATGAATGATTAAATGACCCGATAGATGAAATGAATGGATTATTAAAGTTAGGTTAGTCACTAAAAGTCCCATTAGCATGAATTGTGAACTACCGAGATTTGGTAGACGCTTATGCATATAATAGTGCTATTTGGGGACGATCACCCCAGTTCGCGCCTTGACGGTTGATCCCCGTCGTGCCACATTGATTGGTAAGCGAATTTATGTATGAGAAGATTTACACAAGCGTGATTATTGTGACGACACACTAATTTAGATGGGCAAATGATTGTCGGGTTAGCTACCCGTTGTTTATTGTAGTAAGGTAACAATGTCATGCGGCGTATAATAATCCAAAAGTAACGAAATACTACTATACGCACCGAATTACGATATATTGCCTGACAAGCAATACGGGGTCTTACTATTGATATTATGTTCGTGTTTTGGTTTTTCATAACCATATTCAATAACGGTTTTTATTTAACTCTATACAACGTTATAAAACGTATTGTATGATGTTTTTACGACAATGGTTCGTATAAAATGACTTTGGCTATTTTATGGCCTATAACAAAGATTTGTACAAAATGATTTTCGGTAATAATTTTATATCGATGATATATTGATGGTTTTAATAAACTCTATGAATTCACTCGGCGTTATCGCTGACCTTTTCTTTTAACATGTTTTATCTCAGGTACTTGAAGGTAATTCTCGGGAAGACAACAAGAATTCATGGCCCGCACTTAATTAACAAATTTCCATTCAAATCTTTTGTAAAAACTGCATGAAATACAATGACTTGGGACCTATGTAAACTTGATATTTATGAATGGAAATGCTTTATTATCAAACGACGCGATTTTTAAGCGTTGTCTAGATTGTGAGTAATTTGCTATCCCGTAACACCAACGAGTCTTCCCCTGTATTGAATTGCATAAATTTGGGGGTGTTACAGTTTGATACTAGAGCTCTCCTTATAGAGAACGAATGATTTTAAAACAAAGGTTTTAAATAAAACATTTCAAAATCTTTTAACTATAAACATTTTTTCTCAAAATGTCTAAAAGTCTTTTGACTATAACGATGCCGAAGAATTCCCGATTTACCGACAAGGCCAGACTGAGAAGTGTTATTATAATATATATATAACTTAGATTATATATATATATATATATATATATATATATATATATATATATATATATATATATATATATATATACGCTATAATTTTATTACATGATTGTTTGATGATTATTTTGATATTTATACGAGGTATTTATACGACGTAGATTGTCACAAGAAACCCTAAATCCCCTAGCAAATCAATCGAAGCTATTACCGTAGGAATTCTAGCTATTCTAGATCTAAACCAAGTTGCGAATATTTATGATCCCAACAAAATGGTTGATATTCGTAGAAATATAGATATTAGTTGATTGTGATATTGAAGAAGAATTGGCGAGATTAAAACTGATATCGATGTCATGACGATCTTTCCTTATAGAGTGGAGTTTGACAAAACGTTACCACCTAGAAAGATGTCATCTGATTCGTTGTCATCCAATTCTTAAATTGAAATCGAAAGGGTGAATGTTGCACTTGAGGCTGTCATTGGAACCATTACCCAAAATCCTCATGCCACTAGTACCTTTCCGAGAAGTCTAATTGAATGATCGAGTCATTTCATGCTAGTGACTCATTTGATAACTATTGTTGTAAGAGCTATAGGATTGGAAATTAAGTGTTGATCATATCGAGCTTTTATTACCCTTTGAAGGTCTAAGAATTAAATTGAAAGTATTGGAGAATGAGGTAGGATGTTGCATTGAGTATAAGATTGATTTAAACTTGAATAAAGTAAAATTTAACATTTATGGAATATGAGATTGATAAGTGGAAGTCGTTAAGTCCTGTGATTGAATTATAAGGTTTTAAATGATTGTAGGTTCGTGTTAAGGGTTGTTCCTAGGCCATTGTCCAATGACGAGGATGCGCAGTGTCCAAGAAATAAATTGAAGAAATCTTCTTCTGAATTGGGACCGATGGATCTTCTGGGACATGTGGAACACCTAATGACTCTTGTAGATTAGTATTCATTATGGTATCTTTTAAAAATCCCTAACTTAACTGAGACATCAGTTGGTAGGATGAGTTCTTGGAATTGTATGACATAGTAACACGTAATGTGTTACGGTACAATTTTGACTTGTTTGTGATTAATGAAAAGACTACCTTTGATTGCTAAATCCTACATGTATTGATGTTATCTATCTTTTCTTGCTTCTTCCTAATGCTCGCATTAGTGATGCAACCATTGAACAAGTACTCATCTCGATTTGAGTTACGTTGTGGATTATTCTTTTTGAGTGCCATCGAGGTCATGAACCTCATGATTATTTGGCTAAGCTCATTTCCTATTATATTGTAGTTAGTTCTTGGTGAACAACTTTTCATCACTATTTTCCAGATAATTCATTGTTTCTATAAGATAAAACAGTATCCCTTGAGAAAAATTGAATTTTCATCACCATATGGATTATTTAAAGTGAGATTTATAAGTGATTGTTATCGAAATGAAGTCGTTTATAAAACACCTTGGAAAACTTAATTGTTTTCATAACAAAGAAAATCTTTGAAAATTTATTTTGTATTCTTATTTATGAATTAAGCATGAAAGTGTTTTTATTATAAACATGATGATAAAATTTTGACGAACTGAGTATTGCATCGTTAATCTTGAAATTGTATATAGTTGCGCGCCTACATACAATTTGGAATGAACCATGCAAGGCTGATTAGTAGTCACCATAAAACTGAATAATAAACACTACATTTTCTTTGAAGATTTTGAAAGATTAAATTTTATGAGATCTGCAAGAAGTGAAAAATAGGGACATAGTGTTAGGGACACCTACATATGTGCCTGTAGCATCTATTCTGCTGAGTCGAATTTACTCATCTGTGGAAATTGTCTTATTTGACAATTGACAAATCTTTCTTGTCCAATTCTCCCGTAGTGAGATTCTTAGAAAAAGTATTTAATTACCGAGTGTTGATACCCGACTGGATATATCGACGTTCCTATCATTTCTTTTGATTTGATTTCATTTGAATGACCTGGGTAACGATCCGATGAGCTTTTGAATGCGTACTCAAATTATGAAAACATGGGATATATTCATATTCGTTAAATGTTTTCGTCTGTATATGATTTGAAATCCTCTCGCGTAGATTATGCGTTGACCTTACTCTTTTAATGGTAGTTATGTCTCCTAATATCCTTGAATTTGTGAAGGATTATGAATTATTATTAGACTTTTGAGAAGTTCACATCTTATCGACGACAATAAAATTGAAAAGTTGATAGTGCCAGTAGAATGGATTGATTGATTATGACATGACGACATTGTCTTAATTGATGGGAACTCGAATAGAATTCTCCTAAATGATAAGATGTTGATTATCAAAAGTGATCTAAATAATTCTTGATGGATGACCATATCCTGCATTTAGACTTGAAATTATACCGTGAATGGTTGTGAAGTAGTCATAGATCTTCTAATCTAGAAAGAACCTAATATGAATTTATTAAAAGATGTTTCTGTTATCTGAAACTTTAGGAGGTATTTATTGGTGAATAACCTAGACTTTCGTCATTAAGGCAAGTTGAATTTGGTATTGATTATATTTCCGGTTTTGTACCTGTAGCATGTGCACTGTACGTCAGCACCATTTGAATTAAAAGAATTAATGTACAACTGAAAGAGTTGTCGGAGAAAGCTTTTATTCTACCAAGCTCGTCATTATGAAGAGCTATGGTGTTATTATTTCTTATATTTGTTTAATTACCGTGAACTAGGTAAATTGACGATTAAAATCTATATCCACTACCCAAGATGATAGATTGTTCGATCATTTACAAGGTTCTACCGTATATTCAGGAGATTTGATCTACGACATGGTTATCATCAATTTCGCGTCCGCGAAAAAGATTATCTATTCCAATCACTACATTCAGAACTCGTAATGAACATTATGAGTTTCACGTGATGTCGTTTGGATTGACTAATACACATGTAGCATTCATAAATCTCGTGAATCGCGTGTGTAGGATGTAATTTGATAAATTAATGCTTGTGATCATTAAGGACTATTGGTTTGTTTCTACGAATAAGAAGGAGTTAACAATTATTTATAAACTGCCCGGGGTTGTCCGAGCAATGAAAAATCTGTACCTTGAATAATTAACACGTAATTTAAGGCTTAATCCTTTATATTATTTGATCGTGTGATCAATAGAAAATGGAATATATTGACTCTTCAAAAATTAGAGCCATTTAAGACTTTGGTTTTTACCAAAAATAACGTGAAAATATGTTCTGACAAATAATTTATCAAAGGATTTTTAAGAGATTATTCCCTTATACACAAATCATTTAACTAAACTCCTGTTTAGGGGTAAATGTTTGTGTATACCTCAAGACAACCGAAGAGGGATTGAGGAAACCGTTAAACCATGACTTAAAATTTGAAACGACAATTTTTGCTTTTTTCAAACATTTACGAATCTTATTAATTATTTCAATAAATCAACAAAAATCGTGTTAATTAAATTCAAATTTGTTTTGAACATTTTATTATAATTGGTCGAACTAAGAATTTAAACTTTTTGCGTTTACGTTTCATAAATATTAAATATTTATTATTTAATTACTTGTAGTAATTATCGACGCTTTAAAACGTCGGATTGAGCAAAACTGATAAAAACAATAGTTGAGATAAAACTAAGACTTAGAAATTGTGAAGAAAGAACTTTCGAATAAATACGGTCATGATATTTATTCCATCTAGGAAAGTGAATATAATTACTGACACATCATATAGGAAGGATAAAGAATCAATTAGGATTTGTTTCTTAATAATGACTGTGCAAAATAAATTGCCGAACAATATAAAAATAAACAATGCTTGTAAGAAGGATAATATAGATAATAAAAAAGGGTTCGCGGCTAATATGAACCATTGGAATTGAGGAGCGGATGGCGTTAAATGTATAAAAGGCCACTTGTGGTTGTCTAAATATGGAGATTCTGAGATGTAGTCATGTTGGAATCTCGTAATATTAAGTATTCTATTCATGTCATTTCTGATTAAATGTATCTTTATCTGAAGAAGTTATACTAATGGCAAATTATGAAGGCAGACATCGCCTCATACATTAGTAAACGTCTGACTATTGCAAAGGTCATCATCTCAATTTGATTTGATTTGGGTCATCGTCGACAGACTGACCAAATCTACTAATATCATTCCCGTTAATGATAAATTCTCGATGAAGAAATTGACTCTTTTTATATTTAAAGGAGTTGTGTAAACATGGTGTGCCTGTATCGATCATCTCTATCAAGATCCTCGCTTCGCATCGACTTTCTAGAGATTTGCTCAGAAGTCATTGGGATTGAACCTTGATGAGAGTACTAGAAGTCTTGTGTTATGCTTGAATATTTGACCTTTGGTAATAAACTGTAAAATCGTTTTCCTTTGGAAAGATTATCATTGATAATTATGGTATTAGGATCAAGATCTAATCTTGTGAGGATATGTATTAGAGCATCTGTAAGCAGGAGTTGGGATGAAGACACCCGACATACACCCATTGTGAGTTGGACATGTCTTTTAGGTTTAAGGTTTCCTATGATGGCGAACCTAAACTTACAAAATACTCGACCCGCGAGACCTGAAATGATTGTTGAAATTAGGATCTGATTATTGACTGCCGGTAGTGGGCAAGAGGTTATATGAATATGAAATGTAGATCTTGAAGTGCAGGATGGGTAGCGAAGTTATGCCAAAAATTTTAACCTTGGAAAAATGAATTGATGATCGGAAAGATCATGGGATATAAGTCCCTGTTGTATGGAACCATTGAGATGATGTAAAAGATTGGTTTGAAAGGCATATAAGCTGGATCTACCCTAGGACTTCAAGTGTTGCGTGAATTATGTTTCGTATATCGAACTTGATAAAATGTCTATCAAGTGAAGATCTGACTATTCCTTAATGAAGTTTAGATCGGCGAAAAGTTGCATTCATCAAAAACCCGTGAACATCATGGATAGAGAAAGTAAGTCAACATTAAGCCTGTTCTTATACCCGTAGTTATGTTTGATGAAACTCGCGTATTGTAATGAATTACACTTGTGAGAAAAGACCGAATGTGGAGGAAATACCCACATGGCTCTAACTCTATAAGAAGCGAGTAGTAAGATAAGATGATCTTTGAGGACAAAGATCCTGTTTAGGGGTAAAAGCTGTGACAATCCGTCAATTTATGGTTAATATTCTATTCTCAAATATTATTTAAAAACATTATTTTAATGTTATATTATGAACTCACTTATTTTTGGGAAGAAATTTGGATTTACGTCTTGAAGTAGCATTGACTACGTCTAAACCGGAGGATTCTACGTTACGTGCTTACGTTTACATACACCGTTTTGGTGACAGTCCGACATTTCAGGAAATAAATTTATCCGTGAATATTATTTTGGAATTTTAAATTTGTGTTGGTTCATAAACTCACAAATTTACGAGAAGAGATTAGTGCTTACGATAATAATTTAACGTCCTTTACGACTAAATCGGAAACCTTAGGATTACGTATTTACGTTTTCGAACTCCGTTTTTGATGAGACAATTTTTATTAGATTCGTTTTGTGACGTTGATTCATAATCTATAAAAACGTTTTTCGTAAGACGACCCAAGGGCACGCAAAATGAGGAAACAAGAATCGAGGAATACCCGTAAATTAGCGGGATAGGAAAAAACAAGTTTATACCACCCCACTAACATATGGGACGGCCAACGATGCAAAACCTCATCCCATGAGGTGTCAAGCTTAACCAACAAGCCTTAACACTTATAACTAGCTTCACATGTAAGCTAAGCTTATAACTACACCAAAACTAGCAACTCATACCACTTTCTCTCATTTCTCTCATGCAAAACAACTAAACCTCTCCTCTCTCTCTCTACATTTTCCGTCCACTTCCACCATTAAACCACCACCATTTGATCAATTTTAACCACAAACCATGTGTTATCTACACATATGGTGAAGAATCTTTGAAGCCTTGAAGATTGGAGGTGATTCTAACATCCAAGGAGGTGATTTGGTGATGTACAAGGGCTGATTTCTATAAGGAGTTTACAAATATTGGTGGTCTTGAAGATATGTGTTGATCTATCTCAAGTTTCTCCATCAAAAATCCAAGCCTTGATGAATACCTACATAATCTTGGTGGTATAAAGATTGTTCTCCCCATCCTCTCGTTATTTTGATTATGCAATCATGTATTTTCTTTCTTATTGTATATGTATATTATGAATATATGATGATAAAAATGTTGTGTGGGGATCAAGTGTTGATAAACATGATTAAAAAGATGAATAACCATAAGAAACAAGGCTAAAATCATGCTTAAATTGTTATAATAACAGTAAGTAACCAAGTCTTAAACTGATAAAATTGCATGGTGGAATCCATTTATAGTAAGTGTTAGATGTCATACACATGTGATAGTTGGCCATGCAATGGAATCATCAAAATGAGTGAGATATGATCAAAACAAGATGAGTGTACCAATCTGAATAGTCTGTTTTGTAGGGATTGTTAATAATAGTTAAACATGGAATGAGCAGTAGATATACATAACTTATTTGTAGCACATAATATGAAGTTTATGTCATCCAAAAGTGAGCTTCTATCTCCTTATAGAACTCAAGATATGATAAAAATGGTGAAGATGAAACTAAAAATCAGATTTTAAAGAATTAATGTTTAATAGTATTTTATAAGCACTCAAACTAATATAGTATAAATTGTGAATTAAAACCCACTAACTTATAAATTTCATTTATATAAATATGTATAAGGTTAAATAAATGGACAATTTATAAAAATGGTAGTTGAATAAGATTTATAAGTTATAAAAACTATAAACATGATTTTTACGACTTTTTCGGCTATTACCGTAAAATTAACGTTTTCCGCCAATTAAAACATAGACGATCAAACCCGTCTAATGTAAAGTTTTTAAAAGTCATATACTGATATGTAAGTACCTAATACAAGTAAAAACGGATACAACCTGAACTATATGACATACGGACATTAACGAGCTAAGTTAGCATATTTGGACTAATAATACAACTAAATAAGTTAAACACTTATAAAAATTACTTATTGGGCTTAACCCATTTGGGCCCAACATGTAAAGTATAAATACTGATAATACAAGTATAAAATGGATTAATACAAGTTAAGGAACTTATAATAGTCTTATTGGACCTATAACATGTAAATAGGTAAAACTAGTAAACTAGTAAAAAGTTACCAACACATAAACACTATAATGAATGAGTAAAGATGTATAAACCAACTTGATCATCATCATATATATAAAATCATCATATGTATACATAATTGTTATTTTGATAAACTCATTGGACAAAAGTCTAAGACGAGTATTATTTGTCTAGGTTTCCGTGATTAAAGCACGTACCGTACATCCGAATTGCCGATAACCCGCTTTCCTACATCAACGTCAGTTGATAGCCTCACACTCTATTAAATGTTTTATGAAATGTTTTATAAACCCGCGAGGGAGATAAGATGTTAGTTTTTATGAAATAGGACACTAGTTGTCCCGATTGTTTGTTTATTGATTTGGACCCTAATGATTGTATGACCCAATGAATGATTAAATGATCCGATAGATGAAATGAATGGATTATTAAAGTTAGGTTATGTCACTAAAAGTCCCATTAGCATGAATTGTGAACTACCGGGACTTGGTACACGCTTATGCATATAATACCCCAGTTTGCGCCTTGACGGTTGATCCCCGTCGTGCCACATTGATTGGTAAGCGAATTTATGTATGAGAAGATTTACACAAGCGTGATTATTGTGACGACACGCTAATTTAGATGGGCAAATGATTGTCGGGTTAGATACCCGTTGTTTATTGTAGTAAGGTAACAATGTCATGCGGCTTATAATAATCCAAAAGTAACGAAATACTGCTATACGCACCGAATTACGATATATTGCCTGACTAGCAATACGGGGTCTTACCATTGATATTATGTTCGTTTTTTGGTTTTTCATAACCATATTCATATAACGGTTTTTATTTAACTCTATACAACGTTATAAAACGTATTGTATGATGTTTTTACGACAATGGTTCATATAATGATTTTGAAGGCA
This sequence comes from Glebionis coronaria, assembly GCA_025667525.1. NCBI lineage: Eukaryota > Viridiplantae > Streptophyta > Magnoliopsida > Asterales > Asteraceae > Glebionis > Glebionis coronaria. The sequence goes on along the minus strand of CM046880.1, from coordinate 172,377,645 downwards.
AACGCCTGTATTATGATTTTTGATAATGATTTGTATAAAATAACTTTGGCTATTTTCTGGCCTATAACAAAGATTTGTACAAAATGATTTTCGGTAATAATTTTATATCGATGATATATTGATGGTTTTAATAAACTCTATGAATTCTCTCGACGTTATCGCTGACCTTTTCTTTTAACATGTTTTATCTCAGGTACTTGAAGGTGATTCTCGGGAAGACAACAAGAATTCATGGCCCGCACTTAATTTACAAATTTCCATTCAAATCTTTTGTAAAACCTGCATGAATTACAATGACTTAGGACCTATGTAAACTTGATATTTATGAATGGAAATGCTTTATTATTAAACGACGCGATTTTTAAGCGTTGTCTATGATGTGAGTAATGTTCTATCCCGTAACACCAACGAGTCTTCCGCTGTATTGAATTGCATAAATTTGGGGGTGTTACAGGTCCCTTGTGGCAAGCTCTAAGGATGTTAGAAGCTTCGGTACCAAAGACACAACGTCGAACGAGTTGATCCACACAAACCCGAAAGAGATAGGGTCGTCCCAAAAATAGAACTTGACATCACGAAAGAATTTTCGATTATGTTATGTCGTCATACCTTTGATTATGAAGTTGTCCGCATGGTAAATTTCAATGTCGACAAACCATGGGATGTCTTCCACAGAATTCACTACACCGAGAGTCTCGAGAGGAAATGTTTCGGTGATTTCCTTGTTCTCGAACTCATTCTTGTGAGGATCTTCTAAACGAGAGAGATGATCGGCCTCTAGATTCTTGGCTCCTTTTTTGTCAAGCATGGTGACATCAAATTATTGTAGGAGGAGAATCCAACGGAGCAATCTCGGCTTAGCATCAAGCTTAGAGAAGAGGTACTTGATAGCTGAATGATGTGTATACACGATGCTTTTCGTCAAGATGAGATAAGGTCGGAACTTCTCAAAAGCATACACCACGATAAGTAGTTCTTTTTTCGTTGTAGTGTATTTCATTTGAGCCTCGGACATCGTCTTACTAGCCTAATGGACAGGTCGAAAGTGTTTTTCATGACGTTGCCCTAAAACGGCCCCAATTGCATAATCACTTGCATCGCACATGATTTCAAAGGGTAATTCCCAATTAGGATCAACAAGAATGGGAGCTTCGGTAAGTTTCCTCTTAAGAGTTTCGAAAGCTCGAACACAATCCTCATTGAAGTTAAAAGGAGCATCCTTCTCAAGAAGGTGTGTCATAGGTCGAGTAATTTTCGAAAAGTCTTTGATGAAACGATGATAAAAGCCCGCATGGCCTAGGAAACTCCTAACTCCCTTAACGGTTTTGGGATGAGGTAATTTGGTAATGACGTATATCTTGGCTTTATCTACCTCAATCCTCGCTTTCGAGACCTTGTTCCCTAAGACGATTCCTTGTTTACACATAAAATGACATTTTTCCCAACTAAGCACAAGGTTGGTTTCTTCACAACATTTTTACATTTTCTCGAGATTGGATAAACACGATGTGAACGATCACCAAACACCGAAAAGTCATCCATGAATACTTCCATCTACTTCTCGATCATATCATGAAAAATAGCCATCATACACCGTTGAAACGTTCCCGGTGCATTACAAAGTCCGAATGGCATTCTCGATAAGCAAACGTTCCATATGGACACGTAAACGTAGTTTTCTCTTGATCACGAGGGTCGATAGGGATTTGAATGTAACCGAAAAACAATCTAAAAATCAATAGAAGTCATTTCCCGCAAGTCGCTCCAACATTTGATCCATGAAGGGAAATGGAAAGTGGTATTTATGAGTGGCGTCATTTAACTTTCGGTAGTCAATACACACCCTCCAACCGGTTACAACAAGAGTGGGAATTAACTCGTTGTTTTCATTAGGCACAACGGTCATTCCTCCCTTCTTAGGGACACAATGGATTGGGATCACCCATGGGCAATCGGAGATAGGATAAACCATTCCCGTGTCAAGAAGTTTTAAGACCACTTTTTTTAATGACATCGTGAATTTTAGGGTTTACCCTTCTTTGACTTTGAATTGTGGGTTTATAGTCCTCCTCCATTAAAATCTTGTGAGTACAAAATTTTGGGTCAATGCCCTTAATGTCGAAATTTTCCACGCAATTGCCCCTTTGTGAGCTTTTAGAATAGTCAAAAGTGCGGTTTTCTCATCATTGGAAAGATCTATCGCAATAATAACCAGCAACTTGTAATCACCTTCCAAGAATGCGTATTCGAGGTGAGGTGGAAGATCTTCCACTTCAAGGATTGGTGGATCCTCGATTGATGATTTTTGTTCAACACTCATAACTTCCAATCGGCGGAGAATATGGTGGAATGAGAGTATCATTACCAATAATCACCTCATCTTCATTGTCGATTTCATTAAAAATAAAATCGCCTCCTTGGAATGGAGTGAGATTTGGTGTAGAATTAGAAAGAATCGGATCCATAATAATAGGATTGCCACTTGACGAACTATCGGAAAACCTAACACTTCTTGTGAAAACTCATCGTAAACTACATCGACTAAGTCAATATGGTTGATGGTAGCGATTGCATAAACTTGAGAAGGTGTAGAGTTTTTAGTAGCGTTTATAACTAGTTATCCTCGTTGAATCGCAAAGTGATTTTTCTAGCATGCACATCAATGATCGATTTCGAGGTATCTAAAAATGGACGACCTAAAATTAGAGGAACTTGAGGATCCATGGGAATGTCTGTTAATGTCTGTTGGAAACTCACTTTATGTGACGACATTTAAGAATTCCCATTAGTTATCATAGTCACACACGCTTAGACTAGACTAGGTTCATGTATAGTTAAGTGTATCGTGTGTGACTATATATACCCCTCCTTAGCTTCCAAGGAGGGGTGTTGCTTGTGTTCATTTTTCACTTATACTTGTATTTTCTCTCTCAACAATAGCTACTACCACCATCTACCACCATGTTAGACCACCGGATCATATATAGCAAATCCACAATTGGTATCATATCCTCGGTTCCATCCTTGGATCGTGTTCGTGTTTATTGTTTTCGATTCGGTGGTCCAAATTTTTTTTAAGTGTCTCGTTATATCATTTTTTTGGTCCGTATGTCTCTTTTTTGTCACGATGGTGTTAATGGTTTCATTTTTTATGGAAACACTGCATTAACTGTTTGTCACATTCATTGTCCCAATGGTCAAATATCTTTGTCTCACAGTCCATATCTAATATCCTCAAAACCACAACTCTTCACACTGGTTTTTTTGTCCCTGGTTTCACGGTTTCAAATTGGGTCATATGCTTACTGTTTTTGAACTTATCTTTTATATGATATCATTTTTCTGGGGTTTTATTGTTCTTTTTGAAGATGTAGTTACCCAGAAAAGGGGACAGATTCACAAGTTCCTGAAAATATGGAATAAGGACAGTACTTTTGGATAAGTTTTTTAAGATGGTAACATTCAGATCGGAATATTGCGATCGCAAAAACCTTTGGTTTCTACATTGCGATCAAATATTCCGATGGAACACAGTCGGTGCATTCTGATGGAACACATTCCGACGGATGCATTCCGACGGGGTGTAGAGGAATGATTCCGATGGACAGAATTTAAGAAAACATTGTGATGCAAGACTTTGCGATGGGTTAAAAACTTTCAATCTTTGCGATGGATTTTTTTAAGAAAAACATTGCGATGAAAAACTGTCTAAACATTGCGACTGTATCAAATTGACTTTTGACCAGGACCAAAACCAACATATATCATTCTATCCTTATAACTACACAACTCCGACTCGTTCTATTTAATCCCATCGTCTCCTATTTCCCTCTAGACATCTAGACTCGAAGCAAAACCAGAAAGTACAAACATCTCAGATTACGTCTTGGTTGTGTCTCACAAAGACATGACAGGACCTTGTTAGATCCATAATCTCGAAACAATTCTCATCACAGATTTGTGTGATGGTTAATACCATCCATTAATATACGAATCTTTAAGAACGAATCATAACAAACTTGTTAGATTCAATCTTTGATTCGTTTTCATTAAACAAATGAGACATGCATGAGCACATCATTAACCTACCCGAGACCCTTTTTCAAGACCTACCCTAAATACACAAACTCACACACAGCCTCAAGCCAACACCACCGAAAAAGACTCAACCATCCTTGACTCACACAACTTTTGACCCAACTGACTCAAAACCCCACTCGACCCACCCCCGTTTCCAAAACTAACTCGTTAAGACCCACAAACTTGACACAACTCGACAACCAAAAACAAAACCAAACAGTCTCGTGTTCGTCTTCATCACCCTCGACTCGACACAAACATCTCACCAGAATAAAAAACACTCTTCCTCGAACACCCACACCCTCGACTCACAGCAACGACTCAAACACTCCCTCAACCTCAACAGACCATCTTAACTCAAAACCAAAAGTAATACAAACAAAAAGTAAACATACCTGAGACCAAACTTAATTGATCTTGAAGAATCGAATTTCTGTAAACATACGGTACAATTATGATGGAATGATTAATGATTTAAGACTGATTAAAAACCATTTGTGGGTAGATTAAAAAGGGGTTGTTTGTTAGTTGGATTTTGTAGTTGAGATGATAAGCAGAGATTGGACGAAGTTTTTTTCTATGTGTGAAGTGGCTGCGTGAGTTTAGGGTTGCTTACATTTATGGTTGACTTATATATTATTTAGGGCGGAGGATACTAGGAGATATATTTGGTCTGTTGAGTGAAGCCACATACTCATTGTGTAGGCCACGTATTCTTTGTGGGATAACTCAATTGATTTGTATATTTGACATTGAAAAAAAAGGGGCTACATTTTCAGTTACAAATAGACCAAGATTTTGGCATATAGTATTACATTCTACTCGGCTATATTTTCTTGGACGTGAGCACATTAAATTTTGGTCAATGAGTTACTTATTTCTTCATATACCAAATTTCTCATATGTTTTAAAGCTAGGCTAAGTAATCGCTTAAGGCCTCACATGAATTCAAATTTTTGCTATATTTAGGTGTTAACCGAATATGTTTTGGTATATAGCCCACATTATTAGTTTGCTATATTAGTTATCACTTGGATCGGGCCTTAACAGTCACGGGCTTTATTTTTGGAGTGAACAACGGTTAAATTAGACTCCGATTTAATTTATCATCGTTTGAGCCGACAACAATTTTTGAGCCGAGTAAAGAGGTATATCATCACTCAAGGATTTTTAAGAGGTTTTTACGGATCTTTTGTTGGTGTTGTCATATCCCGATAATTTTCATTTCTAAGTTTCTTCACGAGTTGTTAAATTCCGAAAACAACCACATCCACAATTATTTGTCATCGAATTTTCAATGGATGTCTTGAATTCAACATCGAACAAGGGAGAATCGCATCAAATGAAAGTTAAAGCTAGAGAAAGTAGAATGATTTTATTTTGACCACTTCGGTCCTATCTGTCGAACATTTCTCTACTTAAAGAAGGCAGCGGTTTTGTGACACTCTTCGGTCAAGATGGTACCATTTTTGTCCACCAAATGCTCCTCAAATTTCACCAACTAGAGAGTAGATCAACCAAGAAGACATTAATAAAATTGAATCCTCACATTTACTTCAAGTTATAAAGCAACATTTTTTGAGTTTATTTAATTTTGATCCTGCCAAGGTTGAAGCATCAACGACCTGCCAGTCATTCTTTGAAGACAAACAAATCGAGGTTAAAGACTTCAGTGATAGATTGCTCCATTTCATGAAATCTATTGCACTTTTGATTTATGAAAGTTCACAACTTCAACTAGAGCATGATAGTGGAATACAAGAAAATCCGATGCAGATGCCAGAGAAAACAAATGGTCTTACAGATGACTCAAAGGAGACCACCTCGGTTAACACTAATAGCAGCGTCATTGCATCACGCCAACATGATTCAAGCATGCATGACGAAGAGCCAATAGTTGGGGTACAAGTGAGTCTTGTATCTAACAATGATTTACAGCATGTTGAGCATTCCGACCCAATCTATGCCAAACATGGGATGGAAAAGAGTGATAGCAATACCACTTCTGATTCATCCGATGTGAATCATAATTAGGGAGAAAATGATCAGAATGCTAAAGATCATGATATATGCTTTATGACTGCTACGTTAACAAATTCTGCTTCTAGGATTGAAGAGCTTGAGATGATTTTAGCTCAGCAATCAAAAGAGCTTGAGGATGCCAAAATTGAATTTTTGAAGAAAACGGAGAAATTTGAAACATATTTTGAAAAACTTGAAAAGTCAAACGTTGTTCTTGAACGAAAATTGGATCAAACTGTTCTAGATTCTAAACCTGAAAAGGATAATCTTTTGAAACAAATTAAGTTGCTTGAATCTAAATTGGCATCCCAAGATGAATTGTTCAAAGAAAATGAGACCTTAAAGGCTCAAGTTCAGGAAAAGGTCTTTGCTATAGCTGCGTTGAAAAACGATTTGAGGAAAACTAAAGGAACTAGTGTGGACACTAAGCTTGAAAAACCATCAATCTTGGGGAAACCGCCTACAAATCAGTTCTTTGGACAACCAACTGCATTTAGATCCGAGCGATCACAATCCTCGAGACCGCGGTTTGCCTCCCAAGTTGATTTGGTTCATTTTCCTAGACCAGTCACTCCAACAACTAAACCCAATGTGATTAAAACAGCTTTTGCAAGACCTAATCACATGATTGCCTCTAGTTTCCCTAGACATACTCCAAAGAACACGTCTCGAACTAGTTCAAATGACGTTCGCCAAACATTTGGTCTAAGGAAAGCTAAGCAAAAGACATATATAAGAGATAGCAATGTCAAACCTAGTCAGATGCCTTCTAGATTACCCAACACTACTAACCGTAGCATGTCATCTCCTAGGAGCATCGATTAATCATCTAGTAATTACTTGGACATTAAATATGCTACTTGTAAAACATGTAGGAAATGTGTCTTTGGAGCCAATCATGATTCCTGTATCAAAAAATTACTTAATGAGGTGAACTCCCGTGCTAGACTTAAATCCCAGTGGGTAGCTAAAATCAAACCCATTGGTAAAATGTGGCGCCCCACTGGTAGAACTTTCACTCTTGTAGGAAACGAGTGCCCTTTAACTAGGATAGTCTCTGATTCTACTAACACTACTAGTGAGGAAATGGAAAAGGATGATACATCACTTAAGCCTGAACTTAAGGTTTTCTATAAAAGGAAACGTTTGCCAGCTAGGACAAGTGAATCATCTCCTCAAGTCACCTCTGGCACTAGAAAAGAAACCTGTGAATCCCCGCAAGGTTCTAAGATAGATATCGCTAACCCATATGAAAGCATACAAACTCCTAATGAGATTGCAGGTACCAAAGTTGATGTTCTAAAAGAACGAAGCGGTCCAATCATTGTATACCGTTCAACAAAGGATACTCTCAGAGTTTGGTTGCTGAAGAAGCAGATATCAGAGAAACAAGCGTCTTAGGGGATTCACGGTTAAGCTGCACCAAAAGGATTTGTAGTCACATAACAGACTGTAACTCGCTCTCAAAAGACAGGAAATTTCATCCCGATGATGACTTATCCTAAGAAACGAGAAATTAAATTTTCTCGGACACGAGCTTACATTTAAACTATTCAATGGTTTTAAGCACGTGTACAGGACTTACAGTCACATCATAGACTGTAACTCGTTCATCAAAGAAAGGAAAGTTTATCGCCGATGATAAACTTATCCTAACAACGAGAAATTAAATTTTCTCGGGCATGAGCTTATATCAAAAACATTCCAAGTTTTTAAGCTCATGCACAATGGCTCACAGTCAAATTACAGTCTGTGATCCGATTTTCAGAGAAAGGGAAGTTTATCTACGCAACGATAACTTACCCTCAAAACGAGAAATTAATTTTTCTCGGACACGAGCTTACATTAAAACCATTCAAAGGTTTCTAGCTCATGTAAATGGCTCTTCGTTAAATGACAGACGATGACCCAGACTTCAGAGACAGGGAAGTTCATCTACGCAACGATAACTTACCCTCAAAACGAGAAATTAAGTTTTCTCGAACACGAGCTTATCCTAAAACCATTCAAAGGTTTTAAGCTCGTGTATATGGTTCATTGTCAAATGTCAGATAATGACCCGATCCTCAATTAAAGGAAAGTTTATCGCCGATGATAAACTTATCCTTACAACGAGAAATTAATTTTTCTCGGGCATGAGCTAATAATAAAAACATTCGATGTTTTTTAAGTTCATGCACAATGACTTACATTTAAATCTCAGACTGTAACTCGGATTTCATTTTTAGGAAAGCTTATCTTTAAAGATAACTTATCCTCGAAACGAGAAATTAATTTTTCTCGGTCATGAGCTTGTATTAAAACATTCCAAGTTTTAAGTTCAGAAAGGAAAGCGTATCTTTTAAATAAGAGAACTTTACCTCATAACGAGAAATTCATCTTTCTCAGTCATGAGCTTTACGTTAAAACATTCAATGTTTTTCAAGCTCATGAAAACGACTTCTAAGTAAATGTCAACTTAGGACTCGTTCTTCCGTTACAAGGAAAGTTTATCGCCGATGATAAACTTATCCTTAACAACAGGAAGTTTACAACTTCTCGGACTTGAGCTCGTTTTGTAAGATATTCAACATCTTAAGCTCAAGTAATTGGTTTTCAAAACATTGAACACAATTTTTTGAGAATTTCTCAAAAAGGTTTTCTAAATCTTTCAAAATTGTGTGTTCAAAACATGTTTTGATAAAAAGAGCATGTCTTCTGGAATCGATAATATTTACGATACTAGAAATGTCATTCTATAATGACACTGGGTTGTAAATAAAGTTCGAGCAGAAGTTTAAAAGATTTAAAACATGCTCCATATGGTTTGCTATTATTTCAGATAGTAACCCGCTTTTCACTTTGAAGTCAAGCATTTCACCGGAAAGCTTTGACTTCAGAATCCGAAGTTATCAACTCCACAATACGAAGTTCGGTGCAATTGATATCTACATACTAGACGATGCGACTACTTAAACGACGACTACAGCTCTTTAAGTAGAACACAGGTCAACAATTGAGGGGGAGCAATTGTCAAGCGTTCAGACTATTCGATGCCGAAAGTGCCAATGTTCACAAGTTGGTGTCAAGACAACGATATCAAATTGTCCATATGGTGTAAAGGAGAAGATAATTTCCGAAGTTACGAGGAAGATCAACATTCGTGAACAAGAACCATGTGCTTCTTTAATATGATGTTCTCCATCATTCAGGTCCAACCTCGTAAATTGCTAATCTTGTGAATACATTCTCATATATGATCCTTGCACGTGATAAATACCTTACACTTGTGTTTAAAAGGTATTTTATTTACGTTTCAAGTACACCCTCATTAATTTGAGGGGGAGCTTGTGTAATTCATGAAGATAATTTGATTTGCATTTTTCTTCCCAAATTTTCTTAAAATGCAATTAAATCAATTGATATTAAAAACATCGATTGGGTTAATATTTTTAATATGGGGGAGAAAATGTGAGTTAATATTAAATCAATTGATATTAAAAACAAATGGTTTGACTTAACGTGCTAGCTCATCCCGACATGTGCAAAATGTTTTCGGATATCGTGGCATATGTTAAGGGGGAGCAAAATAGATTTGAACTTCAAAATGGATTTCATGGTGACATACACTTACCCAAAACATCTCTATTCACGACGGTGAAGATTGTGGTGACATAAGGATGGTAGGATAGGTTAAAGTCCAATGATTCCTCTAGAACCGGAGGAATCTTCCCAAGGACATTCCATACCAAGAAATAGTAGTCCTTAGGAAAGATGGAGAAAGATTGTGAACATAGCTGAATGCCGACCAAGTACTTAATGTAGCACTGGAACAATCACAACAAGATGCTAGTGATGACGTACTGGTACGCATTGAAGGGGTTGAAGAATGAAAAAGAATTGTAAAGATAAAGGGTGTAAAGAAAGAAGCCATCCTTAAAACTTAGGCAGAAACCGGGTCAATACATATGCTATTAAGATCATTGTTTAATGATTCTTGATATTGAAGACAGACATCATGAACCCAGTGATGCAAGGCACAACCCATCCCAGCTAACTCAGATATCTCTTAAAAGATATTTGTTTTAATCACACGGAGACAACACATTATCTATTGATTTATTAACTCCGAATAAATTGGTATTGAAATGGTGGCACTCCTCTCCAGCCTCCGATCACTAAAAATCCAAAATGCACGATCGAGTCTAGAGCCATTTGAGATCATCAAATATCTCATTAGGACACAGTTTCAGAATTCCTTGCTTCTTCACACACTGTGAAAAGTAAGAAAGATTTTAAGAGTCCCACACAAAATATTCATGGTCTTGCCTGAACATCCGAGTAATACGAAAGTATTTACAATGCAGATGGAAATCCTTCTTGAGCGAATATCAAAAAGCTCATGGTAGGTGACTTGTGTGATTCTTTATGAATCAAACTTGTGATAACTGGAAAGCAACAGTGGTTTAATTTCCTAATTGAATTTAAACACGTTCCAGGCCTCTACGCAATATGTTAGTGATCTTGCCAGAACACTCAGAGTGATACCTTAGTGTTCACAGTGATGAGTGGAAATCCTTCTAGTGTTAACCTCAAACAGCACTTGGTAGGTAACTTGCAAGATTCTACACAAATCAAGCTCGTGACAACTGGAAAGCAACGATGGTGCGGTTCTTAATTGAAATACACTTGTTCTAGGAACATGAATTGCCGGCTTCAAATCATGCGGATATTTTTATCCAAATGATTCACTCTATATGTTCGCAGTCAGCTTTGGACGGTCGAATAAAGAGAACGGGTTTACCCGCAAAATCTTGTCAAGGAGGTTCTTAATTGAAACTACATGTCACAAGTACGATATTCTTATATCGTCCAACGGTCTTCACTGACCGGAGGTAAAATGCTACCGAATTAGAATGAAATGTTCAAGGCCATTTCATCCGTGTATATGTTTTGTTGCTAATTGTCTTATGCAGCGTAACAAGAAGGTGGCATTGCGGTGTACAATCCAGGAGAAGTCGTCACCTCATGCTAATACTACATACACTTAATACTTCAACAAATTCAAGAAAGTATGAAAGTCAAGTCTTCCACTGTATCAAACTCTGAAGCTTTCAAGAATTTATAAAAGTATAAGTATGTGGAACATGAAGTCACAAGGAGGCAAATATCACAAGTGATGAATGCACAAGGTCAAGGCAAGAAAACATGCTCAAGACTAAAGTCAAATATCTCATCAGCATATTCACAAGAACAAGATCTGGAAGCCTTTACTTCGTGTTCTTCTCGTATCAACACCCAATGTATATTCAAAAGGTTTGTTTGAGATTCAGATTGATACTAGTTACTTGGGTTTTGCTATTCGTGGTTTATCAGAAAACGATCAATGGTTCGGGTTTGATGATTATGTGCTCTTCGGTGTTAATTGTTTAGATGAGAGTGAGTTTTAGTGTAACAGATTAGATTGAAGATGAGATTGATTTTTTATTGCTGTTTCTATTTAGATGAAAGAAGGAGGTTAAGAGATGTGGGGGGCGGATGTTTCAAGGTTTGAGATGGAGGAGATGGAGTTTGGTGGGACGGATTTAACTAGGTGTGAGAGAGAATTTTGGGTGACTGCGTGTAGTGTGAGGATAATTACGGTTGAGTGATTATGCACCCAATTTTTAGGTAAACTGTGATGATGGACCGGGTTCTAAACATGGCAAATTGGGCTTCATTCATTTATCTATTGGGCCGAGTATTGATTTAGGCCGTGTGATTTCATTCATATACACACATTCTTTTTAACACAAATTTTAAATAAATTTTGTGTGTATTAAGTTTACTTCGGTCATCATCGGGGCGAGACAACAAATGACGTGACAACGTGACGAGACAAATGTGGCGAGAATTTATTTGAGACGGGACCAAGAAAAAATTGGGCGATTTTTTAGTGGCTACAGATTTCGTTTGATTGGGTATTAATTATGGGAAGTTGAAAACGGATTTTTCGAAGGCGTGAACTTATTTTATCTTTCAAAGATAACTTGCTCGTGCGTCATATTAGAATAAAGACTTGGTTATCTTGTTTCCGGGTTCGGGGTGGTTGGTTGATGACTCGGATAACTATCACTTAAAGGGTTTACATTGTTGTACTCAGTGTCACGCGCTTAGTCGACGTGGATAATTTCAAGAGGTGTTGTGCTTATAGACTTCTTCAGTGATGCATTGAGTACTTATAGATTTCTCCACCGTTCTTCATTCAACAATAGTGCAAGCTTAAGTCACAAGATCGAAGGATTCCTATTCAGTTTCACGTTTGATGTATCTGGTTCATTCTATCAGTGGTCACTTCAAATTTCTTCCAAGTGGGTTGGTAAAGGTGGCCATGGAGAGTTTATGAGAAGAGATTTTCGATCAACAGTTGATTCTCACAAAATATATAATTCACCTTATTTATTATTCTCACAAGATTTCAGGTTCATGTGCGTACGATTTGTTGATGGTTCCGAGTTTCGAAACCATCAAGGGGGAAGAAGAAGACACATTGAACGTACAACGAGTACACGTGATGAACTTCATACCTTCTTTTGATTTGAAGACATTCCGGGATGACATTTGTCATAGCCGCAGAGAAAATTAGTCTTTTAACTCGTGGTGTTATCAATCTCTGAACGGTACACTACTGATTCGAGGTTTAATTGTTTGATTGTTGTAATTAAACATCATCATTATCCTATATGCATTCCCGGGACTTAATTGACTCTGGTGCATCTTCGGATGAAGATATGTGCATTTCCGGGACTTAATTGACTCTGGTGTTACGATGTCAACTTCATGAATGGGAAAGTGTCCACTTCAGTATTTGAGCTTCATAATTGGGATTGATTTACTTTCTTCAACTATGTGGGGGAAGAAATGTCTTGATTCTTTCTGGTATGCATAACTTGAACTCTCAGGGGGAAGAAAAATTCAGAAGAATTATTCAAGCGTGAGAAGAAAAGTTGTTGATCTACTTGGTGTACCCCTTACTTTCAATCCCTCTTAGCAACGTTATCATGTTATATGATGGGATTTGCTTGTTAGATTCCGTTGTGCGCTTAATCATTCTAAGCTTTATTGAAAGATTTGAAGTTGCTTACGAGGATTGTGGGTTTAGGGGGAAGCTATTTAACAGCTTCTACATCAAGTTTATGTGGCATGAATTAGGGGGAAGTTAATTCAGAAGCTTCTCCTTAACCAGAAGTATATGGGTTACTTAGCTCGTGCCGTTACAGTATTTCTTCTACAAGTTACTTTAAAGATGAGTTGTTTTGAAGACGAAGGCCTCAAAAGACATCATCAGCATTGGACGCTTCATGGAAGCTCTAGTTCTTATCATTATGTACTTGTTAGGAAAAATATTGTAAGGAATTCTACACGTCGTCCCATGGGGGAAGATTGTTGGAAACTCACTTTATGTGACGACATTTAAGAATTCCCATTAGTTATCATAGTCACACACGCTTAGACTAGACTAGGTTCATGTATAGTTAAGTGTATCGTGAGTGACTATATATACCCCTCCTTAGCTTCCAAGGAGGGGTGTTGCTTGTGTTCATTTTTCACTTTAATTCATTTTCTTTCTTTTACACACACAACCTCTCTTCTCTCTCTCTCAACAATGGCTACCACCACCATCTACCACCATGTTAGACCACCGGATCATATATAGCAAATCCACAATGTCTACTACGATAAAATCAACGGGATAGTAGAGCTTCCCCACTTTCACGAAAACGTCTTCGGCTACTCCACATGCGAGAATCGTAGAATGATCGGCCATCTTGATTGACATTTTCGATGGAGTAAGAGCCAGAAGTGATAGTGATTTCCACATGGAAAAAGGCATCAAATTAATGATTGCGTCAAGATCGGCCAAGGTGAGGCATCCTTCCATTTCTTGAATATCACAAGGAATGAGAAACTTCCCAGGGTCACCAACTTTTTCTGGTATTCGATTAAGATAAACCAAAGAACAATTAGATAGCTTTGAAAGCTTCTCCTTATCCTTCATCATACCCTTAAAAGTGGAAGCGAAACGAGGCATGTATAACAACACGTCGGCTAAACACACATTAAAGTGCATTTGTTGAAACATTTTGATAAAAATCTCAATTTGTGGTTTATTACGTTCTTGTAACTTCTCCTTGTTTCATCTCGATGGCTAAGGTAAGGGTGGTGTGGGTTGGGTCATAGGCAACGACCTTGTAATCTCGGGTTCCACAATTGGTATTGGTTCAATCGTATGTGTGTGTTGAGAGGTACTTCGTGGGCTTGTAATATGCTCCTTTTCTACCATCACATCGGGTTCTTTCTCGATTTACTTCTCCGTAGAAGTACTAGGATGAGAGATTGGTTCTTTGAAAGTTTTACAACTACGAGTAGTAATAACCTTCATTTCTCCCTTCGGGTTTGCAATGGTATCACAAGGAAGACCACCCGAGGAAGAGGGTTTACACATGATATCTTCAAACATACTAGCCATTCGATCTTCAAATTTAGATTGCCTTTTATCCGCTTTTAACAACTCCTGCTTAATCTCATGTTGACCTTGTTCCATCTTTTGTTGATTTTGTTGAAGACGTTGAACGCTTCCTTCCATTTTAATAGCATGAGTTTTCAATTCGTCAGCAAGTTTGTTTTTAAGCTCCTTTTTCAACTCGGATCTTAAGCTAATCATTTCTTGTTGCATTTTATCAAACTTGGCATCATTTTCCTTAGTATAATCCAAAAATTCTCCTTGAAGATTTTTAGAGCGAGCATTTTGAAAACCTTGTGTAGTATTTTGAAAATCACGGTTTTGGTTTTGATTTTGCACTTTCCCATTGTTCCCACTTTGCTAATTACCCTTGTTATAGTTACGTTGATTTCCTTGATAACCACCACTTTGATTGTTATTTAGATAGTTGTTAACATTTTGATTTTGGGGAGCTTGATTTTGGAGGGAACCTTGGTCGTTTTGGTTGTAAGTTCCCGTTGCTACGTAAGCACTCGAAGTGTTACCACTGGCGGTAATGCACTCGAAAAATCATGAGCTCCACCACAATATATACAACTCTTTTCAACCGCTTTAACCGATGCGGAATTCAAAGCATCTTGTGCTTTCCATTGAGTCATAAGCGTCTAAAATCTATCGAAAAACCGATTCTCATCATTTGCTTCATCATGTATGGCATTCATGTTACGAGACGATAACGACGAACCCATAGTGGCAACACTCGGTGTGTTACGAGGGTTATAAACCTTAGATATATTCTCGATAATCATTAAAGCTTCATCGGTCGTTTGCACAAAAAATTACCACCCACAGCGACATTTAAATAGTCTCGTTCATGATCGTTAAGCGCATTATAAAAAGTATCAATTTGATACAATTCGGAAAAATCATGGTGAGAACATTCATGTAACATCTCCTTAAATCGTTCCCATTCCATTGAAAAACATTCATTAGATCTTTGCGTAAACCTTGAAATCTCATTTTTCAAATGTGTCGTCTTAGATGGCGGGAAAAATTGGTTCACAAACATACTGACGAGATCACCCCATGTCAAAATCGAATTTGGCGGTTCTTTCTCGAGCCAATTTTTTGCGGGTCTATCTAACGAGAATGGAAAGAACATCATCTTAATGGCGTCATGTGGAACATCCTTAAACTTGCTTGTTGCGGTGAGACGATTGAAATTCCGTATGTGATAATGTGGGTTATCTTTTTCATGTCCGCGAAACTTGTTTGCTTGTAGCATCGACATTATACTGTCTTGATCTCGAAAATATCCTCAAGGATGGCGGGAATCACAATAGCTTCTCCAAAACCCTAGGTGGGTTCTTGAAGCAACTCCATCATAGTACGATTAGCCATACTGACTATTGGTTCTAAAACGGGTTCGACAATTAGAGGTTCTTCTTCAATCAAAGGATCTTGATTTCCTTTCTTTTGACAACGTTTACGTGCTCGTTTTGCTTGATTACGAGGTGAGAAAAGAAGATTCCTTTGGGGTTTTTGTGAATTTTCAATTTTTTGTGTTTTTGATTGTTTTTAATTTTTTTGGATTTTGTGTGTATTATGTAAACAAAATATACCAATGAAAACGAGCCTCATAGAATGAAAACGATCACGTGGAGTGAACGCCTTCGATGACTTTAGAACGTTGTTGGAACACCAAAACGTTCAAGAGTGTTTAATCATAAGAAACCAAGCAAATTGTTGATCCCAAACTTAGATCGATTAAGCTTATGTATACGAGATTAGATCAAGTTATACACGTAGAGAAACCTTTGTATATGTATAAAGTAATCTAAGTGTTATGCGGAATTAACACTTAAACAAGAACACACAAAGATGTAAACAAACTTTCACTTGATTGAATATATCGAACTTGCTTACAATGAAAGTGTTTAACATATGAAAAACTTATATGAACAAAAACCTAAAGGTCTTCTTTTATAGACATAAGAAGCCTTGTACAAGAGTCTACGTATCAACTATTCTAGGTAAAGATAATTATAGAAAATACAATGTTTGAACTTATCTTTACTAGAAACAAACTAGAAACAATATACGCGTAGACTAAATCTTTCCATCAGTGCTTGTCTTCAACCTATCAACGCTTGACTTCTTCTTGTCAACGCTTGATTTGTCAGCGTTTGTTTTCTTCCTATCAACGCTTGTTTTACTCTTGTCAGTGCTCAAGTGGACTGGCTACATTTTATTCCCAACAAGCCTCCCCTAAACTTGATATCTACTCTAGTAATCAAGTTTCTGAATAAACATTAAGAACTAGGAGGAATCTTACAAACTTGATCATATTGGTAATAAATATGTCTGATCAAATCTTTGGCCACGTCACTTGAATAATCAATCTCCAGCTGTGTTGTCTTCATCTTTTCCAAAACTTGTTTGGACATGGAATACTGACCATCTACAAGTAGATACTCAGCAAACTTTGTAGAACTCAAATAATATACACCAGCAGCTGAATACAAACGCCATTGAAGACCACTGAGGTCATCTTCAAGATCCTTCCAAACAGCAGGATCTTCATCCCTTGGTCCACACATTCTCTTGAATGTTGACCATAGTTTTATTCCATTGACTGAAGTAGGAGCTTCAGTCTCATACTTGGCCTCTAACAACCTCCAAAGGTCTACCAAGTCTTCTCTATCAAAACTTGCAAAAAGAGATATAAGTGTAGTAAAAGTGTGTACCTCTTTCCCATACCTGCCAATCTTCCAAAACCCACATTCATCTTCTTCATAGCTTATAATAGGGTTTCTAGAATCAAGAGGTAACACTTGTACCATATCTGAAGCTTCCAATTGGTGAGAGCTTGATGCTCCTTCTTATAACAGCTTCACTAGGCACCAATCTATCCATATCTTTAGGAAAATCAAGAGGGACTCCCTTCTTCAAAGGTCTTGGAACAATCATTGCCTTCTTAAGTTCCATCTCTTCTGCAAGTTCTTCTTTCCTTTCATCAGAAAGAAGTCTTAGAGTATTTTCTTCTTGCACTCTTGCTCAAATGGGATAAGCCTTGAACTCCAATTCTTCAAAGGATAATCCAATCAATTTCTCATAGGTCCATCATGTTCCATGACATCTGAGTAGCATGTAGTATAGCTCCCTTCTATCCCTTTTCAGCATTGAGAGAATATTGCTAGCTTTGTGTTTCAGAATTACCTTGCAGTCCTTTTGTACTCTTAGAAGAATCTCCAAACCCCATATTTGGTCTGAAATAGTCAAATCTGGATTCTCCATACACCTATCTTCCCAAGCATGGTACATCTGAACAACCTCTGGCATATCAAAATCTACTTGCAATTTCAACTCATTCAGTTTCTCTCTTGCCAACTTATCACCATACTCAAGTCTTTCTGGTTGTTCTATTATCATCACACTTGAGTCTGAACTAGCTTCATCGCTTCCTTCTTGTTCTTCTAAAGTGACAACAAAAGGTGATTCACCAACCTTCTTTATTTCTTGTTCCACAAGTTGTGTAGCCAACCTTATATCAAACTCAACCTATGCTGCATCCTTTGGAACTTCTACTTCTACCATAATACCTTTACCCTTATCTAGTGGATCAATGATGGGTAAGGATGATGGTAATACCTGTGAAGAAACTTCTTTGATGATGGATGATGACTGGAATACATCAACCTCATCTACAGGTCTGTCAACGCTCAAATTTCCTTTGTCGGCGCCCAATTTGCTCATGTCAGCGCTCAAACTTTGCTTGTCAACGCCCAAATTACCTGTCTCAGCGCCTCTTGTAATTTGCTCCAACATAGCTGTAAAAGACAAGTCTAAGTTTGTAGGAGTTACCAAAGATCTAACAAAACCTGGTTGCTTCTTCAAACTAGTTAGAGCTTCAGCAACACCCAAAGATTCACATCATGTGAGCCCTTATCACTCACATTGATCTTCTCATCCTCCCCTTTAGAAGATTCCTCCATCCCACGCCTTGTGCTATCATTCTCCAAAATAACAATCCTCTGCCTCAATTGCTTGAGTTCAAGGCCTTGTGTACTGACAATTTGTACCAAGTCTTCATTTTGCTTTTGCAAGCTAATGCAGACGGCCGTCAATTCCATTAATGTCATTAGTTCCAATCTGCCCTCCTCTAAAATGGGTATTTGACCTCCCAAGTTAGATTCATGGAGCATGGATGAGGTCTTAAAGATGTTAGGACTGTCTTGGCCTGCATCTAAGGAAGAACCAATAGTCCCAGCCTCATCCATAGCACCAACCACACTTATGGTGGTGGTTCTCTCTGCTACATGGCTAGGACTACTAGAGGAGAACACTCCAGTAGTCCTTTGGCGTTTTTGCAACCTATATTGTGGTGGGGTAGAAGATGATGTGGATTGGGTGGATGTGGGTTGGTTAAGGGGTGTTTGGGTCTGTGAAGGAATGGTGTCAACGTCTGGATTAAGTGTATCAACGCCAACATTTTGTGTGTCAGCGTCAAAGGGTTCTTGGTCAATTTGCATGTGTTGAGGTGAAGGTAAAGGTTCAGGTATTGGGTCAAGTTAGGGTTTTGGGTCTGGTTGGGGTTGTGCTGCTTCAATGACAGCAATCATAGCTAGGGTGAGGGGTAAGTCACGGTGAGGGGGTGAGTTCATCTTTGTAAAAATTGCTATCTTTTGCACAGGGATCTCATAAAAATCATCATGATCCCTTGTGCAGTAATTTTGGACATCAAAAACCATTTGTAAAAATCTGGGATAAGCTAATGTCATCTTATTCCCTTTGTTTTTACACATGCCATCAAAAATCATTTTAGAATAATTAAACTTTTTCCCAGTTGCAATGCACACAATAGCACTAGTAATGGATCTATTAATCTCATTATGTGCAGTACACTTGGGACTCAAACATTGTAAGATGACATGTATGAGGTACTTCCATGCTGGGGGAAACTCCTGTTTATGATATTTGTTTAAGGTTCCCTCATCAGGGAAAGGATAACCCAAAGCCCTTAGTCCTTGTTCTATTTCATGAATGGGAAGGGTGGTTATACCATCTGCATCAGCAAGATGCAAAGCCTGGCGAACCAAGGCTTCAGTAACCACCCAAGTACGCCCATGAACAATAGATGATAATGTAGTCACTTTATTAACTGTTGAGGAACTTACAGTGTTCCAAAACTGTTTAATATGTGTGACAGAGATGAGAGGAGCATGAGAAAGATCATACCTATTTGGGGATGCATTCAAATACGCCACCATCTGGGTGTATTGGGGAAACAGAGTATCATCAGCGTCCAAATATGCTATCATGTTGTGTTGACTCATGAATCCCAATACCAAATCACTTGGTTTGAATTTTGGTGCCACTGTAGAAGAAAGCTGTTTGAATGATTGATAAAGATGAAGTATAGGAGAAAATTTGTTAGGAGAGAAATATATAGGAGAGAAATATGCATGTGATTGGTCAAAAATGAGGCAACTATTTTCAAAATATAATCATGAAAATATTGAAAAGAAAATAAGTTATCTCATGCATTAATTGAAAGTTATCTGCTCCCAATATTACGGCCCAAACATTTGTCAAAAAGTAACAACTGGGTAGGTCCCAATGAGTGTCAACGGTAAAAATAACCCATCAACGCCCAACGGCTATATTCTTTTCAACGTTTGCCAAAGCCATGTCAGCGTCTAAATTGGTCACAACACCGCTTGGAAAAATACTTGTCAGCGTCCAAAAATAAAAATATTAAAAATGAAAAAGGACCTTAACAAAGTAATTTATCCTAGTGAAAATAACCAATAAGTTGATAATTATTATAGGGCGACAAGCACTGTCCAGTTATGCACACTTGCTTATACAAGATAGACATAACAATCCTCTAGTGTCCCTTGCTAACCAAAACTCTTAAAAACTAAGTTATCTCATAAAATTCCTTGTTACTCCCAGGTAAAACCCATGATAAAATCATTCCTAAGTCTCCCAACAGACCACAACCAATTCTAGGCAAAAAATGTCTTGGCAGCATGCATATTATATCAACTTTGCATGCTATAGTGCCTCATGATTTAGTAAAACTAACTCATACTCACATGTGGTCACAATCTAGAATTGTGATAAGAGTATCATAAGGATACCCAAAATTCCTAAAGGTTCCTAAAACCTCACCTTAAATTGTGATACATATGATGCTCAAAAATATGCATGAACATAAAAAATTTATGTCAAGATAGGAATAGAAAATCCCAACCATCATCTATAAATCAAAACATGCTCAAATGATTCTCCAAGGATCCATAAGCAACTCTGTATCCAATGGTATAATGCTAACACCACCTGCACATTTAGATGAAAACCACAAAACTAACATTGTTGTTGACAACGTCCCGATAACACTTGTCAGCGTTAAGGAAACCTTTGTCAGCGTTAGACAAATATATTGCTAAAAACGTCACAATAACACTTATCAACGTTAAGGTAACCTTTGTCAGTGTTAGAAAAATATAGTGGAAAATCTAAATTCTCAAAAAGACCAATAACAATGCATTATCCTATACATACTTTTACAAAAAGAACCCAAAACACATATTAGGTGAGATTGATCATTCCAATACTTGTTACCAAGTATTGAAACCTTCCAGCATCAAAAGGTTTAGTTAGTAAATCAGACACATTTTCTTCTATGTCAACCCTATCTGGTTGTATTAAACCCTTTTCAAAACAATCTCTTATAAAATGGTGTCTAATTTTTATGTGTTTTGTTTTAGAATGATGTACAGGATTCTTAATAATGCATAAAGTGCTGTTATTATCAACAAATATCTTGGTATGCATGAAATTATACCCATAATCCAACAGCTGGTTCTGAATCCATAAGACTTGTCCACAACAAGCAGTTGCAGCTACATACTCTACTTCAGTTGTAGAATTGGCCACCACTGTTTGTTTCTTGCATTGCCAAGATATCAACCAACTCCCAAGAAACTGACATCCACCAGTTGTGGATTTTCTATCAAACTTATCACCTCCATAGTCACTTTCTGAATATGCAATAAGCTCCAATGGTGAATCTTTTGGGTACCACAAGCCAAGATCCGGATAACATCTTAGGTACCTAAAGATTCTCTTGACAGCATAAAGGTGACATTCTTTAGGAGTCACTTGATGGTGTGCACATGCACACACAACAAACATGATGTCAAGTCTTGAGGCTGTGAGATACATCAATGAACCAATCATTGATCTATAGTGCCTGACATCAACCTCTTTTCCATCTCCAATCTTTCCCCATGGGTGTTCTCTATCCATAGGAGTAGTAGCCCTCTTTTCATGTGGAGAAAACCCAAACTTCTTCAAGATCTCTGCCACATACTTATACAGAGAGATGAAGATACCATCTTCTTTCTGCTGAACTTGTAAGCCTAGAAAGAAGTTCATCTCCCCCATTGCACTCATCTTGAATTTGTCTGTCATAAGCTTGGAGAAGTCTTCACTCATCTTTGGATTTGTGGATCCAAAGATGATATCATCAACATAAACCTGAACAAGTAAGACATCCTTACGAGCCTTGTTTGTAAACAATGTCTGGTCTATGGTGCCCCTTTTGAATCCATTTTACACCAAATAAGTGGACAATGTACCATACCATGCTCTTGGGGCTTGATGAAGTCCATACATAGCCTTCTTGACTCTATACACCTTATCTGGATTCTATGGATCTTCAAAACCAGGAGGCTGCATCACATACACTTCCTCAACAATTGTTCCATAGAGGAAGGCACTCTTCACATCCATTTGATAGATAGTGAAGCCCATGCAGGAAGCATAGGCTAGAAATATCCTTATAGCTTCAATCCGTGAAACTGGTGTAAAGACTTCCTCATAGTCTATTCCTTCCTCTTGTGTATATCCCTGAGCCACTAAACGTGCCTTGTTTCTGACCACAATGCCTCTTTCATCTCTCTTGTTTCTTAGAACCCATCTTGTCCCAATAGGTCTGACATATCTTGGACAATCAACCAGCTCCCAAACATCCTGAATAGCAAATTGGTGAAGCTCATCCTGCATTGCTTCCACCCAACTTGGTTCTTTGAGAGCATCAAAAATTTTCTTGGGTTCCTGTTGTGACAGAAAACAGGCAAACAAACATGCTTGAATAAGAGGGGTATCAACCTTCTTGTGTATATTGGCAATGAATCCACCATGATTCTGATGAGATCTTCTAGTCTGAACATGGGTCATGACATCCCCAATAATTTGAGAAGGAGGATGATTCTTCATTGTAGAAGTGAGAACTCCTCCCTCAAAAAGTATGTTGTCTTCAATCTCATTATCCATGTTGCCAATATCTTCTTCAGACTCTCTTTCATCAATAGTAGGATGAACCTCTTCATGTAAATTGGAAGGTTCACCTTGTTCAAAATTAGAAGAGAAAAGATGCTCAAAAGTGTTGTCAACGCCTGAACCTTGGTTGTCAGCGTTTGGGTTATCAACGCCTGAAATGGTGTTGTCAACGTTTGAGCCATCAACGCCTGAATTTGTCCTGTCAGCGCCAGATTTGCCTTTGTCAGCGCCTGAAGAACCATGCATGTTGTTAACTGGTGGTACTTGGGGACCACCATTTTCCTTTCCAGCAGCAACAGCAATAGCACATGCATCTGTCCATATGGGGATAGTAACATACTCTTGTATAGGGGATGACTTTTCTGCTGGTGATCCAACCTCTTCATTAACCTGTGTACCTGAAACATCAGCAACTTGTTCTTCCACAACATTTGAAGTTACCTTCACAATGTCTGGATTAATGACATGCATATAATTTAAAGTCCTAGATAGAGGTTCCATGTCAAACAACCAATTTGGACCACTTTCAAGATCACTAGGTTTACTCTCTAAAAACCTAACATGTACTCTTTTAAGTATACGTTTTTCCTTCTTAAGGTAAACCCTATATCCCTTGCTCTGCACTAAATAACCCATGAAATAGCCTTCATCACCTTTTGCACTAAATTTACCTAAGGCATCACTAGTATCAAGTACAACTACATGACAACCAAAAGGTTTGAGAAAACCAATATTAAGTTTCCTTCCCCAAAGTAACTCATAAGGTGTTTTATTCTTATCTTGTTGACCAATGCTCTATTCTGAACATAACAAGCTGTATTCACAGCCTCAGCCCAAAAAGCTATGGGAAAGTGAGCATCAGCCAACATAGTCCTGGTTGCTTCAATTAGGGTTCTATTCTTTCTCTCAGCAACCCCATTTTGCTGTGGGGTTCTGGCAACACTAAACTGCCTAGTAATCCCTTTCTTGGCACAAAAATCATCTAAAAGCTTATTTCTAAACTCACCACCATTGTCACTTCTAAGCATTTTAACTTCTTTACCAGATTTCTTCTCTATCTGAGTAATAAAGTCAATTAAAGTGTCAGCAGTGTCACTTTTCATAGCTAAAAAGAAAGTCCAAGTAAACCTAGAAAAGTCATATGTGATGACAAAGCAGTATGATTTACCATTCAAACTCTCTATATTAGTTGGACCAAACAGGTCCATATGCAGCAAGTGAAGTGGTTTAGAACTAGAGTGCACCTATTTAGACTTAAATGAGACCTTGTGCTGCTTGCCTTTAAGACATGCAACACAAGAGTGGTCATTATGGAAAGCCTTTTCAGGTAAACCATCAACCAAGCCAAGTCTCACA
Source organism: Glebionis coronaria (assembly GCA_025667525.1). NCBI lineage: Eukaryota > Viridiplantae > Streptophyta > Magnoliopsida > Asterales > Asteraceae > Glebionis > Glebionis coronaria. Next base: position 172,353,374 of record CM046880.1, on the reverse strand, counting down.
AGCCTGTTTATATTCTTAAAGTTTATGTGCCCTAGTCTCCTGTGCTATAGGTTACTCTCATCTACTAAAGCTTTAGCATAAAAACATGACATATTATTATTCATCCTAATCCCATTAAGATTCACATTATAAATGTCTTTATGTCTAGGTGTTCTATAGTCAATATATTTCTCATCTGGGATTTTATAATCCTTGCTTAACACCAAGCATTCAGTATTAGTAAACAGAACTTTATTTTTGTTATCACAAACTTGTGATGCACTAAAAAGATTGTAATAAAGTTCCTTTACCAGAAACACGTTTTCAAAACGCAAGTTCTTGGTGAGAAGAGTTCCTTTACCTGTGATAGTTCCATATCCGCCTCCAAAGTAAACCTTATCACCATCCTTAATGGGAGTGAAGTTAGTTAAATAATCTTCCTTCCCTGTCATGTGCCTGGAGCATCCATTGTCCCAATATCCATAATCATTGACCTGTTTTTGAATGCCCTGCACATAAAGAAAACAAATTAGTTTTCTTTGGGAACCAAAGCCTTAGTAGACTTGGATTCAGCTGGTTGTTTAACAAGAACAGACTTAGTTCTCATAACAACCCCTTGTTCATCCCTTTTTGGATGAAATACTAGTTAACCCCAATAGGTTTTGTAATGACCTTTGAAATGTAATTAAATCTGTTGCACGTCATAGAAATCCTATTAACATTAGGGTTTTGATCTTGCATAGGTCTCCATGTCAAGCTTGAAGAAGCTTTAGACCCCTTACCCCGTGGTTGCAAATATTTAGGTCTGGCAATGTTTCTGTCAGCGTTGGATTTGGTCTTGTCAACGCTGAAATTACCTTTGTAAGCGTTGAACCTAGGGTTTGCTATAGAAACCCATTGCCTATTATACCAAGTATTGGTCTTCTAAAATGGTCTTTGTCCATGAGTGTTAGACCCTCTATTGAAGAATAGGGCTGGTCTAACAACTTGTGGACTTTGCTCCACAAAAGTTTTGGGTCTGACAACGTTTGACTTTTTAACAGCGTTGACCTTGGAAGCGTTGACACACTTATATGCTAAATGTGAAAAGCTACCACAAATGTAACAGGCTTTTCTAGACACAACCCTAGGTCTAGAAGGGAAGAAGCATGTTCCATCATTACTAACTTGGCTTTTAGGTGACCTAGTATTCCTATACATTTATGCATACTTAATGCTAGGTTTTCTAACAGTGTTTGAGCCAAAGTCAACAGTCTTGCCAGTGATTGGGTTTGTTACCTTAATAGGAGTTGACTCATTTAGACTTTCACATAACAAGCCACCCTTAACAAACAAGGTAAGGTTGGCTTTCTTCCATTCATTTAAGTCAGTCAACTTTTGTCTATACTCTTCAACTGGGGAAATGATTCTTGGTGGAGGAATAAATTCCTCCTCTTGAAGTTCTAGTAAACCAGTCCAAGATATGTCCTTTCTTTGGACACCATAGAAGTCCCCAGCTGGTGGTGGAACAACAGTATAGTCTTTCATCCTAATCCCAGTCATGTCCTTAGGATACCTTTGTTTATTAACACATTCTCCTAGGGTTTTTGAGGCCTTATCAAATCTTTGATTTTTAAGGTCAACATTATCCTTATTCTTGATAGCCTCATCTAACTTAGTTTGTAGTTCACTATTGACCCTTTCCATGATGTTTCTAATATCATTACTAGCATGTAACTCATGTTTTAAGATATTTATTTTTTCTTTTAGGTCAAATTCCATTTTCTTGTACTCAGAAGCTGTCTTTTTCAGTTTGAGTGAGAGCAATTTGATAGTTAGACAATTTGCTTCTCTCAGTACTCACATCACTTAACAATCTTGAAACCTCTTTGTTAAGTTTTTCAGTATTTAACCTACAACCCTGACTACAAAAAGCATCATCGTATACCTCATTATCTGATGAAGAGGAGGAGTGTGCCATGAGAGCATATTGAACATGCTCTTCTTCTTCTATCTCAGCAACCAAAGCTTTATCCTCTTCCCCATCCTTAGCCAAATAGCTCCAGTCCCATCCAATACCATCAATTTCTTGCACTGCAACCATGGCCTTAGGATACTGAGCCTTAACAATTTGGCTTGAGGGTTTGTCAGCATCAGATCTTCTTGAAGATCTGCATTCCCTCATGAAGTGCCCCATACGATGACAATTGTAGCACTCAACCTTGGATTTGTCAAATCCAGCAGTGTCCTTTGCATTAAAGGTCATCTTCTTCTTAAACCTCCTATTCCACCTGTTTGCTCTTATACTTGCAAGAGCCATGTTCCACTTTATATCCATCTCTTCCAAGTTCTCATCACGTATTTGCTCAAGGTCCTCATCTGTAATCACTGACCCATTGGGAAACGAAGCAATGTAAGCACACACAGTATCCAGATCTAACCCAGCAGGCTTAATTCTTGGTGAGTCACTTTTGTATGTATCAGCGTCTGAATGTGAGGCGTTGACAGGATATGTTCCAGCGTTGACACATGTTGATCCAGTAACTGGGTGCATGTAAGAGTCCTTCTGATCAAATTGGCCTTCACTATGTGAGAAGAAGGCCATGTTGCTATTGGTAGACTTACTTCCATGCTACAAAAGAGTTTCATTCTCTAACAACCTCAGTTTGTTGTAGATATCATCAAAAGTAGAACTTTTGTGAGTGTTGTTGGCAAGTATAGATCTTGCCTCAATCTTCCACGCATCACCAAGGATTTTAAGAAAATTGGCAATAATGTCAACATCACCAACTTGTGTCCCCATGAAAGACAGCTTGCTTGTAATGCCAAGCAGTCTGCTTCTCACACTGCTAAGCTTCTCATTAGGTTGAGCCTTGAAAACAGCATACTCATGCATGAGTTGCTTCTTCTTCTCTTCCTTAGTATCATCATTTCCACCATATGCAACTTCAAGAGCTGCCCAAAGGTCTTCTGCAGATTCATAACCTCTGTATATATGCTGGTTCTCTTGTCCCAAAGAGAGTTTCAGAATGTTTAGGGTTTTCATATAAACCCTTTTCTTTGATATGTCTTCAGCAGACACAGCTCTACCATCATCAGGCTTTTCTTTCTTATCTGCTTCTGGACATACAACAACAGCAGTTTTTGCAGCAATGGCATTAGCAATCTTTTCAGCTTTATTAAATGTGTTTCCATATTCACTAATCTCCCAAAGAGTGTAGTCATAGATCCCTAGATATTGCTCAAAGTTGAACTTCTATAGCTCAAAGTTGTTTGCATAAAGCATGGGAATCTTGATGCTAGGGTTTGAGGAGGAGGGGTTTACTTCTGGATTGGACATGATATTTTTAGGGTTTTGGTGATTTTAGGGTTTTTGTGTTCTTTAAGATCAAAAGTTTCTCAACAAGCTCTGATACCACTTGTTGATCCCAAACTTAGATCGATTAACCTTGTGTATATGAGATTAGATCAAGTTATACACTTAGAGAAACCTTTGTATAAGTATAAAGTAATCTAAGTGTTATGCGGAATTAACACTTAAACAAGAACACACAAAGATGTAAACAAACTTTCACTTGATTGAATATATCGAACTTCCTTACAATAAAAGTGTTTAACGTATGAAAAACTTATATGAACAATAACCTAAAGGTCTTCTTTTATAGACATAAGAAGCCTTGTACCAGAGTCTACGTATCAACTATTCTAGGAAAAGATAATTATAGAAAATACAACGTTTGAACTTATCTTTACTAGAAACAAACTAGAAACAATATACGCGTAGACTAAATCTTTCCATCAGTGCTTGTCTTCAAACTATCAACGCTTGACTTCTTCTTGTCAACGCTTGATCTATCAGCGTTTGTTTTCTTCCTATCAACGCTTGCTTTACTCTTGTCAGCTCTCAAGTGGACTGGCTACATTTTATTCCCAACACAAATATATATGATACGTAATATACTTTGGGCTGCAAAACCCTCGATTAGCTTTCAAGATCAAATACTCACAAGTGAACGGGGGGAATGAGGTGGCGCGAAGCACTTAAGTACCTAACTTCCCTTTAATGGCCTTTTATAGCACGTTGAATATCTATTTACCTTAAAGTTTGTATTTTTCAAAATCGAGTTAATAGAAAGTATTTATCTATTTTTGCCTTTTTCTTTTTTGTTTGAGATTCGAATACAATAATTAGGAGATCAAATCCCAATTAAGGTTGTGCTTTCACACTTTTGGAGATATTGTGATTTAATTGTGATACGTATACAATATAATAATATTAATTCACAAAGAAAACGAAAAACCGATAATACGTGTTAATAGAGTTCTAATTAACACAAATGCTATTTATGGTTAATATATTAAAAATAAAATGGTCCAAATTAATCACAACACACCTCCCCGGCAGCGACATCAAAATGACTGTAGTATGAATATACATCTTTTAGAAAAAAAGAATGTATAAGCGGTAAGTATTAAGTGTCGATTAATGAAATTCAAGCACTAATGACCCAATGGTGTGTGAAAAGTTTGTTTCCTAAGGAGGTTATTTGTGTGTGAAAAACTTGTATGATTTTGGATTAATATTGAAAAAAAGATGAGAAAAAAGAATGACGGATACGATAAAATTAACCTACGAAGACAAACGTAAAACCGTAAAAATAGACAAAACAAAAACTTGCACTAAAAATTCCCAAAAAAATACAAAAAAACTCCTAAAAATCCAGTTAGGGTTTACAAATGATCAAAACTTTTCCAAACCTTTTATTTAATTAATGTTTAATTTTTTAATGCTAATTAAAGCCCTAAAAATAAAATAAATTAATAAAAAGCCCAAATAAAGATTTTTCAATTTGTAAAACTCTATAATGACTTAACTAAACTAAAAAGTGTTTTTGTAAAATTTAAAAACAATTAAAATTATTTAAAATGATTAAAAAACTAAAAATAAATATTAAAATAATATTAAAAATTCGAAATTAATAAAAAATTCAAAAAACTTGAAAACGAGTTTATTATAACCTAATTAAACAGAAAATGAAGTTGAAATTACCAAAATATCCCTATTGGGCCCCCAAATGGGGTAAAAACAAAAATAGACCACTTAATGGGCTTTTTAGCCCAATAAAAATCAAACTTAACCAAATAAGCCCAAAATAACCAAACTAGCTTAAAATGCAATTTTAAACAAAAAAACTCTAAAGGCCCAAAAGCTGAAAGTGAGCTTATCATAGCTTAAATGCCACACAACTTATTCTTATTGGGCCAATAAGCCCAATAAGCTAGAAGCTGATTCCATAAGCTCTAATTCAACACACATTCTTCTTTTGTGATTATAAAGCAGTTTGTAAAAAGGAATTTTTAAAAAGCTCAACAAATAAGCCAGAAATGAGCAAAGTACTTTTTCACAAAACGACAAAATAGTCGGGTTTGAGTTCTGGAGGTTAACTAATAGCTTATTAGGCTTTTTAGCAAAAGCTGATTCTTTTTGCAAAAGCTCACAAATAGCTTAACTAATAATAATCAACAAGAAAAATCCCCAAAACCCAAGTGAAATAAGTTGTAGAAGCAATTAAGCACACTGAAAAAGCCAAATAAGCTAGTTTTATAGCAAAACCTTAACCAATTAAGATGAAACATCTCAGATTTGATAATAAGCTGAGAAAAAATGACACCTATCATAAAAATTAAGTTGTTGCATGTACCAATAAGCAAAACTGAAAAATAAAACAAATAGAGCTTATTTGACCAAAATTCAAAGTGCACCAAATGTTACCAAATTGTCAGGACTTGTTTATGAGCTTTTTTTGAGCAACTTTTGTGAAGGAATCAAGGCTGAATCCTTTGAATCAAGTAGGCCGGTTAGCCGACTTGATTTCAATTTTTGCAAATATTAGCCAATAAGCCAGTTAGCTTATCAGCCTTCAAATAAGCAATCCAACAATCAAAACAAGTTTACAAGCAGCAAAATAACACGTAACAAGCAATAAGAAAGCATGGCAATCACTAGTTAACCAAATGCAATTCAAAATAGAGGTAGTCTCTTTGCTGATACAAATGACCACTTTAGCCAACTTCTATAAGCCCTATCTCACTCAACAAGCCACCAAAGTTAACAAACAGATATAGCACAGATAGCATACCTCAAAAACTCTTCCCAAACTAAAAATCAGACCCTGAATCCAACAAACCAAGATTTTATGGATGCTGATATGATTTACCAATTTCAAACCTCTTATGTCAGAATTTTCAAAAACTTGCAAAACCTTTTCCCCACTTTATGAAACTTAACCAATGACCAAAATAGATTACAAATGACTTGTTTAGATAGAAAAACCCTAAGAACCAAGGGCACAAGGTCACAAGGCCTTTTCATCCCAAAATCCAAAACAACCTTGTTTTAGTACTTTTTCAAACAAACTTCTTATTTTTCCAAATAACCTACTTATTTTATCCTTCAAATATCTCACCTAGGTGACAACTAATAGCTTTAAACAATAAAACTCAAACCACAAACACAAAATCACAAAAATCACATGGCAAATCACATAGAAGACTTATAATCAAAAATATGAGAGAAAAGTGAAAGAGAATGAACCTCTTTCCCCTTACTTCCTCGAAAAAGTCAGCAATTATCTTTAGAGTGTAGATCAACAACTAGATCACACCTAGGATACTTGAACAAGAAAGGGATATGCAGCCTTGGTTGATGGTTCAATAGCTAAACCACAAGGCTGTGATCTTTAACACAGGAAACAAACAATCCAACCAAAGGTTGATAAACCTTCACAAGCTTGGTGTCAACAAGCTTGCAAGAGCTTATGGATTATGGTTGGGGTTAGAACATGTAAAATATCAAATCAGAAACCTAGGAATTTTAAAACTTTCAAACTTGAAAACCCTTTTAAAACCAAACGTGCTTCAATCCAAAGATCAAAACACCTTCAAAACACTAAATGGAACTTAGCTTTACTCTCAAACAACACCAACTTTCAAAAACATAAAAAGGAATTACAATTTTTAACAAAATACCAAACTTTTATAAATTTCAAAAAAGTAATTACAATATTTGAAGAGTAAAACTTGAACAAAGGCCTCACCACATGGTGGGGGTCCTTATATAGGCCTTAGAAGGCTGAGTTTACAATGTGAAAACTAGAAACCCTAGATAAAAAATCTCTGAAATGCCCTTGAAGCCTTCTAGACGTTTTTGGTGTTAGGAGCTGTCCCATTTGATCTTGATCGTTTATTTTGTGCGTATGGAGCAAGCATGAGGTGTGGGCTATTGATTGAGCCATGTGGCTTTGCTTGGAGGCTAAGTCGTTCTTTCATTGGTTGTAGGTTGAATGGGTGGGGTCCGTGAGTGATGTGATGTGTGATGTTATGTGTGGGAATGATTCGTGTGAAGGTTAATCAAACGTGGGTAAGGGTAATTGGGATTAACCATTTGTTTTAAGTGGAATGGTAACTGGGTGAAGAACGGTGAATAGTAACTATTTTGATCCGTTTTTTGTGGAAAGGTAAGTGTTTGGCGCATTTTTGGTATTTGAATGTTTAAGTGCACACTTTTAGTCCTTGTCTTTTGGTAAATGTTGTATATCAAGTCTTTCAGCCTTAAAAACGAATTTCCTTTGCTAATAAACTTATATTTTCACACTTTTGCCCTAAAACTTTATAACAAGGATATTCAGGACTTGTTTTGAACATTTCTTGACATTTCAAGGGCTGATCTTGTACATTATTCATCTTTGAAGGTCTTCTTTGTATGTTTGACATTATGGTGGACCATTGTTGACAAATCTTCAATCTTGAGGGACTAAACTTGCCAACTCTTCAATGTTGAGGGACCTTTATGTAATTTTGACAAACTTAAGGGACCAAACTTATAATTATTAATATACAAGGGTATTAAGTGTCATTTCTTCATTGATGAGGGACCATTATTGAACATCTTCAATACTTCAAGGACTTTATCTTGGAAAATCATAGACTAGGGTCCGGTTCATTGTGCAGCTTCGTTTCTCGTGTTCGTTTTTCCTTGTTTCTTGTGATCTTTTATCTTTTTCACGATATCCATACCTAAAATACACAAGTAATAAACACAAGAATATATATGGTATACTTATGAAATTTTATGCATTTAAAGCCCGAAAAGAACGATGAGATCATGTATAAATGCCATCTCATCACTAGGATGAGTAGGATGAGTGGGATGAGTGGGATGAGGTGGTGGTTTGTGAGTGGTGGTGGGGTTTTAGTTGTCTTTAAAGTTTAGTCCCCATACTCCCAATAATGTGTATATCAAGTCTTAACAGCAGTAAGTTCCATTCCCTTTGATAACAACTATGGGGTACTTGCCATTTTTGGCACACAACTTGTACAATAGTTTTACCAAGGACCATTTGTGTAATTTTGGTCATTTCCAAGGGCTAATATGGTATATTCTTGACATATTAGGGACCCAAATGTAATAAATGAGATTTGCAAAGGTATAAGATTACAAGTCTTCAAAAGATGAGGGACCAATCTTGAGAAATCTTCAAACTTCAAGGGCTTCAATGGAAAATCATCTTTTGGGTCCGGTTCTTTGTGCGGCATCATTTCCCGTGTTCGTTTTTGCTTCAATCTTGTGATCTCTTGTTGAGTTCACGATATTCGTACCTAAAATACACAATGAACAAACACAAGCATATTTTGGGGTATTTTAATGATATTTTTAGCGTTTTTAGCCCGATTTGGACGATGAGACTATGTATAAATGCAGTCTCATCACTCCCCTATACTAAACCATTGCCGTGTCCCCATGCAACGCTAGAATTAAGTATCATAGCACTTCCAAAATTCTTTTTGTGGTGACATTAAACTTTAAATAAACTACTATATGCGTTTTAGACATAATGTATTGTTTTCATCGCAAAATGGGACGTTTAGGATCATAGAATAAGAACACGTGAATGCTTCTTTAGAAATAATTTCGTCGTCCTTGATTTTCACCCAATTCCATGCTAAGCGTGAAACAAGATCATTTTCATTATAAGTTAGTAAAACAATCATTACTAATGAGCGTTAATTACGTGCTTAGACTCCCTTATTCCTAAGGTGTATCTCTTATATTTTATTTTGTCTTAATGATCACGAGGATGCGTTTGACTTATTTTGATATTTATTTAAGCCAAAAATAAAGTAGGACAATTTAATTAATAGTTAGCTAAAGGACACGATCTTTTAAAACGACTTCTCATAATCTCCTTAAGTTCATATCTTGGCAAAACTCATTTCATGATTTGAGAACTTTCTCGGACCGATATTTGGCATGTGTTTCGAACTTCAAATCTTAAGAGACGTTCTTGAAATAATGGTCTTCTCTTCATATATGGAATTTCTTCACTTGACATTTTTGAGAGATTCTTCAAACTTGGACCATGACTTCATCATTTTTTTTCAATCTTTATTTTGGATTTTGATATACAACAATCCGCCTCCTTTTCGGACTTCGATATATTTATCCTCATACCTTGTTAGGGTCTTTTTTGATAGACTTCTCCATGATCTTTAGGGGAGTATGTTGCTTTTCTTCGTGTGTCTTGATCCTTCATATTGATTTTGGAATAATGATACTTCACATCATCTCTGTTCTTTAGCAACAAAATGAAGTCCTCATGCCTTGTTAGGGCCTTTTTTGAACTTTGCCAATCTTCGCATCCCGCTTCAATAAGTTATGCCTTGGCCATGAAATCTATTTAAAAACGAGAAACTTTTAAACGATCTTGGGCTAGAAGCTAAGTAATCTTTTAAATCGTACGACCTTACTTATTGCATTTATTTATTTACAAGCGTTGGGAGAAAAAGCTAATAATTACCACACATGAGACCGTGAAAGATTATGTAACTTATAATTAACTCTATCATTTCTCGTCCTCAATTTAATGAGACCTAGCCTAATATAGTTAAGGAATCGAAGCTAAGTGCTCAACACGCACGGTCGAGTCAAAAATTACTCTTATTTTCACCATCGGAAAAACTATATTCGTGTCCTAAACACTTATGAAAAATAAGAAATCATTTTAAAATTTGGCCATTTTTATCCTTATTTTGCATAAAACGATAACGAAAACATAAATATTGGATTGCGTGATGACGTAAGCAAGGTGAAGTATCTACTCACCCCCCATACTAAAACTAAACATTCTCATCAATGTTTCTAGTCTAAGGGTGAAACACCCCCATACTAGAGACGAAAGTCGAATGTTTAATCTCGAGCATGGAAAGGGTAAAACGAATAACCTAAAAGTCGTTTATTAATTATGCTAATAATATAATCGTTAGAACATAAATGGATACCATTGGATATCGGAATCTCCAAAGGCAGCGATCGAAGCTCGAGTGATCCATAAAACGAACACGAGAGGCTTCAATGATGACGATGAACCTAATGAATCTCAATCACAAACAACCATGGAACAATGGTCGGAAGAGCACAAGTCCCCTCGTTACACTATTAGAAAAACGATAATATATTCAAGGATAAGCATGAGAATCTCACACGAGTCACCTTGTTTTTGATAAGTCAAAAGCTCAACTCGAATCCCCATAAATGTGATCATTTAGGGATAATCATGGTATGGTCATTTTTGATGGGGCTTACCTGAGCCAAAAGTACGTGGAGTACTTTAAAAACCCGATAAACGTATACCGGGTGAAAGATAGCGTCTTCCTTTTCGGATGAAAGACGAAACAACGCTACTCCAACCGATAGTGGAACCCCAAAGGGGTAGAAGAAAAGAGATGAGAATAGAAGGGTGGGACAATTGGTAAGGCAACACAATGAGCTACTCGAGGTAGACTCACACCAAGAAAATATATATATTTTCCATTTATTGCATCGGTGGAAGACCGAGATTTCCCTTTAAAAGCAATTCCAAGATCGAATATCTCGTCCTCGGTGGAGAAATGTGAGGGAACATAAGGGGCTTCCCCCACACTAGATCCAAACAAAGATTCGTCAAAAGGAGTAGATGAGCTTGTAGCACTCAAATAACGATGTGATGACGGAGTTAGACTTGTATAAAAATCTTTTAAATCAATTTTAAAATCTTTTCCTTTTTCATCGTTTAAAAACTTTTTATGAAAACCCGATTGAATTATGTCGAAAATATTTGGCGTTTCTAAGACGATGTTAAGCACAATAAAAATTATCACATTTAAGTCGCGGTTAGGGGGTGGTGGATTGTATAAGTTCTCAAAACTTTGATCAACAAAGAAAACTGTCCCCTCGGGGTCAACATATTCGTCATCCTCATGATCGTGAATTTCATCAATTTCTTCATCATAGATAGGCTTGTCAAACAAAGGTTTTTCATTCCCCTCATTTAAGATTTTAGAAACTCTCTCAAAGAGATCACGATCAAGCACAAAACCATCATTCTTTTGTGGGGACCGTTTATAAGTTAGATCCCCACGAATTTGGTAAACGTCATTCTTATTTGAGGAGTGTTTATTAGGTAACTCCTCGAGAATGGGAAATCAACCTCACTTGTAGGATATTGGAAAAATCAACCTCACATGTAGGTGGAAGTGGAGGTAAAAGAGAAAGCTCTCGTTCAATAATTTCCTCTATCTCGGGCTCGAATTCAAAATCATCATACTCACCACACGAAGAATTATTTTTGTGAGAATAAAATATAGCTTGTGGGTTTTTGAGTATGTGATTGATTTCCGCAAAATCTCCATCGTCATCATCAAAGAAAGAGTCGATGTGAGCACTCACAACCATGGTCTTACAAGTCAATCGAATATGCTTAGGTGACTTTTCAATGACGAGTGGATCGATGTCGATAAAACCTTTAGCCTCAACGGGTGTTGGGCTAGGAAAAGGTGGCACTTCAATGGAATTAGAAGTTGAAGCCTCAAAGACCTGGTCCTTTGAAGGTGGTGAAGACGAGTCCACATTATTCATTGTCGTGATGGCACTAACGTCGCCCTTCGGAATTGGTTGTTCACTTTGTTCACCGAATATATCCCATAATGATTTTTCATCCATAAATTTATGAATACTCTTTTGAATTAAGTAAACGTATTCTTTATCATTAAAATCGTCATCTTTAAAACTGTTCATTTTAGTTCTTTCAAAACATGCATCAAGCATCATATTTTCCGCTAAAGTTAACAGTCTGAAATCATTAGAATTTTAAACCGTAGTTTTATCAAGATCATTTGAAACTTAGGATCTACTCGTGAAAAAGTTCGTTTTCTCCTCCCCATATTTCATAGTGAGTTTCCCACCGTAAACGTCGATTGCGGCTCAAGCCGTCGATAAAAAGGGTCGACCTAAAATAATTGAACATTTGGGATCACACCCATAATCGGAAATGACGAATTCCACGGGAAAAACATACTTTCCAATCCTAACATAGACATCCTTGGCTATTCCAATTGGTTCTAAAGGTGTACAATTTGCTAGCTCGATAGTCATGTTTGTGGGGGTAAGTCTAGGCAATCTCATTAATTTCCAAAGAGAATGAGGCATGAGATTGATGCTAGCACCTAAATCGGCAAGGGATAAACATCCCTTAATCTCGGAAAAATCACAAGGTAGTAGAAACTGCCCCAGATCCTCTTCCTTTCTCGGCATATGCCTTTTGGGTTTTTTAAGAAGGATCGAAGAACAAGTTTCTTCAAGGGTTACTTGGGTAAGGTCGATAAAGCTCTCTTTTTGAACCGTGGATGGAATTAAAGGTACACGAGGGTGTGCACTCTTTACCTTGGTCGCCACGTTCACCCCATCGACATTAGAACATGAAGGCGTCATAAAAGTCGAGGGTTGAGAAGAAGGAACAACTCTAAATCCATCAAGGTTTGGGGTAGTCACATGACTTGTTCCTTCGGATTTGCTATGGTGTCACTAGGTAACGAACTCGATGACGCACCCGAAGATTTGTTCATGATGACCGAAAACATTAATTTTATGTCGATTTGTCCTTGCTCAATCTTTGTATTTTGATTTTTTAAAGTATTAGAAAAGTCGTTTTTCAAAGTACCAATTTGTCCCTCTAATCGTCTCATATTAGCCTCATTCGTTTTCATATATTCTTGAAAATCGTTTGACGAACTATTTTGATTAGCATTAAAGTTCTCTTGGTTTTGATTATTTCTTTAAAAATTCCCTTGATTACCATCTGAAAAATTGTTACCTTGATTAGCGTTGTTTGAAAAATTTGAGTTTTGATTGATTTTATCTAGATTTTTGCAAATTAAATTCCGACCTTTATTATAACCTCCTTGATTCGAAAAATTTCCTTGTTGATTATTCCCTTGAAAATTGTTCCGGTTTTGATTCGAAAAATTGTTTTCTTTGTTATAATTTCCTTTTGATGGACCTGCGTTATTTTGATTTTGAAATTTGTTGTTTAACGCGTTTACACTCGACGTTTTTCCATCCGTAGTCGCACACTCGTAATAATTATGAGGTCCACCACACAACGTACACGATGCCTCAACCTCTTTCACCGTAGCGGGAGCGTCTTTCTTTTGTATCTCAATGAAAAAAGACGTAAACACATTCGTCAACTTATCAAATTTCCCATCAACTCTCTCAGTGTCTCGATTAGAGTTACTAACATTAGCGACATTGTCAACACTCGGTGTGTTGCAGGGTTGGTAAACCTTGGATCTATTCTCGATAATCATTAAAGCGTCTTTCGGAGTTTTACAGAAAAAGTTGCCACCGGCGGCGGAATTTAACGAATCTTGTTCTTGAAAACTAAGACCGTTGTAAAACTTATCGATTTGGTGTAACTTGGAAAATCCATGGTGAGGATGTTGCCTAAGCAATTCCATAAAATGATCCCACACGTCTCTAAACGATTCATTCGGTTTTATTCGAATCTCGTAATCTCGTTTTTGAAAAACGTCGTCTTAGACGGTAGAAAAAATGATTAACGAACTTGGAAATGAGATCCTTCCACGTAATTATGGAATTAGGTGGCTCTTTCTCGAACCAATACTTGGCGGCACCATCGAGCGAGTACGGAAAAAGCATAAGCTTGACGACATTGGTGTCGACGTTCTTAAACTTGCTCGTGGCGAAAAGACGATCAATGTTCCGAATGTGATCGTGAGGATTATCCGCCTCACGACCTCGAAACTTCGTAGCTTGTATCAACGAAAGCATTCCGCTCTTAATCTCAAAATTCTCCACTTCAATAGTAGGAATAACGATCACGTCTCCATAACCCTCAGTGGGCGCTTGGAGCAATTCTGTCATCGAACGATTGTCGGCCATCTCGTCTTCAGTTTCGACAACGATATTAGGAACGTCGGTTTCTAATTCTCGTCTACTTTGTCGATTCCTTCGATTTTGATTGCGTCGATTCGAAGCGTCTCTAGAATTAGAATAATCCTTTCGATCGAGTGCGCATGCACTAACGTAGAGAATGGGTGGTAGCAAAGAAGATTCTTTTTGGCGTTTTTTGTTTTTTCAAAAAAAATTGGTTTTTGATTTGTTTTTTAATTTTTTTGGATTTTGGTGTATTACGTAGACTCAAATATACAAATCTCTCATCGAATCATTTTCTCGATTAAATGAGCCTCAAGGAATGAAAACGATCACCTTGAGTGAACGCCTTCGATGACTTTAGAACGTTGTTGGAACACCAAAACGTTCAAGAGGGTTTATTCTTGAAAACAAGCAAATATATATGATATGTAGATAATACTTTGGTTGGCGAACCCTCGATTAGCCCTTTTTCTCAAAACACGCACAAGCAAGCGGGGGAAACGAGGCGGCGCTAAGCACTTAAGAGCCTTTTTCCCTTTGGTCGTGAAATACAACCGCCTTATACCCACCTTATAGTTTGTGTTAATCAAAATTAAGCCTTTCGAAAGTATTTATCTATTTTGCCTTTTCTTTTTTTTTTTGCTTTGGATTCTAATACAATAATTGAGTGATAAATCCCAATTAAGGTTACGTTTTCACGCTTTTGGAGATATTGTAAATTTATTGTGATACATAGTACAATATATTAATAATATTCACAAAGAAAAACAAAAACAAATATATGATATCTACAATATACTAAAATGATTGTTGTGTGTTTAATTTAGGAAAACTAAACACGTTTTATTTGGATATTTATAATATAGTAGAAAAAATAACAAACGAGTATGTACGTTATATACGCTTTCCAAAAATGAAAAGAAAAAACGCACTAATCACACAAACGTGATTTGTATAATGGCACTAAAAACACCTCCCCGGCAGGGGCGCCAAAATTGATGTGTGTATTTTTATACCCTTTTAGGAAAAAGGAATAACAAGCGACGCAAGTATTAAATTCGACGATTTAGGGAAACCGTCAAATCGAATAAGTGCGAGTTCGTTCTCAGAGAAGGTGTATGTGGATTAGGCCAATAATATAAAAATCAAGTATGAATTAGAGTCATTTTTGCGTTTAAAGAGAGAAAATTAAAAGACGAGGTACACTACGATTAAACTACGACGAATGACGTAAAACGTAAACGTAAATACGTAAATGTTAGCCTCAAAATATTGAGTCAAACAAGAATGTTCGGTCATAGGTTTCTATTGTAATATTTATTAGAACGTTGTAATAAGTAGTTATTTAGTCGTGGTTTACGGGCTTGGATTTAAACTAATTAAAGTCCAAAAGACAAGCCTGACCCAATATATAGTCCATTAAAGCCCGCATGTGGGTGGACTATATATACTACCCTCCTAGCATGTTAGGAGGGTGGATGATCATTTGTAACAAATTCTTTTCTCTAATCTAATCTCACCAAGTTAATCATCTCCTCTCTACTTTCTCTCACTACTTTCTCTCTCTAGGAATTCATCTCTTCTTTATCTATTTTCTTTCTTTCTTCATTGCTTAATCAATCACAAATACTTGGGACAACATTTGGTATCAATCGCCATGGGGTAGTTTTGTGATTCGTTGTTGATTTTACTTGGTTCGTGTGATTTTCTCTTATAATCATCTCGAATTCAAGATTCTTTTTGTGTTTCTATGCTCTAAATCTTAATATAAATCTTCTACATAGCTGTGGTAGGGATTTGGTCGCATTTGGTTGGTTAAAATCGCGGATTTCTTGTCGAAAAATTCATTTTTTTACCCCAAAATCTCGTAACAGCACTATATAATCCGATCAGCGCAATCGGAAAAGGGATTGTGATTCCGATTACTCAAATTGGAAAAGGGTTTTAACATTCCGACCAGCTTTTCCGATCAACATTCCGATTGGACTTCGAATATTCTGACTGGACTTCAGATATTCCGATTTGGCATTCCGACAAGGTATTCCGATTCGGTATTCCGACAAGGCCGTTCCGATCATCATTCTGACTAGACATTCCGACGAAGGGATTCCGATTAGACATTCCGATCATACATTCCGATTAGACATTCCGATCATACATTCCGATTAGACATTCCGATCAGACATTCTGATTATACATTCCGATTGGACATTCCGACGAAGTGATTCCGATGACATGTTTTGCTAATTTTTGTTTGAGTATTTTTAGACTTAGCCACCATCTAGACTAGTTTCGGAATATCGTTTCCACGAGTTAAAATTTTTCTGTCAAGTAAATTCAAATTTTTTCCATACTAGTTTTAGGACATTTCTAGCTCAATTTCAAAATTTGGCGATACAAAATTTTTTGGTCTACCGTTTTTGTCGGACTGGAGAATTTATCGTCGGACTGGAGAAAAATTGCAATTTTCGGAATTTAAACCACAAGAACAGTCACAACAAATCTACTTAAGATCCATATTCACATCATCATTTCAGAGAATATTGAGATGGATTCTACTGCCGAATATCGTGTGACGAACAACAACATAATGGTGGCGGGTAACAAAGAGAGACCACCAATGCTTGTATCTGGTCGGTATGCTCAATGGCAATCACGTTTCATACGATACCTTGACACAAGACCTAATGGTGATTCCTTGAGGAAATGTATTACTCATGGACAATATATATTCAAGAAGATCTCAATTCCTCCAAGAGCAGCCACAGATACTACCGATCCAATACCTGCAAGTGAACGTGATGAAACAAGAGCTGATCTCACACCTGAAAATTGTGCTTGGCATGATGAGGAGAAGGAAGCCATCTATATGGTTCTAAGTAGGATTTGAGATGACATTTATTCCACGGTTGATGCATGCCCTACATCACATGAAATGTGGACTACTATTGAACGCTTGCAACAAGGAGAATCACTCAACAAACAAGATGTCAAAACAAACTTGTTTTGGAATTTTGGCAAGTTTACTTCAAGGGATGGAGAATCTATTGACTCTTACTACTCCAGGTTTTATAAGATGATGAATGACATGACAAGAAATAATCTGCAAGTCTCCACCATGCAAGTCAATGTCCAATTTCTTCAACAACTTCAACCCGAGTGGACACGGTTTGTCACTTTAGTGAAACAACAAGAAAAGTTAGACGAGGTCTCTTATCATCGACTCTTTGACATCTTGAAGCAATTTCAGAATGAAGCAAATGAGATTCGAGCTGAACGTGTTGCCAAGACGACTAATCCACTTGCTTTAGTGACTACCACTCAACATGTTCAAGATCCTCACTATCGTGCTCCTAAGCCATACTCTAATACATCATCTTCACCACGATATTCCACATCATCTAAGTCTTCATCTTCCACAAAATCTCGAGGTAAAGCGCCAAGAGCACCATCACCACCATCTGAGTCATCATCTGAAGAAGATAGTGATGAAGACCAAGCTCAAAAGAACCGAGAGATGAAACAACAAATTGCTTACATAATGAAGACTTACAAGAAAATCTACAAACCCACCAACAACAATCTTCGCACATCATCTAACACAAAGGACCGATATGTTGAGAGTCCTCCAAGGTATGACACACATCGACGTGGTGAAAGTCCTTCTAGGTATGATCGACATAATCCAACGCATGTTGAGGGTTCTGCAAGATATGATAAACAAACTGCAAAGTATGATACTCAGAGGATTGCTGCTGCTACTGGGAATAGGGAAACGGTTGGAAGTCAAGTGGTTCAGCAAAGCGGGATTCAATGTTTTAATTGCCAAGGTTTTGGGCATATGGCAAAGGAATGCAGGAAGCCGAAAAGGGTTAGAGACTCCAGCTATCACAAGGAAAAGATGTTGCTATGCAAAAAGATGGAAGCAGGGGTTAAATTGTCAGCTGAGGAAGGAGCCATGCTTGATGATACTGATGATGAAGATTCTAATCAAGAGCTTGATGCACATTACTCGTACATGGCAAAGGTTGAAGAAGTTCTCAAAGTCACTGAAGATGACAATGGCCCTATCTTTGACACTGAGCCAATAGATAAGGTACACACTACTGATGAATATAATGTGTTTGGTGATATTCTTGAGCATAGTGATCTACCCAATGCCATTAATGACACGTGTATGATGGAAACGGTTGATAGCAATACCACACCCGATTCATCAGACATGTGCAATAATGAGTCTGAGGATGATCAACATGCAAATGAATATGATGAAGAGGAACGTATTACTCTTGCTAATTTAATTGCTACTTTACAAAAAGATGTCACTGAAAATAAAAAGAGTCAAAAGCAATTAAAGAAGGCAAACGCTACGCTCACTCAAAGTTTCGAAGAATGTAAAGCTGCTCTTATCAAATCTACTGAGATGACTGAAAGCTATAGAGATGAGCTCCTTCAGAAAACCAAAGAGCTTGAGGGGTACAAGGAAAGTGCGTTAAAAAGTCAAAAGGACGATTTTGAAAACAAATATAATATAACTGTTGAGTTATTAGCTAAAGAGAAGCGTCAATATAATGTTTTCTTAATGGATGAACGTCAAAAAACGTACCTTGCCAATACCAAAGTTAATGAACTTTAACAAAAGCTCTCTATGACCACTACCGATTCTGCTAAAATTCTAGAGGATAAGAAACAAGAGGTAGATGCGTTAAAACAAGACTTCAAAAGTAGATATGATAAAGAAACCGAAAAAGTTACGAAACTAGAAGCACAAGTCGACTTTTTGAAGAACGTTGTTTATAAAACGCATGATTCTATTCAATCCGTAAGAATTCTAGCACCTCCATCGATGTTTAAGGGTCAAGCTAGCTTTGCATGTCCTGAGTACCTTGCCAAAGCTCAAGCTGCGAACCCGCATCTTTATCTTGATGAGACTGAAAGGACAAATCTTGATTGCATGCCTGTCAGTGCCAATAGTGAAGAGACTGCCCTTTGGGATGCTGATAGTCAACCACTTGTTAATAAGGAGTTTGTGAAACCTTATAATTACGCTTACGAGAATAGTCTTTATGGCCTGTTCAACAAACAAACTCAGAAAACTCGTGAGGAAGTGTTCTTAAAATGCAAACAAAAGAGAATTCAATGGAAGAAAGCATTTGCCCCTAAGAAATCTAATGTTTACAAATACATCAACTACCTCCCTCTAGATGAATCTAAAATCAAGAGTAGGAAAACATTAGGTATTCTTAAACACCACATAGATAATGTTAAATCTATTGTTGAAAGAGACTGGGCAAAACGTGAAAATGCTGAATGGACACGTCCGATTCCTCAAGATATTACCTTGCTTGTGAAAGAACTCTTAATTCCAAACACGGCGCTGATTAAAGAAACTGTTCTTCAACTTGAGGAGTTCATTCGGACTGAAATGTATGATGATTTAAAATACGTTCAATCTCTTGAGAAACACATTGATGATCTTCAAATGGAGATGTCTGATTTTTCAGATGAATATGATTTACTCTTGCAAGAATGCGTTTCTAAAGATGTTATGTGTGCTTATTTTACATCTTGTGCTGATATTGATGAATATTCTGAAGTTGCATGCCAATATCTTGATAAGATCAAAGAATGTGAACGTCTTGAAATTGAGCTTTCGAAACGTAAAGAAAATGTTGACAAAAAGGCTTTTGAGTTACTTCAACACAAAACTGATTTCCTTCAAAAACATTGTCATTCACTTGAACTTGCTTTGCAAAAAGACGTTGGTAGTTTTCCACACGATAATAAATTGCAAGAAAAACTTTCCCAAACATTTCGAGAAATGAATGAACAAAATTTGGAAATTAAAGGGTTGAAAGCTCAGTTACAAGACAGGGACAGAGCGATAGCAGAGTTGCAGAAACTCATTGCTAAAATGGGTGGGAAAATTGTGGAACCTAGCATTAAGAAAAATGTTGTTAGACAACCCAATGCCTCTAAAGAGAATAGATCCTCTATCTTGGGAAAACCATCTGCTTTATCTAATTCCTCGTTTGCAAAACCTGTGTTTGCCCCCAAGATGGATGGAAAGGAAAGGTTACCACTTGCTCAACCCATAAGGAATCCTATAGCACCAAGCGTTAAGCACAATAATGTGATTAAACCAGGGATGTATAGAATGTCCACGAAGCCCACAAACAAAGATACTCACTCGCCTTAGACTTCTAGAAACACTAATATTCGTGTGTCTTCTACTACAGGAATAGTTTCCACTGCTAGTGTTAGCCGGCCTCAGCTTAAGCGCACTCAAGTGAATGATAAGGTCTGGAAACACAAGAATCAAGGGGAGATGCAGGAAGTAGAAGAACACCCTAGGAATTTGAACGTTTTTAAGAATAAAAAGTCTGTAATCACTTGTAATGACGATTTGAATGTTGTGAATGATTTGAATGCTATGAATGTGAAATTTGTTTGTGTCAAATGTGGAAAGTGTGCTAATGCTAATCATTCTATGTGTGCTATAAATAAAGTCAAAGGGGTAGATACTAGAACTAAGAAGCAAGTTGCAATGCCTATTAGAGCTAGTAAACCCAAACGCAAGATGAACCATCCTGGTGCCACCCCCACTAAGAAAAGTAATGCATCAGACTCCACCACTAAGAATCCTAGAAGCAAAATTAAGGAATTATATGAGTCTGCCAGTAAGTCTTGGAAATGGTGGTTTGCTAATCAATGTCCTCCCAGATATAAATGGATGCCTACAGTTAGGACAGAAAATGTGAAAACGAGTGTTAGTTTGCCTTTAAATGTTGATAAGGACACTAATGATTCTACTATCACAACTACTGTGGTATCCAATTTAGCAAATGCTCCATCGTGTTCTAACTCTTCTGCAGGTGATACAAATAATTCTATTCATACTGGACTCCGGATGCACGAAGCACATGACGGGGAATCTCAAGCTTCTAATTAACTTCGTGGAGAAGTTCCTGGGTACGGTCCGATTCGGAAATGATCAATTTGCACCGATCCTAGGATATGGAGATTTGGTTCAGGGGAATATCACGATTAAAAGGGTAAACTACGTCGAAGGGCTCAATCACAATCTTTTCTCGGTTGGTCAATTTTGTGATGCGGATTTGGAAGTTGCTTTCAGAAAGAAGACATGTTTTGTTCGTGATTATGATGGGAATGACCTACTTACCGGTACACGGGGTACTGATCTTTACACAATTTCACTTCAAGACACAACTTCATCAACTCCAATTTGCTTCATGGCTAAAGCTTCAACGACTTAAGCATGGTTATGGCATCAACGTCTTTCTCATCTCAACTTTGATACCATTAACTTGCTTTCCAAGAAAGATATTGTGAGAGGCCTTCCAAGCTTGAAATTCATCAAAGATCATCTTTGTTCTTCTTGTGAACTTTGTAAAGCTAAACGAAGTAGCTTCAAAACAAAGACCACACCAAGCTCTAAAGGACGGTTAGATCTTCTTCACATGGATCTATGTGGTCCCATGCGTGTTCAGAGTATCAATGGAAAGAAATATATTCTGGTAATTGTCGATGATTACTCAAGGTACACATGGACTCACTTCTTGAGGTCCAAGGATGAAACACCCGACGTTCTCATCAACTTCCTTAAATTGATACAACGTGGTCTTTAGGATCAAGTTAAAGTGGTTCGTACTGACAGAGGTGCAGAATTTTTGAATTCAAATATGAGAAAGTATTTTGAAGCCGAAGGGATTGAACATGAAACATCCATTGCTCGGAAACCCGAACAAAACGGCGTTGTTGAAAGACGAAACCGTACTTTGGTTGAAGCTGCTCGAACATTATTATCCGCTTCAAAACTTCCACTGTACTTTTGGGCCGAAGCTGTGTCAACCGCATGCTATACACAAAACCGTTCCTTAATTAGCCCAAGACATGAAAAGACACCATATCACATAATTCATGATCGAAAACCTTCACTCAAACACCTTCATGTTTTTGGATGTACTTGCTACATTATTCGAGATGGTGAAAATTTGGATAAGATGAAAGAGAAAGGTGATGCATGTATTCTTGTGGGATATGCAACTCAGTCAAAGGGATATAGACTATACAACAAGAGAACAAACTTGATTGTCGAGACTACTCACATCCGATTTGATGAATTACAAGAAATGGCACTTGAACAAAACAGCTTAAGTCCCGACCCACAACGACAAACGACTTCCGTTAACAACCGCACAGAACTCGAAGCTCAAGACCACAACAATGAACCGTCAAGTTCAACGCTGGTTCCAGAAAATGTTCCTAGAGCTGATATGACAGTCGACACGACAATTGAAGAGTTGGAAATGTTATATGGACCAATGTATGATGAATATTTCACGGGGGAGAAACAAGTTGTATCGAAGTCTTCCGCTGTCACTCATGATAAGAATGATGATACCGATCATCGTCAACAACCGGATACAACTTCATCTACTTCAACACGGGTTGCTGCAGATTTACCTCCTCAGAATATCACTTCAACAATCGATCCTACAACATCCACAACTACTGTCATTGCTCCAGAGAACACAAATCAAGCAGACAATGCATTATCTAACGAAGACGAATTCATCAACCCATTCGGTACATCGATACACGAAACTGGAGAGTCTTCTACTCTCCATGTTGATCCGTCAAATATGCATACGTTCTACCAACGACATCCTTCAACACATCATTGGACCTGAGATCATCCTTTGGTTCATGTCATTGGAAACCCTTCACAGCCCGTTCGCACAAGACGACAGCTTAACACCGATACCGATGTTTGTATGTTCGCACTCGCCGTGAGTTCAGCTGAACCGAAAAACATCAAAGAAGCATTAGCTGATCATGCTTGGATTGAATCAATGACGGATGAACTTCAACAATTTGAAAGACTTAAAGTCTGGGAACTTGTTGACAGACCATACGATGTAACACCATTAAATCTTCGATGGATCTGGAAAAACAAGATGGATGAAGAGAACACGATCATCAAGAATAAATCTAGGCTAGTGGCTAAAGGGTATGGACATAAAGAGGGTATTGATTTTGAAGAATCATTTGCACCAGTAGCTCGAATGGAAGCGGTCAGGATTTTTCTTGCCTATGCTGCACATAAGGGATTCATTGTCTACCAAATGGACGTAAAGACGGCGTTTCTTAACGGTCCTTTGAAGGAAGAAGTTTATGTCACGCATCCGGAAGGATTCGTCAATCCTCATTATCCTGACAAGGTGTATCGTCTCCACAAAGCACTATATGGAATCAAGCAAGCTCCAAGGGCGTGGTACGACGAGCTCTCGAAATTTCTGGTCTCCAAAGGTTTCTCAAAAGGTTCCATTGATTTAACTTTGTTCACTTATAAATATGGGGATGACATTCTGCTTGTGCAAATTTATGTTGATGACATTATTTTCGGGTCTACAAACCCAAAACTTTCAAAATGGTTTGAAAAAGTAATGCATAGCAGATTTGAAATGTCTATGATGGGCGAACTAAAATTCTTTCTAGGAATTCAAGTTCACCAATCCCCAAGTGGTATCTTTATTAACCAAGCTAAGTATTGTCAAGAGATAATCAAAAAGCATGGTATGACATCATGTGACCACGTTGGGACACCATTATCAACCACATCCCTAGATGCTGATTTAGAGGGATTACCCATTGATCAAACGAGATATCGTTCCATGATCGGGTCCCTCATGTACTTGACTGCAAGCAGACCTGATATTCATCATGCTACATGTTATTGTGCACGATATCAAGCGCGACCCACTGAAAAGCACCTCAAGGAGGTTAAACGGATCTTTCGGTACCTTAAGAATACCATTCACATGGGACTCTGGTATCCGAGGGAAACCGGTTTCTTTCTAACGGCCTATTCAGATTCTGATCATGCAGGGTGTCTTGATACACGTAAAAGTACTTCTGGTGGTGCACAATTTCTAGGTCAAGACAAGCTTGTGGGATGGTCTTCCAAGAAGCAGGATTGCACGTCACTTTCATCAGCCTAAGCGGAGTATGTGTCTCTATCTGCGTGTTGTGCTCAAGTTCTTTGGATGAGAACACAACTCACGGATTATGGCTTCCATTTTGATAAAGTACCTATGTACTGTGACTCAAAGTCGGCCATAGCCATCTCCTGCAATCCGGTTCAGCATTCCCGCACGAAGCACATTGATGTCCGATATCACTTCATTAAGGAACAAGTTGAAAGAGGTATTGTTGAATTATACTTTGTTGGAACTGATTACCAATTAGCTGACTTGTTTACAAAAGCTCTTACGAAAGAGAGGTTTGCGTATCTAGTTAGGCAAATTGGTATGAGATGTTTGACTCCAGCAGAACTGGAGGTTCTGGCAAAGAAGCCTGCTTGATTCATCTATCAAACATCTATCCTGTAATTATTAATCAAAAAGCAAAATACAAAAGTAAAAAATCTTTGATAATCAAAAAATATTCTTCTCGACATGTCTTTCAGTATCGATAATATGGACGTACCTAGAAATGTCGCTCAATAACGACACGGGTGTGTACATAAAGCTCGAATGAAAGTTGTAAATATTTTTCAAAACATGTCATTTCTATCTTTTCAAAAGGAAATTGTCTATTTTGGACAATACTTCCAACAACGGATAGAGCAATCTATCTTGGATTGAGCTTGTCACAAAACATTCAATGTTTTGAGCTCAACACAATGGCTTGTAATCACTTTCAGATTGCAACCCGGATCTAAATTCACGGGGGAGTGTACGCTTTTGTACTCTTACCCTTAGCAAAAGAAGTTAAATCTTCTTACACTTGAGTGGATTCGTCAAGACATTCAAAGTCTATGAACTCAAGTTTATGCTTTAGAAAAACCTTTTCGTCAAAAAGAATTGATTTTTCAAAAAGCGTTGTACACAAATTTTTCAAGAATTTCTCAATGATATTCAAAATCTTTCAAAAAATTGTGTGTTCAACAACTCCTATCCTCAAAAGTTTAATGTTGATCAAATCCTCGTAATGACAATTCCATTGGATCAATTTTTGAGGGGGAGAAATTCAACTTCATGCAAAAGATTAACACATCTTTCTCCCGAAGATTTTCAAGACTATTTTTCAAAATATATTTTAATAAAATTTGGTATCTCTAATATCAAAAGATTTTATATATTAGAGATAGGGGGAGAAAATGTGATTAAAATGTGATCTATAGACTCAAGCACGTTAACTCTTACCCATATGTGCAAAATGTTTACTTAAATTCTTTCGCATTTTAATGCACATGTGAAGGGGGAGTTTTTCTGAAACGACAAAACTAGCAAGGTGTTAAATGTTTTTCACACACTTTGTTAGAATTTAAAGTGGTTTTCATGGTTACGATCAAATACCCACAACATCTTTAATTCACGACGTTATTGGTGTCAAAAGGGTGGTTAGGTTTAAGTCCTATGATCCAACCAGAACCGGAGTGATCTTCCCAGGGACAATCCAATAGATTATTAGAAGTCCTTAGGAAAGATGGAGTAGAATGTGAACGTAGCTGAATGCCGACTAAGTACTGATGATAGCACTAGAACAATCACAACAAGGTGCTATTAATGATGTCTTGGTAAGCATTAAAGGGGTTGAAGAATGAAAAAGAAATGTAAGGATAAAGGGTCTAAAGAAAGAAGCCCTCCATACAACTTAGGCAGAAACCGGGTCAACTCATCATGAAGACAAACTCGTCATGGACCCAGTGATGTGAAGCACAACCCTTTCCTAGCTACTCAGGCTTCTCTCAAAAGAAGTTTGTTTTATTGTCACGGAGATCAACACGACTTCTATTGACTTTCTCACTCCGAGATTGTTGATATTGAATAGGTGGCATCTGCTCCAGCCTCCGACCACAAAAAGTGCACAAATCGAGTCTAGAGCCAAGAGATCAATCAAATCTCGTTAGGACACACGGATGAAGATCAAGAGAGTCCTACGCTATATCCTTGCGATATTGCTAGAACACTCAGAGTGATACTACTTAGTATTCACAATGATGAGTGGAAATCCTTCCAGTGTTAACATCAAACAGCACTGCGGTAGGTCATATGCAAGATTCTTTATGAATTGAACATATGTAAAACTGAAAAGCAACAGTGGTTTGATTCTGAATTGATTCAAACTCGTTTCAGGTTTCTACGCAATATCTTTATGGTCTTGCCAGAACATTCAGAGTGATATTTATTAATATTCACAGTGACGAATGGAAATCCTTCTAGCGTCAACATCAAACAGCGCTACGGTAGGTAACTTGTGAGATTCTTATGAATCAAACTCGTGTCAACTGGAAAGCAACAATGGTAGGATTCTTAATGAATCAAACTTGTTCCAGGAATTTGAATTGACGACTTTAATCAAGCGGATATTTATCCAATTGATTCACTCTTTATGTTCGCAGTCTTGCTTTGAGACGGTCGAGTAAAGAGAACGGCTAGTACTGCCGTGAAACCCTGTCAATGAGATTCTTAATTGAATCTACCTGATCACAGGTACGATATTTAATATCGTATAACGGTCTTCACCGACCGGAGGTAAAACGCTACCGATTTAGGACGAATGTCAAAGCCATTCACTCCGTGTCTATGTTTTGTCTCGAGAAGGTGGCGTCACGGTGTACTCAGCAAAGTCAAAGATTCACAACCACATATTCATGCCCAAAGACTTATCCAACAATTGATAGTGTGAGCATGTGGATAAAGACACAAGATCACAAGATGGCAAAGACAAGTCAAGAATAATTTGAAGATCTCAAGACTTAAAGACAAAGTCGAAAGACAACGACAAAGGCTCAAAGATCACAGCATGAAGGAACAAAACTACTGTTACACGTTCAAGACTCATTTATGACGAAATTCATAAATCTCCATTGGAATCCAAATATTAAAGAGGAATGACCTCACATTGGGGGAGATTGTTAGCCTCAAAATATTGAGTCAAACAAGAATGTTCGGTCATAGGTTTCTATTGTAATATTTATTAGAACGTTGTAATAAGTAGTTATTTAGTCGTGGTTTACGGGCTTGGATTTAAACTAATTAAAGTCCAAAAGACAAGCCCGACCCAATATATAGTCCATTAAAGCCCGCATGTGGGTGGACTATATATACTACCCTCCTAGCATGTTAGGAGGGTGGATGATCATTTGTAACAAATTCTTTTCTCTAATCTAATCTCACCAAGTTAATCATCTCCTCTCTACTTTCTCTCACTACTTTCTCTCTCTAGGAATTCATCTCTTCTTCATCTATTTTCTTTCTTTCTTCATTGCTTAATCAATCACAAAGACTTGGGACAACAGTAAAACACGACAAAATTGAAAATTAATGCTAAAAACAATTTAAAAATTAAAACTAAGTCTAAAATAATATAAATAAGAATAAAAATTCAATTAATAAATTTTAAAACCATTTATTAATTAAATATTCAATTTTAAATGCTAATTAAAGCCCTAAAATTAAATATAATTAACAAAAAGCCCAAAATTATATTTTATCAAACTAATATCTTACTTATATTAATTAAACACTAAAAAGTAGTTTTCCTAAATTTTTAAAACTATTTTTCTATTTTTTAAATGCTAAAAACACTTTTTAAAATAAAATAATGATTAAAAATAATAAAATAATGAGAAAATTAATTTTACTTTTCTAAAAATCTTAAAAAACTTAACTGAACATGAGAAAAATGAAAAAGTTTGAAAAATTTACTTTTAACCCTAATAACATAAATACAATTTATATAAAAACTAATTTTAAATTAAAATAATTCTAAAAAATGATTAAATATTTGGAAAAATAAAACAACTTTTCTAAGAAAAATTGAAAACTAGAAAATACCACTTTTTACCACTGAAAGACAAAAACAGTATATTAAAAACCTTATTAAAACATAAATAAATGCTAAAAATACCAAATTAATCAAAAAAATAAAACTAACAATTTGAAAAATATTAAAATAAATAAGTAAACAAGGGAAAATTGAAAAACTATAAAAAGTTGAAGTTATACCACAAAAAACAAAAAAAACTGAAAAATTGAAAGTGACACCTTGCTGGGGTTTTGTCTTTTACCCGGGCAATGAGAACTCTTGCACTAGCAGTGGGAAATTTTTCCCACTGATGAACCTCAGAAAAGTTACTAGGACGATTTTTAGCTTAGATTCTTGGAATTTGGTGGAACAAATGGAACCCCCACACTCAGTGGAGTGTGGGGAGTCAAGATAAACACAAAAACAAGCAAGTCTAGCACAAGAAAACAAGCAAATCAATCCATATCAGTAACTGTTAATCAGAAAAGTGGTCTGGTGGACTGTTGTTGAACTAATTGGCAAATGGGTGAGTTTTGATCACCTAAAACTAACAAACTAGCAAACCATAATTAAAACCAGTAGCACACACTCCTATATTAACATTAGAACTAACAATGAACAGGCTTTCAATTCTTAAAACTCAAAATCACCCTACACAGGCCTACTAATGAATCTTATGCAATTTTATACCAAAAATTTTAACATGCAAATCCTATATTACACTAATGAACTCAAATTAAATCACTAATATATCCTACCATTATCTATTAGAGAATGTTTAAGCTGTTTATACTGAAATCTTGTGTCACCCAAGTCCTAAACATACACAACCAAACACACCTTATCTAACTAAAGAACAAAAATTTCAAAGAGATATTAACTAAACCAATTCCAAAGACACCCTAATCTACTAGAACATATTCGAAATGCTAAATAAACTCAGTTTAAAGCACACACAACACCAAGAGCAGGTAAACACAAATTCACATAAACACAAAAACTAGCAAAAATTTAGGAAGGTTCAAGCCCTTTACTAGCTGATGCCATTTCCTAGACTATTTATGAGCTTGTGCAGAATGTGGAGATGTGTAGAGAACCCTTGCTGGGGTCCTACAGCACGACCAAGGGTATCAAATATCTTGAAGAAAAAAATAACAATGGAGGGTAGATTTGGTGAAAATACAACAGTCTAACACCAAACCTCCTTGAGTACCTGTTGAAAGCACCACAAACAAAGAAAGGATCCAAACCTCATAAACAAACCATCAAGATGATTTCTCAAGTCACATTGATGGGGATTTATGAAGCTGTTAGAATAAACAGAAGAAAAAAAAGAAAATCACACGATTTTTTGTAAACCTCTTAAAATAACACGACTTTTTTGTAAGCTCAAATGGTGATTGTCAGTCACCCTTTAAAACTTTTTTACTCAACTTTGGCTCTCAAAAACTTTTTGACCAAATAATCTTTGTATAAATAAATTTTTTGATAAATCTATATTAAGTGCAAAATACTTAAAAGATGAACAACTAAAACATTTAATTAAAAGGGAACTCAACAATTGCAAGGTTAAAAATATATACTCTAAATATTCATAAATTTTTAAAAATCATTACAAAAGATGGAACAAGCTTAATCACAAGTCGAGTGAAGCTTATATACTAGTTGATAGAAGCTACTAGAAACACACCAATAATGAAAACCCTAGCTGCTAATTTCCATTTCTACCCTTGGTCAACAAATTTGAAAAATGGTCTTCAAGCCTCATGTGACTGCCTTGATGTAGCCAACTAGATGAAATGATCTTGGATGTTGATTTGAGTCCTTTGGGAGCAAGGAATGTATGTAGGCTGTTGATTTGCTGCAAAGATGCCTCTTTTGCCATTTTTGGTTAAGTATGGGAGAAAGAGTGGGCCATATGGGGTCACGGGGTTGTGTTTTTGTAGGTGGGGTTGAGTGAGGATGTGGCAAATTACTGATCTAGAAGCTTATAGTGAAAACCCCCTTGTTTTGAGAAGTTTAATTTTAGGGTTTATTGGATTAGGAAAAAGATGAACATGGAAGGTTTGGTCCAGTTTTGGTTATAAAAAGTGTTAACCGCCACTTTTTTTGTTTAAAAAAAGGGATTAATAAGAGTTAATAATCCTGGTCGAATCCAACGTGGCGGGGTGACCGGGATGAGTTGGATGAGGTGGTGGTTTGTGAGTGGTGGTGGGGTTTTGGTTGTCTACCAAGTTGAGTCCCCATAATTCCCAATAATGTGTATATCAAGTCTTAACAGCAATAAGTTTCATTCCCTTTGATAACAACTATGGGGTACTTGACATTTTTGGCACACCACTTCTACAATAGTTTTACCAAGGACCATTTGTGTAATTTTGATCATTTCCAAGGGATAATATGGTATATTCTTGACATATTAGGGACACAAATGCAATAAATGAGATTTGCAAGGGTATAATATGAAAAGTCTTCAAAAGATGATGGACCAATTTTAACAAATCTTCAAACTTCAAGGACTTCAATGGAAAATCATCGTTCGGGTCCGATTCTTTGTGCGGCTTCGTTTCCCGTGTTCGTTTTTGCTTAAATCTTGTGATCTTTTGATGAATTCACGATATCCATACCTAAAATACACAATGAACAAACACAAGCATATTTTGGAGTATTTTAATGATATTTTTAGCGTTTTAAGCCTGATTTGGACGATGAGACTATGTATAAATGCAGTCTCATCATTTATGTTATTTAGTCTCCTTTTAATGTTTATGTGTTGTATCTAAGTGTGGTAGTATTTTGTTTTGATTGTGTGGTGTTAGTTGTATATATGAATTTGATAACATATAAAGTAAAACATTACAAAAAATCTTAAACATAAAACACTAGTACAAAACATCATAAGCATAAAACACCAATACAAAACACATAGTTGATAACATAGAAACAACTAAAAAAATAAAAAAAACTTAACTAACCGTAGTAGGTTAGTGTTTTTTGAAAAAAAAACTAAGCATAATATAAGTACTAAACACATGTTACTGCCGGTTGCAAACTAAATCAAGAATAAACAACCTTTGGTGCACTCTTTAGGCTGTAACGTATTCTTGTGCAAACTGGCATGACCAATGTCTCAACATAGGTACATGTCTCTATGATGAAATCATCTAGAATCTGGTAAGTCATGTCTGTTGTATTAAACAAAATTACATGAACTCCAAAATGAAGAAGAACTTAGGCGTCCTCTGCTATCAACATTGGGCACCAGAACTTTGACCAACCATGTAAGAATTCAATTATAGGATTAAGATTAGGGTCGGGGTAGGGAATAGAATACAATCTATCACAGGTTTGATTAACGGGAGTGTTTGTCATTATACACATGACAAATATGTTCGTTTTCGAAGTTAGAGAGCATGCATAGCCCTTGTGGCAGTACACCCAAAGCAAATGATATAACTCCTTCTCCAAAATAGGGAACAACAACCTCAAGAAATGTTTCGATTCTCAAATATACAGAAACAATGGAACATGAATTCGGTAACACAATCAAATCCAACCAATATATCTGTCCTTCAAAATGCACACTGTTTCACATGACAGAACCTTGGGTTGGAAGAACTCCAACGGTTTTCCAGTTGACGTTATCAAACGAGAACACCTTAACCTTGTAGTTCCCCTTACAAATTGACACCAATTTATAATATCCAACTACGATTCTTCCAAATCTATACTCAGCTCCAAATGGATGATCCCTTTCAAAACGCAAATCAATCGTCATATTACAACGTGTTGCTGGGTTGTAAATTGACACCCCATTCATCAAGTTCATGCATATCAGTCCATTTCACGATTCCCAATACTCTAATAAGTTGGGGTTATGATACGGATGACCCACGCCTAAGAACAATTCTGACTTGTTATTTAACGAGTCATTGTTTAGAAGCCGAGTTTGCACAACCCAATCATTTTTAAATACTAAACTTCTCACCGTTGATGTCGCGGCATGGCGTCGAATGGATGTGGGTTAGGTTATGACCTTGTACCATGATTTGCAAAAAGTTTTGCATAACAACAAAGTAGAAACAAGCAAATTTAGGAACATAGTGACCATCAAATCCATGCTTACATCTTCAAAACTAGCCATTACTTTCAGAGAAATTATGGTTCGGTTTAGATGCACGAAATTATGCAAATTCTTGATGTGTATTTATGCTAAAAATTGGGTAGTGGGTGGTTTTAATTCAATAGGGAAAACTGTTTTTATAGGTGATAGGTGTGAAAACACCCATCCTTTTACAACTTATTTCTGGCTAAAACAAGACCAAAACACGTATTTAATGTCATTTGTTTGGAATTATGCGTGGTTTTTGTGTTTATTGTGTTTTCAGAGTCAACCGGATGAATATTGAAGAAAACATGGGATTGCACGGGTTTTATCGAAGAAAAAGACTCAAGACGAAGTCTATTGTCCAACAGATGCAAAAGATTTGAAGTCATTGTGCCTATTTGAAGATTTATCGAAGAAAAGGCCCAAAGATGGAAGATTCATATATATCGAAGAACTTGAGTCTAAATTAATGAAGAAATATTAAGACGAGTTTAATTAATCCCGATACGACATCGAGAAAGACAAATGAATTAAATCGAGTCGAGAAGAAAAAGAAAGAAGGAAGCACCACACATGCACTTCCCAACTCCCTATAAATACCCTCCTAATCACATTAGGAGGGGAGTTAGTTTTTTAGTTTTTAGTTTCACTTTTCATTTTCCATTCTAGTCTTAGAGAGAGAAAGTTCTCAACTTTCTCTCACTAAGTTTTCATCTTTCTTTCTTTTAATCTTTCAAGATTAAACCTTTGTATTATTGATTTCATTAATAAAATTTAAGTTTAAGCTTTTAATCTTTCATCTCTTTTTACCTTTCTTTGATTTTTAGATTAATTTTGGTGCGAATTTCATTTGATCCGTGTTGTTCTTAATGATTTCGTGCTTAAAAAGTTAATCTTTTTATGCTAACTTAAGTTTTTATACGAATAAGCTTTAAGATCTTTGTGCTTATTGGCTTATTTATATGTTTAGTTTATTTACTTTTTAAAAGTTTTCTTAAAAAGTTTATCTTTTTATGGTTTGATTTAAAAGTTTGCTTATTTTAAGTTTAGATAAGTTGTTATTTGTGCTATTTAATCCGTTTAATATTAAATTCGTTCTAGTTTTGGTGATTAGCTTATTAAAATAGCTTATTACCTTGCTTAACTTTCGAATCCCTTATAAATCGGAAAGGGTAAAACCCTTTTCCGATTGGTAAATTCCGACTGTGCACCCCCTTTATTCCGATCGTCAGATCGGCAAAGGGTTTTGTAACATTCCAATTGTGTTGGTTTTGTGAGACATTCCGACGGGCTTATTAGTTAATCATTCCGATTAGCTTAGTGTTTTAGAACTTTCCGATTGTGTTCTTTTATGATATTCCGATTGGCTTGATTTGGTGGTATTCCGATTGAGTTTTGTTTGCACATTCCGATTAGAGCTATTCTCCCATATTCCGATTGCGCCAGTTACAACATTCCGATCACCCTCATTTCCCAGCATTCCGATCAGGTTGTATTCCGATTAGCCTTATTTTCCGACCACGCATTCCGATCAGATTCAGATCTTGCATTCCGATGGATTAAATTCTTGTTTTTACAAAGTTTCCAAGTGTTTGTTTTATTAATTGTTCAAGTATTTTTTTCTAATATAGTCTTTAAGTTTTCAAGCATTTATTTTTAACTCGTCTTTTTAGTTTAATCTTTAAAACTCTTTTCACTCAACGACATTTAAATTTATTTACTATTAGCTTAAAATAGATAACAAACCAACCCCTTTTTAGTAACCAAGAACAAACTATTCCACTTTGAACTGTGATCAATTCGAGAAGATACCGAGATTAAATCTTGAACCAATACAAAAGCAAAGTATCAAATGGCGCCGCTGCCGGCTCTTCTCTTAAGATTAACAGTTTTTTGTGAGAACTTGGATTTTGGGATCCGTTCACTAGGAACGTTACTTTTTCATAAAAAAAATTCAAAAAATCCAAAAAAATATAAAATTTTCAAAAATACAAAAAAATTAAAAAACCAAAAAACCAAAAATATTTCTTGTTTGCTTTGTTAGTTCTTTTGTAGGTGCATGCGTACACGATTAACGTCTTATCAAGAGCCCGAGCCTCTCGAAGACTTAGACATGGCCGGTGTACAAAACAACAACAATAACCCACCTCAAAACAATAACAACAATAACAATCCACCTTTCAACAACAATAATAACAACAACAATGAGCCTCTACCGGAAAATCGCCCGATGATTGAACTTCTGCAAGCACATGTAGAATGATCCAGTTGTCATACCCGCGATTGCAGCCAACAACTTTGAGCTTAAATCCAGCTTTATCCAGATGGTCTCTGCTCAACCATTCTTGGGGCGTACCATTGATGATCCTCATGACCACATCAAACGGTTCTTGTAACTCACCAATACGGTCAAGTTCAATGGTGTTCCACAAGAGGTAATCCGATTAAACTTTTTCCTTTATCCCTAGAGGGACAAGCCTGGCATTGGCTTGCAAAGGAACCACCACAAAGTATTCTTACGTGGACGGATTTGGAGACCAAATTTATCAACTACTTTTTCCCACCCTCTCGTACTACCGCTTTGCGGAATGAAATTATCAATTTTGAACATAAGTACGATGAATCTTTTAGTGAATCTTGGGACTGTTTTAAAGATCTTTTAAGAAAGTTCCCACAACATGGTTTTACCAAAGTGCACCAAATTAATACTTTTTATAAAGGTTTAAGCATGAATGACCAAGATTCACTAAATAGTGCCTCGGGGGGTAATATTTTGGTTAAGACTTCTAATGCCGCTTGGGATATTATTGAAAATAAGTCTAGAGTGCAAACCAAGTATGTTCGGACCAATGCCGCTAGTGCTAGTACTAGTGACAGCGACAAGTGACTTGACAAAATTACTACGCTTCTTGAATCGCTTGTTACCCACACCGCTAACAACACCAACAGCATCAATGCTAAAAACGCTCAAGACGCTCAAGTCAATGCTGTTAGCCAACCATGTGAAATATGCGGGGGTCCTCACTCTTACACCACTTGTACCGCCACCCAAGACTACCCTTATGAGAATGTGAATGCAGCATACAGTACCTATCCTCCGGCCGCTTATCAAGCTCGTCCTCAAGGTGACCGCAACTTGCTTAGCTACCGCTCAAACAACTTTCTCTCACCACCCGGTTTTCCTCCTAACAACCCAAACCAACAACAAAACCTTAATCGCCCTCCTCAACAACAACAACAACCTCGTGCACCATACCAACCACCTCACAAACAACTATATCCTCCTCAAAGAAACAACCAAGTTTACCAACAACCTGCTTATCAACCACCCGCCTACAATGCTCTTCCCAACCAACCCACCGCATTACACCAAGATATTGGAAGCTACGTGAGGACTAATGATGTGATCGTTGACAATCTCCAACGGGAAGTGCTCAACTTGAAAGCAGACATGGTGAAACAAGAGAACGATCTGCGAGTTGATATGAGAAACATTTTGGCAAGTCAAACGAATGACTTAAGGAACATGATGGCTGGTTTCTTCCAAGGTAATCAATCCTCTTCTTCGGGTACTCTTCCGAGTAACACCGTTGCGAATCCAATAGGGGAGATGAAAGCAATCACCACTCGCAGTGGAAAAGGTACCAAGGAACCCGAGCTTCCTATACCTCCATCGGTGATTGTGACTAAGGAAAACGAGTCACCTGCTCCTATTCCTCATCCTTCTACTTCCCCAATTTATCCACCTCTTACTTCTACCCCTCCTCCACCCAAGGATGTGAGTGATCCTATTCTCCCAAAGCCTTCCTCTTCTTCCGATATACCTTATCCCTCAAGGTTGAGGAAAGAGAAGCTCAAAAGCAAGGATGATATTCAGGTTTCGAACTTTCTCAAAATGTTTAAACAATTGAATTTCAACATCTCCTTCGCTGAGGCTCTCGCTCACATGCCTAAGTATGCGAAAATGTTCAAAGATCTTCTTAGCGACAAGGAGAAGCTTCTTGATATTTCTAACACCCAACTTAATGAGAATTGCTCTGCAGTGCTCTTAAGGAAATTGCCAACCAAGCTTGGTGATCCGGGTCGCTTCTTAATCCCTTGCAACTTCCTGGGAGTAGAGAATTGCATGGCCCTAGCCAATCTAGGTGGCAGTATTAACTTAATGCCTTTAAGTGTTTGGAAGCAATTATCTCTCCCTGAGCTAGTCCCCACCAAAATGACTTTGGAATTAGCTAACCGTACGGTTGCTTATCCAGTGGGGATAGCCGAAGACGTCTTTGTAGGAGTCGACAAATTCACTTTTCCTACCGATTTCGTCATCGTCGATCATGAGATGGACCATCGTGTTCCATTAATTGTTGGTCGCCCATTCTTGAGGACCGGTCGCACTCTCATCGATGTTGAAGCATGTGAGCTTATCATGAGAGTTGGTGACGATAAAATCGTCTTCAACATGGGAAAGCTTTCTAAACAGCCTTATTCATACGAGAGTGTTAATTGTATTGACGTTCTTTATGAGGCTTGTGAAGAACACTTCAAAGATTCTTGTAAAAGTATTCCTACCTCTCTTCCCAATGTTGAGAACGTTTCCTCTATTGATTCATCACTATCTCTATTTGGAGAAAGTGATTTCCTTTGGAAAGATTTGGAAGCCACGATGGAAGATGTGAACTTAGAACATGACGATTCTCCCTCCGATTGGGATGAAGATCTTCGCCTCATTGAGAACCTTCTTAAAGAAGACCTTATTTCTCCACCATCTCCCAAGGCTACTGCTATCGATGAACCGACTTTGAATACGCCTCCCATCGAAAATCCTCCGGATTTAGAACTTAAGGAGTTGTCGCCCCATCTCGAGTACGTGTTCCTTGAAGAAAAGAAGAAGTCGCCCGTCATCATTGCTAAGGACTTGAAAGAAGAAGAAAAATCTCGCCTCATCTCCGTGCTTAAAGAACATAAGAAGGCAATTGCTTGGAAAATTTCCGATATCCGCGGAATTGATCCGAACTTTTGTACTCACAAGATTCTCATGGAAGATGACTTTAAACCCGCAATCCAGAGCCAAAGAAGGGTTAATCCTCGTATTCATGAAGTCATCAAACAAGAGGTTATCAAACTTCTTGATGCCGACTTGATTTATCCTATCTTGGATTCGCCTTGGGTAAGTCCCTTCCATTGTGTGCCCAAGAAGGGCGGAATAACTGTTGTTCCCAATGAACACAACGAGTTGATTCCCACTCGTCTCGTTACTGGGTGGAGAGTTTGTATTGACTATCGCAAGCTCAATGATGCCACGAGAAAATATCATTTTCCTCTTCCTTTCATGGATCAAATGCTCGAGCGTCTAGCGGGTAATGACTATTACTGCTTCTTAGACGGTTTCTCCTGGTATTTTCAAATTCCCATCGATCCCAAGGACCAAGAAAAGACCACATTCACTTGTCCCTACGGAACATTTGCCTACAAAGCATGCCTTTTGGTTCATGTAATGCTCCTGGGACGTTCCAAAGGTGTATGATTGTCACACCCCACCATGGCGGAATATGGGGCGCGACGTATGGATATCATCACAACATGGCGTGTCTATAGAGATAACTAAATGAAATAAGAAATGTCATAAATGGCGACACAAATGTCATGACAATATCTCAACATGCAGGAGTCTAGGTAAGTAGGTAACAGTCCTACCTCTTACCCAAGACAATCAAATATCACAAACAAAACAAACATATAGGTGCCAACAATATCACTTATTAAACAAACAAAAGAAACTAAGAAGGAACGGGGATCTCCTTCTAAATGCATTCCTACGCAACTCCAAATCCTAGCCACTTCTATTCTCAAGCTTAACCATAAAATCACCTGAAAGAGACACTAAAACACGTCAACATAATGTTGGTGAGAGTCATAGGTTTAGACTCAAACGCCAAATCAGTTATAAGCTGTGAATAACAATCATTAACAAAAGAACATATGGACAATGTGTTACAAATATGCATAAACAACTATCAATCAAGATTAACCATACCAAACCAATCCAAGGCTCCTACCTTGCCAAACAATATCATGGTACCATAGATGATCACACTATGTACCTATCCCAAGGCCACTACCTTGGCAAACCACAAGGCCACTACCTTGTCAAACCTCAAGGCCACTACCTTGTCAAACCACAAGGCCACTACCTTGTCAAACCTCAAGGCCACTACCTTGTCAAACCACAAGGCCACTACCTTGTCAAACCACAAGGCCACTACCTTGTCAAACCTCAAGGCCACTACCTTGTCAAACCACAATAACTGAGACGGCACGTGTCCCCCGATCCAAATCATACACAATCAAGAATCACATAGCAGTTAATCACATAAGTGTACACACAAGTCCATCACAAACCATAAAAACATTCACAGCATCAATTTAGAAAATAACTCAACACAGTGTCTCTTCCATTCCATCTGGAAGTCAAAATCAATATTAAACATGGGACTATGAAACTCACCTGATAGCTTCTTCACAAGTCCTCACACTAGCAACAAGCTAACAAACCAAAAACACGAAATCAATACACGAACCAATCACTAAGATGGCTCATCAACCTATGATGGAAATCTAGTCTATTCCCTTATAATTACCTCATTGTTAAGCTCTAATCACCCCATCACCCTTCCTTAACAAGTCCTTAACTTGGTTAAGTTTAATAACTATCCCGTTCATATTTTACCCAAAACAGTCCCAGTTTTTAGGTCTCAAAACTTTAAGTCAAACGTCCACTTAAACATATCCATGGTTTCTGTAAAAGGAATATTCATACCCTTACGTATGTTGGCTAACTCCTCCCACTTGACCTAACCTTAAAGCTACTGTTAATACCCCGATATACATATATCTACTTTTGTCATTCCAGATTTCCTGATTTTAAACGTACTAAAAGTTTGTTACCATTAAGGGGTCTTACCCTAAACCACAACCTTAGCCCAAGTGCAGATACTTACTACAATATATAAACCATCTCTCATGTTCGTGAGAAGATCCCAATGCAATCCTAAGTATCCCAAACAACCCAAAAGTTAAAAAGAAAACAGGCTGAATTCAAAACTGTTTTGACCTCCGACTGTTGCAACCTGTTTTTGGCCCACTTCCCGACCTCCAATTTAGTTCTAGTTTCTTGCATTGGAAAGCCACTTCAAATACCTTTCCAGGGGTACTTGGATCATAAAATAAGAGTTTATATAACTCCCTATATGATCAAAACAATGACCCAAAATTCTGCCCAGTTTTTAAAAACGGGTTTAACAAAATCACCCTCATTAATTAACCCTAATCCCTCTAATTACAAGCCCTAATTTATGTAATCATCATGTTATGATTAATATAACATTAATTTACTGTTTTTATAATAATCCCTAACCTAAATCCATCATAAGATGATTAAAGAAAACATAAAAACAATTTAATTAAAAAGGGTTATAAAGATTTACCTTTGATTTATGAAAAACCAAGATTTTTATGAAAACCCTAATTCCTCCCTTGTATATTTCGACTCCTTATTGATCTCCAGGGATTTTATGAAGTGTTTTGATAAATAAAAACCATATATAATTAATCCTAACCAGTCCTAGCCCAAATACAAAAGCCCGGTTTCCTTTTTCCCTTTTTTCCCTTTTTCTTTTCTTTTTTTCACATAACTGACCTATACCCATTTAATTTCGTTTTTTTTTTTCCTTTTTATTATTAATATTTGTATTAATAATATTACCTTAATTTTCCTTAATTTATTTCAGCTCCTAAAGCCTCCAAAACCTCAAAACCGTAAAACTAGTCAAATTTACGCGTTTTACCGTAAAAGACGTAAAATATACACTTTTAAAAAAAATCTCAAATTTTGAAATAAACTTTAGTAATAAGTCCTAAAT
The DNA here is from genome assembly GCA_025667525.1 of Glebionis coronaria. Classification (NCBI taxonomy): domain Eukaryota; kingdom Viridiplantae; phylum Streptophyta; class Magnoliopsida; order Asterales; family Asteraceae; genus Glebionis; species Glebionis coronaria. The sequence goes on along the minus strand of CM046880.1, from coordinate 172,313,284 downwards.
GACTAAAACCATCCCGAAAAATATTCATATGAGTAATTACCTCATCCGAGAGCTTCAAAAGCTAGTAAATCCTAAAAAAAATATACTATTACTATAATACTTATACGTATACGTAAACACCAAAATATCACCATTTCATTTCATAGTCACTAAATGTGAGCTCATGAACATGAAATAACCGTTCCTCGATTTACTTATGAGTACTCTATACTCATAAACGATAACCATACCAACCTCGTTCACACAAAATAAACACGTAAACACACAAATCAAGTAATCACACATAAAATAACCTAAAAATAAGACCAAGTGACGAACCTCAAAACCACGGTTGTCACATCACTCCCTCCTAATAGAAATCTCGTCCTGAGATTTACTCCTTAGGATCAAACACACAGACAACAAATCACACGAGGATACTTGTTCTAAACGAACTCCTCTCATTTCCATGTGAACTTTAGTTCAAGTCTCAAATTACCACATATACTAACCAACAATATTTAAATTTATTGCCAAACTCTTGACCTCACAGTCAATAAATCTCACAAATCACTCTTTGATAAAACAAAGACTCTTATTAACACAAGTCCAAAATAACCGTACAGGCAAAATGCATTCTCAAACAACCTTTACCAATCCCAATACATGAAATGTATCATGTATACAACTTATTTTCCCCAGGTAATTCTATGCTCATATGCTACTGGTCCGATCTTTCCAAAGATCATAAACGGACCTCCAAAACTCTACATCAACTCTTGCATTTTACCAAAACATACTACCCGTTACTATGGGTGAAACTTCATACACAACTTTGTCACTAACTCTAGTGGTTTCCTCCATCTCTACATAACATCCCTTGCTGCTCTCATCCCGTCCACAAACACCATTACCACATTAGTAGCATGCTTTGTGCTTTATTCTACTCATTAGGCTCTACCAAAGTTCTACCTTCGATTCCTATCTCGACCTATTTCATTTATGCTTCGCTTCTATACACACTTCCTTCTTCCTCCTTAACTCATGCCATACATCACGATGTGATGCTTCCCATCGTTTCTTCCCTTTCCATAATCCCTCATAAGGCATTCCATACATATCGGTCTAACTTTTACGTAAAACCCTCTATTCCATCACATCCGTACGCAATCCTTCCAACTTCTCAACTACGTGACTTCTCATTCCTCTTGATATGTGAGATGAATTAGTCTGTCTATCGACTATCACCTAACTCTCGTCGTACTTATTCCTCCACCGCATTATGTATCCCTTCCACCAACTTCGTCCTTACATCGCCCTTTCTAAGCTACTCCTAACTATGTAGGAAGTATAGTCTACGTCCCTTTTCTTCATATGATTGTCCAAGCCACGCAACATACATGTTGACGCTTTCTCTGCTTTAGACAACTCAACTCGTGCAACCTATATCCTTTATCCAAACCGCCCTAATACGTCATCCCTATAGTTCAAGTTCGTCTTAGTTTCGCCTCATCCTTCTTATTCCATGTCTCATCGACCACGCTTGCCTTTCCCAGATGGTACTTGGCCATGCAATTTTCTTCCGTCACTTAACTCCACCCACCACCTTTGCCAAATGTTCAATCAAGGTGATTGAATATGTGTTGGAGACGTTCATGATCCGTATAGATCATTCTCTACGTCTCGTATCCCAAATGCCTCTAGCATTCTAGGCAGATATAACAATCCAGCTCCACTAACTAAGTCTATCCAGTTCTTCCAAATCTTTAGTTCCTGCAACGTATAAGCAATCGCCTTTCTTTGTCGTCCTCGTACGCATCCAAATCCTTGCTCCACGTATCGTCATGCTCGCGAATTCATCCAGTCCTTCCGATAATGCCAAGATCCGCTCATTATCCAATCCACCTCTTCATCCTCCAAAATGCTTCCTCATCCTTCTTCACTTCGCCCCTTGCTGGTTCCATGATATGCCATCATCTCTAACTACTCATCATGGTAGACTTAATACTAAAACTCATACTTTTAAAATCTCACGTATACTTCCACTCCAAAACCAACACATACTTCACCTCACTCTCCTTCTTAGACTTTGAGTAGATCAAGATGTCGTCGATACTCCCGATGACAACTCATTTATATACGTTCATGCACACTCGCTTCATTGTCTCCATGAAATCTGCTAGTGCTTGGCGAAGCCAAATGCATAACCGTAAACCCAAAGCGTTCATACAACATCCTTAGCATTTTCAACTATGTCCTCCTTGCACCCTCTCTTAGCGGCAATACGAATAAATTCCTACCTCGTTCTACTTGCAAAATTCTACACGCATTTTAAAAGACCAATGCTTCCTCTCATCAGACCACTCAACCACTTTCCACATCCAATCTACTACTAAGCAACTCAACTTTTATCCGGCATTCCCTGCAATTTCTAACAGCTCTTGTTTTTAAATCACTCCATCAACGATTTGCCTTGGAAAGGCACTAACTACAACTCCTCTCACCTCCCCGACTTGCTCTATTTATGGTTCTACCTCACCGTAATAGGCAAACCTACTAAATTTCAGAAAATTTTCGGAAAACTTACATACCCTACGAACAATCATAAATACCTTTGAGGTATTGTATCCCCTTACAACACCCTCTATGGCGCGTTACTTGTGCTCGTATCCCACAAATCTCTATTTATCTCCTTGGTACTCCTAAATTTATCTCCTTGGTACTCCTAAGAGACCTCATGACCACCTTAGTTCGTCTACAAACTCCTTTCCTCCCCACTAAGGGCATTCCGACCATTCTCTCATGGTCACCTACTTAAGCGTGTAGGCGCGACCAAGTCTTTCATATGACTACCTCAACGCTCCCGAACAATATGAAACCAAAACTACATCCTGAATCCATCAGATACGATCAACAAATCAAACCAACGGATAACTAACGACATTTCACGTGCACCAGTTAAAACAATTCAAAACCATGAGACTCGAAAGAAAACTCAAACCCAAAACGTCTATCAATTCAAAATGACCCATGACAACGAAAAATAATCCAAGAAACACCCAATGGCAACCAAACAGATTACGCCCCGCGACATATTATTTAAACCGTGCAAAAGATCGACTTTTCCAAAAGAATATATATCTTTTTTTTATTATTACCTCCCACATCCATGTTACTTAAACAATATACCAACAACCTTCTAGGCGATCTCAAAACTCAACCCAAAGACTAGGTATCCCGTGCACCCCAAATAAAAATAAACTACTATCCAAAACTCAAACTTGAACCCGACACTTGTACAACAATTCCGACCAGTCCATTGACCTCCCATGACTATACTTTCTGAATATTTGAAAAGTACGTTCCGAGTACATAATTTTAGGCTTTTGAATCATCCAAAAAGCTTTAAAAAACGAACAAGTTATGACCAAAACAATTTTATACCAGTTGTTTTAAAAAACTAAAGACTAAACTTAGTGATTAATGCAATCCTTTTAAATGAGAGATATAATTGTATGTGTAATCTTCATAAACTCAATTTAACCTCGTATTAATAATTATAAATGACGTGAATCGGTTAAACCCAATTATATAAACTATGTATGTAGAAAGAAATTTTACTTCGCTTTATTTTAAAGAAAGTCTTTTAGAATTTGAAATAAATAAGTGTTGATTAAAATGAAATCTTATGTTACATCTTGTTTCAAACACGACTCCAACACCTTACCCTTATTTTACCGAATACAACCAACCATCTAACCCAATATATACCGACCAAAAGAATTGCAAGAACCAACACAAAAGATTTCATTATCTCAAAAGAAACCCCAAATTATTTTAATAGACTTGAAACCAAAAACACCATTTTAAAACGTACACGTGAAATACGAAACTCAAAGAATACGCTACCAGACACACTTCAAAAGATTCAAAACGTCGTTGGAACTCCATTAAACTCCATCACCATAAAACACGAGCAAACACAAGGTACGTTCAAGTTATAATAACTAGTGAACGACCATATACCATAACTTAACACATAGTAGTATATATACATCCGCATATATATACCTATCGAATCTCCCAAACATAGTCGTTATCATACATGTCAATTCAATCAATCGCTTTATACGCTCGTTTTTCCATACGAGTCATCACCATCTAACCGTGCCACAACAAGGCATAAAGCCCACCTCCAAAACCAAACCATATCGTGTGACCCCATAATCACACAACACCACTATAATCCCAAAACATATAACACAAAAAGAACAATAGACATATCATAGGCAGCCATTACATAAACCCATATATATATGTATACCTACATTCTACATCTCATCATATACAAGAATGTATTAACCCTCTTTCATGCAATCATACTTGAGAACCCATTGAAGTTGTGGTACTTGTATAACTATGTTGGCCACCATACTTATACAATTACCCTTTCCCCAATGCACTCCCTCCTATGATGACACTTATAAGAATCAATACAAGATATAACACAAAAATCCATCTACTCGCATAAGCTCATCACCACATAAACAATAAATTCCAAAAATCCATCTATTAAAATAACATAGTAATACTCTTGAAATACGTAAATCCATAGTCTAGCTAAAACAGCATAGACTAAGTCCAAAACAAAAAAAAATCAGTTATAAGTCATGTCGCCCGTAAGAGTGGAAACAGCTTAAAATCCTTCCTATCCACCTACTCCTAGTAACTCGAACCACCACACGATTCTTAGGGAACATGACTTAAACATCAAAAGAAAATAACATACCTCAGGTATGTTAAATAACTCGATAAAAGATAGAATCTACCTTGTACTAAATTATGTACTATAATGTACAATTTAAGCAAAATACTACTAATAAGTGTGTAAACACTTATCCTTTTGCCACTAAAATCAAGGAAAAACAAGACCTAATCATGTGTTTTATATCATAAATGTCGGAATTACGCGTGGTTTTGTGTTTTGTGTGATAAATAGGTACAAATGATCAAAAGAAGAGAAAACACGGGATTTCACGGTTAAAAGTCGAAGAAAGGTCCAAGAAAGAGACAAAGACGAAGTCAAAGACCAAAAGTGTGCCAAGATCACGAGTTTGAAGAAAAAGATCAAAGAAGCCAAAACCGAGTTCAAATTAGAGGATTCAATATTTTAATAAAGGACTTTGATCAAGTGGGTCCCACATGGGCTTATTGGGCCTGAAAAGCCCAATAATAGATATCAAGTGAGTAAATTTGGACAAAGTCCAACAAGGCCCAATAAATGGGGTTATGCTCGGATGGTAAAGAAAAATGGGCCCAAGCCCATTACCAATTATACAATGAGACGGAGGGAAGTATTCTTTGGGCCAAGCCCATGATATTTAACGGAAGGAGTAAATGTGTATAGCAAATGAAATATTGGTCAAACCCAACTCACACAGTCAACCGTTACACACCCCCATTCACGTTTCATTTTTTTAGTCTGTGAATTTACTTCACATAAATGGTCAACCTTCTCAACCGACGCCTCCACCCATCACACGTGTCTTACCCTCACTTCACTCAATACCTCACCCACCGACACCCCCAAATTCACCCAAGTAAAATACAAACCGTCCCATTTTCATTTTTTATTTACCCACTTTCTCTCTCTCTCTCAAAAATACTACCCTTCTTCCCCATTCACCTTTTAACCCTCAAACCAGAAAATTAATTCACTATTCCTCAAACCCTAATTAGGGTAAAAAGTAAAATTGATGTGGGAGTTTTGATCCCACGTGTTTATCACGTGATTGGGAAATAAATCCCCAATTATTTCGGAAGAGAAGATGGAGAGCAAGGTTACGTGGCTGATTTCTAGTGGAGGATACACATCACACTCCCAAATTCCACCAATCAACATCCACAGAAGAAACACAAGGATTGCCACCTTGGCAATCCATGTGCACAAGACTCGTTTCCACCGTTGATTAAAGAGAGAGAAGAAGAGAATGAAGATCAATGGTCGTGATTCCACTCCGTAGCCTCCAAGAAAGCCTAGAAGGTTCGGGGAAACCTTATATAAACTCCTCTCTCACATGTAATTCATCATGCTTTTCTTTATTTTTTTACTTTTTAGAAAATAGATTAATTAGGGTTTCAATATTGTAATTTTCTTTTCAAGCATTGTAAGTTTGGGTTTCAAATTAATGAAAGTTAATTTCATCTTTAATATTGTCTCGTTTTTAATTCTCAATTTCTCTTTTCTTCTAATCTGTTAAATATATTTGTTACTGTTTTCGTTAATGATATAATATAAAAAAAAAAAAAAATATAAAAAAATATAAAAAAAAAAGAGATAAAGAAAAGTAATTAAATCTCCCACTGGAGGTTTATAAAAAAAAATATAAAAAAAAAGAGATAAAGAAAAGGATTCGGTTACTGTTTGTTCTCAATTCGGTTTGGTATTCGTGGTTCACTGTTTCGAGAAGCAATTTGGTTTCGAAAGGAGTTGAAATTGTTGACGAATATTGGAGGTGTTGGTTTCGGTTTGAGCTCGCTCAGCGCGACGCTACGGCTCAACGGTATCGTCAAAAGGTTCCCCTCTCTTTACTTTAATTCTTTTAACTAAGTTTGTTAGATTAAGGTTGTTTGGATCTGCTTGTTTGAATTTGCTATTAGGTTTGCTAGATTGATTATGCTTATAGTTTTAATCTGCGTAGTTAAATTTGAGTAGTTTATTTGAGGTTCGAATCTGCTTATTTGAGTTAAAGCTTAGTATTGATTTTCTGCTTATTTTGAAATCTGCTTGTTTGGAGTTTAAATCAGCTTATAGGATTTTTAGGGTGTTTGGATCTGCGTTTTTAAAGTTTAATAGCTTAGTTGATAATCAGTTTTCATAGGATCAATTTATTATCAGTTTCGCATTGAATTTCCTGCTTATCGCTCATATATTTAGTATTTAAACTATTGTGTTCTTATAGCTTGTTAGATTCTGCTTTTATAGCTTATTTAGATAATCAGTTTTATGTTTAGAGTAGCTTAAAGTTTGTTTTAAATAGCTATTTGATATTCCGCTTTAATTGAGTTGCTGCTTATTTTTGCTTGCCTGATTTGTTTGCTGTTACAACCTCAGACCCAATTGGTCTGAGGGGTTCATCTGTCCAAAATAGCAGTTCCAAAAAAGGGTTATAAGGTTTAAAAAATTAATTAGCAAATTCGTCTCCTCCAGGTCTCGAACTCGTGACCTTTTGCACGACAACCCAACGTCTCAACCACTGAGCTGGGCACCCTTTTTGTTTAATAATCCGCACTAGATTCTTCATATAGGATATTTAATTTGTGGCAGCTTTTAATTAGCTTAATTATAGTTTAATTAGATTTTAATTAATAGTAATTAAAAAGTATACTTTAATTTTCAGTTTTCAAAAATAAGTAAAAAGATAAAAAAAAATATATTTTATTTAATTTGTTTTTCTTTAAAATTAGTTTTTTTTTATTTGTTCAAAATTAATATAGGTTTTATTTTTAAAATAGTTTTAAAATAGATTATTTTTAAATTAGATTTTTTTTAATTAAGAATTTAGTTTAAATAGTTTTAAATAGAATTATTTTAAAATTAGTAGTCACATTAGAATTTGAATCAAAAGTTTTTAAGTTTTCTTTAGTATAAATTTATTTTCAATTTATAAGTTTAAAAATAGTTAATTAATTTAGTTTTCATTTAATATTTTTCAATTAGTTTAAAAAATACCCAAAAAGAGTTTGTACCAAAAACGAATTAAGTTGAAACGTAAAAGCGGAAATCAAATTCGAGTCGAATCGAGGAAAAACGAACTTTAATTTTAAAGGATTAAAAATCCTAGTTTCAAATTGGCGCCGCTGCCGCTTCGCTCGTACGATTGACGATTTTTCGTGAAGACGTTTGGATTTTGGATCCGTTCTTCTTGAACGTTAATTTTCTTGCACAAAAAAAAAAAATCAAAAACATAAAATTACAAAAAAATTAAAAAACCACAAAGCAATTTCTTTCCTAAGAATTGCAACAAAAAAATTAAAAAAGCAAAAACGTAATACGTTTTCCTAAACGTATTACACCAAAAATATTACGTATTATTGTTATTTTTCTTATTCGATTTCTTTCGTTTTTCTTGTGAATATATTTTTCTAAAAAAAAAAATACAAAAAGATTTTTCTTTTACTATATTATATTACGTAGCACAATAAATTACCTACTTATCAAATAAGGCCTTAGTTGGGATTTCATCACCTAACTATTGTATTCGAATCCATAACGAGAAAAAAGGGCAAAATAGATAAATACTAATAAAACGTTTGAACTCGATTTATACAAACTATAAGGTGGGTATAAGGCGAAGCGCTATAAAAGGCCGTCTAAGGAAAAAGGTTTTTAAGTGCTTTGTGCCACCTCGTTTCCCCGCTTGCTTGTGCGTATATTGAGAGGGACGACCGATTATTGGTTTGCCAACTCAAGTAGTACTTACGTATATATTTTTGTAGATTTTTCTTATTGCTCCTCGAGAGGGAAAATCCTTTTCCTCTCAAAGTCGACCGAGGTCACCTACCTCATTCCAAAGTTTTAATTGTATGCGCACTCGCGCGCATACATACATACCGAGTGGTGTACCAAACTCTTCCAATTCTTCCAAAAAGAAGAAGAAGAAGAAAAACAAAAAGACCGTCATTAAAGCCGATCCCGAGAATCGAGCTTTCGACAATACGATGGCAACGGATAATCGACCAATGATTGAGATTCTACAATCTCACGTTGAAGGAAACGATGACGCGATTGTGGTGCCGAATATTGGAGCTAATCATTTCGAACTTAAATCGGGTTTTATTCAAATGGTTTCCGCTACACCATTTTTAGGCCGTACTAATGATGACCCACACGCTCATATCAAACGTTTCATCCAATTAGCTAATACCGTCAAATACAATGGGGTGCCCCAAGAGGCCGTTCGCCTCCAACTTTTTCCTTTTTCCCTCGAGGGACAAGCCCGGATTTGGCTTGATAAGGAACCACCCCAAAGTATTACCACATGGATCGACTTAGAGACCAAGTTCATTAACTACTTTTTCCCACCATCACGGACCACTTCCTTAAGGAATGAAATAATCAACTTTGAGCAAAAATATGGGGAAACGTTTAGTGAGGCTTGGGATCGTTTTAAAGATCTTTTGAGAAAATGTCCACAACACGGTTTTACTAAAGTTCATCAAATCAACACGTTTTATAATGGTTTAACTCTAAACGACCAAGACTCACTTAATAGTGCCGCGGGGGGCAATATTCTTGTGAAAACAATGAACGAGGCTTGGGCCATTATTGAGAACAAGGCTAAAGTACAAACCAAAAGTGTTAGGGCTAATATGGCAAGTGCTAGTACGAGTAATAGTGAGGTGAATGATCAAATTAAGGAGCTTACTTCAATTGTGAAAACCCTTGCTCTAAGAACCGACGCCCTCACTACACATGTTCATGCCGTGAAAGAAAAAAGTGAGACATGTGAGACTTGTGGTGGACCACATTCATACTTTAATTGTGACAAGGTTTACAATGATCAACAAGAAGTTTATGCTTATAATAACAATGAACTTGATCGGATTCAATTCAAACCAAATGTTGATGTTAACCATTTGTCTTACAAGTCTAATAACTATTTGGCTCCCCCGGGTTTTGTAGCACCACAAAGACCACCCCCACCCGCCCAAAATAGGAACCAAGCTCCTCAACGGGGTAATTTTCAAGGAAGTTCTAATCAACGGGGTTTTAATCAAAATCAAGGGAATTTTCAAGGGCAAAACCAAGGGTTGAATAATCAAGGATATAATAACCAAAGTTTTCAAAATCAAGGATTTAATCAAGGTTCTAATCAATATCAAAACCAAGGTTTTAATAATCAAGGTTATAATCAAATGAACATGCATAATCCTCAAATGGACTTGGTTCTTCAAAAATTATCCGACCATGAACGAATGATGAGAGAGATGCAAGAGCATACTCGACTAATGCAAGAATCAAATGATAAGAAGTTTTTGACTATGATTCAAACCTTTCGTCCCCAAGGTGCCCTTCCCTCGAACACCGTGACCAATCCTAGGGCTAATGTTAATGCTATCACTACTAGGAGCGGTAAGACCACCGTAGAACCTTCCCCACCTAAACAAGGACCCGAGATTCCTTCTTCTTCGACACAACCTCCCTCTTCTTCCACTTGTGACATACCTCCCGTTATGCATTCGTCTACACCTTATGTTCCACCGATACCCAAATTTTATACCCCACCTTCGGTTCCAAAACCGGTTCCTTCACCTTCTATTTCTACTCCTCCTCCCCCTCCTAAGGATGTAAGTGAGCAATCCACTCCAAAGCCTTCATCTCAACCCAATATACCTTATCCCTCAAGGTTGCGGAAAGAGAAATTGAAGAATAAGGATGATATTCAAGTTTCGAACTTCCTAAAAATGTTCAAACAATTGAATTTTAATATCACCTTTGCCGAGGCGCTCGCTCACATGCCTAAGTACGCTAAGATGTTTAAGGATCTTTTAAGTGATAAGGAAAAGTTACTTGATATCGCCAATACCCAATTGAATGAGAATTGTTCCGCGGTTCTTTTGAGAAAATTACCGGTTAAGTTAGGAGATCCCGGTCGATTCCTTATTCCTTGTAATTTTCCGGGTGTTGAGAATTGTATGGCCTTGGCGGATCTCGGAGCGAGTATCAATCTTATGCCATTGTCCGTGTGGAAACAATTATCTTTACCCGAGCTAGTCCCCACTCGTATGACATTGGAATTAGCTAACTGTACGGTTGCTTATCCGGTGGGGATAGCCGAGGATGTTTTCGTAGGAGTCGACAAATTCACTTTCCCCGCCGATTTCGTCGTCGTCGACTATGAAATGGATCCCCGTGTTCCCTTAATTGTGGGACGACCCTTCTTGAGAACCGGGCGTACATTAATCGATGTAGCCGCGGGTGAACTTATCATGAGGGTCGGGGATGACAAAATCGTCTTTAACATGGGTAAACTTTCCAAACTTCCCAATGAGCCCGAATCCGTGAATTTCATCGATGTGCTTGACGAAGCATGCGAAGAACATTTTCATGAGGCTTGTAAGAGCGGGATTTCTCCTTTACCTCATGTTGAGACCGTCGCTTCTATTGCTCCTTCATTGACTCCATTCGGAGAAAGTGATTTAGATGAGTTTGAAGCTAGCTTAGGTCCTCTCGAGATTAACTATGATAATTCTCCCACCAATTGGGATGAAGACATTCGTACGATTGAGAGACTTCTCAATGAGGACAATATCTCTCCACCCACTCCAAAAGAAGTTACAAACGATGATCCTAATTTGACCAAGCCTTCCATTGATAATCCACCGGATTTAGAGCTTAAAGATTTGCCGTCTCATCTAGAGTACGTTTTCTTAGAGGAGGATAATAAGTTACCCGTCATTATTGCTAAGGACTTAAAAGAAGATGAAAAATCCCGACTTATAGATGTGCTTAAGAATCATAAGAAAGCAATTGCTTGGAAAATCTCCGACATTCGCGGAATTGATCCTAATTTTTGTACTCATAAAATTCTCATGGAAGATGACTTTAAACCCGCGATCCAAAATCAAAGAAGGGGTAATCCAAAAATTCATGAAGTCATTAAGAAAGAAGTTATCAAACTTCTCGATGCCGGAATGATTTACCCTATCTCGGATTCGCCATGGGTTAGTCCCGTCCATTGTGTGCCTAAGAAAGGCGGAATCACCGTTGTTCCCAATGAAAACAACGAGTTAATTCCTACTCGACTTGTAACGGGTTGGCGAGTTTGCATTGATTATCGTAAGCTCAATGATGCCACTCGTAAGGATCATTTCCCTCTTCCTTTCATGGATCAAATGCTCGAGCGTTTAGCGGGTAATGATTTCTATTGTTTCTTAGATGGCTTTTCCGGATATTTTCAAATCCCTATCGATCCAAAAGACCAAGAGAAAACCACATTCACTTGTCCCTATGGAACATTTGCTTACAAAAGAATGCCTTTCGGCTTATGCAATGCTCCCGGGACTTTCCAAAGGTGTATGATGGCGATATTTCATGACATGGTTGAAGAAACTATGGAAGTCTTTATGGACGATTTCTCGGTATATGGTGATTCTTTCTCTTCTTGCCTTGCTAATTTAGAACGTATGCTCCAACGGTGTGAAGACACTCGTCTCGTTCTTAATTGGGAAAAATGCCATTTCATGGTAAAAGAAGGCATCGTCCTTGGTCATAAAATTTCCAAAGCCGGTATCGAAGTCGACCGTGCTAAAGTTGACGTCATTGCTAAGTTACCTCCACCTACCACCGTCAAAGGAGTTAGAAGTTTTTTAGGCCATGCGGGATTTTATCGACGTTTCATCCAAGATTTTTCGAAAATAGCTCGTCCAATGACTCATCTCTTAGAAAAGGACGCTCCTTTCATCTTCTCTCAAGAATGTCTCGACTCTTTCGAACTTCTTAAAGGTAAATTAACTAAGGCACCGGTCTTAGTCTCTCCAAATTGGGAGTTACCTTTCGAGCTCATGCGCGATGCTAGTGATTTCGCGGTAGGAGCGGTTTTAGGTCAACGAGTTAACAAACATTTCCAACCCATTCATTATGCTAGTAAGACAATGACGGGGGCTCAATTGCATTATACCACTACCGAAAAAGAGCTTTTAGCTGTAGTGTATGCTTTTGAGAAATTCCGCCCCTATCTTGTGCTTTCCACCACCATTGTTTACACCGACCATTCCGCCTTGAAATACTTGTTGACCAAGCAAGATGCTAAACCGAGACTCCTTCGTTGGGTTTTGCTCCTACAAGAATTTAAAATCGAAATTCGTGATAAAAAAGGAGCGGAAAACCTAGCCGCGGATCACCTTAGTAGACTTGAGGATCCGTATCAAGGGGAATCTCCAAATCAAGAGATTAATGAATCCTTTCCCCTTGAGACCTTAATGTCTATCAATTCCAATCTTGATGATACCCCATGGTTTGCCGACATTGCGAACTATTTGGCGGGTGGTGTTCTTATCGAAGGGTTATCGTCCCAACAAAAGAAAAAATTCTTCAAGGACGTTAAAACATACTATTGGGACGACCCTTATCTTTTCAAACAATGTGCGGACTTAATCATTCGTAGATGTGTTGATGGGCCGGCGGCTTTACAAATCCTTGAAGCTTGCCATAAAGGACCACCGGTGGTCACTTTGGTCCTAATTACACCGCTAAAAAAGTGTTCGACTCCGGATTCTATTGGCCCTCCATTTATCATGATGCACATGAAATGGTTAAACATTGTGATGCTTGTCAAAGGCAAGGCAAGATCACACATAAAGATGAGATGCCTCAAAATTTCATCCAAGAATGTGAAATCTTTGACGTATGGGGCATCGACTTTATGGGGCCGTTTCCATCATCGAAGGGTAACAAGTACATCCTCGTAGCCGTTGACTACGTCTCAAAATGGGTTGAAGCAAAAGCTTTACCTACTAATGATGCGAGGGTGGTTGTTAACTTCTTGAAACAATTGTTTGCTCGATTCGGTGTGCCTCGTGCTATTATTAGTGATCGCGGGACTCATTTTTGCAATGATCAATTTGCACGAGTCATGGCTAAGTATGGTGTCAATCACCGACTTTCCACCGCGTATCATCCTCAAACTAATGGACAAGCCGAGGTTTCTAACCGTGGTCTTAAGAGAATCTTAGAGCAAACCGTGGGAGAGCATCGTGCTTCATGGGCCGATAAATTAGATGATGCTTTGTGGGCTTTCCGTACCGCTTATAAGACACCTATCGGTTGTACTCCTTATCGCCTTGTGTACGGAAAGGCGTGACACCTCCCCATTGAGTTGGAGCATAAGGCTTATTGGGCCTTGAAATGGGCTAATTTTGACATAAACAAAGCCGGTGATCATAGGAAAATCCAACTCAATGAACTCAATGAACTTAGGAATGAGGCTTATGAGAATTCATTAATCTACAAGGAGAAAACTAAGCTCATTCATGATTCTAAGATTAAAAACCGAGAGTTCCATGTTGGTGATCAAGTTTTATTATTTAACTCTCGGTTGAAAATCTTTTCGGGTAAACTTAAGAGCCGTTGGTCCGGTCCATTCACCGTGACCCAAGTCTTCCCTTATGGCAACATTGAGTTATCCCAACCAAATGGGCCCAACTTTAAGGTGAATGGCCAACGGGTTAAGTTGTACTATGGAGAGGACATCTCTCACGAGATGATTCCATCCCTCTCCACATTTCCCTTGAATTAATTCGGGAAATCGAGTCGAGCTAGAGACTCGTGATAAATAAATCAAGCATCGTATAACTAGGTTAGACTTTTACCTTTACCATCCTTTCCACCCTTTTTCACCTTCATCCATTGTCCACCAATAAGTGTAGGGGGGGAGCCGAGTAGGTTGTTTGTGTGTGGTGATTGTGTGCAGGGACATGTGCTTTGATGATCCACTTTTGGTACTTTTGACGAGACCCGTGTTCCCGTGTTCCCGTGTACCCGGTTCTACCAAAACTATTGTGATTCATACTTGTATATAAATAAAACGAATAAATGTAATCACTTTAGTTGTCCCTTCCTTAGCTTGATTTTAAACAACGTACTCAATGTCCTAAGTGTAGGGGAGTTTAGTCTCCCACATGCTTAAACATTGAGGACAATGTTTATATCAAGTGTAGGGGGGCCTTCTATCGAATTTTAGTGGCCTTTTCCATGAATTTGACCCCATTTAACCGGAAAATTTTAAAATTTTTCAACGTTTTTCAAATTTTTGATCTATTTTGGCCTAGTAGTATTTTTATTTATTTTCTTTCCTTTTATTATCGCATCATAATAATTTCCATTTCAAGAATAAAGTTAAAAAATAAATAAATAAATAAAATGGTTTTAATAAGTTTAGATATCTTTGATATATTAGGCCCGTCGTGAATATTTTGACTCAACTCGAGTTTACTTATCTAAGTTTACTCTAGCTAGTATCCTTAACCATATGGACCTTAATTGGTTTATTAGGCTAAGCATCCACGAGTCTCATTCCTTGAGATTTTAAATTGTGGAGAACGAGAGATGATAGAGTTAATTATAAGTTTGGTATTCTTTCATTAACTTATGTGAGTTAGTTATGAGCTTTTTCTCCCATCCCTTGTTAATAAATATAATTGCAATAAATAAGGTTGTACGATTTAAAAGGTTACTTAGCTTCTAGCACAAGATCGTTTAAAAGTTGCTCGGTATTAATTAGAGTTCATAGCCAAGGCATAACTTATTGAAACGGGACGCGAAGATTGGCTTATCCAAAAAGGCCCTAACAAGGCATGAGGATACCCGAGTCCAAAAAGGCCCTAACAAGGCATGAGGATTCACTTTTTGCTAAAGATCCTAAGATGATATGAAGATCATTAATCCAAATCAATATGAAGGATCAAGACACACGACGAGAAGCAATTACTCCCCTAAAGATCATGGAGAAGTCTATCCAAAAAGACCCTAACAAGGTATGAGGATAAATAGATCCAAGTCCGAAAAGGAGGCGGATCGTTGTATATCAAAATCCTAAATAAAGAAGAGGATAAATGAAGAAGTCGTGGTCAACGTTTGAAGCATCTTTCACTCCTTATGAAGATGTATACCAAAATGAAGAGAAGACCATAATTTCAAGATCGTCTCTCAAGATTTGAAGTTTGAAGTACAAGCCAAATATCGGTCCGAGAAAGGTCTCAAATCGTGAAACGAGTTATGCCAAGATATGAACTTTTTGAGGTTTCGAGAAGCAGTTTTAAAAGATTTTGTCCTTTAGCTAACTCTTGATTAAATCGTCCCACTTTATTTTCGGCCTTAATAAATTATCGAAATAAGTCAAAAATGCATCCTCGTGATCATTCAAGACAAAAATAAAATACAAGAGATACACCGTAGGAATAAGGGAGTCTAAGTGAATAATTAAACCGCATGAGTAAGTGTTAGTTGTGCTAACTTGTAATAACAATGATCTCGTTTTTGAGCTTGGTATGGGGAACGTGAAACTTGAGGGTGATTAATATTCATGACACCAAAGCCCTAATCTAAGTCTTAGATTTCTTTACAAGTTTCTTCCATCAAATAATTTCCAAGTTGATAAATGGTTTTAACCTTTGTCTCCTTTTAAGATTTTATCTTTCCGTAGTAGTAATAATTAATAAAGGCCAAGGTGGATTGATTATGAGAAAAATGTAAAATCTTTGCTTTAAAACTATACATTGCATGGGGTCATTGCAATGGTCAAGTGTAGGGGATTTAATAAGTGTGTAAACACTTATCCTTTTGCCACTAAAATCAAGGAAAAACAAGACCTAATCATGTGTTTTATATCATAAATGTCGGAATTACGCGTGGTTTTGTGTTTTGTGTGATAAATAGGTACAAATGATCAAAAGAAGAGAAAACACGGGATTTCACGGTTAAAAGTCGAAGAAAGGTCCAAGAAAGAGACAAAGACGAAGTCAAAGACCAAAAGTGTGCCAAGATCACGAGTTTGAAGAAAAAGATCAAAGAAGCAAAAACCGAGTTCAAATTAGAGGATTCAATATTTTAATAAAGGACTTTGATCAAGTGGGTCCCACATGGGCTTATTGGGCCTGAAAAGCCCAATAATAGATATCAAGTGAGTAAATTTGGACAAAGTCCAACAAGGCCCAATAAATGGGGTTATGCTCGGATGGTAAAGAAAAATGGGCCCAAGCCCATTACCAATTATACAATGAGACGGAGGGAAGTATTCTTTGGGCCAAGCCCATGATATTTAACGGAAGGAGTAAATGTGTATAGCAAATGAAATATTGGTCAAACCCAACTCACACAGTCAACCATTACACACCCCCATTCACGTTTCATTTTTTTAGTCTGTGAATTTACTTCACATAAATGGTCAACCTTCTCAACCGACGCCTCCACCCATCACACGTGTCTTACCCTCACTTCACTCAATACCTCACCCACCGACACCCCCAAATTCACCCAAGTAAAATACAAACCGTCCCATTTTCATTTTTTATTTACCCACTTTCTCTCTCTCTCTCAAAAATACTACCCTTCTTCCCCATTCACCTTTTAACCCTCAAACCAGAAAATTAATTCACTATTCCTCAAACCCTAATTAGGGTAAAAAGTAAAATTGATGTGGGGGTTTTGATCCCACGTGTTTATCACGTGATTGGGAAATAAATCCCCAATTATTTCGGAAGAGAAGATGGAGAGCAAGGTTACGTGGCTGATTTCTAGTGGAGGATACACATCACACTCCCAAATTCCACCAATCAACATCCACAGAAGAAACACAAGGATTGCCACCTTGGTAATCCATGTGCACAAGACTCGTTTCCACCGTTGATTAAAGAGAGAGAAGAAGAGAATGAAGATCAATGGTCGTGATTCCACTCCGTAGCCTCCAAGAAAGCCTAGAAGGTTCGGGGAAACCTTATATAAACCCCTCTCTCACATGTAATTCATCATGCTTTTCTTTATTTTTTTACTTTTTAGAAAATAGATTAATTAGGGTTTCAATATTGTAATTTTCTTTTCAAGCATTGTAAGTTTGGGTTTCAAATTAATGAAAGTTAATTTCA
Source organism: Glebionis coronaria (assembly GCA_025667525.1). NCBI lineage: Eukaryota > Viridiplantae > Streptophyta > Magnoliopsida > Asterales > Asteraceae > Glebionis > Glebionis coronaria. Next base: position 172,295,662 of record CM046880.1, on the reverse strand, counting down.
TCTTTAATATTGTCTCGTTTTTAATTCTCAATTTCTCTTTTCTTCTAATCTGTTAAATATATTTGTTACTGTTTTCGTTAATGATATAATATAAAAAAAAAAAAAAAAAAAAAATATAAAAAAAAAGAGATAAAGAAAAGTAATTAAATCTCCCACTGGAGGTTTATAAAAAAAAAATATATAAAAAAAAAAGAGATAAAGAAAAGGATTCGGTTACTGTTTGTTCTCGATTCGGTTTGGTATTCGTGGTTCACTGTTTCGAGAAGCAATTTGGTTTCGAAAGGAGTTGAAATTGTTGACGAATATTGGAGGTGTTGGTTTCGGTTTGAGCTCGCTCAGCGCGACGCTACGGCTCAACGGTATCGTCAAAAGGTTCCCCTCTCTTTACTTTAATTCTTTTAACTAAGTTTGTTAGATTAAGGTTGTTTGGATCTGCTTGTTTGAATTTGCTATTAGGTTTGCTAGATTGATTATGCTTATAGTTTTAATCTGCGTAGTTAAATTTGAGTAGTTTATTTGAGGTTCGAATCTGCTTATTTGAGTTAAAGCTTAGTATTGATTTTCTGCTTATTTTGAAATCTGCTTGTTTGGAGTTTAAATCAGCTTATAGGATTTTTAGGGTGTTTGGATCTGCGTTTTTAAAGTTTAATAGCTTAGTTGATAATCAGTTTTCATAGGATCAGTTTATTATCAGTTTCGCATTGAATTTCCTGCTTATCGCTCATATATTTAGTATTTAAACTATTGTGTTCTTATAGCTTGTTAGATTCTGCTTTTATAGCTTATTTAGATAATCAGTTTTATGTTTAGAGTAGCTTAAAGTTTGTTTTAAATAGCTATTTGATATTCCGCTTTAATTGAGTTGCTGCTTATTTTTGCTTGCCTGATTTGTTTGCTGTTACAACCTCAGACCCAATTGGTCTGAGGGGTTCATCTGTCCAAAATAGCAGTTCCAAAAAAGGGTTATAAGGTTTAAAAAATTAATTAGCAAATTCGTCTCCTCCAGGTCTCGAACTCGTGACCTTTTGCACGACAACCCAACGTCTCAACCACTGAGCTGGGCACCCTTTTTGTTTAATAATTCGCACTAGATTCTTCATATAGGATATTTAATTTGTGGCAGCTTTTAATTAGCTTAATTATAGTTTAATTAGATTTTAATTAATAGTAATTAAAAAGTATACTTTAATTTTCAGTTTTCAAAAATAAGTAAAAAGATAAAAAAAAATATATTTTATTTAATTTGTTTTTCTTTAAAATTAGTTTTTTTTTATTTGTTCAAAATTAATATAGGTTTTATTTTTAAAATAGTTTTAAAATAGATTATTTTTAAATTAGATTTTTTTTAATTAAGAATTTAGTTTAAATAGTTTTAAATAGATTTATTTTAAAATTAGTAGTCACATTAGAATTTGAATCAAAAGTTTTTAAGTTTTCTTTAGTATAAATTTATTTTCAATTTATAAGTTTAAAAATAGTTAATTAATTTAGTTTTCATTTAATATTTTTCAATTAGTTTAAAAAATACCCAAAAAGAGTTTGTACCAAAAACGAATTAAGTTGAAACGTAAAAGCGGAAATCAAATTCGAGTCGAATCGAGGAAAAACGAACTTTAATTTTAAAGGATTAAAAATCCTAGTTTCAACTACAGTGACTAGCGTGGACGATTATGGTTCAACCCGCACTAGTCACAAACCCGAAAAAAAATAACATGTGACTAAGTATGAACATACTACGGTTCAATTCATACTAGTCAAAACATCACAATAAATAACATCCAAACACATCAATTAATATAAAATGCACACATACTCCTATGACGCCTATATGCAGGGACCCTTAAGCTATAGACTAGGCTACGCGACTAGGCAACCTAATTCTCTATAACCATTGGCTCTGATACCATTCTGTCACACCCCACCATGGCGGAATATGGGGCGCGACGTATGGATATCATCACAACATGGCGTGTCTATAGAGATAACTAAATGAAATAAGAAATGTCATAAATGGCGACACAAATGTCATGACAATATCTCAACATGCAGGAGTCTAGGTAAGTAGGTAACAGTCCTACCTCTTAACCAAGACAATCAAATATAACAAACAAAACAAACATATAGGTGCCAACAATATCACTTATTAAACAAACAAAAGAAACTAAGAAGGAACGGGGATCTCCTTCTAAATGCATTCCTACGCAACTCCAAATCCTAGCCACTTCTATTCTCAAGCTTAACCATAAAATCACCTGAAAGAGACACTAAAACACGTCAACATAATGTTGGTGAGAGTCATAGGTTTAGACTCAAACGCCAAATCAGTTATAAGCTGTGAATAACAATCATCAACAAAAGAACATATGGACAATGTGTTACAAATATGCATAAACAACTATCAATCAAGATTAACCATACCAAACCAATCCAAGGCTCCTACCTTGCCAAACAACATCATGGTACCATAGCTGATCACACTATGTACCTATCCCAAGGCCACTACCTTGGCAAACCATAAGGCCACTACCTTGTCAAACCTCAAGGCCACTACCTTGTCAAACCACAAGGCCACTACCTTGTCAAACCTCAAGGCCACTACCTTGTCAAACCACAAGGCCACTACCTTGTCAAACCACAAGGCCATTACCTTGTCAAACCTCAAGGCCAATACCTTGTCAAACCACAATAACTGAGACGGCACGTGTCCCCCGATCCAAATCATACACAATCAAGAATCACATAGCAGTTAATCACATAAGTGTACACACAAGTCCATCACAAACCATAAAAACATTCACAACATCAATTTTGAAAATAACTCAACACAGTGTCTCTTCCATTCCATCTGGAAGTCAAAATCAATATTAAACATGGGACTATGAAACTCACCTGATAGCTTCTTCACAAGTCCTCACACTAGCAACAAGCTAACAAACTAAAAACACGAAATCAATACACGAACCAATCACTAAGATGGCTCATGAACCTATGATGGAAATCTAGTCTATTCCCGTATAATTACCTCATTGTTAAGCTCTAATCACCCCATCACCCTTCCTTAACAAGTCCTTAACTTGGTTAAGTTTAATAACTATCCCGTTCATATTTTACCCAAAACAGTCCCAGTTTTTAGGTCTCAAAACTTTAAGTCAAACGTCCACTTAAGCATACCCATGGTTTCTGTAAAAGGAATATTCATACCCTTACGTATGTTGGCTAACTCCTCCCACTTGACCTAACCTTAAAGCTACTGTTAATACCCCGATATACATATATCTACTTTTGTCATTCCAGATTTCCTGATTTTAAACGTACTAAAAGTTTGTTACCATTAAGGGGTCTTACCCTAAACCACAACCTTAGCCCAAGTGCAGATGCTTACTACAATATATAAACCATCTCTCATGTTCGTGAGAAGATCCCAATGCAATCCTAAGTACCCCAAACAACCCAAAAGTTAAAAAGAAAACAGGCTGAATTCAAAACTGTTTTGACCTCCGACTGTTGCAACCTGTTTTTGGCCCACTTCCCGACCTCCAATTTAGTTCTAGTTTCTTGCATTGGAAAGCCACTTCAAATACCTTTCCAGGGGTACTTGGATCGTAAAATAAGAGTTTATATAACTCCCTATATGATCAAAACAATGACCCAAAATTCTGCCCAGTTTTTAAAAACGGGTTTAACAAAATCAACCTTATTAATTAACCCTAATCCCTCTAATTACAAGCCCTAATTTATGTAATCATCATGTTATGATTAATATAACATTAATTTACTGTTTTTATAATAAACCCTAACCTAAATCCATCATAAGATGATTAAAGAAAACATAAAAACAATTTAATTAAAAAGGGTTATAAAGATTTACCTTTGATTTATGAAAAACCAAGATTTTTATGAAAACCCTAATTCCTCCCTTGTATATTTCGACTCCTTATTGATCTACAGGGATTTTATGAAGTGTTTTGATAAATAAAAACCATATATAATTAATCCTAACCAGTCCTAGCCCAAATACAAAAGCCCGGTTCCCTTTTTCCCTTTTTTCCCTTTTTCTTTTCTTTTTTTCACATAACTGACCTATACCCATTTAATTTCGTTTTTTTTTCCTTTTTATTATTAATATTTGTATTTGTAACACCCCCACAATTGCTATGCGCAGCGGAACTACAACAATGGGTGCTACACAGTATTCATTGCACACAAGATATATCAAACGACGCTAAAAAGACGTCGACTTAAAACTTGAAATTAAAATTGTTAGATGATACATGTCCACGGTTTTTCCAACCCCAAATAGTACCCAGAGTTTAGCGTTTTCGGTCCCCATGAATCTCAACCCCAAAAATTTCAGTTTACAACCACATGACATTAAACATAAAAATTGTTTAAGTAGAAAAGGAGGGAAAAACAAGCGGACACCAAGCCGTACACACAACACCCATCCCATGCATGCTCCATCCTACTTCTCAGCGGTTACCTGAAACACATGCCAAAAATTTGGTCAACGAAAACGTTGAGTGGAATTCATAGGTTTTTCAATCCATTTGAACGTATATATAATAAAAACCATTCGTGATCATTTATAGTCTTGTCGATCAAACAAACTATAATCAGGATACTGACAATTGTGTTTAAGCTCATGACACTAATCCGTTAACTCAATCACCCGCGTAAATATACCGGCATGATTCAGATGAAACCAGTGCCCCTTCTAAAGGCATCAGTTGCAATTATACCTTATTTCTCATACAAAATAATCTACCGCAGAACTTACTATAAGTACAGCTTCTCGGCTAGCATTGGGTCGTTAACCCCGTAGTACTACAAATTGCATAAGCGGCTATTTCCCCCTACTCGAGGGCAGGACAATAGTTAATAGTTCATGAATTTAGGGACTTTTGCAACTTTGGTACTCAACACAATTTCTAAGGCAACTTTCGGGTCTAACAATCATTCATGATATACGTTCCTTTTAAAAACTAGCATGCATTTCCCTCGCGGGTAAAACAATTTGAAATAATATAAGCGAGGCTATAAATTCACACCTTATATCTTAAGTAGTCGGTAGTTCGAGGAGTGATCACTGACGATGTTACGGATGCCCGGGTAAATCAACACCTATCACAAATAACGCGTAATGAGTAATCTCATTTAAATACTTACGGTACTGTATAAAATACATATATACAAGTCACTTAGGACAAGTATAACTCACGCCAAAAACAAAAACAACAAGTATCATTCATTTTATTCCATTCGTTCTTATTAGTGACGGTATCCATTTTTACTCATTCTCGCCGGTACTCGACTAAAGTACGGGCTGTTTTACCTTATTTAACCACACTTATAAAATTTGACAAAATTTCCAAAAATCCTATATGACCTGTAGATAACATGTTTTTAAGCCCAATAAAAGTTTTTACTTTTACGACCCGTTACGCAACTCATTTCCACGACTACATTTTACGGGCTGAAATTGCGCTTCGACCAATTTTGACCTCTTTGACCTATATGAAAAATACCTTTGACCTCTTTGACACCTAATTCAACATATAGACTCATTTACACAGGTTAGGGACCAAATTTTGACCCTTGACCATTTACCAATTTATACTTGTGACCCTCGGGATTTGACTAAAACTTTGCACAAATTCGGATTATGAAAGTCCTCGTCTCCCGGTACCCGATCTTTAAAATGTCATAACTTTTAGCTCGTTTTGAGTCACGGGCTCTACCTTATACCAAATTAAAGCTAGGAAAACCTCTATCACTACATTTAGTTTTCAAGACCTGGAACAAAAATCATTTTTATAAAATGGACCAAATGTTTCTGCCTAAAAATGACCATACCAAAAACATGCTTAGACTCGATTCCAAGACTTCTAACCACCACTAAACATCATCCTAAGCCTTCCCAAACATATCCTAACATCAAACTTCAATCCTACCCCTATTGATCAATCAAACTCAAAATCAAGAATCAAAGAAAATGAACATGCAACCACTAACACCTATGTAAAACACCCTTAAACAATGAACCAATCACAAGAACAACATGCAAAATCAACAACCACCATGGCTCCCCAAACACCCCCTTTGCCGTGGGGTTTGGGTGACCCAATCACCACAACCAAATTAATTTTGGTGGGTTTTCATGGTGTTTATACTTCCATAACACTTAATATCAACATGCATTAGCTCTTTTAGCCTCAAAAACGAATTTGGATCATATGGAAAAATCTTGAAATTTTTTTATCAATGCATGTTGGATTTGAGCACATGAATATGTGGGGAATGACCAAACTAAGTGTGGTCTAACCTTAGATTGTTGAAAAATCAAGTGGAAGAAGATTTTTGGTGGATTTTTGGTGTGGGTGGGGGTGTCCGTCGGTTTGAGAGAGAAGAGAGGGAGTGGGTTTGATTTATTTTTTTGTAAATGTTGTGTGTGTTTGTGTTTGTGTCCCATTTGGCCTTTTTGGTGGGTTGGGAGGGGCTTTTGTGCAATTTCTTGCTTCTTTTGTCCTTAAATAGAAAACGTCCTCAAAACTTTGCGGGTTCGACTCATTTGTCAATTTTGAAAATTTTACGGGAGTCGGAAATCTTCCCGAACGCTCCAAAATATTTTTGGGATACTTTAAATGTACTCGGAAGGCTATAAAACTCACCCGACTCAACTTAACACGAACCGTAAATAAAATTCTCGAAAAATTACATTATCGATAAATCGTCAAAAATTATATGAAATTGGGCATCCCTCGGGATCGTAATCGTCATCGTCCTTCTTAAAACGTCAATCGTAAAAATTATAACCTCGAACATCGGCTCTAACCAAAATACTTATAAATATAGAAATTAAAATTTATTAAAAATTTCAAAAATTAGCGTAATTTAGGGTATCGTTAATGACCTCGATTCTAGGGTGTCACATCCACCCCTCCTTAAAGAGAGCGACGTCCCGGCGCTCGCCTCTTCTTATACTCACATTTCGTGCTACTGGAACAGATGAGGATACCTTTCCTTGAAAAAGTCCTCACGTTCCCAGGTGTATTCCGGTCCACGCTTAGAATTCCATCGGACCTTCACAATAGGAATCCTACTACGCTTCAACCGCTTGACCTCCCGGTCCATGATTTCCACAGGTTCTTCCACAAAGTGCATTTTGTCGTCTAGTAGAATCTCGTCCAAAGGAATCACCAATTCCTTGTCCGCCAAACTCTTCTTCAGGTTCGATACGTGAAACGTGTCATGAATAGCGCTAAGCTCGGTCGGCAATTCTAACTTGTACGCTACTGGTCCAATTCGTTCAACGATCTTAAACGGTCCAATATACCTCGGACTCAACTTTCCTTTCTTTCCAAAACGAATTACACCCTTCCACGGCGATACCTTGAGCATAACCATATCTCCAACTTCAAACTCCAACGGTTTCCTTCGGTTATCAGCATAACTCTTCTGTCGGCTTCTCGCAGCAAGTAGTCGGTTCTTGATCTGCACGATCTTCTCTGTCGTTTCTAAAATCATTTCGGGTCCAGTCAATTGACTTTCCCCTACTTCACTCCAACACACGGGCGATCTACACTTCCTTCCATACAATGCTTCGAACGGTGCCGCTTTGATACTCGCATGATAACTATTATTGTACGAAAATTCCACCAGAGGCAAGTGGCGTTCCCAACTTCCTCCAAAATCAATCACGCACGCTCGGAGCATGTCCTCCATCGTTTGAATCGTTCGTTCACTCTGGCCGTCAGTTTCCGGGTGATAAGCCGTGCTTAAACTCAGTTCAGTGCCCATCGCACGTTGAAGCGATTTCCAAAATTCCGACGTAAATCTACTGTCGCGATCCGAAATGATCGATAACGGCACTCCATGTCTACAGACGATCTCCTTCACGTACACGCTGGCGAGTTTTTCCATGCTGTCCGTCTTCTTCATAGGTAAGAAATGAGCAGATTTCGTCAACCTATCCACAATTACCCATATCATATCGCATCCACTAGGAGTCCTAGGTAAACCCGTCACAAAATCCATTGCGATTTTCTCCCATTTCCATTCCGGGATTTCCGGTTGTACCAACAATCCAGATGGTTTCTTATGTTCTGCCTGAACCTTCGCGCAAGTCAAACACTTACTGACGTAACGAGCAATATCTGCCTTCATATTCGGCCACCAATAGACTTTCTTCAGGTCGTGGTACATTTTATCCGATCCGGGATGTATCGAATACTTCGACTTATGCGACTCATTCATAACCAATTCTCGAACTCCAGGCTTTCCTTCCTCAGATGAGCACAATGGTAACCAAATTCGATTCTCAAAATATCTTAGTCCGTCAGACCTAATTACGAAAATAGGTTTCAACATTCGTCCCAAGTTTTCGGCTTCAACATTCCCTTTCATTAAACCTCTCTCCTGAGCCTTCAGTATGGTTTCGGTTAAGTCAACGCTCTCAGTCATCACTAAAGCTCTAACCCTCAAAGGTTTCTCCCGTTCCTTCCTACTCAATGCATCCGCTACAACATTCGCCTTCCCAGGGTGGTAGCGAATTTCGCAGTCATAATCACTCAGTAGTTCAACCCATCGTCTTTGTCGCATATTCAACTCCTTTTGATCTAAAATGTGCTGCAAACTCTTGTGATCAGTGAATACAACACACTTTGTCCCATACAGATAGTGTCTCCATAATTTCAACGCAAAAACTACCGCTCCTAATTCCAAATCGTGCGTCGTGTAGTTCTCCTCGTTTTTCCTTAATTGCCTCGACGCGTAAGCTATCACCTTTTCACGTTGCATTAATACTGCTCCATAACCTTTACGAGACGCATCACAATACACTACGAAATCTTCGGTTCCTTTAGGCAATGATAAAATCGGCGCGGAACATAACTTATCCTTAAGCGTTTCGAAAGCAAGCTCTTCCTCATTTCCCCATTCATACACCCTATTCTTTTCGGTAAGCCGCGTCAATGGTTTCGCAATCAACGAAAATCCTTCGATAAACCTTCTATAATACCCAGCTAAACCCAAAAATTGTCGAACCTCAGTCGGCGTCGTCGGTGCTGACCATTCCCTGATTGCTACGATCTTAGCAGGATCTACACGAACTCCCTCACTATCAATCACATGACCTAAAAACTGCACTGATTCCAACCAAAACTCACACTTAGAGAATTTTGCATACAGCTTCTCCTTCCTTAACAACTCCAAAATCTTTCTTAGGTGCTTCTCGTGCTCCTCCTTACTCTTAGAGTAAATAAGTATGTCGTCGATGAAAACAATAACAAACTTATCTAGATACGGCTTGCACACGCGATTCATAAGATCCATGAATACAGCAGGCGCGTTTGTCAACCCAAATGGCATCACTCGAAATTCAAAGTGTCCATACCGCGTACGAAAGGCGGTTACAGGAATATCCTCCTCTCTTACACGCAGTTGATGATACCCTGATCTCAAATCGATCTTTGAGTATACACTGGAACCTTTCAATTGATCGAACAAATCATCAATCCTCGGCAATGGGTACCGATTCTTAACCGTCAGCTTATTGAGTTCTCTATAGTCGATACACATCCTAAACGAACCATCCTTCTTCTTTACAAACAACACTGGCGCTCCCCAAGGTGATGAGCTCGGCCTAATAAATCCTTTGTCCATCAACTCCTTCAATTGGTCTGCTAACTCCTTTAACTCAGATGGTGCTAAACGATAAGGTGCTCGTGCAACTGGCGCAGCTCCTGGCACTAAATCAATTCGAAACTCGACCTCACGGTTAGGCGGTAAACCTGGCAACTCGTCTGGAAAAACGTCCGGATACTCGCGAATAACTGGTACCTCTTCAATCCTTGCCTCTACATCACCATCGCTCGAAACCTGTGCCAAAAACACATCGCATCCGCCCTCTACGTACTTCATCATCTTCAAACACGAAATCACCTTCAAACGAGAAGTGCATTCGTCTCCCTTTACCGTCAAAACCCTATTCCTCAGCGGAATTTGCACCAATCTCTCACCACAGACGATCGTAGCACTATGCGCCATTAGCCAATCCATTCCCACAATCACGTCAAACGATCCTAGCTCTATAGGCATCAAGTCGATTTTAAAAGCGTAGTTTCCTAACTTCAAGGTACACCCTTTCAGTATAGAATTCGTACTAACAATTTTTCCATCGGCTAATTCAACATTATAACTAGTCGTTAACAACACCGGTTCTCTATCGATATGACGACTAAATCTAACGTCTACAAAACTCTTGTCGGAGCCAGAATCAAATAAAATACTAGCATAACAAGCGTCTAGCAAAAACGTACCGGTAACCACATTTGGACCCTGTGGTTTATCAGCAGTTCCCACTTGATACACAGCAGCCGCATTATTACCTCCCCGCCTGTTTCCTGCCTTCGGGCAATTCGCTTGCACATGCCCTCTCTCTCCACAGCTATAACATCCTCTCATCCTGATAGCATTAGCCCCAGTGGCTACTCCTCCCGTTCGACAACTAGCTGTCCTATGACCTGCCTTTCCACACTTGCCGCATGCCGGCGGGCAATTTCCAACATGATACAAGTTGCACTTTCCACAATGGGGATTCACTTTCACACCTCTAGGGTTCGTCACTGCCCTCATCCCTTCATTCCTTCTCTGATTAAACTGTTGATTACGGTTCGGCCCATGGTTGTTTCGATTTCCACCTCGGTTCTGGCCTTGGGATTGATTACTTTGTGCTGCCTCCCATTTCCTTTAGTTTCCCTCAGCAATGTAGTTCTGCTTGTCCTGAAGCTTAACGTCCATCAAAGCGTGAGCCATTTGAACCGCTTCGTCAAACGTTCCAGGTTTCGACGAAGTTGTTTCACCTTTGATGTTGCTAGATAAACCCTTAATATACTACTTCATTTTCTTGGCATCATTGGCAAATATGTCCGGACACAAAAGACTTAACTCATTGAATCTCCTGGTGTAAGCAGCTATATCGTTGTTCTTCAAGGTCAAATGTCTCAATTCGTCCTCCAATTGCCCCAATTCCTCCTCTGGGTAAAACTTCTTAGTCAACAAAGCTTTGGTCGCATTCCACGTCCTTGCATTCGCCACAGCCAATCCAACCGTAGCTACCTGGGTATTCCACCAACTTAACGCATCATCCAGAAACGTAGCAGTTGCAAACTTCACTTTATCCGCTTCTGCACAACCACTGATTTCAAACGTACTTTCAACCTTTTCCAACCATCGTCTAAGTTCTAAGGCTCCACCCGTTCCACGGAACTGCGTGGGACCACACTTCATAAAACTAGAATAGGTACACACTCTCGGGGCTTGCTGTCTCCCCGCGTTCCTTCCTGGATCCTGATTTCTCCCAGCTCGGTCCGCTTGAAACGCATTTGCTATAGCTTCCTGAATCATGGTGTTAACACGATCGGCAGTCAACTTTGGAGGCATGGTGTTATCGAATATCTCTTTCTGCAAAACAAGGAAAATAGAAAAACAATGTAAGTATTCATATCAAGTTTCCCAGACATAAAATACATACAACGACACATCACTACGGAGTTACTAATATTCATCAATTCACACCACAAAAGATCAAATTTAAGACATATCACAGATCATGAAAGGTAACATAGATTGTATTGATAGTTAACCAAAATCGTGACAAGTAATGCCACTACAATCGTTCACCACAAAACATCAAGTACTTGAGTTTCTCGTCATAATACCATCATACAAAGGTCTAAAATAGTTCTATTACAATGATCAAAGAAAATACAAAACAAGTAACTAGGCATGTGGTGATCCACACGGCCTCTTGGATGGCGGCTCGTCGTCGTCTTCCTCGGTTTCCTCATCACTTACGTCCTCATCCACATAATCCACTTTTCCTTTTCCTTTCTCATCTGGCCCACATTCTGTTTCCTTTTTCGTCCCTGATGTGGATCCATACTCAATCGCTACCTGACTTCCCACCGAAATACAAGCACCTCCAGTAGGCGGCTGAACCATGAAGTCGTTCGCCTCCATCTCCACATCGTCCACGAATCTCCAATCCGGGGGCAATGAATCCCTCACACGATGCTCCCAACTCTGCATCCTCGACAACCTCATCTGATCTTCCCTCACTCGGTCAAGACTAGCACTTAAATTCGCAACCATTGATTTTAAACTGTTGATGGCACTTGTGTTCATTACCCCATCATACGCAATTCTTGAAGTCCTTTCCAACAGTCTTTCGTCCGCCTTGTCATTCTCGTCGAATCTACTGACCACCCTTGATTCCACTACATACCTCATGCACATCGATCCTTCCAAACCTCTCACAGTCCGTCGCACGTCATGATAATTCCTCGGTCCGGGACAGCAAATTCTTGGGATGCCTTGATGAAGAGAATTTGCGCTCATTGCACCTTCGGCTCTTCTGGGGATATCTGGTACACCAACCAGATGGGAAGTACGCATAGGCGTGGGGCAAGTAGTTCTCCTCGGGTCGGGGTCCTGGGCTCGTACATCGTTTCCGTTATCGTTGGGCGGTACCTCGGCCATTCCTGCAATAACAGCGAATTTCGGAGGGTACATAAGTAATTATACGATAATTATAAATATATGCATGCAAATGCAATGCAAAGGTGGTACATATGCCCAAAATGTAATAATATGATGCTCATGCATGATTAATATGAAAATTACGATGTCGGATATTTCACGTAAAATTCAACGTCTACATATAGTAATTCCATACTTATATAATAATTACCCACTTATATACTTTACTCAAAAGTATACGTCAAATGCCATAAATACGACAATAAATCTTACCGGAGCCATGCAGGATAGTTGTGTGTGCTTGGACCCTTTTCTTACGACACCAAAAGTTATAGTTTAGGATTTTCAAAAACGACCTAGTTCTCTATAACTCGTGGCTCTGATTACCAATCTGTAACACCCCCACAATTGCTATGCGCAGCGGAACTACAACAATGGGTGCTACACAATATTCATTGCACACAAGATATATCAAACGACGCTAAAAAGACGTCGACTTAAAACTTGAAATTAAAATTGTTAGATGATACATGTCCACGGTTTTTCCAACCCCAAATAGTACCCAGAGTTTAGCGTTTTCGGTCCCCATGAATCTCAACCCCAAAAACTTCAGTTTACAACCACATGACATTAAACATAAAAATTGTTTAAGTAGAAAAGGAGGGAAAAACAAGCGGACACCAAGCCGTACACACAACACCCATCAGATGCATGCTCCATCCTACTTCTCAGCGGTTACCTGAAACACATGCCAAAAATTTGGTCAACGAAAACGTTGAGTGGAATTCATAGGTTTTTCAATCCATTTGAACGTATATATAATAAAAACCATTCGTGATCATTTATAGTCTTGTCGATCAAACAAACTATAATCAGGATACTGACAATTGTGTTTAAGCTCATGACACTAATCCGTTAACTCAATCACCCGCGTAAATATACTGGCATGATTCCGATGAAACCAGTGCCCCTTCTAAAGGCATCAGTTGCAATTATACCTTATTTCTCATACAAAATAATCTACCGCAGAACTTACTATAAGTACAGCTTCTCGGCTAGCATTGGGTCGTTAACCCCGTAGTACTACAAATTGCATAAGCGGCTATTTCCCCCTACTCGAGGGCAGGACAATAGTTAATAGTTCATGAATTTAGGGACTTTTGCAACTTTGGTACTCAACACAATTTCTAAGGCAACTTTCGGGTCTAACAATCATTCATGATATACGTTCCTTTTAAAAACTAGCATGCATTTCCCTCGCGGGTAAAACAATTTGAAATAATATAAGCGAGGCTATAAATTCACACCTTATATCTTAAGTAGTCGGTAGTTCGAGGAGTGATCACTGACGATGTTACGGATGCCCGGGTAAATCAACACCTATCACAAATAACGCGTAATGAGTAATCTCATTTAAATACTTACGGTACTGTATAAAATACATATATACAAGTCACTTAGGACAAGTATAACTCACGCCAAAAACAAAAACAACAAGTATCATTCATTTTATTCCATTCGTTCTTATTAGTGACGCTATCCATTTTTACTCATTCTCGCCGGTACTCGACTAAAGTACGGGCTGTTTTACCTTATTTAACCACACTTATAAAATTTGACAAAATTTCCAAAAATCCTATATGACCTGTAGATAACATGTTTTTAAGCCCAATAAAAGTTTTTACTTTTACGACCCGTTACGCAACTCATTTCCACGACTACATTTTACGGGCTGAAATTGCGCTTCGACCAATTTTGACCTCTTTGACCTATATGAAAAATACCTTTGACCTCTTTGACACCTAATTCAACATATAGACTCATTTACACAGGTTAGGGACCAAATTTTGACCCTTGACCATTTACCAATTTATACTTGTGACCCTCGGGATTTGACTAAAACTTTGCACAAATTCGGATTATGAAAGTCCTCGTCTCCCGGTACCCGATCTTTAAAATGTCATAACTTTTAGCTCGTTTTGAGTCACGGGCTCTACCTTATACCAAATTAAAGCTAGGAAAACCTCTATCACTACATTTAGTTTTCAAGACCTGGAACAAAAATCATTTTTATAAAATAGACCAAATGTTTCTGCCTAAAAATGACCATACCAAAAACATGCTTAGACTCGATTCCAAGACTTCTAACCACCACTAAACATCATCCTAAGCCTTCCCAAACATATCCTAACATCAAACTTCAATCCTACCCCTATTGATCAATCAAACTCAAAATCAAGAATCAAAGAAAATGAACATGCAACCACTAACACCTATGTAAAACACCCTTAAACAATGAACCAATCACAAGAACAACATGCAAAATCAACAACCACCATGGCTCCCCAAACACCCCCTTTGCCGTGGGGTTTGGGTGACCCAATCACCACAACCAAATTAATTTTGGTGGGTTTTCATGGTGTTTATACTTCCATAACACTTAATATCAACATGCATTAGCTCTTTTAGCCTCAAAAACGAATTTGGATCATATGGAAAAATCTTGAAAATTTTTTATCAATGCATGTTGGATTTGAGCACATGAATATGTGCGGAATGACCAAACTAAGTGTGGTCTAACCTTAGATTTTTGAAAAATCAAGTGGAAGAAGATTTTTGGTGGATTTTTGGTGTGGGTGGGGGTGTCCGTCGGTTTGAGAGAGAAGAGAGGGAGTGGGTTTGATTTTTTTTTTTTGTAAATGTTGTGTGTGTTTGTGTTTGTGTCCCATTTGGCCTTTTTGGTGGGTTGGGAGGGGCTTTTGTGCAATTTCTTGCTTCTTTTGTCCTTAAATAGAAAACGTCCTTAAAACTTTGCGGGTTCGACTCATTTGTCAATTTTGAAAATTTTACGGGAGTCGGAAATCTTCCCGAACGCTCCAAAATATTTTTGGGATACTTTAAATGTACTCGGAAGGCTATAAAACTCACCCGACTCAACTTAACACGAACCGCAAATAAAATTCTCGAAAAATTACATTATCGATAAATCGTCAAAAATTATATGAAATTGGGCATCCCTCGGGATCGTAATCGTCATCGTCCTTCTTAAAACGTCAATCGTAAAAATTATAACCTCGAACATCGGCTCTAACCAAAATACTTATAAATATAGAAATTAAAATTTATTAAAAATTTCAAAAATTAGCGTAATTTAGGGTATCGTTAATGACCTCGATTCTAGGGTGTCACAGTATTAATAATATTACCTTAATTTTCCTTAATTTATTTCAGCTCCTAAAGCCTCCAAAACCTCAAAACCGTAAAACTAGTCAAATTTACGCGTTTTACCGTAAAAGACGTAAAATATACACTTTTAAAAAAAAATCTCAAATTTTGAAATAAACTTTATTAATAAGTCCTAAATGACTAAAACCATCCCGAAAAATATTCATATGACTAATTACCTCATCCGAGAGCTTCAAAAGCTAGTAAATCCTAAAAAAATATACTATTACTATAATACTTATACGTATACGTAAACACCAAAATATCACCATTTCATTTCATAGTCACTAAATGTGAGCTCATGAACATGAAATAACCGTTCCTCGATTTACTTATGAGTACTCTATACTCATAAACGATAACCATACCAACCTCGTTCACACAAAATAAACACGTAAACACACAAATCAAGTAATCACACATAAAATAACCTAAAAATAAGACCAAGTGACGAACCTCAAAACCACGGTTGTCACAACGATGGCTATCTTCCATGACATGGTGGAAGACACTATGGAAGTATTCATGGATGATTTCTCGGTTTATGGCGATTCTTTCTCTGCTTGCCTTGCCAATTTAGAACGTATGCTTAAGCGGTGTGAAGACACTCGCCTTGTTCTTAAATGGGAAAAATGCCATTTCATGGTAAAAGAGGGCATCGTGCTAGGACAAAAGATCTCCAAAGCCGGTCTGGAAGTGGACCGTGCTAAAGTCGATGTTATTTCTAAGTTGCCTCCACTTTCAACCGTGAAGGGTGTGAGAAGTTTCCTTGGTCATGCGGGCTTCTACCGTCGATTCATCAAAGATTTTTCTAAAATCTCTCGCCCGATGACCCACCTCTTGGAAAAAGATACTCCTTTTATCTTTTCCAACAAGTGTATTGAAGCCTTCAACTTGCTTAAGGATAAGCTAACTAAGGCACCCGTCTTGGTTACCCCTAATTGGGAGTTTCCCTTTGAGTTGATGTGCGATGCTAGAGACTTTGCTATTGGAGCGGTTTTGGGACAAAGAGTGAACAAACACTTCCAATCGATCCATTACGCTAGCAAGACAATGACGGGGGCTCAATTGCATTACACGACAACCGAAAAAGAGCTTTTAGCTGTTGTCTATGCCTTTGAAAAGTTCTGTCCCTATCTTATCCTTTCCACCACAATCGTTTATACCGATCATTCCGCGTTGAAGTGCTTGTTAACTAAACAAGATTCCAAACCAAGACTTCTTCGCTGGGTTTTGCTACTTCAAGAATTTAAAATCGAAATTCGTGATAAGAATGGAGCTGAAAACCTAGCCGCGGATCATCTCAGTAGACTTGAGGATCCTTATCAAGGGGAACATCCGAACAAAGAGATCAATGACTCTTTTCCCCTGGAGACCATAATGTCTATCAACTCGACTTCTAATGAAACCCCGTGGTTTGCGGACATTGCAAACTACTTGGCGGGTGGAGTTCTCGTCGACGGGTTAACATCCCAAAAAAAGAAGAAGTTCTTCAAAGACATTAACACTTACTTTTGGGATGACCCGTATCTATTCAAACAATGTGCTGATTTGATTATTCGTCGATGTGTTGATGGACCGGCAGCTTTAGAAATCCTTGACGCTTGCCATAAAGGACCCACCGGTGGTCACTTTGGTCCCAACTACACCGCCAAAAAAGTGTTTGACTCGAGATTTTATTGGCCCACCATTTATCGTGATGCTCATGAGATGGTTAAACGTTGTGATGCTTGCCAAAAACAAGGCAATATCACACATAAAGACGAGATGCCTCAGAATTTCATTCAAGAATGTGAAATCTTTGATGTTTGGGGTATCGACTTTATGGGGCCATTCCCTTCCTCTAAAGGAAACAAATACATCCTTGTAGCCGTTGACTACGTCTCCAAATGGGTTGAAGCCAAAGCTTTACCCACTAATGACGCAAGGGTGGTTTGTAACTTTTTGAAATTGCTGTTCGCTAGATTCGGTGTGCCTCGTGCCATTATTAGTGATCGCGGGACTCATTTTTGCAATGACCAATTCGCAAGAGTCATGGCTAAGTATGGTGTAAATCATCGTCTTTCCACCGCATACCACCCACAAACTAATGGCCAGGTTGAAATATCTAACCGAGGATTAAAGCGAATTCTTGAACGAACCGTGGGAGAGCATCGTGCCTCATGGGCTGATAAACTTGATGATGCTTTGTGGGCTTTTCGTACCTCATACAAGACTCCGATTGGTTGTACACCGTATCGCCTCGTGTACGGGAAAGCGTGCCACCTCCCCATTGAGTTGGAGCACAAGGCTTACTGGGCCTTGAAGTGGGCTAATTTCGATATCAACAAAGCCAGTGACCTACACAAGATCCAACTCAATGAGCTGAATGAACTCCGGAATGAGGCTTATGAAAATTCTTTGATCTATAAGGAAAAGACTAAGCTCATTCACGACTCTAAGATTAAAAACTGAGAGTTCCAAGTTGGAGACAAAGTTTTACTCTTTAACTCTCGGTTGAAAATCTTTTCGGGTAAGCTGAAATCTCGTTGGTCCGGCCCATTCACCATTGCCCAAATTTTTCCATATGGTACTCTCGAGCTCGCTCAACCTAATGGACCTAATTTTAAGGTGAATGTCCAACGAGTGAAGTTTTACTTTGGTGAGGACATCTCTCATGAGATGATTCCATCCCTGACCACGTTCCCCATGAACTAATTTTGGGTCGAGTCAGGCTCGTGACTCGGTTATCAAAAACAAGCGCTCCTCGGGAGGCAGCCCGAGTATCTATCCTTTTCCGTTTTAACCACCTAAGTGTAGGGGGACCTCTATAGGTTGCTTGTGTTTGTGTGGTGATGTGATTACAGGGATGAATGCACTTTTGGAACCTTTGAAGAACCGTGCTCCCGTGTTATCCGAAATCCGGTTCTATCTCTCAACTATCGTGATTCAATTTTCTACATACTCACATTTGAAATTGATCACGTTAGTCGTCTCTTCCTTAACTTGATTTAACCAACGTGCACAATGTCATAAGTATAGGGGAAACTTTTCCCACATGCTTAAACATTGAGGACAATGGTTATCTTAAGTGTAGGGGGACTTCTATCGAAGTTTTAAGTGGACTTTTCCATGAAAATGCCTTCATTTAACCGGAAAATCATCTTTTCAACATTTTTCAAATTTTTTATTAACTTTGGCCATTTAGTCGTAATTTTTAAATCTTTATCGTTGCTTTCATATGTATATATCCCGCAATAAAGTCAAAAATATTAATAAAGTGGTGTAGATAGTTTTGAAATCTTTGACATATTAGGCCCGTTGCGATTATTTTGACTCAACCCAAATAGACTTATCCAAGTTTATTCTAGCTAGTATCCTTAACCATGTAGACCTTAATTGGTCTATTAGGCTAATCATCCACGAGTCTCATTACTTGAGATTTTAAATTGTGGAGAACGAGAAATGATAAAGTCAATTATAA
The DNA here is from genome assembly GCA_025667525.1 of Glebionis coronaria. NCBI lineage: Eukaryota > Viridiplantae > Streptophyta > Magnoliopsida > Asterales > Asteraceae > Glebionis > Glebionis coronaria. The sequence continues at coordinate 172,276,437 of CM046880.1, read as the reverse complement.
GTCGGTGTTCTTGCACAAGATCACTTGGTGTAATTATTTGCCTATTCTCCCATCACTTGCTAATAATTTATCTGCAATAAGTAAGGTCGTACGATTTGAAAAGTTACATAGCTTCTAGCCCAAGATAGTTTAAAAGTTGCTCGGTAATGATTAGAGTTCATAGCCAAGGCATAAATTATGAAGCGGGGCGCGAAGATTGGCGAGTCCGAAAAGGCCCTAACAAGGCATGAGGATTCCATTTTATTGCTGAAGATCCAAAGTGATGTGAAAAGCATTATTCCCAAAATCAATATGAAGGATCAAGACTCACGACGAAAAGCAATCAACTCCCATAAAGATCATGGAGAAGTCTATCCGAAAAGGCCCTAATAAGGTATGAGGATAAATAGATCCATGTCCGAAAAGGAGGCAGATCGTTGTATCTCAAAATCCCAATTAGAGATTGAAGAAATAATCATGAAGTCGTGGTCAACAAAGTTGGAGTACCCCTCAAAAGTCTCCAAATGAAGAAACTCTATTACGAAGAGAAGACCATTATCTCAAGAACATCTCTCAAGATATGAAGTATGAAGTACATGCCAAATATCGGCCCGAGAAAGGTCTCAAATCGTGAACCGAGTTATGCCAAGATATGAACTTTTTGATATCTCGAGAAGCAGTTTTAAGAGATTTTGTCCTTTAGCTAACTATTGATCAAATCGTCCTACTTTGCTTTCAGCCTAAATAAACTATCGAAATAAGTCCAAAAATTCATCTTCATGATCATTCTAAGACAAAAATAAAATATAAGAGATACACCTAGGAATACGGGAGTTTAAGCATATAATTAAGCCATGTGTGTAAGTGTTTGATTTGCTAACTTATAATAACAATGATCTCGTTTTTAAGCTTAGTTTGGGGAACATTAAACTTGAGGATGATAAATCTACGCAACGCCAAAGCCCTAATGTAAGTCCTTGATCTCTTTGCAAGTTATTTCCATATAGCTATTTTCAAGTGAAAATGGTTTTCTATCCTTTTGTTTACTTTAAAGATTTTAATTTCTCTTAGTACTTTAATTTTTGTTTAGTGGTATTCTAATAAGGCCAAGGTTGATTGATTATGAGAAAATTGTAAATTTGCTTTATCACTCAGCATTGCATGAGGGCATGGCAATGGTTAAGTGTAGGGGATTTGATAGGTGTGAAAACACCCATCCTTTTACCAGTTATTTATGGCTAAAACAAGACCAAAACACGTATTTAATGTCATTTGTTTGGAATTATGCGTGGTTTTTGTGTTTATTGTGTTTTCAGAGTCAACCGGATAAATATTGAAGAAAACATGGGATTGCACCGGTTTTATCGAAGAAAAAGACTCAAGACGAAGTCTATTGTCCAAGAGATGCAAAAGATATGAAGTCATTGTGCCTATTTGAAGATTTATCGAAGAAAAGGGCCAAAGATGGAAGATTCATATAAATCGAAGAACTCGAGTCTAAATTAATGAAGAAATATTAACACGAGTTTAATTAATCCCGTGACGACATCGAGAACGACAAATGAATTAAATCGAGTCGAGAAGAAAAAGAAAGAAGGAAGCACCACACATGCACTTCCCAACTCCCTATAAATACCCTCCTAATCACATTCGAAGGGGAGTTAGTTTTTTAGTTTTTAGTTTCACTTTTCATTTTCCTTTCTAGTCTTAGAGAGAGAAAGTTCTCAACTTTCTCTCACTGAGTATTCATCTTTCTTTCTTTTAATCTTTCAAGATTAAACCTTTGTATTGTTGATTTCATTAATCAAATTTAAATTTAAGCTTTTAATCTTTCATCTCTTTTTACCTTTCTTTGATTTTTAGATTAATTTTGGTGCGAATTTCATTTGATCCGTGTTGTTCTTAATGATTTCGTGCTTAAAAAGTTAATCTTTTTATGCTTACTTAAGTTTTCATACGAATAAGCTTTAAGATCTTTGTGCTTATTGGCTTATTTATATGTTTAGTTTATTTACTTTTTAAAAGTTTTCTTAAAAAGTTTATCTTATTATGGTTTGATTTAAAAGTTTGCTTATTTTAAGTTTAGATAAGTTGTTATTTGTGCTATTTAATCCGTTTCATATTAAATTCGTTCTAGTTTTGGTGATTAGCTTATTAAAATAGCTTATTACCTTGCTTAACTTTCGAATCCCTTATAAATCGGAAAGGGTAAAACCCTTTTCCGATTGGTATATTCCGACTATGCACCCCCTTAATTTCGATCGTTAGATCAGAAAAGGGTTTTGTAACATTCCGATTGTGTTGGTTTTGTGAGACATTCCGACGGGCTTATTAGTTAATCATTCCGATTAGCTTAGTGTTTTAGAACTTTCCGATTGTGTTCTTTTATGATATTCCGTTTGGCTTGATTTGGTGGTATTCCGATTGAGTTATGTTTGCACATTCCGATTAGAGATATTCTCCCATATTCCGATTGTGCCAGTTACAACATTCCGATCACCCTCATTTCCCAGCATTCCGATCAGGTTGTATTCCGATCAGCCTTATTTTCCGACCATGCATTCCGATCAGATTCAGATCTTGCATTCCGATGGATTAATTTCTTGTTTTTACAAAGTTTCCAAGTGTTAGTTTTATTAAGTGTTCAAGTATTTATTTTTCTAATATAGTCTTTAAGTTTTCAAGCATTTATTTTTAACTCCTCTTTCTAGTTTAATCTTTAAAACTCTTTTCACTCAACGTCATTTAAATTTATTTACTATTAGCTTAAAATAGATAACAAACCAACCCCTTTTTAGTAACCAAGAACAAACTATTCCACTTTGAACCGTGATAAATTCGAGAAGATACCGAGATTAAATCTTGAACCAATACAAAATCAAAGTATCAATAGGGAAAACTATTTATGCCACATTTTATTTAGTGAAGAAATTGATCACGTAAAAAATCGTTTCACATTCAAAAAATGGTTTTGTGTTAGTGGGCCTACTAACAAAACTATATGTCCATACTTGAAGAAATGATGGCTCACCATTGCGAAGGGATAGGATACCTAATTACATTAGTGTAATAATCAAGCATCGAACCAGCAAGGATTTGTTGTAAGAAATGATGGCTCACCATTGCCCAATCAGCGTAAACGTGTCTAAATGTCCACATTAAATCCACCCATATATTAAGGTGTTGTGTATGCCAAAAATATGCATATTCATAACAAAATTGTTATAGATTAGAAAAACTAACTATGAACATTTGATTAACTTACAAAATCTCGCCAGAACTTCACACCAACTGCAATGTCTCAATGTCCCCAAGGAAACCGATACTCTGGCGGGTCTTGCAAATTAAGTTATTGTGCTACAGATAGGGGAACTCTTACAGTCTGCATGGTACGGTCCTGCTCTCTGGAATGATTTTAACTACAACCATCATGAGGTAAGACTATGCTAAGTTAATTATAACTAATAATGGTGCAAAAAGATACAGAATACTCATACCTCGACAAACGATTGGAGTGCAAGTAATTCTTAGACACCACGCAATTTAGCTTACCTGATACATCCTGACTTACTATCATACACATCTATTGAATATAACTCAAAAATTCAGGTGGACTAATAACACAATCTTCTTGATTTTCTTGTTATACTTTTATTGGCGTCTGGGGTAATGTTTGGTAGGTTATTAATAGGTGCAATTAAAGACATTGCCAACCTCTTCATCCTCTTCCTTCTTACTTTAAATCGTATCAACATGTAAAATAAATTTAATCGTATCAACATGTAAATAAATTGAATTGTATCAACATGTAAACACAAAACAAAATAATGGTTATGTAAAAATTCAATGGTAACCTAGCTTAACTTATTTAGTCAGAACCGTTCCTTTTTTATAGTCAAAATCCTTAAACACATCAACAAGTTTTTGATCAACCACTTGTTGTTTCTCAAGCTTATATGGATTTATATTGATAACTGATACTCTGTCAACATCTTTCAACTTATAATCAGTGGTTGCTTTTGTAGAATTATTCCCTAAACTGATGTGTCCACCATAGATTTTGCTCCAACGTGTCTTCAGATATCAAACGATGACGGCTTTAAGTAAAATCATACAAACGCTTAAGCAAAACTCACAACACATATCGCACTAACCTAAAATTAGTTGTCAGGCAGTTACGCCTAAATAGCACCTTGTACTCATTTCATTCTAAACTTATTATTCAAACATATACTTGTAACAATATTTTAACATATAACATTAATAAGGTACGAGGATCTAATTTCAAAGATACCCACAATATTAAACAACGAAATAAGCTCAGTATGTTTTTGGGCGGAATAAATACTGATATAGCTATGATGGTTAGAATGTTTAAGCCCCAAACACTAGCTGATACTTATTGCTTAGAAAACCTACAATAAGTTATTAATGAGTCAAGAGCTAAATCCAAATCAGTATACTCAAAACCAGTGTATTCAGGGTATACAGCTAATAGTACTAGTTATTGTTTTACCCATATATTATCACTTCACCATTGTAGATCTGAGAAATAAGTAAGAAAATAGATGGAAAATAGATGAAGGTTTAGAAAGAGAAAGTAGAGAGAGAATGGTTGGAAACTTGTGTGATATTAGATTATATAGAGAGAAAAATAATGAACCAACACCCTCCTAACATGCTAGGAGGGGAGTATTTATAGCCTTGTCTTGCATGTAGACTAATGGGCAATTATAGATGGGTCAGGCTTTCCTTTTGAGCTTTAAGTCCTTAAACATGAACATTATAGCTTAAAGTTAAGCCCGTAAAACCTGACTAACCTACTACATATTACAACATTCTAATATACGATACACAATAAACCTATGGCCGAGTATTCTTTTTTGACTCGATATTTTGAGGCTAACAATCTCCCCTAATGAGAGGTCATTCATCTACGAATTTGGTGATTTATAGAGATTACTAATCTTTCCATAAATGAGTCAGGAACGTGTAATAATAGTTTCTTCCTTCATATTGTGATCTTTGAGCCTTTGTCGTTTTCTTTCGACTTGGTCTTAATCTCGAGATCTTCAAATCTTTGACCAAGTCATTCTTTATGATACAATATTTTGAGACAAACATCTCACTCACTAAGAGGTCATTCCTCTATGACATGCAAATATTTATGGAGATAATTAATCTTTAGTATCAAGATCTTTAAAATGACTGCTTCATTCTTGTTGGTCACCATCCTTGACTTGTCTTTGCCATCTTGCGATCTTGTGTCTTCATCCACATGCTCACACTATGCTCCATGTTGAAAGCTTGCTAACATCTCCTTCGAATAGAGGTCATTCCTCTACATTTATTGTAAAGGAAGATTTTGATCATCAGATTTGTGGAAGTCTTTAGATTTCTTGATTGTTGAAAATGTCTTTGGGCATGAGTTTATGGTTTTTGAATATTCGACTTTGTTGAGTACACCGTAACGCCACCTTCTCGAGACAAAAAGACACAGACTAAATGGCTTTGATATTCGTCTTGAATCACAAATGTTTTACCTCTGGTCGGTGAAGACCGTTAGACGATATTAAATATCGTACATGTGATTAGGTAGAATCAATTAAGAATCTCCTTGACATGGTTTCACGGTTGTATTAGCCGTTCTCTTTACGATACCGTCTCAAAGGAATACTGCAAACATAAAGAGTGAATCAATTGGATAAATATCCGCATGATTAAAGTCGTTAATTCAAATTCCAGGAACAAGTTTGATTCATAAAGAATCATACCATTGTTTCTTTCCATTTGACACAAGTTTGATTCATGAAGAATCTCACAAGTCACCTACTGTAGCACTGTTTAAGGTTGACGCGATAAGGTTTTCTATTCATCACTGTGAATACTAATGAGGATCACTCTGAATGTTCTGGCAAGGCCATAAAGATATTGCATAGAAACCTGAAATGAGTTTGAATCAATTATGAATCAAACCACTGTTGCTTTTTATTTTTGCACATGTTTAATTCATAAAGAATCTTACACATGACCTACGGCAGTGTTGTTTGATGTGAACACCGGAAGGATTTCCACTCATCATTGTGAATATTGAGTAGTATCACTCTGAGTATTTAATACTAGGATTTTTAAAGGCAAATCTTATTTAAGCAATGATTGTTCGTTTTCCTCGACTCACTCGAATTGATCTCAAATTAATGTGGACTTAATTTATTTTTGGTAAAATATATTTTTGGTGTTTTAAACTAAAAAAACTATTTAATAATAAAAACTTTTTAATCTAATTTTGAAAATCTAATTTAAACTAACTTAATAAAGAAAGCTAAATTAAAAACCTTTTAATTAAATTTACTTAAAACTAAATCAATTTAAAACTATTTTAAAAATTAAAATTTAAATAAAACTTGAAACTAATTTTTAATCTATAAAAACTATTTTTAATCAAAACTAACTTATATTAAATAAAATTTAAACTAAATTTTAAAAACATTCAAGTAATTTAAATAAAATATTTTTTATCTTTTTTATATTTTTATCTTTTTTATATTTTTATCTTTTTTCTATTTTTTATAAAAACTGAATTAAAGAAAAACTATTAAAATACTTTTAATTAAGATTTAACAAAACTTAAAAACTAATTAAACTATTTAATTAAAACTGCCAATTTGAAATTAACCTATATTAAATACTAGATGCAGAATAATACACAAATGAGGTGCTAGAGTAGATGGGTATGGCGTAGGACAAGCAGACGGAAGGTCTGGGGTTTGAGACCCTATGGAGACGAAACTTGCTTAATATATTTTTTTAGACTTTTATTTTTGGAATTTATAACCCTCAGACCAATTGTGTCTGAAACTTGCAGTAATAAACTCTCAATATCAGCAACTAAATAAGCTAAACAATAAGCAGATTAACGCAAAATAAGCCAAATAAGCAGTTTAGGAAGCTGGAAACTAAAAAGCAAGTAAACAAACGAAACCAATAAGCAAATAATCAAATTATAACAAATCCTAAATAAGCACATAATACTAATAAGCAGGCTAGCAAAAGAAGCAAAATAAAACAAAAACGAAATAAGCATTCAACACAAAAACGAAAAAGCAGTTATAAACCTTTTTAAACTCAACTTGAACCAAAATCAATTTTGCAGATTCCAAACACAACTTAAACAAGCTAAATCAATACTCAAACCAAATATTTTGAACAAAATAAGCAAATCCAAATCAAACTAACAAAACTGTAAATCGAAATAAGCAATAGCATAAGCAGTCCCAAACACTAGCAACAAAAACTTAATCAAGCAAATCTAACAAACTAATTAAACTAAAAGCAGATCCAACATAAATAAACTATCAAACAAATAAGCAGATAAACAGTAACTTATTAAAACTAAAACAAGAAAATTAAAAAGGGATTGAGAACCTTGAGATGATTTCGTTGAGCCGAAGGGTGGTGCTGAGTCAAACACCAACACCTTAAATCATCAACTTCAACAACTTTCGATCCATCAAAATCAAACCGAACGAATCATCTACAGTAGCTTTTCGAACAGTAATTTTTTCTATTTTCCAGTGGGGAAAATATCTTTCACCTTCTTTTTATTTCTTATTTTTTTTTATATCAATGATAATAAGAACGAACAGTATCACAGAGACATATTCAAGATGAAAAATAAATTGAGACTTGACAAAAAATAAAATGGAGACGAGATTTAATTAAAAAGTAACTTTTCATTAATCATAAAAAATTACAATAACTGGAAATAAAAAATTACATTAAACCCTAAAACTAATTTTGCAGAAAAATTAAAATAAAAGAAAAGTGCTAAAATTACACAATGATTTTTGGGGGTATTATAGGAGAAACCCTGAAAACCCTCTTGGTGGCTTAATGAATAAGCAATTAATCTTGGTCGCTAAATCCATCATTTTGCATTCTCTTTCTTCTCTTCATCAATCCAACGGTAGAAAACGATCCTTGTGAGCCACAGATTGCCAGGATGGCATTTTTTGTGCATCTTGTGTTTGTTGAGTGCTGAGGTGGAGGATTTATATTGGTGGATGGGTATTGGTGATTTGTTTTCACCAATCAAAACAAAGGATGCTGCCACGTCGGATAGGATTAAGGACCATAGTTGGTGTTATCTCCGAAAACTATGGGGATTTATTTCCCATCCATGTGAATTACACGGATTTAACAAAAGCCCTAATTTTCTTTGGAAATTTTTGATATAGGGTTAATTAGGGTTTGGGGTTGGCTGTGTAAAAAATGGGAGAGAAAGAGTTGGGTGAAACTCTTTTCTTGTTTTCATCGAATGGGAGGTAAGTGAATAAATGGGTGATTTATTTATTAAGTGTGGTGAGTGGGGTAAGTATAAAACACGTGTGGTGAGGGTGAGTTGTTTTATTCGTGTGGATAAAGGTTACGTGTGAGGGAGTGAATGTTGTGTGTTGACTTTGACTAGCAAAGTTATTCATCGTGCCAAATCAAACAGCCAAAAGGGCTTGTGGCCCAAACTCTTTCCATCCGTCCCTTTCTTAATTCACAAATAAGCCTGGGAGCCCAATTTGAACATTCCATCCGTTTATCATGAATAACATTGATAAATGGGCTTTTTGTCCCATTTTTAAAATATCTTGAATATCTTATTGGGCCTTTGGGCCCATTACCCAAATATGGGACCCACAAAGCTCAAATATATTCAAAAAGATTTAATCCGCTAAAATCGAGCTCGATTTCAGCTTTGTTGATTTTTCTTTAATCTTGTGACGGTTTTAGCCGGTTTTCGTGAACATGGCACACTTTTGATCTTTTGACTTTGTCTTCGTCTCTTTTTGGACTTTTCTTCAACATTTGGCCGTGAAATCCCGTGTTTTCTCTTCTTTTGATCATTTGTACCTATTTTAACACAAAAACACAAAACCACGCGTAATTCCGACCTTTACGATATTATACACATCATTAGGTATTGTTTTTCCTTGATTTTAGTGGCAAAAGGATATGTGTTTACACACTTATTAACTCCCCTACACTTGACCATTCCAATGACCCCATGCAATGCATTATTTTAAAGCATAAGGTTACATTTTTCTCAGTAATAACCCATCTTGGCCTTTATTACTACTACGTCAAAAAGATAAAAACTTAAAAGGAAACAAAAGTTTTAACAATTTATTAACTTGGAAATTATTTATTGGAAGAAACTTGTAAAGAAATCTAAGACTTGAATTAGGGCTTTGGTGTTATGAATATTAATCACCCTCAAGTTTCACATTCCCCATACCAAGCTTAAAAACGAGATCATTGTTTACCATAAGTCCTTAAGATAAAACCACTTATATAAGACAATTGTGTAATACTCTTTCTCCAATTCCTACGTTGTATCTCTAGATTTTATTGATTTTCATTCACCCGTAAGCTCATTTGACTTATTTGATAATTATTAGTCCAAAAATGAAGGCCAAACGGTGCAAACCCAACACTCAAAACCTAACCTCGTCCTCAAAAACGTTGTCACTAAAGTAATTCCACATCAAGGATGATTTAACACGATTTGGGGAATAAATTCCCGGACCCAAGATTTGGCCAAATAGTACTACTTATTAATTATTCCCCCAAAGTCATGTAGACTTTATGTGGAGTTTAGCAAGTTCACATCATATACCCTTATGCTCTTTAAGATGTGAAATGCTCCCCGTCTATTGTCCACGCCCTAAGGCTCCTTGAATGATAAACGAGGGAATTGATTCTTTGATCAATTTTTATTCAACACATACCATGCCATACACCCTAAGGCTCTAATGACAAGGTTCGTGCTACATGCCCCACACCCTAAGGCTCCTTGAGGTCATGTTTTAATCTTATTCTTTCTTTATTTATGATATATATAGTAGGCTAAATTCCGTGGTCCCATGGTTTGAATACCTCCTACTTAGTGGTTATGAGCCACCTTAGTCGGAAGTCCACAACAATGGCACCGTCAATGTGTTCATGCTTTAATTACAAGGAGAATAAAGATTTGGCTAAGAGTTAAGATATCGAATCGACACCGCAAAAATCCTCATTTATTAAGCAATAAAAAATACAAGCGGGAAGAAAGAGCCACAAAAACTCATATAAGCAAAAATTAACCCTTAAACTTATTATTAACTCTATCATCTCTCGTTCTCCATAATTTAAAATCTCAAGGAATGAGACTTGTGGATGCTTAGCCTAATAAACAAATTAAGGTCCATATAGTTAAGGATACTAGCTAGAGTGAACATGGATAAGTAAACTCGGGTTGAGTCAAAATATTCACGACGGGCCTAATATATCAAAGACATCTAAACTTGTTAAAACCATTTTATTCATTTATTTTTTTATTTACTTTATTCTTGAAATGAAAAATATAAATAAGATGCGAGGACAAAAGGAAAGAAAATAAAAGAAAAAAAAACTAATAGGCCAAAATAGATCAAAAATTATAAAAACGTTGAATTTTTTTTTAAAAATTTTCCGGTTAAATGGGGTGAAATTCATGGAAAAGTCCACTAAAATTTCGATAGAAATCCCCCCTACACTTAATATAAACATTGTCCTCAATGTTTAAGCATGTGGGAGAATTAACTCCCCTACACTTAGGACATTGAGTACGTTGTTTAAAATCGAGCTAAGGAAGGGACAACTAAAGTGATTTGTTTTATTTATATACAAGATTGAATTACAATAGCAAAAACTTATTGAAGCAACCGGGTACACGGGAAACACGGGAACACGGGTCTCGTCAAAAGTACCAAAAGTGGATCATCAAAGCACATGTTCCTGCACACAACATCACAACACAAACAACCTACTTGGCTCCCCCCTACACTTATTGGTTCAAAAATGGGTGAAGGCGAAAAAGGGTAAAAAGGGTGGAAAAGGTAAAAATCTAACCTAGTTAAACGATGCTTGATTTTTCATCACGAGTCTCTAGCTCGACTCGAATTCCCGAATGTCATCATTCAAATGGGAAAATCATGGAAAAACCAAGATTTCCAAGGGAGGAAAATCTCTCCATGATAAAGGTGAAAAAAAGTCATACAAGGCATACCCCATGAAAATCCACCCGGGTCAAACACATAATTTCCATCACAAAAGGAAATAAACCCCGAGGTGGTACGCAAGTCAAAGAAAAGTGGGGTATCCTTAGGCAACGATCTCTTAAATGAAAGGGTAGTATGGTGATAAAGCAATGAAAGCACAAAAGTCTCTATTCCGGGATCAAACACCGGTTCCTTAACGGGAAAATAGCAAGAGGTGTCGACATTTAAGCTTAAAATGTCGTCAAAATCCAAAGTGGGAAGGTCATCCTCTTCCAAGATCGATGTGAAAACATAAGTATCATCGGAGTCATAGGAAAACTCATCCTCGTGAGGAAAATAGGAGTTTAGAAAGTTATCTAAATCCTCCTCAAATGGAATATCCTCTAAAATAGGGGCAACCTCTAGAGGTGGAGGATCCTCCTCAAAAGTCGTAACCCCCAATTTAGGAATATAAGAGTCAAAGGGAGACTCAAGAATGGGAGAATCACTCATAGAGATAATAGGATCATTAGGCTCACTAGATGTTTCGTCAAAACCCAAAGAAATGAGATCACTTAAAGAAGTGTCGTCACTAACATTAGCTTCTTCATTTTCTTCAAAAAGTGGATTATCATTTGACATTTGAAAAAGTGGGTTTGAATGTACCACAAAATCATTAATGTTAAACTTTTTAGTTTCAAACGGATTGATAAAACTTTCTTCATTATCAAAATTAAGCACATCAATCATATTGATCGATTCTTTTTCATTTTATTTATTCACCATTTTCCCCATTTTAAACACTTGTTGATCATTCCCAACCCTAAGAATTAATTCCCCTTCGGCTACATCAACTAAAGCTTTTCTGGTTCTTAAGAACGGTCTACCAAGTATTAACGGAATACGAGGATCCCTCTCATAGTCGACTACAACAAAGTCCACGGGAAAAGTGAAGGTACCAACTCGAACAAAAACGTCTTCGGCAATACCAACGGAGTATGCGAGAGTTCGATTAGCTAACTCGAGAGTCATACGAGTCGGTACAAGGTCGGGTAATGATAATCGTTTCCATACCGAAAGTGGCATAAGATTGATGCTAGGGCCGAGATCCGCTAAAGCCATACAATCATCGATTTGAGGGAACGAGCAAGGTAACACAAATCATCCGGGATCTCCTAGCTTTTCGGGAAGCTCCTTGAGAAGAACCGCGGAACAATTCTCATTTAAACGAGTACTAACGAGCTCAACCATTTTTTCTTTCTTATTAAGCAAATCTTTAAACATTTTGACAAATTTTGGCATTTGAGCAAGTGCTTCAATAAGACTAATGTTAACATTAACATTGGAAATCATTTACAAAAAGTTAGAGACATGAACGTCATCTTTGGTGAGCACTTTAGCCTTGTCTAACCTAGAGGGATAAAGGATGTTAGGCTTAGACTTTGAAGGTTGAGAAGGAGAAGGACTCCCTTATTGAACAACCATAGGGATAGGCTCATTAGGAAATGGATCACTAGTACTAGGAGTGGTAGTGGGAGGGATCACCGGAGGGGGAGTAGGATTACTCATTATGACCTACGGGCCTTGTCTCTCCTTTATGGGCGAAGAGATGGAAGGTCCTACTAAAGTGGATCCACTTCGAGTATTGATAGCACTCACATTAGCACGAGGGTTAATCTCGGTATGGATGGTAAGGCTCCTTGGGGTCTAAGGGCTTGAATCATTGTCAAAAATCTCTTATAGTTGGACTCTTGCATTTGTCTAGTAGATTCTTGCATTGCTTTCATGATTTTCTCATGTTCGGTCAATTTTTGTAGAACCAAGTCCATTTGAGGGTTTTGTATGTTCATTTGATTAAACCCTTGATTAGGAAAACCTTGGTTTTGATATTGAGGTTGAAAACCGTTGTTATTATAAAAACCTTGGTTATTATTTTGAAACCCTTGATTTTGACCATTAAAATTCCCTTTATTTGCATTCCCTTGAAAATTACCCATTTGAGGACGTTGGTTCCTATTTTGGTATTGGGTATTTTGGGCGGGTGGGGCTGGTCTTTGCGGTGCTACAAAACTCGGGGGAGCCAAATAATTAGTACTCTTGTAAGACAAATGGTTAACATCAACATTTTGCTTAAATGGAACCCTTTCATTAGCATTAAAAGCACAAACTTGTTGTTGTTGATTATTGTAAACCTTGTCACATTTAAAATATGAATGTGGTCCACCACAAGTCTCACACGTTTCACTAGTTTCTTTCAAGGCATTCACTTGACCCTTGAGGGCTTGGGTTTGTAAAGCAATTTTTTCAACAAGCGAAGTGAGTTTACCGATTTTCTTGTCACTCTCACTAGAACTAGCACTTACCAAAGTGGCCCTAACACTCTTGGTTTGTACTTTAGCCTTGTTTTCAATTATGGCCCAAGCCTCGTTCATGGTTTTCACAAGAATATTGCCCGCCGCGGCACTATTAAGTGAGTCTTGGTCATTTAGAGTCAAACCATTGTAAAACATATTTATTTGATGCACTTTAGTGAAACCGTGTTGTGGAAATTTTCTCAAAAGTTCTTTAAATCGATCCCAAGACTCACTAAACGTTTCCCCATATTGTTGCTCAAAGGTGATTATTTCATTCCTTAAAGAAGTGGTCCGTGATGGTGGGAAAAAGTAGTTTATGAACTTGGTCTCTAAGTCGATCCATGTGGTAATACTTTGGGGTGGTTCCTTATCAAGCCAATTCCAGGCTTGTCCCTCGAGGGAAAAAGGAAAGAGTTGTAAGCGAATGGACTCTTGTGACACCCTATTGTATTTCACTGTATTAGCCAATTGTATGAAACGTTTGATATGAGCGTGTGGATCATCATTAGTACGGCCTAAAAATGGTGTAGAGGAAAGCATTTGAATAAAACCCGTTTTATGTTCAAAATGATTAGCTCCAATATCCGGCACCACAAGCGCGTCATCGTTTCCTTCAACGTGAGATTGTAGAATCTCAATCATTGGTCGATTATCCGTTGCCATTGTATTGTCGAAAGCTCGATTCTCGGGATCGGCTTGAATGACGGTCTTTTTGTTTTTCTTCTTCTTCTTTTAGGAAGAATTAGAAATTTTTGGTACACCACTTGGTATGTGTGCACGCGCACGAGTGCGCATACAACTTAACACAAGGAATGAGGTAGGTGACCTCGGTCGACATTGAGAGGAAAAGGATTTTCCCTCTCGAGGTGCAATAGTAAAAAGCTACAAAAATATATACTTAATACTAATTGAGTTGGCAAACCAATAATCGGTCGTCCCTCTCAATATACGCACAAGCAAGCGGGGAAACGAGGTGGCACAAAGCACTTAAAAACCTTTTCCTTAGACGGCCTTTTATAGCGCGTCGCCTTATACCCACCTTATAGTTTGTATATATCGAGTTTAAACGTCTTACTAATATTTATCTATTTTGCCCTTTTATTTCGTTAAGGATGCGAATACAATAGTTAGGTGATGAAATCCCAACTAAGGCTTATTTGAAAAGTAGGTAAATAAATATTCTACGTAATATAATAAATGAAAAATCTTTTTGTATTTATTAGAACAATATATATTCACAATAAAAACGAAAGAAATCGAAATAAGAACAATAAAAATAATACGTAATATTTTTGGTGTAATACTTTTAGGAAAAAGTATTACTTTTTGATTTTTTAATTTTTTTGGTGCAAATCTTAGGAAAGAATTTGCTTTTGTTGATTTTTTAATTTTTTTGTATTTTTGATATTTGTGCAAGAAAGTTAACGTTCAAAATGAACGGATCCCAAAATCCAAACGTCTTCACGAAAAATCGTCAATCGTACGAGCGAAGCGGCAGCGGCGCCATTTTAATACTAGGATTTTTAAAGGCAAATCTTATTTAAGCAATGATTGTTCGTTTTCCTCGACTCACTCGAATTGATCTCAAATTAACGTGGACTTAATTTGTTTTTGGTAAAATATATTTTTGGTGTTTAAAACTAAAAAAAAACTATTTTATAATAAAAACTTTTTAATCTAATTTTGAAAATCTAATTTAAACTAATTTAATAAAGAAAGCTAAATTAAAAACCTTTTAATTAAATTTACTTAAAACTTAATCAATTTAAAGCTATTTTAAAAATTAAAATATAAATAAAACTTGAAACTAATTTTTAATCTATAAAAACTGTTTTTAATCAAAACTAACTTATATTAAATAAAATTTAAACTAAATTCAAAAAACATTCAAGTAATTTAAATAAAATAATTTTTATCTTTTTTATATTTTTTATAAAAACTGAATTAAAGAAAAACTATTAAAATACTTTTAATTTAGATTTAACAAAACTTAAAAACTAATTAAACTATTTAATTAAAACTGCCAATTTGAAATTAACCTATATTAAATACTAGATGCATAATAATACACAAATGAGGTGCTAGAGTAGATGGTTATGGCGTAGGACAAGCAGACGGAAGGTCTAGGGTTTGAGACCCTATGGAGACGAAACTTGCTTATTATATTTTTTTTAGACTTTTATTTTTGGAATTTATAACCCTCAGACCAATTGTGTCTGAAACTTGCAGTAATAAACTCTCAATATCAGCAACTAAATAAGCTAAAAAATAAGCACATTAACGCAAAATAAGCCAAATAAGCAGTTTAGGAAGCTGAAAACTAAAAAGCAAGTAAACAAATGAAACCAATAAGCCAATAATCAAATTATAACAAATCCTAAATAAGCGCATAATACTAATAAGCAGGCTAGCAAAATAAGCAAAATAAAACAAAAACGAAATAAGCATTCAAAACAAAAACGAAAAAGCAGTTATAAACCTTTTTAAACTCAACTTGAACCAAAATCAATTTAGCAGATTCCAAACACAACTTAAACAAACTAAATCAATACTCAAACCAAATATTTTAAACAAAATAAGCAGATCCAAATCAAACTAACAAAACTGTAAATCAAAATAAGCAATAACATAAGCAGTCCCAAACATTAGCAACAAAAACTTAATCAAGCAAATCTAACAAACTAAATAAACTAAAAGCAGATCCAACATAAATAAACTATCAAAGAAATAAGCAGATAAAAAGTAACTTATTAAAACTAAAACAAGAAAATTAAATAGAGATTGAGAACCTTGAGATGATTTCGTTGAGCCGAAGGGTGGTGCTGAACCCCCTTTGTCACCGAGTCAAACACCAACACCTTAAATCATCAACTTCGACAACTTTCGATCCATCAAAATCAAACCGAACGAACCATCTACAGTAGCTTTTCGAACAATAATTTTTTCTATTTTCCAGTGGGGAAAATATCTTTCACCTTCTTTTTATTTCTTTTTTTTATATCAATAATAGTAAGAACGAACAGTATCAAAAAAGAGACATATTCAAGACGAAAAATAAATTGAGACTTGACAAAAAATGAAATGGAGACGAGATTTAATTAAAAAATAACTTTTCATTAATCATAAAAAAATTACAATAACTGGAAATTAAAAATTACATTAAACCCTAAAACTAATTTTGCAGAAAAATTAAAATAAATGAAAAGTGCTAAAATTACACAATGATTTTTGGGGGTTTTTATAGGAGAAACCCTGAAAACCCTCTTGGTGGCTTAATGAATAAGCAATCAATCTTGGCCGCTAAATCCATCATTTTGCATTCTCTTTCTTCTCTTCATCAATCCAACGGTAGAAAACGATCCTTGCGAGCCACGGATTGCCAGGATGGCATTTTTTGTGCATCTTTTGTTTCTTGAGTGCTGAGGTGGAGGATTTATATTAGTGGATGGGTATTGGTGATTTGTTTTCACCAATCAAAACGAAGGATGCTGCCACGTCGGATAGGATTGAGGACCACAGTCGGTGTTATCTCAGAAAACTATGGGGATTTATTTCCCAGTCGTGTGAATTACACGGATTTGACAAAAGCCCTAATTTTTCTTTGGTAATTTTTGATATAGGGTTAATTAGGGTTTGGGGTTGGTTGTGTAAAAAATGGGAGAGAAAGAGTTGGGTAAAACTCTTTTCTTGTTTTCATCGAATGGGAGGTGGGTAAATAAATGGGTGATTTATTTATTAAGTGTGGTGAGTGGGGTGAGTATAAAACACGTGTGGTGAGGGTGAGTTGTTTTATTCGTGTGGATAAAGGTTACGTGTGAGGGAGTGAATGTTGTGTGTTGACTTTGACTAGCAAAGTTATTCATCCGTGCCAAATCAAACAGCCAAAAGGGCTTGTGGCCCAAACTCTTTCCATCCGTCCCTTTCTTAATTCACAAATGGGCTTGGGAGCCCAATTTGAACATTCCATCCGTTTATCATGAATAACATTGATAAATGGGCTTTTTGGCACATTTTTAAAATATCTTGAATATCTTATTGGGCCTTTGGGCCCATTACCCAAATATGGGACCCACAAAGCTCAAATATCTTCAAAAAGATTTAATCCTCTAAAATCGAGCTCGATTTTGGCGGTTTTAGCCGATTTTCGTGAACATGGCACACTTTTGATCTTTTGACTTTGTCTTCGTCTCTTTTTGGACTTTTCTTCAACATTTGGCCGTGAAATCCCATGTTTTCTCTTCTTTTGATCATTTGTACCTATTTTAACACAAAAACACAAAACCACGCATAATTCCGACTTTTACGATGTTAAACACGTGATTAGGTCTTGTTTTTCCTTGATTTTAGTGGCAAAAGGATAAGTGTTTACACACTTATTAGTATTCTAGCAATAGCACAAGGATATAGCGTAGGACTCTCTTCTTCGTCATGTAGTGTGTCCTAATGAGATTTGATTGATCTGTAGGCTCTATTCTTGATTTATGCACTTTTAGTGGTCGGAGGCTAGAGCAGATGTCACCTATTCATTATCAACAATATCCGAGTGAGAAAGATAATAGAAGTTGTAACACCCACCAAGGCGGAATATGGGGCGCGAGCTATGGATATCGTCATAACAATAGCGTGTCTATAGAGAGAACTAAATGAAATTGAAATATCATAAATGGTGACACAAATGTCATGACAATATCTCAACAAATGCAGGAGTCTAGGTAAGTAGGTAAAAGTCCCACCTCTTACCAAAGACAACAAATAAAAACAAACATCAACACATAGGTTTTAATAGTATCACTTATTAAACAAACAAAAATAAACTAAGAAGGAACGAGGATCTCCTTCTATATGCATTCGTACGCGTCTCCAATCCCAACCACTTATGTTCTCATGCTTAACCACATTATTACCTGAAAGAGACACTAAAACGCGTCAACAATATTGTTGGTGAGAGTCATAGGTTTAGACTCCAACGCCAAAACATATACATTTCAATACATTTGCTGTGAATAACAACATTCTATAACATATAAGAAATTTTGCACATTTGGACAATGTATACTAACATGCAAAACTATTTAGTACTTAGCGCTTATTCATTCCGTCCTAGGCTCCAAGCCTTTCCTACCTTCCTTCCTTCCATGGAATATTAGGCGCCCATACACCTAACAACCAAACCCTAAGACCCAGTCTTGACCCCAAGGCCCTGCCTTGTTGTAAAACCCACATGCTTTTACCATGAACAGTACACTTAGTAAACGTATGTACACATTAAAACTTTAATTTTATAGCACGAACACGTGTCACGATTATTAATTACAGAAGTTATGTACGCGTTATTACACGATAAGTATTAAGTACGTGATAGTACACGATAATTATTAACAATAATAATTATAATCACAAACATGAAATTACGAACGTAAAAATCACGAACATGTAATTACGTACTTATTTAATATTATACGATTAATATCGTTACGTATATGTATTTATCTATGACACGAACATTTAATTATAATATAACACGAACATATGCGTACGTAAAATATTTGACACGGGAAAAACTTTGGGTTTCCCCTTGTGGGCCCCACAAGCCGCGGACACAAAAGGGACAAGAGGGCCAAGCCCACTTTTGGTTTTATTAAAATAAACAAATAAGGAAAATACATTTTCATTTGTCAGAGTTTTTCTAAAAATCACAAACCCTAGCCTCACTTTTGTTCTCCCTTTGGCCGCCGGATACAACACCACCACCAAGGGGTGTTTGTTGATTTTGGTTGATTAAATTCAAGTGACTGTGTTCAAGTTATTGTGTTCCGTTCGTTTCACGCATTCGTTAATCCGTTATCCTTTTCTTTTGATTATTTTATTTAATCAAGAACATATAATCATGGGGTTTTATTAGAACAAGTAATTAATCATGTCATTTAATCATGGGGGAAAAATAAAAGATGGGTTTTGTTGGTTTGGTTCGGCTGACGCAAGAAAATCGAGAGCCGAAGCTCTCGGTGGTCTTCGAATCAGCACCAACCGAGACCCCATGGTCTCGATGTGGGTTGTGTGGTCTCGGCAGCAAGGAACCAAGGGACCCCGACTTGATTCGAGGTACCGTTTGGTTTGTTTCGGTCTCGACAGCAGCAAGAAACACCACCGGTCCAAGACCGGTGGCTGTTTTGGGTCAAGCAGGGGGAACGCAGGTAGCGGCAAGGGAACCACCGACTAACTGCCGGTGGGAACCTTGTTGGGTCAGTGGCTAGCCGAGACAAACCGGGGGAACAACCAGCTTAAGTCGGTGGAGTTTTTACAAGAACAGTGGCAACCGGCTGAGCCGGTTAGCCACTGTTAAGGGGGTGTTTGGTTGGTCCGGTTCAAGGATGAAGTCGGTCCGGTTCACGATGGGTCTAAATTAAAACACGGGTCCGGTTCATGACTAACTTTTACAAGTATTAATATTTTTTACAAGTATATTATTTTTAACAAGAAATTAAATTAATTAATCATGACTAATAATTAATTTAATTAGTCATGGACTTAGGTTAATATTATTTATGAAATAATACATGTTTTAACCTAAGTATTTTATTTATTTAATTTAGACTATAGTATTAATTAATTATTTAGACCTGGAATATAATTAATTAATAAACATGACTTAGATTATAATTAATATAATATTAATACATGTTTAACCTAAGTATTTTATACACCTTAATTTAATTAAATCATGCTTATATTTAATTAAATCATATAACCTATAGTTTATTTAATTAAGATGATATTATTAAAAAACTATACTAATAATCACATGACTTATGATATTTAACTAGTAAACTTATGCTTACATTATTATCTTATTAATTCAGCTTATTTCTAAATATTGAAACCTTCTATTTCTGGAAACTAACTATTTTTGGAAACTTTCTATTTTTAGAAACTAGTCTATTTTTAGAAGTTAATCTATTTTTGGAAACTTTCGATTTTTGGAAACTTTTTATTTTGGAAACTTTCTATTTTAGGAAACTTGTTATTTTTAGAAAGTTACTTATTATTATACAACAAGTATAATAATACAAGAACCACATGTAATACTTAATCAGAATACATAGTATACATGATAAACATAGCATAACCATAAAATCAGTAAAACAAGATAAGAACATATAAAACAAGCTAAGACACGATATAATCAGTACATACTCAGTAAACAGATACATATACATGTCCCCTATTTATGCAACATTAGTGAGAGCGGAGTAGGGCTTTCATTCTTTCGTCTTCTTCGTTCACTGGACATAAGGTACAGATTTCCCGTCCCTTCAGTATGGACATTTGATAACTTGGTTTTAGTTAGGAAAATTGTTCGTTGAAATCGGTCTAATCGAATTGATCTGGTTAACTATGCGACTCAGTCGTTCTTTGGTGAAACAAAAGTTGTGTCGTTGTAGTATTAAAAATGTGCAAGACTTTAAAGTAAAATGACGTTAAAGTAAATCTAACTCTAACTTAAAATAAATGGCGAGTATTTAAAAGCGTGACGGAAATTAAAAGGCACTAAACGTAAATAACGCAAACTTAAATCTATCTAAGGCAATTAAATTAAAAGTGCGACTAAGGAAAAAGGCGGAAAAAATAAAGCTTGAAAATTAAAAAACAGAAACTTAAAAACAGTAACTTAAAAGAACCTGAAAAATAGCTCATCCGGAATAAACCTTCGTTCGGAATAATCACTCATCCGGAATGTCACCATCGTTCGGAATGATCTTCTTCACTCGGAATATTCACAAAGACCTTTAATTTGGAATAAATCCTTTATCCGGAATATGTCACTTATCCGGAATAAAGTATTGATTCAGAATAAAGCCTTGATCCGGAATGATGTCTTGATCCGGAATATTATTCGAATAAACTCCTGATTCGGAATAAAGCCTTGACTTCGTCTTTCGTCTTTTACTTCGATAAAATCCCATGAATGCCCGTGTTTTCTCCACTTTTCGCCTTTTCGTCCTAAATCACAACAAAAACACAAACCACGCATAATTCCGACATAAATGACAAAAATACACGTTATGGATCGGTTATTATTGTAATTAAGTGGTAAAAAGGATGGGTGTTTACACACCTATTAAATCCCCTACACTTGACCATTGCAATATCCTCATGCAATGCATTAGTTACAAAGCACGTTTACACTTTTCATCATAATCAATCCACGTTGGCCTTTATTAAAGAGATAGAAAATTATAAACATTCAAAGTAAAGAAATCAAAAACATACCTTCGGGTTTTGGAAATGTTATGAATAATCATCATCCTCAAGTTTTCACTTTCTCCAAACCAAGTTAGCAAACTAACACGAACTCATGTGGGCCAATTACTCACTTAGACTCCCTTATTCCTAGGTGTATCTCTTATAGTTTATTGTTGTCTTGAATGATCACGAGGATGCATTGTTGACTTATTTCGATAGTTTATTTAGGCCGAAAATAAAGTGAACGATTTAATCAATAGTTAGCTAAAGGACAAAATCTTTTAAAACTGCTTCTCGGGACCTCATAAAGTTCATATCTTGGCATAACTCGCTTCGCGATTTGAGACCTTTCTCGGACCGATATTTGGCAGCGACTTCATACTTCAAACCTTGAGAGACGTTCATGAAATAATGGTATTCTCTTCATATAGGAATTTCTTCACTTGAAGTTTTGAGAGATTCATACTTGGACCACGACTTCTTCATTTTTCTCCAATCTTTATTTTGGACTTTGATATACAACGATCCGCCTCCTTTTTGGACTTGGCTTTATTTATCCTCATACCTTGCTAGGGTCTTTTCGGATAGATTTCTCCATGACTTTTGGGGAGTATTTGCTTTTCGTCGTGTGTCTCGATCCTTCATATTGATTTTTGATAAATGATTCTTCACATCACTTGGGATCTTTAGCAACAAAATGTAGCCCTCATGCCTTGTTAGGGCCTTTTCGGACTCGCCAATCTTCGCATCCCGCTTCAATAAATTATGCCTTGGCTATGAACTCTAATCCATACCGAGCAACTTTTAAAGGATCTTGGGCTAGAAGCTAAGTAACTTTTAAAATCATACAACCTTATTTATTGCAGATAAATTTATTAACAAGCGATGGGAGAATAGGCTTATAATTAACTCACATAAATTCACGAAAGAATACCAAACTTATAATTGACTCTACCATCTCTCGTTCTCCACAATTTAAAATCTCAAGGAATGAGACTCGTGGATGCTTAACCTATTAAATCAAAGTTTTGGGTTTTCGAGTCGCCTATAGGATCTTGCAAACTCTTAGACTTTATCAAGTTTAGAAATCGCATTTTAAAGTTCCCTTGATAAACAACTCTCTAGGATCAATTATAGGAACTTGCTAAAAGTTCTTGTTCTTAACCCGTGAGAGTTAAGACTTTCGCGTTTTATAGCTCCCTACATAAAAGCCTCGCAAAACTTGACTTAAACATGTTAAGGATACTAGCTAGAGTAAACTTAGATAAGTAAACTCGGGTTGAGTCAAAAGATTCACAACGTTTGAAAATTAAAACCACTTTATTAAAAATTTATTCTAGAAAAGAAAGAAAATAACTATACAAAGGGAAAAACTAATAGGCCAAAATAGATCAAAATTTTTGAAAAATGTCGAAAAATTGATTTTCCGGTTAAAATGAGGACAAATACAAGGAAAAGGCCACTTAACTTCGATAGAAGTCCCCCTACACTTAATATAAACATTGTCCTGAATGTTTAAGCATGTGGGAGTAAACTCCCCTACACTAGGACATTGTGCACTTTGTTTAAATCTCGCTAAGTAAAAGACAACTAACGAGATTCCTATTTTAATATTGTAAAATATAAAATAGTGAATCGAAAAGAGTTTAGGATAGAACCGGGAAAATGGGAACATGGAATCACGGGTCATCAAAAATCATCAAGAGTGGGTCATTGAGCGCTCGAATCCCTGAATAGAAGAAGAGAGGAAATAGCAAACACCAACGGGTCTCCCCTACACTTAGGATAAAGAAAGCTAAAAGATAGATGCATGGGTTTCCTCCCAAGAAGTGCTTGATTTTTGATTACCGAGTCGTGAGCCTGACTCGACCTTGATTATCATAGGAAGAAGCATGAAACATATCCACCGGGATCAAAGACATAGTTTTCGTCCATCAAATAGCACAAGCTTAAGGCGAACAAGGCAAGCCAAAGAAGAGTAGGCAAGGTTCCCTTAAGCAAAGATGGAGCACGGTGGAAGCAAGGGTGAAGTGGTGCAAGCAGATTTCCATAAGTTCCAAAGATATTTCCTTTTTTCATCTGGTGGGTACTGAGATGGCTGAAGAATATCGATATCGGGGTCGAATACCATTTCCTTTAGGGGAAAATAGCACTCAGGCTCAGCAGAATGTGAAGAAGATCCACGAAGAAGATGCACAACCTCGTCCTTAGAAGGTGGACAAAGAGGTGTTAAATCATATGTGCTGCGGATGTTGGTGTCGACCAGTTGCTTCTCCTTTGAAAGAATTTTCTTCAAATCCAAAGTAGGATCAAGACCATAATTATCAAAGTCCAAAGGAGGTGCATCACTCTCATGAGGGAAGTAGGTATTGAGAAAAAGCAGAGAAATCTTCCTCAAATGAGTAATCATCCAATGTAGGATCAAGTGATGGCGGAGGATCTTCATCATGTGAAGAATCACTCGAAAGAGTATCGGCCTCATCGAAATCATCATAAATGGGCAGGTCGGGATACTCGGAATTAAGGTCAACATAATCATCCGAATCTGAGCTAGAATCATCATCATAAGCATCAAAGATCGGTGGAGAACCATATATGGGAGAAGGTTCCAAATTGGAGAGAGAATCATCCACATCATCTTGAAAAAGTGGATTATCATTGCAAGACTCGAATAGAGGATTGTTGTAGATGACAAAATCATCGAGCACATTAATCATATTCGCTGATTCTCGTCCAAAGGATTTGCTTGTAAGCTTTCCCATTTTAAAACTTGTGCATTATCCCCGACTCTTAAGATTAACTCGCCTTCGCCAACATCAACTAAAGCTCGTCCGGTTCTCAAGAATGGCCGACCAAGTATTAAAGGAATACGAGGGTCCATTTCATAATCAACAACGACAAAGTCGACCGGGAAAGTAAATGTGCCAACTTTAATGAACACATCTTTGGCAATACCAACAGGATAAGCTAGAGTGCGATTTTCAAGTTCAAGAGTCATCTTTGTTGGAGTAAGGTCGGGTAATGATAGTGTTTTCCAAACACTTAAAGGCATAAGATTTATACTGGCCCCGAGATCAGCTAGGGCAGTAAATTCTTCGGTTTTGTTAAAGATGCAAGACAACACAAAACAACCAGGATCTCCAAGTTTTTCCGGAAGTTCTTTAAGAATAACTGCAAAACAGTTTTCATTTAAGAGTATGTTGGCGAGCTCAATCAGCATCTCCTTCTTGTTAAGCAATTCCTTGAATGCTTTGACAAATTTCGGCATGTGGACAAGTGCTTAAACAAGGCTAATGTTGAAAGTCATTTGAGAGATCATCTTCAAATAATTCGACACTTAAATGTCATCCTTTGTGTGCATTTTGGTCTTGCCTAAGCGAGATGGATAAGGAATATTGGGGTTGGGTGGTGAAGGTGTAGGTGTAGGTAAAGGTTGAGATGTTGAAGGGTTCTTCTTTGGGACATCGTCATGACGAGGCGGAGACGGTAATGGTGCACTAATACTAGGTGTGGGAGGAGTAGAGATAAATGGTGGTGGAGGAGGTGTAGATGATGGGGGTGGAATAGGTGGTCCTACTATGGTAACTCCACTACGAGTAGTAATAGCACTCACATTCGCTCGCGGATTGGTGAAGGTGTTTGAAGGTATAGAACTCGAGGTAGAGGGTTGAGTTGTGGGCAAGAAACCAGCCAGCATATTCTTTATATCATTCGTTTGATTGCTGAAGGAGGATTGGATATTATCTCGAAGCTCGGAGTGAATGTCATTCCTTTGCTTGGTAATATCTCCTTTCAGATTAATAATTTGGCTCTGCAGATTCTTGATTTGCTCACCTTGGGTTCTCATTATCGCTTCAACATCTTGATAAGGATTAGAAGCTCTTGGTGGGATTTGGTTGCTTCTAGTGTAGTTGTTGGAGGGGTTTTGGTTTTGAGGAGAAAAACCAGGTGAAAGGTAATTGTTGGACCGGTAACTCAACAAATTTCGATCCCCTTGAGGTCGAGCTTGGTAATTTTCCGGTGAATAATTACCATAAGCTGCATACACATTTTCTGGATTTCCTTGAGTAGAAGGACAATCAGTGTATGAGTGTGGACCGCCGCATGTTTCACAAGAAGTTGCTACCGCTTTAACTTGTTGTTGTTGGTTTGAAGCGAGAAGCAAGATATTTTTGTTCATTTCGGTCATCATGCGGGTGAATTCGGTCATGTCGGGGTTTGCTGAAGTAGAAGAAACATTGACTCTCGGGTTGTTACTTGAAGAAGCGGAGGAATCCCAGTTTTTGTGGTGAGTAGTCATGTTCTCAATAAGCTCTCTACACTCCTCGGGTCTCCTTTTCATAAATGTGCCACCGGCGGATGCATTAATCGTATCACGATCACGAAGAGTCAAACCGTTGTAGAAAGTATCAATTAAGGTCACAGGGAGCATGTTGTGGTTTGGACATCGATCGATCAAAACATTATATCTTTCCCAAGCATCAAAAAGAGATTCATCGGGTTCTTGCATGAAACCGCTGATTTGATTGCGAAGGCTCGTGACCATGGATGGTGGAAAGTAGAGCGACAAAAAGCGTTGAGTCATGTCATCCTAAGTATGAATAGAATTCTTTGGAAGACGATCAAACCATTTCTCGGCGTGGTGTGATAAAGTATGTGGGAAGAGTTGTAGGCGAAGAACATCCATTGTGGCACCGGGCAACTTCATGCTTTGGGTGATTGTAATGAACTTATCGAGTTGTTTGTTGGCATCATCATCAGGCATTCCTTGAAAAGGATTTGTTTGCACTTGCTGAATCATGTGGTGCTTCAACGAAAACTCTGGAGCCGTGATTTGCATCGGCGCAATCGGTCCTCCTCGTCCAAACATGGTAGGTTGACAAAGCTCCTCCATTGTCCGAAGATCGGGCTGTGGAAGAACATTGTTGTTATTGTTGAGGTGCGGTGGATTATTGGTTTTGTTAACACCTGCCATACTTAAATCTTCTCGAGTCTCGGGCTCATGACAATTAGAAGATCTAGTACGCATACACCTACAAAGGCAAAAGAAAACAATACCAAACACAAAGAGAATATATATACACAATAAAAATAAAATCTTTTTGGATTTTTGAAATTTTTAATTTTTATGTGTTTTTTTACAATTTTTTAATTTTTATGGTTTTTTGAAATTTTTTAAGCAAGAAAATAACGCTCACAAGTGAACGGATCCCAAAAAGCAACGCGTCTCTCACAGAAAACCGTTTATCTTCACGAAAAGAGCCGGCAGCGCGCGCCATTTGATAACTTGGTTTTAGTTAGGAAAATTGTTCGTTGAAATCGGTCTAATCGAATTGATCTGGTTAACTATGCGACTCAGTCGTTCTTTGGTGAAACAAAAGTTGTGTCGTTGTAGTATTAAAAATGTGCAAGACTTTAAAGTAAAATGACGTTAAAGTAAATCTAACTCTAACTTAAAATAAATGGCGAGTATTTAAAAGCGTGACAGAAATTAAAAGGCACTAAACGTAAATAACGCAAACTTAAATCTATCTAAGGCAATTAAATTAAAAGTGCGACTAAGGAAAAATGCGGGAAAAATAAAGCTTGAAAATTAGAAAACAGAAACTTAAAAACAGTAACTTAAAAGAACCTGAAATATAGCTCATCCGGAATAAATCTTCGTTCGAAATAATCACTCATCCGGAATGTCACCTTCGTTCGGAATGATCTTCTTCACTCAGAATATTCACCGAAACCTTTGATCCGAAATAAATCCTTTATCCGGAATATGTCACTTATCTGGAATAAAGTATTGATTCGGAATAAAGCCTTGATCCGGAATGATGTCTTGATCCGGAATATTATTCTGAATAAACTCCCTGATCCGGAATGTTTTAATATTCCGAATAAAGCACTTTGATCCGGAATAATAAATTATTCCGGATGAACTTGCTGATCCGGAATATAAACTGATTTTGAATGAGAGGTTGATCCGGAATATTCCCTTGATCCGAAATATTATGTTGATCCGGAATGATTGGTTGATCCGGAACTTTTGGTTGATCCGGAATAATTGATTATTTCGGATGAAGAACCTTGATGCGGAATAATAATTATTCCGAATGAACTCAATTGATCCGGAATGTCCAATATTCCGGATGAACACCCTTTGAAATCCTTCACATGGAATGACTGGCTTGATCCGGAACTTTTCCTGGGAAAGATCAGTAACAGAAACACGCGAAGAACAAGGAGAACAAGAACACACGAATCTAAACAATTCTAAACAAAATCAACCACAAGATTAAACCAAACTAAACACAAAACATCTACTAATGATAATCAAACAATCCAAAACAATCAAAATAACAAATATAACCAAAATAATCAAAACCCACTTCACTCAAATCAATAAAAATAAGAACATGAACATGAACATAAACATAAAGATCAAAGATTAAAGAAAGAAAGGTAGATAGGAGATGAACAATAAAAATAAAGATTGATAAGAATTAAATGGAAACTTACTTGAAATTAAAGGTATTTAATGTGCAAGACAAGTATTTAAATTGGACAAGAAATTAAATGACATGTATTTAAATGTGCAAGGTAATGAAAATGGAAGAAATAGTTTGTCAAGCTATCCAACAAAGGGAAATGAAATAAATCCTAATCTATTTATAGGGGAGATTAAGGAGTGCTTAGGAAGCTTCCTCTCTCTTTCATCTTTTCTTAATTGCACTATTAAGTCCTTGGTTTCTTTAATCTTCTTAAATCTTGGACTTTAATGACTTTGTCTCGCGATTTTTTTGAACTCGTCTTGTAATGCTTCAATAAATTAGACTTGAGTTCTTCGGCTTTTAGTAAACTTCCGTCTTTTGACTTTTTCTTTGATAAATCTTCAGAATTGGTTTTGGACTTCCGTT
Organism: Glebionis coronaria; assembly: GCA_025667525.1. Classification (NCBI taxonomy): domain Eukaryota; kingdom Viridiplantae; phylum Streptophyta; class Magnoliopsida; order Asterales; family Asteraceae; genus Glebionis; species Glebionis coronaria. The sequence continues at coordinate 172,247,904 of CM046880.1, read as the reverse complement.
CTTTTTGCACTCTTGACTTCTTGACTTCGTCTTTCGTCTTTTTCTTCGATAAAAGCCCGTGAATGCCCGTGTTTTCTCCACTTTTCACCTTTTCGTCCTAAATCACAACAAAAACACAAACCACGGATAATTCCGATATAAATGACATAAAATATGCGTTTTGGCTCGGTTATTATTGTAATTAAGTGGTAAAAAGGATGGGTGTTTACACACCTATCAACATTCTTTCCTTATTAGGTTCCCCGATTGCAGCCAACTATTTTCCCAATATTGTTTTATATGTTTGATTGCTTATGCTAGTTTAAGAGCCTAAGCCATATACATGCATGACCAGTCTCACCTAGTTATGGAGGTACCATAACCATAACACTGGAGGCAGCAGTGTTATGACTTCCCCACGGCGGAGTGATTGCTCGTGGTGTCCCTTTATAGTTTTGGCCATAATATTATATTATCATGTATGGGTGCATCCTAGTTACATGTTTACCAGTAATACCAGAGTGAATGCGATGTGTGCCTTGCATCCTTCACTAGGAGTTGATCCCTCCTACCCAGACTATTCAATTTGAAGCAAACCCTCTAATTGCATGACGAGGTCTCCCTGATGTGGTAAAAATACGCTTTTAGGAAAAGACGTATAATCGACAAATATTAAGTTATACGATTTAGGAAAACCGTAAAACCGATAAATGCAAGTTCGTTCTCGGAGGAGGTGTGTATTTTTAGGCCAATTATATAAAATCAAGTTTGGATTAGTGTCGTTTTTGGGTTTAAAGAGAGAAAATTTACATGACGAGCTACACTACGATTAAACTACAACGAATGACGTAAAACGATAACGTAATTACGTAAAACGCGACGAAATTAAAAATTAAAGCTAAAAATTAATTAAAAATTAAAACTAAGTTTAAAATAATATAAATAAGAATAAAAGTTCAATAAATAAATTTTAAAACCTTTTATTAATTAAATATTCAATTTTTAATGCTAAGTAAAGCCCTAAAATTAAATATAATTAACAAAAAGCCGAAAATATTATTTTATCAAAATAATATCTTACTTATATTAATTAAACACTAAAAAGTATTTTTCCTAAAATTTTGAAACTATTTTTCTATTTTTAAAAGGCTAAAAACACTTTTTAAACTAAAATAATGATTAAAAATAATAAAATAATGACAAAATTCATTTTAATTTTTAAAAAAATCCTATTTTAAAAACCTAAACAGTACAAAAATAGAAAAAGTTGAAAAAAGTAACTTTTTACCTAATAAGACAAAACAATCTATTTAAAAACTTTTTTAACTAAAATTAAATCTATAATATAATCAAATAAAGTGAAAAGTGAAACAGCTCCCCCGCCCGTTCGGACTCCTGATGGTTTGTTCAATCAGTGCCTTCTTGTTCCGTCCGGACTTGCAGCTCGGAAGACACCGCATGGCGTTTTGGCCACAGTTCTAAAAATCTTAAAATATATTAATTAAACTAAGAAAATTTGTAAAACTGAAAAATATTACTTTTTGCCACTAAAGGATAAAAATAGATTATAATAAAACTAATTAAAACTAAAAATAATGCAAAAAAGTTAAAATAATTTGAAAATTAAAATTAATTTTTCTAAAAATATTAAAATAAGTAAACTAATTCAGAAACAAAGAATGACGATTTCAGTCTTGGTTTGAGCTTGTTTTTGGGAGATAAAGGCACCCCCACACTTAGTAGAGTGTGGGGAGTCAGTATATAGCAAAAGACACCCAAATCTAACACAATAAAGCACTCAACGTAGCAGAATCAAGTCACTATAATGGCATAGAGGTCTGGTGGTTTACCTTGCTGATATAGATGGTATCTAGGTGGATTTCGAACCATCAAAACTTGATTCTAAAGCACCCAAACCTAAACTAACAATATCTAAACCCTAGATTACTAACACCTCTAACAGATTCTAAGATTACACAAATTGAAACACAAAATCAAGCTATTTAATGCCTACTGAATATCTAATGCAATTTTTTTACCAAACTTTAACATGCAAAATCTGTATTCTTCTACCAAACTTGAAACCAATAGTGACACTATCCTAACACTAACCAACTGAGTGTTTTTAAACTGATATTAACCCTACCTTTTGTCACCCAAGGGCAGTTAATCACGAATCCAAACACCCCTATAAAAACATATTAACAAAATTTTCAAAGTATCATCATTTAAATCAACATGGACTAGCTTCTAAACAACTATAACACACATACAATATATCACTAAGCAATAACCAAACACTAATCATACATTTAAACTGGTTCCTCAAAAATCACAAAGATTCACAATTTTTCTTAATTTAGGAGGGTTCAAGCTACCTACCTTGTGGGACTTACATCCAGGCCCCACAATGGCTTGCTGATGCCATCTCCTTGTTAAGCTTCTCTGGAAGGTGGCTTATGAAAAGAGCTGTTTAAGCCTATGTAGGGAAAGGACTACAGCAGTCCACACCCAAAGGACTACAACAGTCCAACTTGGGTGTATATCTTCTATACATGTGAAACACACAACAGGGAAAATACATGTCCAAAAAGACTTCACCAAAAGCTGTTGTCAAGCAGCTTTTAGATGAGGATTTTTAAACAGTAAGCAGCAAATAAAAAAATAAGATTTTAGGACCAATCTTTGAAACACAGCTTTTTGAAATCAATTTCTTTTGAAAACAAACCAACAAAAGTGAAAGCTACTAGATTATAAAAGCTTTCTCAGCTTGTTTGATTGTCAGTCAAACAAGCTGTCAAACTCCTATAACTATGACCAAGGAAACATAAATCTTTGCCAAGTGTCCTTGAACAAAGATTACGTCTAATTGATCCTTAACTATTGCAAGTGATTTAAATGACAAAATAAGTAACACTTTTACAAAAACTTGCTTATGATCTTGATTGTCAGTCAATAATCATAAGGGTTTAACATAAAAATGGATCTCAAAAGCTTTTTACAAGATTTTAAAAAAGAACCGTTGATAAGAAAATTAAAGGTCAAATTTGCAAAAAAAATAAACAAGATTACACTACTAATAATAATAAAGAAGGAGCATGTGATGTGCCAGTTGTGTTTAAGCAATCAGAGGCGTTTATCTTAGCCTTTGGGAAGAAGAAAAAGATGTGGGACGTTGATTTGCTGCAAAGATACCATAATTGCCATATGAGGTGTGACAGGGTTGTCTCGTGTGGGGTCCAGGGGTCACAGGTGATGTTTTTGTGTGAAGGGTTTAGTTAGGGTTTAGGTAAATTTGCATTCTGGAAGGTTTTACTAGTTTCCCCTTTGATTTGATGGTTATGTGTTTTAGGGTTTATGTTGGACGATGGGGGTATATTAGGGGGAGGTGATAAACATTACTTGTTTCCCTCTAAAAATTAATATATAAAACCCCGTTTAAAAGAGGGATTATATTAATGGGGTGGTGACATGACGTTGGTGAGGTGGTAGGGGGGAGGTGATGTGGTGGATTGTGAGTGGGGGATGGAGTATTTGTGTCTGGCCGATATGGTCCCTGGATTCCCATAAACTTTTAAATCAAGTTTTCATTCAGCTTTGTTCCCATTTCTTTGTTAACAAGTGATGAGACTGCAATTATACATAGTCTCATCGTCCAAATCGGGCTTAAAATGCATTAAATATCATAAAAATACCCAAATATATGCTTGTGTTTGTTCATTGTGTCTTTTAGGTACGGATATTGAGAAAATGACAAAAGATCACAAGAATCAGTCAAAAACGAACACGGGAAACGAAGCCGCACGATGAACCAAGCCCTAATGAAGAATTTTCCAAAGAAAACCCTTGAAGATTTGAAGAATTATGAAGATTGGTCCTCCAAGTTTGAAGAATTGACACTTTATACCCTTATATCTTCATAATTACAAGTTTGGTCCCTAAAGTTTGTCAAAATTACAAAAAGGACCCTTAACTTTGAAGAATTGGCAAATTTAGTCCCTCGACAAAACTAAATTGTCAATATTGGTCCTCCAAGAAGTCACCAATCAAGTCAAACCTTGAAGAATGAAGAAAATGCCAAAATCAGTCCTTCAAATATGAAGAAATTACATTTCAAGCCCTTGTTTCAAGTTTGGAAAGTATTTGTGCCAAAAATGACAACTGCCCAAAAGTTGTTATTTATAATTTAGGCGTTGAGGGTTGTTTATTACAAATTGAAAGAAACTTAAACCTTTGGGGGCCATTCCTGCCAGACAACCAAACTCCATCTACCCACTCACAGGCTGCCACATCACCCACTTCCACCCCACACCCAATCAAAATCACCCTTTTCTCCACGTCACCTCTCCACTCACCCATTAACTGATTTAATTAATCAGTTTAAAACTCCCTCCAAACAATTTTTTAAACTTAATCACCCCTAAAAACGGATCTAATCCACCCCATCACCCACATAAACCCTAGCTAATTCCAGGATGAATTAAACACATTTCAAAGGGGTTTTTGTTTATTTGCTCCAGATCCTCAATTAACCATCACTTAAACCCAAACCCACCCTTAAACCCCCATCACCATCACCTCACATGTTTCTACCACCCTCCCCTGCCCCACTATTCACTCCCAAACAAAAAGATGACAACAGGATCAACAGCTCACAACATTTTCGTGCTTCTAAAGGGAAAATGGACGTCCAAGATCATCTTTTCCTCACTGGCATCCCACATACATCCAAGATCATCACATGGGTTCTTGACTAAAATTCAAAAAATGGCATCTTTCTGGAATCTCCAAGGGCAAAGTTGGGAGTTCAAGTCATTAGGGTTTTAGCTTCTTATCAGTTCTAGAATCATTTGTAGCCTCTATATAAAGGCGTTTAGGACTTAGGTTAAACTGTTCTTGTTTTCCTGTTTTCACAACCTTGTAAATCTTTTTGTTCTGAATGAGAAACTAAGTTAAGTGTTGGTGATGAAAACAAGTGCCATCTTAGATTTCAGTTGATTTAAGTTATAATTGTTTGAGTTTGGTTTTAATTTTCAGCAAAGGTTATCAAGTTTCCAAGTTTCTGTTTTCTTTTCAAGTTTTTCTCAAATCTTAAATTTCCATAAAAACCTGATAAAATGATGATTAAGTGTGTTGGTGTAATGGTGTTTGAGCTTGTGTATGTCCAAGACACCATGGCTTGTTCTGGTGTAGTGGGTACCCAAGCTTAAATAAGCCATTAGTTTGGTCATTTTCTTTTGCTTATCTCAGTCTTACCTATAAGCTAAAGCTCACTTCTAGCTTATTCCCTAAGCTAGGGGTCTGTCTTGAGCTCTTTACACAGTCCTCTTTGATTTCTCTCTTAGCAGGTTCCAAACAAGAGCCAATTTTTATCCATTTTTCAAGCAAATCCTCATAAGCCCATCAGCAAAGTTCTGCTCAGGCCCCAGCCTGATTAAAGGTGACTTTTCAGTCACTGTTGGGCCTGGGTGTATGCCCAACAAAGTAGCTTCCTAGTTTCCCTTTTCAGTTTCCAAAAATTCTAAGTTGTGTGATTTATATGAGTTTTGGTGAGTTTTTATGATAATCGCTTAAGTGTTAGGTTAAGTGTTTGATTTTACTCAAATTAGGGTTGTATGCATGCTAGAAGTAATTTGATTCAGTTTGGATTGGATTTGAATAGGGTTGCTTTGTTAATTTTTGCTTTTCAGTTTTAAAGGAGTGTTTGGATCTAGTGTTTAATCAGGATTGGTGTTAAGTTTTTGGGGTAAGAACTAGTTTAATATACTCACTAGGTAGTTGTTAGTGTTATATGCTCTTGTTATTCAGTTTGGTAGGATATTGAACACTTTTGCTTGCTATAAATTGAAAACATTGCTTTAAAACAGTCATTTCATCTTTCTGCTTGTTTAGATGAAATTTGTGCATTCAAGTTTGATAGTCTGCTAGGATATAGGTTGTTTAAGGGATTGTGATCTCTTGTATGCCAATTAGTATCATTGTGTGCTTTGCTTGAAGGTTGGAATCTCACTTGTGTGTCATTTGAACTAGCAATTTGTTTATCAGTAACATAAGCCTTATCAGAAACTTTTTTTTGGTCTTTTGTTCTTGAGTTTGTGCTAAGATTTGTGCTTTTCTTGTGTTAATTGTGACTCCCTACACTCCAACTGAGTGTAGGGGTGCCCCATTGTCCATCAAACACCATAAAAATCCAAGTTCAAGTCCTCTTGAACCTTTTCTGCACATGTGAAGATACACCTTGTGTTCATCAGAAACACACTTGTATCTGGGCACGTTTTTGCTTTCCTAAGATTTGAATCTTGTTAAATTGTTTTAGTACTTGTGTTTTAGAGTAATTTAAGTACTTGGTTTTGGGTTTCAAAAGTAAAAAAAAAAAAAAAAAAGTTTGCCAAAAAGCTCCTTGGCCTGGGATCGAACACGGGACCCCTCGTTGGAGGACTATACGTGTTAACCAGTGATCCAAGTGTTTTTCTATGCACATCTCTCATACCATTATATATTTAAGGTGTGTTTGTTTTGTAGCTTATTCAACCATCAGCTTATTAATAAGCTTTTCTAGCTTATTTCTTTAAAGTTTTTACTGTTTAGCATTTTTCTTAGATTCTTATTAGGGTTTAAGACTTTTCAGTGCAAAAAGTTTATTTTTCCATTATTTAATTAATTTTCTAGGATTATTTTTAGTTTAAATTTTGAAAAGTAATTTAAAAATAGAAAAGGGTAGTTTAAAAATCTGAAAAAATAGTTTTTAGGTTTTTAATCATATTTTTGAGGTTTTCAGCTATTTCAGTTTTCAATTTAGCTTATTTTTGATTTTATTGGATTTTAAGGTTTTTAGCTAACTTTAAAATTTAATATAAAATTATTAAATAGGTTTCCAAAAATTTTAATTGCATTTTTGTCTTAGTTACATTACTCTAGATTTTTGGTAATTTTTTAGAATTTTTTTATGAACTTTGAATTTTTTTGATTATTTTAATATTATTTTATTATTAAAAATTGAAGTTTGTTTTTTTTAGTTTTTACATTTTTCCTAGGTTAAGGACACTTAATTAGGAGTTTTGTCACTTTCCAAATATTTTTAGGACTTTTCATTTATTTTCTAGAATTAATTTAAGTTTTAAGTGATTTTAATAGTTTTTAAGTGTTTAAAAATAGTTTAATTTGGTTTTAAAATATTTAAAAATAGTTTTTAGCTTAATTAGGATATTTTTGAGGTTTACAAACTTTCAGATCTTGTTTAGGACTTTTTAATAATTAATTGTGATTTTTAAGGCTTTAATTAGCATTAAAAAGTCATTATCTGATTAATTAAAAGGTTTTAACAAGTTTGGATTTTTTGTAAACTCTTAGAATATTATTGGGGATTTTTAGTAATTTTTAGGAATTTTTAGGTTAAAATTTTAATTTTTGTACTATTTACGGTTTTACGTGTTCGCCTTTTTCGTCTTAGTTTAATCCATTTTCGTAACCGTCTTTCTCTTCTAATCTCATTTCTTTCTTTCTTTATCAATCATATAATCACAAATCAATATCAATTCAACACACAACGCACTTGCCTCCTTGGGAAACGAACTTGAATTTATTTGGTCATTAGTGCTCGGTTTTCCTAAACCGACACTTAACGCTTACCACTACTTTGCCTCTCTTTTCCTAAAGGGTTGCAAAAAGCTACATCATTTTGGCGCCGCTGCCGGGGAGGCGTGTTGTGTTTTGGTTGAACAATTGTTGTTTTTATATAGCCATAATTAGTATTTGTATTAGTAGCACTCTACTAATACGTATTATCGTTTTTCGTTTTTTGTGAATACTATTACTATATTGTATACGTAGAACAATAAATTTACAAGTACTCCAAATACGTGAGAAATCACAACCTTGACTTGGGAGGTCATTACCCAATCATTGTATTCGAATCTCAAACCAAAGAAAAAGGCAAAAATAGATAAATACTTTCGTGAAGCTCGATTTTGAGAAATACAAACTATAAGGCGGGTATAAGGCGGTTGTATTTCACGACGTAAAGGAAAAAGGCTCTTAAGTGCTTCGCGCCGCCTCGTTTCCTCCGCTTGCTTGTGCGTATTTTGAGATTGAGAGCCAATCGAGGGTTTTGCCGCCCAAAGTATTACTTAAGTATCATATATATTTTCTTGGTTTCATTTGATTAAACCCTCTTGAACGATTTGGTGTTCCACCATCGTTCTAAAGTCATCGAAGGCGTTCACTTCACGTGATCATTTTCATTCCTTGAGGCTTCTTTAATCGAGAGATTTGATTAAGGAGGAGATTTGTAGATTTTGGTCTACTTAATACATTCCAAAAAAATCCAAAAAAAGTAAAAACAATCAAAAACCACAAAAAAATTGAAAAAGTAAAAACACCAAAAAGAATCTTCTTTGCTCGCCTTCTCGTTGTACGTGACGTTTATGCAAACTCGCTCCAAAGCAAGACGTGCTCGTAAACGAAGAAACAAATCAATCACTCCTACTAGTGAGGAGTCTCCTATTGACGAACCCATTGTAGTGAAAGAAGCACCCATGGCTAATCGAACTATGATGCAGTTGCTTCAAGCACCCACAGAGGGTTATGGAGAAGCGATTGTGATTCCCGCTATCCTTGCGGAGAATTTTGAGGTTAAGACGGGTTTATTGTCCATGATTCAAAACAACAAGTTTCGAGGTGACGAAAAGTACAACCCTCATAACCACATTCGCCAATTTAATCGTCTCACCGCCACATGCAAGTTTAAGGACGTCTCAAACGACTCGATTAAGATGATGCTTTTTCCGTATTCCTTAGCGGGGCCCGCAAAAATTTGGTTAGAGAAAGAGCCACCCAAATCTATATTGACGTGGAAGGATCTCGTTTCAAAATTCGTGAACCAATTTTTTCCGCCATCTAAGACTACGCACATGAAAAACGAGATTTCAAAGTTTTCGCAAGAGCATAATGAGAGTTTTTCAACGGCTTGGAATAGGTTTATGGAAATGTTGCACGAATGTCCTCATCATGGTTTTCCCGACTTGCATCAAATTGACACGTTTTACAATGGCTTGAACAATCATGAGCGTGATTATCTTAATGCCGCCGCGGGTGGTAATTTTTTGTGTACGACGGTCGAGGAAGCATTGTTAATCATTGAGAATATATATATATATATATATATATATATATATATATATATATATATATATATATATATATATATATATATATATATATATATATATGTATATATATATATATGTATATATATATATATATATATATATATATATATATATATATATATATATATATATATATATATATATATATATATATATATATATATATATATATATATATATATATATATATATACATATATATATATATATATATATATATATATATATATATATATATATATATATATATATATATATATATCTATATATATATATAGATATATATATATATATACATATATATATAAATATATATATATATATATATATATATATATATATATATATATATATATATATATAAGGTCTATAGTCCTCGTAGCACGTCGAGTGTTCGTAAGACTTCGTCTTCGCCTTCGCCTTCATTGTCACACACCGTTGATGCTTGTCAAATCGAGGTTAATTTGGAGAACAAGATTTTTGATAAGTTGAAGGGATTGTTAATTGAGTTTAAAGTTGGTGAACAACCCACTCCCGCTACGATTAAAGCGGTTGAGGTTTCGTGTATGTATTGTGGCGGAGCTCACGATTATTCCGAGTGCATTACCAACGGTGGTAACACTTCGAGTGCCTTCGCGGCCGCGGGAACTTATAACCAAAACGGTCAAGTTCCTCGCACTAATCAATTCACTCCACCGGGTTTTCCACAAAATCAAAATGCTAACAACTATCGAAACAATCAAGTTGGTTACCAAAGCAATCAAAGGAACAATTTCAAGGGTATTAACAACTATAGGAATCAAGGAAGTAGTAGCCAATTGCAAAATCAAAATCAAAACCGTAATTTTCAAAACACGAGTCAAGGTCTTCAAAATGTTTACACTAAAGAACTTCCAATGGACTTTTTGAATTACGCCACGGAAAATGATAAGATTTTGGAAAACATACAAGAGCAATTGGCTAGTCAAGCTAGGGACACGGCTAAAAACACCAAGGAGTTAGCTAATATTGTGAAGGAAAATCTTAACATGAGAAATGAGTTGAAAAATGATTTTGCTAATCAAATTAGAGGTCAAAACAATAAAATTGAACAAAGTCATGCTAGGCTTGAACAAAGAATTGACCAAAAAGCCGCTAGTCAAGATTTGAAGTTTAATAGTCAAGATGCTAAGCTTAATACCATTTTAGAAGCCGTCATGGGAAACAAAGCCTCTACTTCGAGTGGTCTTCCTAGCAACACCATATCAAACCCGAAGGGAGAGATGAAAGTGATTACCACACGAAGTGGTAAGACACTTAAAGAACCTACTCCTCAACCAATTACTCCAACGGTGGAGGAAATTGAGGAAGAACTCGAGGTGGTGGTCGAAAAGGAGCATATTTCAAGCCCACAAAGTACCGCTCATACCACAACTACGGTCGACCCTTTACCAACATTGGAACCCGAGATTCCAAAGGCTATGCCTATGCCCCAACCCACACCACCCTTGCCTTACCCATCGAGACTTATGAAGGAGAAACGACAAGAGCGCGACAACTACCAATTTGAGCTTTTTATGAAAATGTTTCGTGAGTTGCACTTTAATGTGAGTTTCGCCGATGCTTTGGTCATGATGCCTCGATTTGCCGCTAACTTTAAGAGTATGTTGAACAACAAGGAGAAATTACATCAATTGTCTAGTTGTTCGTCGGTTTATCTTAATCGCATACCTCAAAAAGTCGGTGATCCCGGTAAATTTTTGATCCCTTGTGCAATTCAAGATATGGAAGAATGTTATGCCTTGGCCGATCTTGATGCTAGCATTAATTTGATGCCACTTTCAATCTTCAAGTCGCTCAATCTTCCTAATCTTACTCCTTCACTAATGTCTATTGAGTTGGCCGACCATTCCACGATTCGTGCTTGTGGTTTGGCGGAAGACGTTTTTGTGAAAGTGGGGAAGTTCTACTATCCCGTAAACTTTATCGTTGTTGATATCCCCACGGATCCTCAAGTTCCTCTTATTTTAGGTCGTTCGTTTTTAGATACGTCTATGGCTTTAATTGATGTGCATGCTAGAAAGATCACCTTACGTTTCAACGACGAGGAACTTGTTATAAACGCAACTCAAAATTCTCAACTTTCTCATGTTTATTCCGTTGCAACCATAAACCTCGTTGATATGATCGACGTGGTTTGCGAGGAATTTTCACAAGAAGTTTTAGGGTTTGGTGATGAAGAAACTAGTGGCAATCCCACTATGTTAGATCCAATTCTTGATAATTCGACACCAACTTTCACTCCATTTGAAGGTGGTGGTTTTACGTTGGAAGAATGCGATGTTCCACGTACTTGTGACGAAGACCTCGACAACGATGAGGACTTCTCGATCATCAAGGATTTTATCAACGATTTCCCATTTCCTCCACCCGAGGAGGTTATGAGTATCGAGCCCAAATCTTCACTTGAGGAACCACCTATTCTCGAGTTGAAAGATTTACCTCCTCACCTCGAATATGTCTATTTGGAGGAGGGCGACAAGTTGCCGGTTATTATTGCGAAGGAACTTTCAAATGATGAAAAAACCGCACTTGTTGATGTTCTAAAGGACCACAAAGGGGCGATTGCGTGGAAGTTATCCGACATTAAGGGAATCGATCCCAAGTTTTGTACCCACAAAATCTTAATGGAGGAGGATTTCAAGCCCACAATCCAAAGTCAAAGGAGGGTGAACCCTAAAATTCACGACGTCATCAAAAAGGAGGTCCTTAAACTCCTTGACGCGGGAATGATTTACCCTATTTCCGATAGCCCTTGGGTGAGTCCTATTCATTGTGTCCCTAAAAAGGGAGGGATGACCGTTGTGCCAAACGATGCCAACGAGTTAATTCCCACTAGACTCGTGACCGGATGGAGAGTATGCATTGACTATTGAAAGTTGAATGAAGCCACTCGAAAAGACCATTTTCCCTTGCCCTTAATGGACCAAATATTGGAGCGTCTTGCGGGAAATGATTTCTATTTCTTTTTAGATGGTTTTTCCGGTTACTTCCAAATTCCCATCGATCCTCGTGATCAAGAAAAAACTACGTTTACGTGTCCATATGGAACGTTTGCCTATCGTAGAATGCCATTCGGACTTTGCAATGCACCGGGAACTTTTCAACGATGCATGATGGCTATTTTTCATGATATGATCGAGAAGACGATGGAAGTCTTCATGGATGACTTTTCCGTGTTTGGTGATTCTTTCACTCCGTGTTTGTCGAACCTAGAGAGAATGTTAAAACGTTGTGAGGAAACCAACCTTGTGCTCAATTGGGAAAAGTGTCATTTTATGGTTAAGAGTGGAATCGTCGTAGGGCACAAGGTCTCGAAAGCGGGGATTGAGGTAGATCAAGCTAAGGTAGACGTCATCGCCAAATTACCTCATCCCAAAACCGTTAAGGGAGTTAGGAGTTTCCTAGGCCACGCGGGCTTTTATCGTCGATTAATCAAGGATTTTTCGAAGATTTCTCGACCCATTACACATCTTCTTGAAAAAGAGGCACGTTTTGTCTTTGACGAAGATTGTGTACGAGCCTTTGAGATCCTTAAGAGGAAACTTACCGAAGCTCCCATTCTTGTTGCTCCCAATTGGAACCTCCCCTTTGAACTAATGTGTGATGCTAGTGACTACGCTATTGGGGCCGTTTTGGGGCAACGTCACGATAAGCACTTCTTGCCTATTCACTATGCTAGCAAGACGATGACCGAGGCTCAACTTAAATACACTACAACGGAAAAGGAGTTCCTTGCCGTGGTGTATGCATTTGAGAAATTCCGACCTTACCTCGTCTTGACGAAAAGCATAGTGTATACGGATCATTCGGCTATTAAGTATCTCATGGCAAAGCAAGATGCTAAGCCGAGATTACTTTGTTGGATTCTCCTCCTTCAAGAATTTGATCACACCATCGTTGACAAAAAAGGAGACGAGAATCTAGCGGCCGATCATCTTTCTCGTTTGGAAGATCCTCACCAAAGTGTTTACGAGCCCAAGGAAATCACCGAAACATTTCCGCTCGAGACACTTGGTGTAGTGAATTCTAAGCTTGATTCTTCCACCCCATGGTTTGCGGATTTTTCAAATTACCATGCGGGTAACTTCATCATTAAGGGTATGACGACTCAACAAAAACGAAAATTCCTTCGTGACGTCAAGTTCTACTTTTGGAACGACCCTTACTTGTTTCAAACTTGTGCGAATCAAATCATCCGACGTTGTGTATTTGGCACCGAAGCTTCTAACATCCTTAGAGCTTGTCATGAGGGACCCACGGGTGGTCACCACGGTGCTAATCTCACGGCTAAGAAGGTGTTTGATGCCGGCTTCTTTTGGCCTACTATTTACCGAGATGCACAAGATCTTGTGAAGTCGTGTGATGCATGCCAACGACAAGGAAAAGCCTCACAAAAAGATGAAATGCCACAAAATATCATCCAAGTGTGTGAGATCTTTGACGTTTGGGGTATAGACTTTATGGGGCCGTTCCCATCATCTCGTGGTAATAAGTACATTCTCGTTGCGGTTGACTACCTTTCTAAGTGGGTGGAGGCCAAGGCCTTGCCCACCAATGATGCTCGTGTGGTAGTCAAGTTTTTGAAGCAATTGTTTTCTCGGTTTGGAACCCCTCGTGCTATCATAAGCGATCGTGGAACCCATTTTTGTAACGACCAATTTGAAAGGGTTCTAAGGAAATATGGGGTTACACATCGGCTTTCTACGGCTTATCACCCACAAACGAGGGGGCAAGTCGAGGTTTCAAACCGAGCATTGAAGAGGATTTTGGAGAGATCCGTTGGAGAAAACCGAAAACTTGGTCGGATAAGTTGGACGATGCTTTATGGGCCTTTAGGACCGCTCATAAGACGCCCATTGGGTGCACTCCCTATAAGCTTGTGTATGGAAAGAATTGTCATTTGCCTATCGAATTAGAACACAAGGCTTATTGGGCCCTAAAGCATTGTAATGATGATATGGAGACCGCGGGAAAACACCGGAAAATGCAATTAAATGAATTGGATGAATTGAGAGACATTGCTTATGAAAATTCATTGATTTATAAAGAGAAAACTAAAAAGTTGCATGACTCTAAAATTAAAAACCGGGTTTTTAACATTGGGGATCAAGTTTTGCTTTTTAATTCAAGATTAAAAATCTTTTCCGGTAAATTGAAATCACGTTGGTCCGGTCCAATCACCGTGACTCAAGTGTTTTCGTATGGGACCATCGAGCTAGCTCAAGATGATGGTCCTAACTTCAAGGTGAATGGACATAGGTTGAAGCACTACTTTGGCGGGGAAGTTCCATCCTTGAACTACCTCGACCAAGTCACCTTCCCCAATGATAATTAGTATTGAGGGGATCGAGTCGAGCTCATGACTCGGTAATCAAAAACGAGGTGCCTCGTGGGGGAGTCCCATGCTTACCCTATGTACATATTATCGCTTTCTAATGTAGCTTACGTGTGGGGATTTGTGCCCTTCCAACCTTTGTTCCGTGGTTGTTTGTGCATTATGGTTTTTAGATCATGATCTTCACGATTGGAGCCTCTCGTGTTCGTTTTATGGGAGCACTCGATCGTTTGCTTTGGAGACATTTCTCAATATCCATGATATATCCTTTTGATGTTCTAACCTTAGGTGTTTAGCACACTTCATAAACGGCTATTAATTTAATGGTTACACCCTTTCCATGCTAGATTAGGCATTCGACTACGTCTCTAGTATAGGGGTGTTTGCACCCCTAGAGTCGAAACATTGAGGAGAATGTTAAACTTTAGTATGGGGGGGGGGGGTGAATAGATACTTGCCTTGCCAAACCTTCACGCTTTCCAAAGTTTATCTTTTTGTTTATCGTTTTGTTGCAAAATAAGGCTAAAAATGGCCAAATTTTAAAATTTTTCTCATGTTTTATAAGTGTTTAAGACACGAATGTAGATTTTCCGATGACGAGAATAAGAGTAATTTTTGACTCGACCGTGCGTGTTAAGCACTTAGCTTTGATTCCTTAACTACACATTAGGCTAAGTCTCTTAAATGAGGACGAGAAATGATAGGGTTAATTATAAGTTACTATGCTAAACGTAGAGTACTCGTATTCTTTCAAAAACTCATATGTTCTCGTTGTTTGCTTATTCTCCCTTCGCTTGTAAATATTTTTTGCTTAATAAATATTGACTTAGCGGTTTAGTTAGGATTGTTGGGTTTCTAGTCTTTTCTAGTAGCTTCCGTGTAATTAAATTGGGAAGACATTAAGGTATCGCCAGCATCACGGTTTTGAAGTATTGGCACCCGAATAATCGAAAGCTTCACCCAATAATAAGATTTCAAGTGCTCACCTAAATCAAGCAAACAATTTGAAGCCCCACAAGGCCGAAAAATCTATGCAAAAATGAAAGTGAATCAAGCCTTAATCTTCGAAGCTTTAAAGATCCAAAATTCTCTTTAGCGTGAGGATATACGTCTTTGGCTAATAAAACCACCGATGAGGCGGATAATAATAGGCAAGGAAAGACCGAAGTCATAATAAAAGCTTCATGGCGAAGTTGAATAAAATATGGAGGTAAACCAAAGATAATAAGGCCCTTCCGTTAGGGGGCGTATAAAAGTCTTGGTAATAAGTGTCATGTTCAAAACCGTTATAAAACCGTGTTTATCGATTCTTCTTGTCAACTTAATTTTTTAACATCGTTGTCTATTAGGAGGGGTTATTGATTTGATGGTCTTAGTTACACCGTTAGGACTCTATTTTTAGACCTAAATCTCTATTATCGCATAAGTCAAACAATGTATCCTCGTGAAACATTCAAGACATCATAAAATATAAGAGATACAACTTAGGAATAATGGGAGGATAAGTAAGTGATTAGGGCATATGAGTAGTGTTAGCATTACTAACTTATAATGACAATGATCTCGTTGCACGCTTAGCATGGAATTGGAGTGAAAATCAAGGACGATGAAATTATTTCTAACGAAGCATTCACATGTTCTTATTCTATGAACCTAAACGTCCCATTTTGCGATGAAAATCATACATTATGTCTAAAACGCAAGTGGTAATAATAGTAGTAGTGTAGCTAGTTTATTATTTCAATAAAGTGAATAAAAATGAATTTTGGAGGTGCTACGATACTTTATTCTAGCATTGCGTGAGGGCACGACAATGGTTTAGTATGGGGGAGTGATGAGACTGCAATTATACATAGTCTCATCGTCCAAATCGGGCTTAAAATTCATTAAATATCATCAAAATACCCAAATATATGCTTGTGTTTGTTCATTGTGTATTTTAGGTACGGATATTGAGAAAATGACAAAAGATCACAAGAATCAGTCAAAAACGAACACGGGAAACGAAGGCGCACGATGAACCAAGCCCTAATGAAGAATTTTCCAAAGAAAACCCTTGAAGATTTGAAGAATTATGAAGATTGGTCCTCCAAGTTTGAAGAATTGACACTTTATACCCTTGTATCTTCATAATTACAAGTTTGGTCCCTAAAGTTTGTCAAAATTACAAAAAGGACCCTTAACTTTGAAGAATTGGCAAATTCAGTCCCTCAACAAAACTAAATTGTCAATATTGGTCCTCCAAGAAGTCCACAATCAAGTCAAACCTTGAAGAATGAAGAAAATGCGAAAATCTGTCCTTCAAATATGAAGAAATTACATTTCAAGCCCTTGTTTCAAGTTTGGAAAGTATTTGTGCCAAAAATGACAACTGCCCAAAAGTTGTTATTTGTAATTTAGGCGTTGAGGGCTGTTTATTAAAATGTGAAAGAAACTTAAACCTTTGGGGGCCATTCCTGCCAGACAACCAAACTCCATCCACCCACTCACAGGCTGCCACATCACCCACTTCCACCCCACACCCAATCAAAATCACCCTTTTCTCCACGTCACCTCTCCACTCACCCATTAACCGATTTAATTAATCAGTTTAAAACTCCCTCCAAACAATTTTTTAAACTTAATCACCCCTAAAAACGGATCTAATCCACCCCATCACCCACATAAACCCTAGCTAATTCCAGGATGAATTAAACACATTTCAAAGGGGTTTTTGTTTATTTGCTCCAGATCCTCAATTAACCATCACTTAAACCCAAACCCACCCTTAAACCCCCATCACCATCACCTCACATGTTTCTACCACCCTCTCCTGCCCCACTATTCACTCCCAAACAAAAAGATGACAACAGGATCAACATCTCACAACATTTTCGTGCTTCCAAAGGGAAAATGGACGTCCAAGATCATCTTTTCCTCACTGGCATCCCACATACATCCAAGATCATCACATGGGTTCTTGACTAAAATTCAAAAAATGGCATCTTTCTGGAATCTCCAAGGGCAAAGTTGGGAGTTCAAGTCATTAGGGTTTTAGCTTCTTATCAGTTCTAGAATCATTTGTAGCCTCTATATAAAGGCGTTTAGGACTTAGGTTAAACTGTTCTTGTTTTCCTGTTTTCACAACCTTGTAAATCTTTTTGTTCTGAATGAGAAACTAAGTTAAGTGATGGTGATGAAAACAAGTGCCATCTTACATTTTAGTTGATTTAAGTTATAATTGTTTGAGTTTGGTTTTAATTTTCAGCAAAGGTTATCAAGTTTCCAAGTTTCTGTTTTCTTTTCAAGTTTTTCTCAAATCTTAAATTTCCATAAAAACCTGATAAAATGATGATTAAGTGTGTTGGTGTAATGGTGTTTGAGCTTGTGTATGTCCAAGACACCATGGCTTGTTCAGGTGTAGTGGGTACCCAAGCTTAAATAAGCCATTAGGTTGGTCATTTTCTTTTGCTTATCTCAGTCTTACCTATAAGCTAAAGCTCACTTCTAGCTTATTCCCTAAGCTAGGAGTCTGCCTTGAGCTCTTTACACAGTCCTCTTTGATTTCTCTCTTAGCAGGTTCCAAACAAGAGCCAATTTTTATCCATTTTTCAAGCAAATCCTCATAAGCCCATCAGCAAAGTTCTACTCAGGCCCCAGCCTGATTGGAGGTGACTTTTCAGTCACTGTTGGGCCTGGATGTAGGCCCAACAAGGTAGCTTCCTAGTTTCCCTTTTCAGTTTCCAAAAATTCTAAGTTGTGTGATTTATATGAGATTTGGTGAGTTTTTATGATAATTGCTTAAGTGTTAGGTTAAGTGTTTGATTTTGCTCAAATTAGGGTTGTATGCATGCTAGAAGTAATTTGATTAAGTTTGGATTGGATTTGAATAGGGTTGCTTTGTTAATTTTTGCTTTTCAGTTTTAAAGGAGTGTTTGGATCTAGTGTTTAATCAGGATTGGTGTTAAGTGTTTGGGGTAAGAACTAGTTTAATATACTCACTAGGTAGTTGTTAGTGTTATATGCTCTTGTTATTCAGTTTGGTAGGATATTGAACACTTTTGCTTGCTATAAATTGAAAACATTGCTTTAAAACAGTCATTTCATCTTTCTGCTTGTTTAGATGAAATTTGTGCATTCAAGTTTGATAGTCTGCTAGGATATAGGTTGTTTAAGGGATTGTGATCTCTTGTATGCCAATTAGTATCATTGTGTGCTTTGCTTGAAGGTTGGAATCTCACTTGTGTGTCATTTGAACCAACAATTTGTTTATCAGTAACATAAGCCTTATCAGAAACTTTTTTTTGGTCTTTTGTGCTTTAATTTGTGCTTTTCTTGTGTTAATTGTGACTCCCTACACTCCAACTGAGTGTAGGGGTGCCCCATTGTCCATCAAACACCATAAAAATCCAAGTTCAAGTCCTCTTGAACCTTTTCTGCACATGTGAAGATACACCTTGTGTTCATAAGAAACACACTTGTATCTGGGCACGTTTTTGCTTTCCTAAGCTTTGAATCTTGTTAAATTGGTTTAGTACTTGTGTTTTAGAGTAATTTAAGTACTTGGTTTTGGGTTTTAAAAGTAAAAAAAAAAAGTTTGGCAAAAAGCTCCTTGGCCTGGGCTCGAACACGGGACCCCTCGTTGGAGGACTATACGTGTTAACCAGTGATCCAAGTGCTTTTCTATGCACATCTCTCATACCATTATATATTTAAGGTGTCTTTGTTTTGTAGCTTATTCAACCATCAACTTATTAATAAGCTTTTTCTAGCTTATTTCTTTAATGTTTTTACTGTTTAGCATTTTTCTTAGATTCTTATTAGGGTTTAAGACTTTTCAGTGCAAAAAGTTTATTTTTCTATTATTTAATTAATTTTCTAGGATTATTTTTAGTTTAAATTTTGAAAAGTAATTTAAAAATAGAAAAATGTAGTTTAAAAATCTGAAAAAATAGTTTTTAGGTTTTTAATCATATTTTTAAGGTTTTCAGCTATTTAAGTTTTCAATTTAGCTTATTTTTGAATTTATTGGATTTTAGGGTTTTTAGCTAACTTTAAAATTTAATATAAAATTACTAAATAGGTTTTAGAAAATTTTAATTGCATTTTTGTCTTAGTTACATTACTCCAGATTTTTGGTAATTTTTTAGAATTTTTTTATGAACTTTGAATTTTTTTGATTATTTTAATATTATTTTAATATTAAAAATTAAAGTTTGTTTTTTTTAGTTTTTACATTTTTCCTAGGTTAAGGACACTTAATTAGGAGTTTTATCACTTTCCAAATATTTTTAGGACTTTTCATATATTTTCTAGAATTAATTTAAGTTTTAAGTGATTTTAATAGTTTTTAAGTGTTTAAAAATAGTTTAATTTTGTTTTAAAATTTTTAAAAATAGTTTTTAGCTTAATTAGGATATTTTTGAGGTTTACAAACTTTAAGATCTTGTTTAGGGCTTTTTAATAATTAATTGTGATTTTTAGGGCTTTAATTAGCATTAAAAAGTCATTATCTAATTAATTAAAAGGTTTTAACAAGTTTGGATTTTTTGTAAACTCTTAGAATATTATTGGGGATTTTTAGTAATTTTTAGGAATTTTTAGGTTAAAATTTTAATTTTTATACTATTTACGGTTTTACGTGTTCTCCTTTTTCGTCTTAGTTTAATCCATTTTCGTAACCGTCTTTCTCTTCTAATCTCATTTCTTTCTTTCTTTCTCAATAATATAATCACAAATCAATATCAATTCAACACACAACGCACTTGCCTCCTTGGGAAACGAACTTGAATTTATTTGGTCATTAGTGCTCGGTTTTCCTAAACCGACACTTAACGCTTACCACTACTTTGCCTCTCTTTTCCTAAAGGGTTGCAAAAAGCTACATTCAACAAGTATGAGGGACTTGTCATTTTTGGCACACATAATACCATAACTTTTTCAAAGGACTAGTTATGCATATCTTGATATCTTCAAGGGCTCAAAGTTTCATGTCTTCAATCTTCAAGGATAAATCTTGTACAAATGAATAATGGAGGGTTATTTGTGACAACTCTTCAAAATTAAGGGAAGAAACTTGAAAAATCTTCAATCTTCAAGGGTATTTTAGGAAAATCCATACTCGGGCCCGGTTCTTTGTGCGACTTCGTCGCCCGTGTTCGTTTTTATTAGATTCTTGTAATCTTTTGGTGAATTCACGATATCCGTACCTAAAATACACAATGAACAAACACAAGCATATTTTGGGGTATTTTAATGATATTTTTAGCGTTTTAAGCCCGATTTGGACGATGAGACTATGTATAATTGCAGTCTCATCACTCCCCCATACTAAACCATTGCCGTGTCCCCACACAATGCTAGAATTAAGTATCGTAGCACATCCAAAACTCATTTTTAGGTGACATTTATTGAAATGTAAACTTAAATAAACTACTACATGTGTTTTCGACATAATGTATTGTTTTCATCACGATTAAGTGACTTTTAGGGTCAAAGAATAAGAACACGTGAATGCCTCATAGAGATAAGTTCGTCTTCCTCGATTTTCACCCAATTCCTTGCTAAGCGTGTAACGAGATCTTTGTCATTATAAGTTAGTAAAACAATCATTACTCATGAGTGTTAATTACGTACTTAGACTCCCTTATTCCTAAGGTGTATCTCTAATATTTTATTTTGTCTTAATGATCACGAGGATGCATTTGACTTATTTCGATATTTTATTAGGCCGAAAATAAAGTAGGACGATTTAATTGATAGTTAGCTAAAGGACATGATATTTTAAAACGACTTCTCGTAATCGCCTTAAGTTCATATCTTGGCATATATCGTTTCACGATTTGAGACCTTTCTTGGACTGATATTTGGCATGTACTTCATACTTCGAATTTTGGAAGACGTTCTTGAAATAATGGTTTTCTCTTCATATATGGAACTTCTTCACTTGACCACGACTTCATCATTTTTCTTCAATCTTTATTTGGGATTTTGATATACAACGATCCGCCTCCTTTTCGGACTTGTATATATATATATCCTCATACCTTGTTAGGGTCTTATTGGATAGACTTCTCCATGATCTTTAGGGGAGTATATTGATTTTCTTCGTACGTCTTGATCCTTCATATAGATTTTTGGAATAATGATACTTCACATCATCTTGGATCTTTAGAAACAAAATAGAGTTCATCATGCCTTGTTACGGCCTTTTGGAACTTTGCCAATCTTCGCATCCCGCTTCAATAAGTTATGCCTTGGCTATGAACTCTATTGAACACGAGCAACTTTTAAACGATCTTGGGCTAGAAGATAAGTAACCTTTTAAATCGTATGACCTTACTTATTGCATTTATTTAAACAAAAGCGTGGGGAGAATAAGCTAATAATTACCACACATGAGATCGTGAAATATTACGTAACTTATAATTAACTCTATCATTTCTCGTCGTCATTTAAAAGACTTAGCCTAATTAAAGTTAAAAAATCGAAGCAAAGTGCTGAACATGCACGGTCGAGTCAAAAACTACTCTTATTCTCACCATCGGAAAACCTACATTCGTGTCTTAAACACTTATGAAAAACAAGAAATTTTTTAAAATTTTGCCATTTTAGCCTTATTTTGCATAAAATGATAACAATAAGATGAAAATTGGATTGCTTGATGACGTAAGCAAGGTGAAGTATCTACTCACCCCCAATACTAAAACTAAACATTGTCCTCAATGTTTCGAGTCTAGGGGTGAAACACCCCCATACTATAGACGAAAGTCGAATTCTTAATCTCGAGCATGGAAAGGGTAAAACGAATAACCTATAAGCCGTTTATGAATTATGCTAATAAGATAAACGTTAGAACAAAAAAGGATATCATCGGATATCGGAATCTCCAAAGGCAACGATCGAAGCTTGAGTGATACGTAAAATGAACACGAGAGGCTTCAATGATGACAATGAACCTAATAAATCACAATCACAAACAACCACGGAACAAAGTTTGGAAGAGCACAAGTCTCCTCGCATTACACTAATTAGAAAACAAAAATATTTACGATAAGCATGAGAATTCCCCACGAGGCACCTTGTTTTTTTATAACCAAGTCAAAAGATCAACTCGAATCCCCATAAATGTGATCATTTAGGGATAACCATGGTATGGTCATTTTTGGTGGGGCTTACATGTAATCAAGGCCCAAAGAAACCGATAATAAAGGCAAAGCCTTTATACTGGGGTCAAAGATCGTATCCTCACATTTGGTGGAAAATGATAAAGGCAAAGCCGGAGGATACGTTTTGTAAGGAAGAAAACTCCTTATGATTGTGGTAAAATACGATCTTTTAGGAAAAAGGCATAAAAGTGGAAAGTATTAAGTGATGATTTAGGAAAATCAAGCACTAATGACCCAAATAAGTTCGTTTCCCAAGGAGGTATATGTGTGTGATTAAGACGTAAATATTTTGGATTAATATTTGAGAAAGAAGGGGATGAGAAAATAGAATGACGGAAACGTGAAAATTATTACTACGACGACTAAATTAAAAACCGTAAAAAAGTGCCAAAATAAAAATTAACTCTAAAAATTCCCAAAAATCAAATTAAATAAACTAAAAGTTTACTAATGATCAAAACTTTTTCAAACCTTTTAATTATGTAATTAATGATTTTTAAATGCTAATTAAAGCCCTAAAAATCCAATTAATTATCAAAAAGCCCAAATAAAGATTTTTCACTTTGTAAACCTCTTAAATGACTAAATAGGACTAAAAACTTTTTTTATGAATTTTAAAACTAAGTAAAACTATTTAAAATGATTAAAAACTATTAAAACCTTGAAATAATTCTAAAAATTAAGAAAAGGATGATAAAATTAATCTAAGAGTTGCGAAAATCCTATTTTAATGTATTTGACCTAACAAAAATATAGAAAGTGCTAAAATGTGAAAATTGAAATTTAATAATAAAATAACATTAAAATAATATTAAAAATACAAAAATTATAAAAAAATTCTAAAACCTTGCATACTAGTTTATTTAATCCTAAATAAACAGAAAATGAAAGTGAAATTACTAAAATACCCCTAATGGGCCCCCAAATGGGCTAAAAACTAAAACAGTCCACTTAAATGGCCTTTTTGGCCCAAAAATTTCAACTAAGCCCAAAAGACCTGAAAAAGCCCTATCTGACTCAAAATTTGATTCTTAACATAAAAGTTTGAAGGTCCAAAAACTAGTTTTGAGCTTATCACAGCTTAATGGTATAACAACTTATCCTTATTGGGCCAATAAGCCCATTAAGCAATAAGCCAATGCCATAAGCTCAGATTTGACACACAACCCTCTTTTGAGATGCCTAAGAGTTCTGTGAAAAGAAATTTTGTAAAAGCAAACCCAATAAACAAGAAATAAGCAAAGTAGAATTTCACTAAAAGACAAAATGGTCGACTTAGAGTTCTAGACCACCTCAGACCTTCAAATAAGTTGCAAAAGACTCTAAATGACTTAATTAAGACAAATCAACAAAGAAAAGTTCAATAAGCCAAGCCAAATAAGCTGAATAAGCTGATAAGCACTTACGTAAAAGTCAAAGTTATTGGTTTTCTAGTCAAAGCTCAAAGTCAACCCCTCAAATGCTCCAGTATGAACAAATGGGTCAAATAAGTGACACCTATTACAAATCCAAAGTTGTTTCAGGCTTAAATAAGCTAGAACAGCTTATTGATAAGCACCAGTTGAAATAACACTAGCAGTGGCTAGTAGCAAGGGAAAGGAGTTCCCACTGCTTTGACTATTTGACTTGCTTTTTTAGAGAGATCCAGTTTGATTCAAATGAAAACAAAGGCACCCGATCAGTGGATCACAAGGAGTCAATATCAATCAACAAATCACAATTTGGTTCACTCAATAAGCAAAGAATAAGCAAACAGTCCACATATATGATACAGACCTTGAAAATAAGCAGTTATGACAAATAAGCAGATTAAGCATGAATAAGCAAGCCAAATTGAACCATATGCATACACAAGCTATAATAAAGTCCATTAAGCATAAATAAATTTGTTTCAAGCACTGGATCAAAATAAATAAGCAGATTCAAGCATAAAAATTTACTGATGAGCAAAGGTGATTATCCAAAATCCTTTTGCTCATCTATTTGACCACCAATCCAATTTCAAGCCCTCAAATCCCTTTCTCTGGTTATGTTTACCAAAATATAACACTTGTTAACCCTGGTCTACCCTTAGATCTATGGGTCCCCAAAATTTTAGCCAAAATACCCAAGTAAAACAGATTTTATAAACCCTTGATTGATTTAGGTGTTTAGACCCTCAAAACTAGCAGATAACAGACCACTTGCACTAGACAAACAGATACCACCACAAAGAAACAACAAACAACCACAAAGGTTGCCTTGAATCTTGACAAATCAGTTAACCCAAACACCCCTTTTGAATCTGATTTCTCAGATTTTCAAAGGATTTTTGGGTTTTAAACTTCAATCCAAGATCAAAATAACCTAGCAACAATAATCTAACCCTCAGAAACACAAATCAAATATAAAACCATAGATTCACAAACAATCATGAAAAATCACCAAAAATTAAGGCAAATATCAGAAAAAGTAAAAGGGATAAGAGAATCAAACCTCCAAAATGTACATCCACACTTTGGAATGTTTGAGCTGAGATGCTAGCAAGAACAAGAACCAGCTTCCACAAGCTGCTAAGATGAACAAACACAAAAGTAAGCCAATACAGATTTTCCTTTGATTTTTGAAAATAAGTGTTTTAAACCTTAAAACCTTTTCTCAAAATCAACCAAACATGTATATAGAACTCAGATCTTAGCTATTCAAACACAAAACTTTTATAAATCACAAAAGGGAATTCAATATTTTCATAAATTCAAATTTTATTTCATAAAAAGGAATTACAAAGAAAATAGCTAAAATCTGGAACAAAGGCCTCACCATAGGTTGGGGGTCCTTTTATAGGCAACAATAGACGATTCTAGATGCAAAGATACATGAGAAACCCTAGCTATGAAATCTCAAATATTCCCTTGAGTGCTAGATGGCGTTTTATGTTTGTGAGTTGTACAAATGAATCAAAGACGTTCATTTTTGCTTTGGGGCCAAGTAAGGAGTATTAGTTGTTGATTTGGCCACGTGGCTTTACTTGGAGAGGAGGGTGTCACATGATTGGTGCAGGGCAGCCTTTGGTAGGGTCCTTGGTTGAGTGGGTGGGAAGTTTTAGGCGTGGGAATGATTCGTGTGAGAGTTAATTGTGTTTTGGTTAAGTCAATTGGGATTAACCCTTTGACTGGTAAAAGTAAATTGTAGGGGTGAAAGGTGAACAGTGGTCCCCTTTGATCCAAAATTGGAGGATTGTTTAGTTGTTTGGCGCAATTTTGATTTGAATGTTTCAGTTGCACACTTTTGGTCCTTGGTTTTTGGTGAAAGTGGTAAAACAAGTTTTTCAGCCTAAAAAACGTATTCCCTTCACATTTAAACTTTATATTTTCACACTTTGGCCACTAAACTTTTGCAAAAAGGTTTCAAGGGTTATTTTTGCCACTTTTGAATACTTCAAGGGCTGATTTTGGACAATTCTCAACTTTGAAGGTCTTCATTGTATGTTTGACTTCATGAGGGACCATTATTGACAATTTAGTTTTGTTGAGGGACTAAACTTGCCTATTCTTCAAACTTGGAGGACTTCTTTGTAATTTTGACAAACTTAAGGGACCAAAATTGTAATTATGAATATACAAGGGTAATAAGTGTCATTTATTCATAGATGAGAGATCATTCTTGTACATCTTTAAGTCTTCAAGGGTTTTTCTTTGATAAATCCATAACTAAGGCCCGATTCATTGTACGGCTTCGTTTCTCGTGTTCGTTTTTCCTTGTTTCTTGTGATATTATGTCTTTTTCACGATATCCATACCTAAAATACACAAATAAACAAACACAACCATATATATGGTATTTTTATGACATTTTATGCATTTAAAGCCCGAAAAGAACGATGAGATCATGTATAAAAGCCATCTCATCACTCCCCCATACTAAGCCATTGCCGTGCCCTCACGTAATGCTAGAATAAAGTATCTAAGCATCTCCAAAATTCAATTTTATTACACTTTATTGAAAAGTAAAAGACTTGCAACAATACTACTAAGATGTGTAAAGACATAATGTATGATTTTCATCACGTGTGTCACTTTTAGGGTCAATGAATAAAAACAAATGAATGTCCCATATAGTAAAGTTCGTCATCCTTGATTGTCATACATTTCATGCTAAGTGCAAAAATGAGATCATTGTTGGTACAAGTCACAATGGTAACACTAACGTCCAAATTGTGTAATACTTTTTCTCCCCGCAATCCTAGTTATTGTGAAAGGAAATGGGTTTCTAGAATTTTTTAACTACTTGTCATGGATCACAAGTGATTCATATTGACTTATTTGAGTATTTATTAGTCCGAAAGTAAAGTGGCATGATTTAATCGATAGTTAGCCGAAGAACAAAATCTTTTAAAACGGCTTCTTGTGTATCTCCTTAACTTCATATCTTGGCATAACTCGTTTCATGATTTGAGACCTTTCTCGGACCGATATTTGGCATGTACTTCATACTTCAAATATTGGGAAGACGTTCTTGAAATTATGGTCTTCTCTTCATATTTTTGAATTTCTTCACTTGACGTTTTTGAGAGATTCTTCATACTTGAACCACGACTTCATCATTTTTCTTCAATCTTTATTTTGGACTTTGATATACAACGATCCGCCTCCTTTTAGGACTTGAATATATTTATCCTTATACCTTGTAAGGGCCTTTTTGGATAGACTTTCTCCATGATCTTTAGGGGAGTAATTGCTTTTCGTCGTGTGTCTCGATCCTTCATATTGATTTTGGAATAATGATACTTCACATCATCTTGGATCTTTAGCAACAAAATAGAGCTCCTCATGCCTTGTAAGGGCCTTTTTGGATCTTCACCAATCTTCGCATCCCGCTTTAATAAGTTATGCCTTGGCTATGAACTCTATTCAACCCCGAGCAACTTTTAAACGATCTTGTGCTAGAAGCTAAGTAACCTTTCAAATCGTACGACCTTACTTATTGCAATTATTGTTATTCCTAATGCATTGATCTTATGGGAGAAAAAGCCACAATTAAAAACATATGGGTTTTTGAAAGAACATTTTCATGTTCTACGTTTAGCATGATCACTTCTCTAACTCTATCATTTCTCGTTCTTCACTATTTAAAGACCTCTAATTAAAGAGACTCGTGAATACTTAGCCATGCAAGTCAAAATTAAGCCAAATTTGGATTAGCTTTCATTAAGACTATATCAAATCGAAGTTTTGGGTTTTCAAGCCACCTATAGGATCTTGCACTTTCTTGGACTTTTTCAAGTTTAGAGAATGCATTTTATAGTTCCCTTGATAAGTGAATTTCTAGGATCAATTATAGGAACTTGCGAAAAGTTCTTGTTCTTAACCCGAATGAGATAAGACTTTCGTGTTTTAAAGTTACCTATATAAAATTCTAGCAAAACTTGATTTGAGCGGGTTAAGGAATGTAAAGGGCTCCAAATGCCCATCAAGTCAAAAATTAGCTCTTATTCTATCCATCGGAAAATATAAATTCGTGTCTTAAAAACACTTATGAAAACTAAGAAATTTTTTTAAAATTTGGCCATTTTTAGCCTTATTAGCAACAAAACAAAACGTTGAAAGTTGTAAAACGTGAGGGTGTAGCAAAGAAAGTATCTATTCACCCCCATGCTAAAATTATACATTGTCATCAATGTTTCGAGTCTAAAGGTGGAGCACCCCCATACTAGAGTCGAAGAGTCGAATGCTTAGGATCTAGCATGGAAAGGGTGATCAACAATATATCTAATTCCGTTTATTAATTATGCTAAAAGATAATTGTTAGAACAATAAAGGATATGTCATGGATTCGTGAAAAACTCTTTAAGCAAACAATCGAAGCTCACGTAAACGATCACGAGAGCCTTCATTCGTAGTGATGACGATGATCTAGATAACACATTCACAAACAACCACAAGACAATGAGTTGGAAGGGAGCAAATCCCCTCTCATTATTTATTAGAAAGCATAAAAAGGATAAATAAGGGATTTCCCCCACGAGGCACCTTATTTTTTATTACCGAGTCATGAGCTTGACTCGATCCCCTCAATGCTAATTATCATTGGGGAAGGTGACTTGGTCGAGGTCGTTCAACGAAGGAACTTCCCCACCAAAGTAGTGCTTAAGCCTATGTCCATTCACCTTAAAATTAGGACCATCATTTTGAGCTAGATCGATGGTCCCATAAAGAAACACTTGTGTTATAGTGAAGGGACCCGACAACGAGATTTCAATTTCCCGGAAAATATCTTTAATCGAGAGTTAAAAAGTAACACTTGATCACCAACGTTAAAAACCCGGTTTTTAATCTTTGCATCATGAAACTTTTTAGTCTTTTCTTTGAAAATCAATGATTTTTCATAAGCATTATCTCTTAATTCATCCAATTCATTCAATTGTATTTTTTGGTGATCTCCCGTGGTCTTTAAATTAAAATTTGCATGCTTAAGGGCCCAATATGCCTTATGCTCCAATTCAATGGGCAAATGAAAATTCTTTCCATAAACCAACTTATATGGAGTACAACCGATAGGTGTCTTATAAGCGGTACTAAAGGCCCATAAAGCGTCATCGAGTTTGTCGGACCATGAAGCACGGTTTTCTTCAATCGACCTCTCTAAAATCCTCTTCAAATCTCGGTTTGAAACCTCGACTTGCCCACTCGTTTGCGGGTGATAAGCCGTAGAAAGACGATGAGTAACTCCATATTTTTTTAAGACCTTCTCGAATTGGTCATTACAAAAATGGGTTCCACGATTGCTTATAATAGCACGAGGGGTTCCAAACCGAGAGAATAGTTGTTTCAAAAACATCACTACCACACGAGCATCATTAGTAGGTAAAGCCTTAGCTTCCACCCACTTAGAAAGGTAGTCGACGACGACGAGGATATACTTGTTACCATGAGACTATGGGAACGGCCCCATAAAGTCTATGCCCCAAATGTCGAAAATCTCACACATTTGAATTATATTTTGCGGCATTTCATCACGTTGAGACGATTTTCCTTGACGTTGGCACGAATCACACGACTTCACAAGTGCGTGTGCATCACGATAGATAGTAGGCCAAAATAAGCCGACATCGAACACTTCCTTAGCCGTGAGATTAGCACCGTGGTGACCACTAGTGGGTCCCTCGTGACAAGATCTAAGGATGTTAGAGCTTCGGCACCAAAAACACAACGTCGAACGAGTTGATCCGCACAAACCCGAAAGAGATAAGGGTCCTCCCAAAAATAGAACTTCACGTAACGAAAGAATTTTCTCTTTTGTTGTGTCGTCGTACCCTTGATTATGAAATTCCCCGCATGGTAATTTGCAATGTAGGCAAACCATGGGGTGGTGTCTTTAGAATACACTACACCGAGAGTCTCAAGAGGAAATGTTTGGGTAATTTCCTTGTTCTCGAAGACATCTTTGTGAGGATCTTCTAGACGAGAGAGATGATCGGCCGCTAGATTCTCGGCTCCTTTTTTGTCAAGCACGGTGACATCAAATTCTTGGAGGAGGAGCATCCAACGAAGCAATCTCGGCTTAGCATCTTGCTTAGCTAAGAGATACTTGATAGCCGAATGGTCGGTATACACGATGCTTTTAGTCAAGACGAGATAAGGTCGGAATTTCTCAAAAGCATAGACCACGGCTAGGAATTCCTTTTTCGTTGTGGTGTACTTTAATTGAGCCTCGATCATCGTCTTACTAGAATTATGGATAGGACGGAAATGCTTTTCATAACGTTACCCTAAGACGGCCCCTATAGCAAAATCACTTGCATCGCACATGATTTCAAAGCGTAATTCCCAATTAGCAGCAACAAGAATGGGAGCTTCGGTAAGTTTCCTTTTAAGAGTTTCGAAAGCTCTAACACAATCCTCATTAAAGTTAAAAGGAACATCCTTCTCGAGAAAGTGTGTCATAGGTCGAGAGATTTTTTAAAAGTCTTTGATGAAACGACGATAAAAGCCCGCGTGGCCTAGGAAACTCCTAACTCCCTTGACGGTTTTGGGATGAGGTAACTTGGAGATGACGTCTACCTTTGCTTTATCGACCTCAATCCCCGCTTTCGAGACCTTTGCCCTAAGACGATTCCTTGTTTACACATAAAATGACATTTTTCCCAATTAAGCACAAGGTTGGTTTCTTCACAACGTTTTAACATTTGCTCGAGATTAGATAAACACGACGTGAGCAAATTGCCAAACATCAAAAATTCATCCATAAATACTTCCATCTACTTCTCGATCATATCATGAAAAATAGACATCATACACCGTTGAAACGTACCCGGTGCATTACAAAGTCCGAAAGGCATCCTACGATAAGCAAACGTTCCATAAAGACACGTGAACGTAGTTTTCAATTGATCACGAGGGTCGATAGGGATTTGAAAGTAACCGGAAAAACCATCTAAAAAGCAATAGAATTCATTTCCCGTAAGTCGCTCCAACATTTGATCCATGAAGGGCAAAGGAAAGTGGTCTTTACGATTGGCGTCATTTAACTTTCGGTAGTCAATACACACCCTCCAACCGGTCACAACACGAGTGGGAATTAACTCGTTGTTTTCATTGGGCACAACGGTCATTCCTCCCTTTTTAGGGACACAATGGATTGGGCTCACTCATGGGCTATCGGAGATAGGATAAATCATTCCCGCGTCAAGGAGTTTTAAAACTTCCTTTTTGATGACATTGTAAATTTTGGGGTTTACCCTTCTTTGACTTTGAATTGCGGTTTGTAGTCCTCCTCCATTAAAATCTTGTGAGTACAAAATTTAGGGTCAATACCCTTAATGTCGGAAATTTTCCACGCAATTTCCCCTTTATGAGCTTTAAGAACTTTCAAGAGCGCGGTTTTTTGATCATTAGCAAGACCTTTTGCAATAATAACCGGCAACTTGTCATCACCTTCCATAAATGCGTATTCAAGGTGAGATGGAAGATCTTTCAATTCAAGGATAGGCGGTTCCTTGATTGAAGATTTTTACTCAACACTGATAACTTCCATCGGCGGAAGAAATGGTGGAATAGAAGTATCATTACCAATTATCACCTCATCTTCATTGTCGATTTCATTTGAAGTAAAATCACCTCTGTTGGAAATACGTTTTACGTATTAGAAAGGATCAGTCACTCCAACAATAGTCCATGTAATAGCTCGTAGTTTAGTTTATTTTCACTTATTAAAAAAATCCCAAACCGAGCCCATGAGTTGTATGGGTCGGCGGCCCAATGTAAGCCCAAGCCCATCTCATGGTCTTGGGTATATAAACCCTCTCCTTAGATGGAGAGGGTGTGGATTCATTCATTTTACACATAGTTAACATGATGTTTTCTTATTTTCTCTCTCAAGTGTGTGTGTGAATTCTACCAAGTTTCTATCTCTTTCTCTCTCTAAGACATAAGCAAGATTTACATATCTTACAAATGGTATCAAGAGCCATGGGATGATTGTTTGGTTTTTGTGTTTGTGTTCTTGATTCTCTCGCCCATTTTGGTCCAAAATCACACGAACCAAATTTTTTCTTTGTGTTTTTATGATTTAATCTTGATATACTTCATCTAGTTACTTGTTATAGTGATTTGGTATTGGTATTTTGGTTAAAAACACAAAAGTTTTGGTTGTTTGATTCGTTTCTAGGCTTAAAATTCCGAATTTGTTGTGTACTATCCGAGAAAAGTGGTACTCATGTTTCCATCGCAAATTTGGTATCCATCGCAAAGTAAGCAGGATTCTTCATTGCGATCGTAAAAACCTAAGGTTTCTACATTGCGATCGAAGGGTATTCTGACACTTATTCTGATCGTGCATTGCGATAGCTCCTTGCATCGTACATTTCAATCGGGTATAAGGCAATATTGCGAGGTTACTCTGTCCAAATTTCGTCAATGTTGTGACAGGTATTGCGATCAAGCATTGTGACAGGTATTGCGATCAAGCATTGCGACAGGTATTGCGATCAAGCATTGCGATAGGTATTCAGATAGACATTGCGACAGAACTTGTTTTGTGCATTCCGATAGGTATTTCGATCAAGTATTGCGATAGGTATTCAGACAAGTATTTCGCCAGAACTTGTTTAGTGCATTCTGATAGAGTGACAAGATTTCTAAGATTTTTCAAAAACGTGTTTTTGAAAATAATTTAGGGGATTTCAACATTATTTCTCAGCTTTAACACACAACAACAAACACATTAACTTTTCTCATTGTTCAATCAACGTTTGTAAATCTTAACATATAGAAATGGAGTACACATCTCTTACGGATAAGTCCATCCTATCGGGTACGGATAATCGTCCACCAATGTTGGTGAAGACTATGTATGAGGAATGGGGTTCCCGAATGGAACTTTGTATGTTGAATAAAGAAAATGGACATCTAATTTGGGCATCGATGCTCAATGGACCATTGGTATATGGTACTGTGACGGAAGGTGCTGTTACTCGTCCTCAATCTACGGGTGAATTAACGGGAGATGCTAAGATACAAGACAAGTGTGATAAACAAGCTACAAATATCATTCTCCAAGCCCTTCCTGTAGATGTCTACAAACTCGTTAGTAAACATAAAGTTGCCAAAGAGTTATGGGATAGAATTCGTGTTCTAATGCAAGGCACCTTGTTAATTGAACAAGAACGAGAGTGTAAGCTTTATGATACTTTTGATAAGTTTGCCTATGTGACAGGGGAGACTCTCAGTGATTACTATCTGAGATTTACCCTATTGTTGAATGAGCTCAATATCTATGGCATGGCAAATCCTACCTTTCAATTGAACACCAAGTATTTGAACACTCTTCCTT
Source organism: Glebionis coronaria (assembly GCA_025667525.1). Lineage (NCBI taxonomy): Eukaryota > Viridiplantae > Streptophyta > Magnoliopsida > Asterales > Asteraceae > Glebionis > Glebionis coronaria. The sequence goes on along the minus strand of CM046880.1, from coordinate 172,214,425 downwards.
CAGAATGGAAAAAGTAAGCGACGGATGTTAAATTGGCTAAGGACTTGCATAACACCAATGTGGATCAACTTCAAGCTTTTCTTCAACAACACGAATGCCATGTGATCGAGGCTCGGTTGTCTACACCTCAAGTTCATGATCCACTTGCCATGTATGCTTGATAGGTTTGTAAACACCCATCTTTTTACCACTTAACTACAATAATAACCAAGCCAAAACGTGTATTTTATGTCGTAAATGTCGGAATTATGCGTGGTTTGTGTTTTTGTTGTGATTTAGGACGAAAATGTGAAAAGGGGAGAAGACAAAAGACGAAGTCAAAAAATCAAGAGTGCAAAAAGAACGGAAGTCCAAGACCAATTCTAAAGATTTATCGAAGAAAAAGTCAAAAGACGGAAGTTTACTAAAAGCCGAAAAACTCAAGTCTAATTTATTGAAGATTACAAGACGAGTTTATTAATCCCGAGACAAAAGTCAAAGAATTAAGAAGATTAAGGACTAATCAAGCAATTAAAGAAAGAAAAAAGAGGGAAGGAAGCTTCCTTCCACTAACCTCCTCCTCCTTATAAATAGATCATTAGTGTTAATTTTATTGTTGTTGGCTAGTTTGACAAACTACGCTCTTCCATTTTAATTACTTTTACCTTTAATTACCTTGTCATGTACCTTTAATTCCTTTAAATTCAAGTAAGTTTCTTTTTATGTTATTGAATCTTTATCTTTATTGTTAATCTCTCATCTACCTTTCTTGTTTGATCTAATCTTAATCTTTATGTTTATGTTCTTTTATTTTTATGGTTTTCAATCAAGTGGGTTTTGATTGATTTGGTTATATTTGTTAGTTTTGTTGTTTTGATTTGATTGATTATTTTTGCTAGATCATTTGCGGTTGTTTTGGTTTAATCTTTTGGTTGATTTCGTTTGATTTTGTTTAAATTCGTGGCTTTTATCTTCCTTGTTCTTCGCTACTGTTTATGTGCCCAGATTATTCTGAACCAGCATTTCATTCCGTATGAAGGGATTTTAATGGTTATTCCGGATCAGTGAATATTCCGCATAAAGGGATTATTCCGGATCAAGGAAATATTCCGAATGAGCTTATTAGATTAATTATTCTGAATCATTGCTTTATATTCCGAACCAACCTTTTCTTTCTTTTATTCCGAATGAAGGTTTTTACTTAATATATTCCGAATGAACTTAATTTATTCCGGATGAACCACTTTATTCCGGATGAACCACTTTATTCCGGATGACCCACTTTATTCCGGATGAACAACTTTATTCCGGATAAAGGAATTTGTTCCGGATGAACCATTTTATTCCGGACGAAGGAATTTATTCCGGATGAAGGAATTTGTTCCGGACGAAGGATTTTATTCCGGATGAAAGAATTTATTCCGAATGAACGTTTTTATTCCGGATAAATGATTTTCTCATTTTTGTAATTTTATACAGTTAGTTTTAAGCTTTATTTTTCCCGCCTTTTTCCTTAGTCGCACTTTTAGTTTACTTGCCTTAGATTTATTTTAAGTTTGTCTTATTTTATTTTTCAATCTTTAATTAATTTCGTCTTTTAGTTTTATTTTTATTTATTGTTCTGCTTTACTCTTCGTTTTATTATTTGCATTGCTCCTTTATTATTTGTCTTTGTTTATTTTTATTTCGCTTCGCATTTACCTTTTCAAATAGAATAGATATCCAACTTCATTTTTCGTTACCAAGAACGACTGAGTCACACTTTGAACCGGAAATCAATTCGAGAAGATACCGAGAACTTAATCGAACCTAGCAAAATCTTAGTATCAAATAGCGCCGCTGCCGGCTCTTTTCGTAAAGATTAACGGTTTTTTGTGAGGGACGCGTTGGATTTTGGGATCCGTTCACTCGTGAACGTTATTTTTCGTGTCAAAAATTTTCAAAAATCCCAAAAACATTTGAAAAATCATAAAAATCATTTCTTTTTCAAAGTTTTGCACCAAAAATATTCTTCTTGCTTATCTATTTTTCTTTATGGATTCTTATGTCCATTGCGTCGGGTGTGGGAGACGATTATACGGGAACGACTCATGGCAATGTTGTACATGTGAGCAATGCGGAAATGATATCGACAATACACAATTCGGATTTTGTCCATCGTGTAACTCGACTAATTCGTCTTTTTATAATCCACCTCCTGTTCCCCCGTGCATCTATTGTGGAAGCGATTCTCATTGGCATGTTTCGTGCCCGGTTCGATACCCGTATGATCACGGGCAAGAACCGGGTTACAATTATGACAATGGTAATAGCTTTCCACATGGCGCACCCGGTTTCTCTCCATACCCGTGGTGCTATATTTGTGGGGGCCCTCACGATGCATCTTCTTGTGATCCGTCGAAGGTTTTTAAGAATGTTTCGTGCTATCATCCCAGTGTGTATAACTTTGAGCCCCCACATCACACCCTCAATCATCAATCCTCTAAGCAAATTAGTCTTGACCAACAACTCACTTCTTTGAACCATGTTCTAGAAAGTTTAGCTCAAATCCGAGCTGACTTGCATCAGGAAAGGCAACCTTTGCTTGATGGTGACGAAATCTTGAAATCCACCAACACCTTTTTGAGCCAATTTGGTCATTTTCCCTTCTTTTCTACACCAAAATGTTTAATTACAGCGTGGGATAGAATTGGTTTAATTGAACATACTCGGGGAGATGAACAACAAAATTTGCTTCATGAGCTTCATAAAGATGTGGAGGTTATCAAGGAAGAGTTAGCCGACTATGTCACTCCTAATTGGAATGGTATCGTCTATTATGATGATGATGACGACGATGATGTCTATGCTCTCGACCCATCTACTGAAGTTGCTACTCCTACTCTCGATATTCCTAATGCGTCTAAGGATGATGATTCATTGAGTGAGATTAGTGATTTTGGTCTCGACAAATTCTTTGATGATGAGGTTTGTGACATACCGACTGCTATGGAGTTTGAGGACAACGCTGCTCTTACAGAAAAGGTCGATCCTAATGATGACGATTTTTCTCCACGCTATGAGAATTTCACTTTTGAAATTTCTCAATCTCCACCGGGAGATGCGGGCGATGACGATTTATTCTCTCCGGCTTACGAGAAGTTCACCGATGAACTTGCTCTTGAAGATGAGGTGGAAGACGTGATTCTCCGCGACAGATTACGGAAAGTGCATCTTCTTATTGCTCAAATCGAAGAGTTGACTTCTCCTCCTCTTTCTGAGTCTTTACCTCCATCTATTCCTCCAGTTGAAGATAATGACCCATTGCTGGAAGAAATCGACATTCACTCAATACCTACGGGTATTGATGATGATGACACGGAGGGGGATATTATTTTTGATAATTTGTTGCAGGAAGGTATTGTCCCAATTCCCCCTCCCGAGCACCTTTCATCCTCCCCTTTAGCCACTATTACGGAGGATGAGTGCTTTGACCCGGGAGGTGACATTCACTATTTCATGGTTGATAACATTAAGGCTTTGTCGGATGCTCAACATCCATTGTCTTTGGGGGATGACAATGTGCTTACTTTACCCACCCCACCTCCCGTGGATCTCGATTTCACATACTTTTCGTATGTTGAAAGAACCTTTCTCCCATTCAAGACTTATCCCCCCGCCTCTCCTTCATTGATGGCCTCCGGGAACGAGGACAAGGTCTTTGATCCCGGTATTACATTCGAGGCTTCCCCATGGACCATTTAATTCGGGGACGAGTCAGGCTCGTGACTTGGTTAATATAAACAAGCGCTTTTTGGGAGGCAACCCAATTATCTATCTATCTTTACCTGTTTTCACCATAAGTGTAGGGGAGAGCCCCGTTGGTGTTTCTGTTTTTCTTTCTTATCATGTGCAGGGATTAGAGCTTCAAAGACACACTCTTGATGATTTTTGATGAACCGCGATTCCGTGTTCCCGTCTTCCCGGTTCTATCCTAAACTCTTTTCGATTCACTATTTTATATTTCTCAATATTAAAATAGAAATCTCTTTAGTTGTCTTTTCCTTAGCGAGGTTTAAAAAAGTGCACAACGTCTTAAGTGTAGGGTAGTTTACTCCCACATGCTTAAACATTGAGGACAATGTTTATATTAAGTGTGGGGGACTTCTATCGAAGTTAAGTGGCCTTTTCCTTGTATTTGTCCTCATTATAACCGGAAAATCATTTTTTTCGACATTTTTCAAAATTTTTGATCTATTTTGGCCTATTAGTTTTTCCCTTTATATAGTTATTTTCTTTCTTTACGAGAATAAATTTTAATAAAGTGGTTTTAATTTTCAAACGTTGTGAATCTTTTGACTCAACCCGAGTTTACTTATCTAAGTTTACTCTAGCTAATATCCTTAACGTGTTTAAGTCAAGTTTTGCTAGGCTTTATATAGGGAGCTTTAAAACACGAAAGTCTTAACTCTCACGGGTTAAGAACAAGAACTTTTCGCAAGTTCCTATAATTGATCCTAGAGAGTCGTTTATCAAGGGAACTTTAAAATGGGTCTTCTAAACTTGAAAGAGTCTAAGAATTTGCAAGATCCTATAGGCGACTCGAAAACCCAAAACTTTGATTTGAGATGCTAAGCATCCACGAGTCTCATTCCTTGAGATTTTAAATTGTGGAGAACGAGAGATGATAGAGTCAATTATAAGTTTGGTATTCTTTCGTGAATTTATGTGAGTTAATTATAAGCCTATTCTCCCATCGCTTGCTAATAAATTTATCTACAATAAATAAGGTTGTACAATTTGAAAAGTTACTTAGCTTCTATCCCAAGATCATTTAAAAGTTGCTCGTTATGGATTAGAGTTCATAGCGAAGGCATAACTTATTGAAGCGGGATGCGAAGATTGGCGAGTGCAAAAAGTTCCTAACAAGGAATGAGGGCTACATTTTGTTGCTAAAGATCCAAAATGATGTGAAGAATCATTTATCGAAAATCAATATGAAGGATCGAGACACACGACGAAAAGCAAGTACTCCCCAAAATATCATGGAGAAGTCTATCCCAAAAGACCCTAGCAAGGTATGAGGATAAATAGATCCAAGTCCTAAAAGGAGGCGGATCGTTGTATATCAAAGTCTAAAGTAATGATTGGAGAAAAATGAAGAAGTCGTGGTCCAAGTATGAAGAATCTCTCAAAACATCAAGGGAAGAAATTCCTATTATGAAGAGAAGACCATAATTTCAAGAACGTCTCTCAAGATTTGAAGTATGAATTCGCTGCCAAATATCGATCCGAGAAAGGTCTCAAATCGTGAAGCGAGTTATGCCAAGATATGAACTTTATGAGGTCCCGAGAAGCAGTTTTAAAAGATTTTGTCCTTTAGCTAACTATTGATTAAATCGTCCCACTTTATTTTCAGCCTAAATAACTATCGAAATAAGTCAACAATGCATCCTCGTGATCATTCAAGACAATAATAAAATATAAGAGATAAACCTAGGAATAAGGGAGTCTAAGTAAATAATTGGCCCACATGATTTCGTGTTAGTTTGCTAACTTATAATAACAATGATCTCGTTTTTAAGCTTGGTTTGGAGAAAGTGAAAACTTGAGGATGATGATCATTCATGACATTTTTAAAAACCCTAAGGTATGTTCTTGATTTCTTTACTTAGTTTCTTCCTTTGAATGTTTATAATTTTCTATCCCTTTAATAAAGGCCAATATGGATTGATTATGATGGAAAATGTAAAACGTGCTTTGTAACTAATGCATTGCATGAGGACATTGGAATGGTCAAGTGTAGGGGATTTGATAGGTGTGTGAACACCCATCTTTTTACCACTTAACTACAATAATAACCAAGCCAAAAGGTGTTTTTTATGTCGTAAATGTTGGAATTATGCGTGGTTTGTGTTTTTGTTATGATTTAGGACGAAAATGTGAAAAGGGGAGAAAACACGGGCTTTCACGGGCTTTTATCGAAGAAAAAGACAAAAGACGAAGTCAAGGAATCAATAGTGCAAAAAGAACGGAAGTCCAAGACCAATTCTGAAGATTTATCGAAGAAAAAGTCAAAAGACGGAAGTTTACTAAAAGCCGAAGAACTCAAGTGTAATTTATTGAAGATTACAATACGAGTTTATTAATCCCGAGACAAAAGTCGAAGAATTAAGAAGATTAAGGACTAATCAAGCAATTAAAGAAAGAAGAAAGAGGGGAGGAAGCTTCCTTCCACTAACCTCCTCCTCCCTATAAATAGATCAGTAGTGTTAATTTTATTGTTGTTGGCTAGTTTGACAAACTATGCTCTTCCATTTTAATTACTTGCACCTTTAATCATGTACCTTTAATTCCTTTAAATTTAAGTAAGTTTCTTTTTATGTTATTGAATCTTTATCTTTATTGTTAATCTCTCATCTACCTTTCTTGTTTGATCTTAACCTTAATCTTTATGTTTATGTTCTTTTATTTTTATGGTTTTCAATCAAGTGGGTTTTTATTGATTTGGTTATATTTGTTAGTTTTGTTATTTTGATTTGATTGATTATTGTTAGTAGATCATTTGTGGTTGTTTTGGTTTAATCTTTTGGTTGATTTCGTTTGATTTTGTTTAAATTCATGGCTTTTATCTTCCTTGTTCTTCGCTACTGTTTATGTGCCCAGATTATTCCGAACCAGCATTTCATTCCGAATGAAAGGATTTTAATGGTTATTCCGGATCAGTGAATATTCCGCATCAAGGGATTATTCCGGATCAAGGAAATATTCCGAATGAGCTTATTAGATTAATTATTCCGAATCAGTGCTTTATATTCCGAACCAACCTTTTCTTTCTTTTATTCCGAATGAAGGTTTTTACTTAATATATTCCGAATGAACTTAATTTATTCTGGATGAACCACTTTATTCCGGATGAACCACTTTATTCCGGATGAACTACTTTATTCCGGATAAAGGAATATCTTCCGGATGAACCATTTTATTCCGGACGAAGTCATTTATTCCGGATGAAGGAATTTGTTCCGGACGAAGGATTTTATTCCCGATGAAGGAATTTATTCCGAATGAACGTTTTTATTCCGTATAAATGATTTTATCATTTTTGTAATTTTATACAGTTAGTTTTAAGCTTTATTTTTCCCGCCTTTTTCCTTAGTCGCACTTTTAGTTTACTTGCCTTAGATTTATTTTAAGTTTGTCTTATTTTATTTTTCAATCTTTAATTAATTTCGTCTTTTAGTTTTATTTTTATTTATTGTTCTGCTTTACTCTTCGTTTTATTATTTGCATTGCTCCTTTATTATTTGTCTTTGTTTATTTTTATTTCGCTTCGCATTTACCTTTTCAAATAGAATAGATATCCAACTTCATATTTTGTTACCAAGAACGACTTAGTCACACTTTGAACCGGAAATCAATTCGAGAAGATACCGAGAACTTAATCGAACCTAGCAAAATCTTAGTATCAATGCTTCTCAACAAAACATGGCTTATACTTATCAACAACCATCATACTTGCAGCAGCCACCACCACACAACTATTAGCAACCACAGCAACCATCTTATCAACCACTAATGATGCCACATCAAGCATTTCAACAAAGTGTTCATCAACAATCTTTTCCATAACAACCACCACATCAGACATCACCATCACAAGCCTTCTACTCCAATGAACTTCCACCAATCCAAGCACCGGTCTTTACTCCAAATGATACGCCATCTGATGTTCTAAACCATCTCACTGCCTACCTGTCAAAACTTATCCGTACATCTTCAAATCCTCGACAACAAGCCACTGTTCAAGATGGTCAAGTGACGGTGTAACCTATTCAGGGAAGGCAAACTTCATATGGACCTCCTACAAGGACTGTGAATGCTCAAGCTGTGAATTCTCAAGCTAATGGAAATGGAAACACTATTGGTCCTCAAAAGGTTGTGACATGCTACAATTGCCGAGGACAAGGTCACATGGCTAGAGAATGCACTCAGCCAAAACGAAGAAGGGATGCAACATGGTTTCGTGAGAAGATGTATTTGGTTGATGGTTAGTCTAAGGGAAAGATCTTTGATTCAAAAGAGTTAGCATTTCTTGCAGACCCAGGGGCAGCAGACAATGAAGGCATTGCAGTCGTTTCCACTTCTAATACAGCTTATCAAGGAAATGATCTTGACGCATATGATTCAGATTGTGATGACATTCGCTCTGCCCAAGCTGCTCTCGTTGCTAATATCTCTCACTACGGCTCTGATGTCATCAGTGAGGTACCCACCACAACCAATCTTGGTAATGATGATAACCAACATTAAGTTGGGCATGAAAATGACAACCTCAAACATCATTTGGGAACTAGTAACTCAAATGATGTGGTACCCAAACCTACACATTTGAGTGAACCTCAACCAAATGCCACGACGGGTATGGAATCTTATGCTCAACATGATTTTGTCATGGTGCCTAAACATATTATTGATCAAATGCATATGTCTCTCAGACAATCCATAGATACGAATTCCACCCTAACTGCTGAGCTTGTGTTGCATAAAGAAATGGTCAAAACTTTTAAATGGTCCCTCAAGCAGATAAAATAACATGTTTTGAATTTGGCCAATTTCATTTTGAAAAGATTGAACACTTGAAAGAAATAGAATCATTAAAAGCTAATCTTTCTAATGAATTAAAAGCAAAAGAATCGGTTGTCAATGATTTTCAGAAACTTAAAATGGATTTCGAAACTCTCGAGTCTAAAAAGTTTGAATCGGAAATTAATGCTACCAAACTTCTTAAATTCAAAGAACAACAGCTTTTAAAACAATACGCTTCCACAGAAAAGGTTCATCTTTTAAAGAACTTGAACTTAAGCGTCATCAAGATTTACCACCTAATCCTGGTTATGCGAAACAAGCTCATGAATGTATTCCGTGTCTTTATGATATGACCCTAATTGGAAAATCGAAAGAAGCACCTTTTGTTCGTAGTACTGAGGAGACACAGTCACTTGCGGAAGAAACTCATTCTAAAATGATTTCAAAAATCCATAAGCTTGATTATGATACGTATAATAAAGATCAATTTTATAAAAAGACCCGCATTCGCTTACAAAAGGAATTAGCTGAATTGACAGTTCTTGTGCCCCAAAGTTTGTCAAATGAAAACCTTCCTAGTACGTCTCCTACACTTGTCAAAGCGGATTTAACGAAGTTAATTCCACCGGTAAGTAAGGCGTCCGTTAACTTAAATGCGGTACACCAACACTTAGCCGACTTTGACAAGGTCATTTTGAACGTACGACAGCTTCAGCCATAATGGAAGGTGAATGGAATTTTGAGCACACTAGAGCTTTGTTTCGAGACGAAATTGTTCCGTTTGTAAAGAATGTTAAAGTTTGTCTTAATAATCTTGATCAAGATTTGCTTTTGGAAATAGAAGAAGTTAGACGTGTTTTCAAAGAAATGGATGATGCTTATGAAAACAGTTTACTTGAAATAGAACGGGTTTCACACCAAAATGATCAGCTTCTGAAGCAAGTGATGTCTCATGACATAGTTTCCGTCTGTGTGAATAAAAGTGCTGATAATGATTCTATTCTGCATAATGTTGAATATGTGGATAATGTGGTAGATAGTACTTGTCACGAATCTGACACTGAATTTTTAAAGCATCAAGATTCATATTCTTTGCTTTCAAAATGTTTTGATGAGATTCAAACACATTGTATTTCGCTTGAATGCAAGCAACAATTTATTCAAGTAATCTTTGAAACGTCATTCGAAGATGTTAATATCGATGATGCAAACTTTGAAAAGAATTTTTGATTGAATTTACAATCAAAACAGCGTCAGCCAAGTGACAAAGTTGCTACATCTTTGCCGATAGACATAGAGAAATCTAAGGAGCTTAACTGTGTGAAAGTACTTGAGGCCGCTGAGAATTTAAAACTTGATCTAGATAATCGAGTTTCCAAGATTTTGTCCAAAGTTGATAACTTAAAACAAAAAAATACACAACTCTTCGATTCAGTAAACCCGCATGTGCTAATACCACTTCACAAAATCAATCTTTGATTGAACAATTGAATCGAAAGTCGGTGGAAATATCTGATTTGTGGGAACAAATTGTGATAAAAATCTGGCCTTGGCTAAGTTAAAGGAAACACTTCGTACTCTAAAAGGTAAGAAGGTTGTGGATAACGCAGCCACTGTCTCAGCATCGTCCTCTAGTGCAATCAAAACGAACCTTATAGCCGTCACACCATTTAATAAGGGCCCTAGGACTAAACCATCTCAAACATTAGTCACTAAAGATAAGGCAAAATCAAAACCAGATTCTAATATTCCTGTGTTGCCTTCTACAGGAGTAATCACCACTACTGAGGCTCAAAGATCTAAGCTTAAAAGAAACAAGAAGAATGATAGGATCTTGCTCCCATCCAGTAGTCAAGAGAAGAAGAAAGTAGAAGCCCACCCTAGGAATGTTATTTCTGTTTTGAATAAAAAGAATCATGTAGCTAAACCTAAAGGCTCTGCGGTTGTGCAGCATTCTAAGCCTACTGTGACTTCTAATTTGAAATGTTGGTATTGCAATGAATGTATGTTTTCTAGTCGTCATGATTCTTGCCTTATTGACCATGTGAATGAGATGAATGCCCGGAAAAATGGATTAGAATGGAAACTGGCTGGGAAAGTGTTAACCCAAGTTGGTTGGATGTGGCGCCCCACTGGTATAACTTTCACTATAGTAGGAAATACGTGCCCTTTAACTAGGATCACTCCCACTAAAGCGAAGAAAGCGTGCCCTTTAACTAGGAGTACCAAGGCTACCAAAACACAAGCGTGTCCTTTAACTAGGAACACCGACACTACTGTAGGAACAAAGTGCCCTTTAAATAGGTCTACTCCCACTGTAGTGCCTGCTAATAATCCAAAACCTAAGAAAGTTAGAACAGTAAAACATGTTAGTGCTAAAACTCACATTAGAAAACGCAGAAAATCTAAGGGTCATACAAATGTTAGCAATTCTGATAATCTTATATCTGTATCTGCTAACACTCCGGAACCAATAGTTTCCAATGCATTGTCTACTCTTGTTATTGAAAACATGTGGTCCAAATTTTTCTCTGGTATTTGGACTCTGGTTGCTCCAAGCATATGACTAGAGATCGCTCTCAGCTCAGAAATTTCGTCAACAAGTTTCTTGGTACGATTCGATTTAGAAATGATCATATTGCAAAGATAATGGGTTACGGTGAATATAATATTGGGAATGTTATAATTTCAAGAGTGTATTATGTGGAAGGTCTCGGTCACAACTTATTTTCTGTGGGACAATTTTGTGATGTAAACCTAGAAGTCGCTTTTCGAGAGCATACCTGCTTCATTGGTAATTTGGAAGGGGTTGATTTATTGAAAGGTACTCGAGGGAATAATTTGTATACATTGTCTCTACAAGACATGATGGCCGCTTCTCCCGTATGTCTTCTCTCCAAAGCATCGAAGACCAAGTCATGGTTATGGCATCGACGGTTATCTCATCTTAACTTTGACGCTATTAATCATTTGGCGAAAAAGAACTTGTTCGTGGTCTTCCTAAACTTACATTTCACAAGGCTCATTTGTGTTCCGCGTGTACAATGGGGAAAAGCACTAAGAAATCATACAAACCCAAGACTGAAGACACCAACCAAGAGAAACTTTATTTGTTGCATATGGATCTTTGTGGGCCAATGCGTGTCGAAATTCTTAGTGGTAAAAGGTAAATCCTCGTCATTGTGGATGATTACTCTCGGTCTACATGGGTGAAATTTCTTACAACAAAATATGAGGCACCTAAATTCATCATCGGATTTCTCAAGATGATTCAAGTGCGTCTCAACACTACCGTCCGACGCATTCGTACAAATAATGGAACCGAATTTGTGAATCAAATTTTGCGTGATTATTATGAAGAAGTTGGCATATCTCATGAAACATCCGTTGCTCGCACTCCACAACAAAACGGTGTCGTTGAAACGCATTCGTACAAATAATGGAACCGAGAGTTCCACGTTGGTGATCAAGTCTTACTTTTTAACTCTCGGTTGAAGATCTTCTCTGGCAAGTTGAAGAGCCGCTGGTCTGGTCCATTCACCGTCGCCAAAGTCTTTCCTTATGGGACCATTGAGCTTTCTCAGCCAAATGGGCCCAATTTCAAAGTGAATGGCCAGCGTCTGAAGCTGTACTTTGGTGAGGACATCTCTCAGGAGATGATTCCATCCCTCACCACGTTCCCCATGAACTAATTTTGGGTTGAGTCAGGCTCGTGACTCGGTTATCAAAAACAAGCTCTCCTCGGGAGGCAACCCGAGTATCAATCCATTTATGTTTTTACCTCCTAAGTGTAGGGGGACCTGTATAGGTGTTTGTTTTTGTGTGGTGATGTGATTACAGGGATGAATGCACTCTTGGAACCTTTGAAGAACCGTGCTCCCGTGTTATCCGAAATCCGATTCTATCTCTCAACTATCGTGATTCAATTTTCTTCATTCTCACATTTGAAATTGATCACTTTAGTCGTCTCTTCCTTAACTTGAGTTAACCAACGTGCACAATGTCATAAGTGTAGGGGAGATTTTTTCCACATGCTTAAACATTAAGGACAATGTTTATCTTAAGTGTAGGGGGACTTCTATCGAAGTTTTAAGTGGACTTTTCCATGAAAATGCCTTCATTTAACCGAAAAATCATCTTTTTCAACATTTTTCAATTTTTTTAATTAACTTTGGCCATGTAGTCGTAATATTTAAATTTTTATCGTTGCTTTCATATGTATATATCGCGCAATAAAGTCTAAAATATTAATAAAGTGGAGTAGCTAGTTTAGAAGTCTTTGACATATTAGGCCCTGATAGGTGTGTAAACACCCATCTTTTCTACCACTTAATTACAATAATAACCGGACCAAAACATGTATTTTATGTCTTTTATGTCGGAATTATGCGTGGTTTGTGTTTTTGTTGTGATTTAGGACGAAAAGGTGAAAAGTGGAGAAAACACGGGAATTCACGGGCATTTACGGACTTTTATTGAAGAAAAAGATGAAAGACGAAGTCAAAAAGTTAAGAGTGCAAAAATAACGGAAGTCCAAGACCAATTCTGAAGATTTATCGAAAAAAAAGTCAAAAGACGGAAGTTTATCAAAAGCCGAAGAATTCAAGTCTATTTTATTGAAGAATTTAAAGACGAGTTCAAAGAAATCCCGAAGCCAAAAGTTCTTTAAGTCCAAGTTTAAAGAAGATTAGAAGAAAAGGACTAAGCATGCAATTAATGAAGATTAAAAGAAGGAGGGACTTAATCTCGCAATTAAGAAGAAATGAAGGAGGGGAGGAAGCTTCCTTATTCCTCCCCTATAAATAGTCATTAGTTTTTAATCATTTTCCTTGTTGGCTAAGTGTGACAATTAGTCTTCCACTTTTAATTACCTTGTCATTTAAATACTTGTCAATTTAAATACCTTGTCTTGCACCTTAAATTCCTTTAATTTCAAGTAAGTTTCCATTTAATTCTTGTCAATCTTTACTTTATCTTGTTAATCTCTCATCTACCTTTCTAAATCTTTGATTTTTATGTTTATGTTTATGTTTATGTTCATGTTCCTGTTCTTATCTTGATCAATTGGGTTTTTGATTATTGTGGTTAAATTTGTTTGATTTGTTGAGTTAAATTGTTTGTTTATGTTTAACTATTGAGTTGTTATTAGTTTAGCTTAATCGTTGTTTTGATTTTGATTAAATCTGTGTTAGATCTATTATTTCTGTGATCCCTTGTTCTTCGGGAGTGTTTGTTTGTGTTTCTGTATTCCCAGGAAAACTTCCGAGCCAAGACAAGGAAGGTTGCTCATTCGGAACTCTCAAAGTTCCGAACTAGTGGGTTTCATCTGGAACATTTAAAGTTCCGGATCAAGAGTGTTCATTCGGAACTCAAAAGTTCCGAGTAAAGACTTCCGAACGAAAGTTCAGTATCAAGGAGGCTTCATCCGGAACATTCAAAGTTCCGGACGAAAACGTCCGGACGAAGACTTCCGGGCGAAAAGTTCCGGGTCAAGGTGAAGTTCCTGATCAGCAACTCATTCGGAACATTAGAATTTCCGAACGAATCTTCCGAGTCAAGACTTCCGGACGAAATCTTCCGGATCAATACTTCCGAACCAAAGTTCCGGGTCAAGAGGTTCATTCGGAACAAAAAAAGTTCCGGATCAACTAAAAGTTCCGAATCAAGGTTTTGGGGTTTGGGAAGTTCTGACTCAAGATTGTTTCACTCGGAACTCAAAAGTTCCGAGTCAAGCTAGTTCATTCGGAAGTTTTGAACTTCCGAATCAAGGTTTCTTTCATTTCTTTTTAGTCTTTCTTTTTAAATTTCAGTCTTTTATTTTCAAGCTTTATTTTTCCTGCCTTTTTATTTAATTGCACTTTAAGATTATTTGTCTCAGCCCTATTTTAGCCTTGCCTTAGTTTAAGTTTTAGTTGCGTTTTAAGATTGCCTTAGTTAGATTTAGGTTTGCGTCAATTACTTTTAGTGCCTTTTTAGTTTCTCGTCACGTTTTAAATACTTGCACCTTTATTTTAATTAGACTTAGATTTACTTTTACTTTAATTGTTTTGCACCTTTTATTTTAAACACTACAACGACAAATTTTTGTTTCCACCAAAATAAAACTGAGTCACACATTAAACACAAGTTTTTCAATTCGAAGAGATTGGTACAACGAATCTTTTTAATTAGGTAAAAACCTAGTTATCAAATGGCGCCGCTGCCGGCTCTTTTCGTAAATATTAACGGTTTTCTGTGAAAGACGCGTTGGTTTTTGGGATCCGTTCACTTGTGAGCGTTATTTTCTTGCACAAAAATTTTCAAAAAACCATAAAAATTAAAAATTGATAAAAATACATAAAAATTAAAAATTTCAAAAATCCAAAAAGATTTTATCTTTCTTGTGTATATATATTGTCTTTGTGTTTGGTTTCTTTTTCTTTTGCATTTTCAGGTGTATGCGTACTAGATCTTCTAATTATCAAGAGCCCGAGCCTCAAGAAGATTTAGCTATGTCAGGTGTCAACAACAATAATCCACCGCACCCTAATAATAACAACAATGTTCTTCCACAGCCCGATCTTCGGACCATGGAGGAGCTTTGTCAACCTACAATGTTTGGACGAGGAGGACCGATTGCGCCGATGCAAATCAATGCTCCTGAGTTTTCGTTGAAGCACCACATGATTCAGCAAGTACAAACAAACCCATTCCGTGGATTGCCTGATGATGATGCCAACAAACACCTCGACAAGTTCATTACAATCACCCAAAGCATGAAGTTGGTCGGTGCCACAATGGATGAACTTCGCCTACAAATCTTTCCACACACTTTATTACATCATGCCGAGAAATGGTTTGATCGTCTCCCGAAGAATTCAATTCACACTTGGGATGACATGACTCAACGCTTTTTATCGCGCTACTTTCCACCATCCATGGTCACTAGCCTTTGCAATCAAATCAGCGGTTTCATGCAAGACCCTGATGAATCTCTTTTTGATGCTTGGGAGAGATATAATGTCTTGATCGATAGATGTCCACACCACAATATGCTCCCTGTGACCTTAATCGATACTTTCTACAAAGGTTTGACTTTTCAAGATCGTGATACGATTAATGCAGCCGCCGGTGGCACATTCATGAGAAGGAGACCCGAGGAGTGTAGAGAGCTTATTGAGAACATGACTACTCACTACAAAAACTGGGATTCCTCTGCTTCTTCAAGGAACAACCCGAGAGTCAATGTTTCTTCCACCTCAACAAACCCTGATATGACCGAACTCACCCGCATGATGACTGAAATGAGCAAAAGTATTACGCTTCTCGCTTCAAACCAACAACAACAACAAGTTAAAGCGGTTGCTAATCCTTGTGAAACATGCGGTGGTCTTCACTCATACACCGATTGTCCTTCGACTCAAGGAAATCCGGAAAATGTGTATGCAGCTTATGGTAATTATTCACCGGAAAATTACCAAGCTAAACAACAAGGGGATAGAAATCTGCTGAGCTACCGTTCCAACAATTACCTTTCACCCGGTTTTTCTCCTCAAAACCAAAACCCCGCCAACAACTACAATAGAAGCAACCAAATCCCACCAAGAGCTTCTAATCCTTATCACCCACCCGCCCAACAAACCCCACCCATTAATCCCGATGTTGAAGCCACAATGAGAACCCAAGGTGAGCAAATCAAGAATCTGCAAAGCCAAATTATCAATCTTAGAGGAGATATCACGAAGCAAGGAAATAAGATTAGAACCGAGGTTCGTGATAATATTCAATCCTCCTTCAGCACTCAAACGAATGAATTAAAGAATTTGTTGGCTAGTTTCTTGCCCGCCGCTCAACCTTCTTCTTCAAGTTCTCTACCTTCAAACACCGTCACTAATCCGCGAGTCAATGTAAGTGCTATTACTACTCGTAGTGGAATCACCATCGTAGGACCACCAATCCCACCACCATCATCTACACATCCTCCACCACCATGTATTCCTACTCCTCCTACACCTAGTATTAGTACACCATTACCGTCTCCGCCTCGTAATGACGATGTATCTCGGAAGGACCCTTCAACATCTCAACCCTTACCGACTACACCTTCACTTTCCACCTATAAACCCAAAATCGCATACCCTTCTCGCTTAGGCAAGACCAACGAGCTAACAAAGGAGGACTCTCAAGTGACAAAATATATCAATATGATTTCTCAAATGGGCTTCCGCATTAGTTTTCTTGAAGCACTTGTCCACATGCCCAAATTTGTTAAAGCATTTAAGGAATTGCTTAACAAGAAGTAGAAGCTGATTGAACTCGCCAACACACGCTTAAATGAAAACTGCTCTGCAGTTATTCTTAAAGAACTTCCGGAAAAGCTTGGAGATCCCGGTCGTTTTGTGTTGCCTTGCGTGTTCAACAAAACTGAAGAATTTACTGCCCTTGCTGATCTCGTGGCCAGTATTAATTTGATGCCACTGAGTGTTTGGAAAACACTATCATTACCCGACCTCACTCCAACAAAGATGACTCTTGAACTTGCAAATCGCACTCTCGCTTACCCGGTTGGTATAGCCGAAGACGTGTTCATTAAAGTTGGCGCATTTACTTTCCCGGTCGATTTTGTCGTAGTTGATTATGAAATGGACCCTCGTATTCCTTTAATACTTGGTCGGCCATTCTTGAGAACCAGACGTGCTTTAGTGGATGTTGCCGAAGGTGAGTTAATCTTAAGAGTTCGGAATGATTCACAAATTTTTAAAATGCGGAAGCTTACAGGCAAATACTATGGACGAGAATCAGTGAATATGATTAATGTGCTCGATGACTTTACCGTCTATGACAATCCTCTATTCGAGTCTTCCATCGATAATCCACTCTTTGACGATGATGTGGATGATTCTCGGTCCACTTTGGAACCTTCTCCCATTTATTATTCCCCACCGGTCTTCGATGCTTATGATGATGATGATTCTAGCTCAGATTCGGATGATTTTGATTGTACTTCTGAGTATCCCGAGCTGCCCACTTTCGATGATTTTGAGGAGGCTGATACTCTCTCGAGCGATTCTTCACATGATGAAGATCCTCCGCCATCACTCGATCCTACTTTGGACGATTACTCATTTGAGGTAGACTTCTCTGAATTTCTCAACACATACTTCCCTCATGAGAGTGATGCTCCTACTTATGACTTTGAATATTATCGTCTTGATCCTACTTTGGATTTGAAGCACATTCTTTCTAAGGAGAAGAAACGGGTCGACACCAATATCCGTTGCACATATGATTTGACACCTCTTTGTCCCCCTTCTGAGGACGAGGTTGTGCTTCTTTGTGGATCTTCTTCACACTCGGCTGAGCCTAAGTGCTATTTTCTCTTAAAGGAAAAGGTGTTCGACCCCGGTATTGAAGTCTTTAAGCCATCTCAGTATCCACCTGATGAAATAAAAGGAAATATCTTTGGACTTATTGAAGACATGCTTGCCCCACTTTATCCTTTCTTCCACCATGCTCCATCACTGCTTAAGGGAACCTTGCTTACTCTTCTTTGGCTTGCCTTGTTCGCCTTAAGCTCATGTTTATTGATGGATGAAAACTATGTCTTTGATCCTGGTGGATATGTTTCACGCTTCTTCCGTTGATGATCAAGGTCGAGTCAGGCTCATGACTCGGTTAGCAAAAACCAAACGCTTCTTGGGAGGCAACCCATGCATCTATCTTTTCGCTTTCTTTATCATAAGTGTAGGGGAGACCCTTTGGTTTGCTATTTCCTCTCCTCACTTCTTAATCAGGTATTCGAGCTTCAAAGATCCACTCTTGATGATTCTTGACGACCCGTGATTCCGTGTTCTACTTCTTCCGGGTTCTATCCTAAACTCTTTTCGATTCACTATTTTATATTCTCTCAATATTAAAATAGGAATCTCTTTAGTTGTCTTTCCCTTTGTGAGATTTAAACAAAGTGCACAATGTCTTAAGTGTAGGGGAGTTTACTCCCACATGCTTAAACATTGAGTACAATGTTTATCTTAAGTGTAGGGGGGACTTCTATCAAAGTTAAGTGGTCTTTTCCTTGTATTTGTCCTCATTTTAACCGGAAAATCAATTTTTCGACATTTTTCAAAATTTTTGATCTATTTTGGCCTATTAGTTTTTACCTTTATATAGTTATTTTCTTCTTTTATTAGAATAAATGTTTAATAAGTGGTTTTAATTTTCAAATGTTGTGAATCTTTTGACTCAACCCGAGTTTACTTATCTAAGTTACTCTAGCTAGTACCCTTAACGTGTTTAAGTCAAGTTTTGCTAGGCTTTTATGTAGGGAGATATAAAACGCGAAAGTCTTAACTCTCACGGGTTAAGAACAAGAACTTTTCGCAAGTTCCTATAATTGACCCTAGATAGTCGTTTATCAAGGGAACTTTAAAATGCGATTTCTAAAACTTGAAAAAGTCTAAGAATTTGCAAGATCCTATAGGCGACTCGAAAACCCAAAACTTTGATTTAATAGGCTAAGCATCCACGAGTCTCATTCTTTGAGATTTTAAACTGTGGACAACGAGAGATGATAGAGCCAATTATAATTTCGGTATTCTTTCGTGAATTTATGTGAGTTAATTATAAGCCTATTCTCCCATCGCTTGCTAATTATTTATCTGCTAATAAATAAGGTTGTACGATTTGAAAAGTTACTTAGCTTCTAGCCCAAGATCGTTTAAAAGTTGCTCGGTATGGATTAGAGTTCATAGCCAAGGCATAACTTATTGAAGCGGGATGCGAAGATTGGCGAGTCCGAAAAGGCCCTAACAAGGCATGAGGGCTATATTTTGTTGCTAAAGATCCAAAGTGATGTGAAGAATCATTTATCGAAAATCAATATGAAGGATCGAGACACACGATGAAAAGCAAAAACTCCCCAAAAGTCATGGAGAAGTGTATCCGAAAAGACCCTAACAAGGTATGAGGATAAATAGATCCAAGTCATAAAAGGAGGCGGATCGTTGTATATCAAAGTCCAAAATAAAGATTGGAGAAAAATGAAGAAGTCGTGGTCCAAGTATGAATCTCTAAAAAATTCAAGTGAAGAAATTCCATTATGAAGAGAAGACCATAATTTCATGAACGTCTCTCAAGATTTGAAGTATGAAGTCGCTGCCAAATATCGGTCCGAGAAAGGTCTCAAATCGCGAAACGAGTTATGCCAAGATATGAACTTTGTGAGGTAGCGAGAAGCAGTTTTAAAAGATTTTGTCCTTTAGCTAACTATTGATTAAATCGTTCACTTTATTTTCAGACTTAATAACTATCTAAATAAGTCAAAAATGCATCCTCGTGATCATTCAAGATAATAATAAAATATAAGAGATACACCTAGGAATAAGGGAGTTTAAGTGAGTAATTAGCCCACATGAGTTCGTGATAGCTTACTAACTTATAATAACAATGATCTCGTTTTTAAGCTTGGTTTGGAGAAAGTGAAAACTTGAGGATGATGATTGTTCATGACATTTCCAAAACCCGAGGTATGCTTTTGATTTCTTTATTTTGTATGTTTATAGTTTTCTATCTCTTTAATAAAGGCCACTATGGATTGATTATGATGAAGAATGTAAACGTGCTTTGTAACTAATGCATTGCATGAGGACATTGCAATGGTCAAGTGTAGGGGATTTGATAGGTGTGTAAACACCCATCTTTTCTACCACTTAATTACAATAATAACCGGACCAAAACATGTATTTTATGTCTTTTATGTCGGAATTATGCGTGGTTTGTGTTTTTGTTGTGATTTAGGACAAAAAGGTGAAAAGTGGAGAAAACACGAGAATTCATGGGCAGTTACGGACTTTTATTGAAGAAAAAGATGAAAGACGAAGTCAAAAAGTCAAGAGTGCAAAAATAACGGAAGTCCAAGACCAATTCTGAAGATTTATCGAAGAAAAAGTCAAAAGACGGAAGTTTATCAAAAGCCGAAGAATTCAAGTCTATTTTATTGAAGAATTTAATGACGATTTCAAAGAAATCCCGAAGCCAAAAGTCCTTTAAGTCCAAGTTTAAAGAAGATTAGAAGAAAAGGACTAAGCATGCAATTAATGTAGATTAAAAGAAGGAGGGACTTAATCTCGCAATTAAGAAGAAATGAAGGAGGGGAGGAAGCTTCCTTAATCCTCCCCTATAAATAGTCATTAGTTGTTAATCATTTTCCTTGTTGGCTAAGTGTGACAATTAGTCTTCCACTTTTAATTACCTTGTCATTTAAATACTTGTCAATTTAAATACCTTGTCTTGCACCTTAAATTCCTTTAATTTCAAGTAAGTTTCCATTTAATTCTGGTCAATCTTTACTTTATCTTGTTAATCTCTCATCTACCTTTCTAAATCTTTGATTTTTATGTTTATGTTTATGTTCATGTTCATGTTCTTATCTTGATCAATTGGGTTTTTGATTATTGTGGTTAAATTTGCTTGATTTGTTGAGTTAAATTGTTTGTTTATGTTTAATTGTTGAGTTGTTATTAGTTTATCTTAATCGTTGTTTTGATTTTGATTAAATCTGTGTTAGATCTCTATTATTTCTGTGATCCCTTGTTCTTCGGGAGTGTTTGTTTGTGTTTCTGTATTCGGAACTCAAAAGTTCCGAGTAAAGACTTCCGAACGAAAGTTCAGTATCAAGGAGGCTTCATCCGGAACATTCAAAGTTCCGGACGAAAACTTCCGGATGAAGACTTCCGGGCGAAAAGTTCCGGGTCAAGGTGAAGTTCCGGATCAGCAACTCATTCGGAACATTAGAAGTTCCGAACGAATCTTCCGAGTCAAGACTTCCAGACGAAATCTTCCGGATCAATACTTCCGAACCAAAGTTCCGGGTCAAGAGGTTCATTCGGAACTCAAAAAGTTCCGGATCAACTAAAAGTTCCGAATCAAGGTTTTGGGGTTTGGGAAGTTCCGACTCAAGATTGTTTCACTCGTAACTCAAAAGTTCCGAGTCAAGCTAGTTCATTCGGAATTTTTGAACTTCCGAATCAAGGTTTCTTTCATTTCTTTTTAGTCTTTCTTTTTAAATTTCAGTCTTTTATTTTCAAGCTTTATTTTTCCCGCCTTTTTATTTAATTGCACTTTAAGATTATTTGTCTCAGCCCTATTTTAGCCTTGCCTTAGTTTAAGTTTTAGTTGCGTTTTAAGATCGCCTTAGTTAGATTTAAGTTTGCGTCATTTACTTTTAGTGCCTTTTTAGTTTCTCGTCACGTTTTAAATACTTGCACCTTTATTTTAATTAGACTTAGATTTACTTTTACTTTAATTGTTGTGCACCTTTTATTTTAAGCACTACAACGACACATTTTTGTTTTCACCAAAATAAAACTGAGTCACACATTAAACACAAGTTTTTCAATTCGAAGAGATTAGTACAACGAATCTTTTTAATTAGGTAAAAACCTAGTTATCAGGCCCGTTGCGATTATTTTGACTCAACCCGAATAGACTTATCTAAGTTTATTCTAGCTAGTATCCTTAACCATGTAGATCTTAATTGGTTTATTGGGCTAAGCATCCACGAGTCTCATTACTTGAGATTTTAAACTGTGGAGAACGAGAGATGATAGAGTCAATTATAAGTCGGTATTCTTGCACAAGCTCACTTGGAGTAATTATTTGCCTATTCTCCCATCACTTGCTAATAATTTATCTGCAATAAGTAAGGTCGTACGATTTTAAAAGTTACTTAGCTTCTAGCCCAAGATCGTTTAAAAGTTGCTCGGTAATGATAAGAGTTCATAGCCAAGGCATAACTTATGAAGCGGGGCGCGAAGATTGGCGAGTCCGAAAAGGCCCTAACAAGGCATGAGGATTCAATTTTATTGCTGAAGATCCAAAGTGATGTGAAAAGCATTATTCCCAAAATCAATATGAAGGATCAAGAATCACGACGAAAAGCAATCAACTCCCATAAAGATCATGGAGAAGTCTATCCGAAAAGACCCTAACAAGGTATGAGGATAAATAGATCCAAGTCCGAAAAGGAGGCGGATCGTTGTATCTCAAAATCCCAATTAGAGATTGAAGAAATAATCATGAAGTCGTGGTCAACAAAGTTGGAGTACCCCTCAAAGGTCTCCAAAGTGAAGAAACTCTATTAACGATGAGAAGACCATTATCTCAAGTACGTCTCTCAAGATATGAAGTATGAAGTACATGCCAAATATCGGCCCGAGAAAGGTCTCAAATCGTGAACCAAGTTATGCCAAGATATGAACTTTTTGATATCCCGAGAAGCAGTTTTAAAAGATTTTATCCTTTAGCTAACTATTGATCAAATCGTCCTATTTTGCTTTAAGCCTAAATAAACTATCGAAATAAGTCCAAAAATGCATCTTCATGATCATTCTACAAAAATAAAAAATAAGAGATACACCTAGGAATAAGGGAGTTTAAGCATTTAATTAAGTCATGTGTGTAAGTGTTTGATTTGCTAACTTATAATAACAATGATCTCGTTTTTAAGCTTAGTTTGGGGAACGTGAAACTTTAGTGTGATGAATCGTCGCAACACCAAAGCCCTAATGTAAGTCCTCGATCTCTTTGCAAGTTATTTCAACCCTTTTGTTTACTGTAAAGCTTAAATTTCTCTTAGTACTTTAATTTTTGTTTAGTAGTATTTTAATAAGGCCAAGGTTGATTGATTATGAGAAAAGTGTAAATGTGCTTTGTCACTAAGCATTGCATGAGGGCATGGCAATGGTTAAGTGTAGGGGATTTGATAGGTGTGAAAACACCCATCCTTTTACCACTTATTTCTGGCTAAAACAAGACCAAAACACGTATTTAATATCATTTGTTTGGAATTATTCGTGGTTTTTGTGTTTATTGTGTTTTCAGAGTCAACCGGATGAATACTGAAGAAAACATAGGATTGCACGGGTTTTATCGAGGAAAAAGACTCAAGACAAAGTCTATTGTCCAAGAGATGCAAAAGATTTGAAGTCATTGGGCCTACTTGAATATTTATCGAAGAATAGAGCCAAAGATGGAAGATTCATATATGTCGAAGAACTCGAGTCTATTAAACAAAAGATTATAAGACGAGTTGGAATTATTCACCGACACTTCTAAAAATCCAAAGTCGGAAACGTTTATTTAAAGAAGCGTGAAGACCAAGGAAGAAAGAAGAAAATAAGCCCGATACCAAAGCCCATTCACAAGCCCATTCTACACGCCTATATATATATGGCCTTACTTCACAAAAAAAATGACACTTAGTTTTTTAGGTAGTTTGTAGTTCTTCATTTTCTCTCTAGTTTTAGAGAGAGAAAGTTCAAAACTTTCTCTCACTAGATCTCATCTTTTTCTATTTCAAGATCAAAACTTTGTATTATTTTTCATTAATCAGGTTTAGTTTCAAGCTTTTAATCTTTAATCGCATTCTTCCTTTCTTTGATTATTGTTGATTTTGATACAAATCTCGTATGATCCCTGTTTTTCATCAATGATTTTGTGCTTAAATAGTTAATCTTTTCATGTTTTCCTAAGTTTCTACACAAATAAGCTTTGAGATCCTTGTGCTTATTGGCTTATTTGTTAGTTTTGCTTATTACTTTTTAAAGTTTTCTTAAAAGGTTTATCTTTTTGTCATTTGATTTATGTTTTTTCTTATTTGGAGTTTAGATAAATTGTTTTTAGTGCTTATTAAGTCTGCTTCTTATTAGATTCGTGCTAGTTGTGGTGATAAGCTTATTCCATAGCTTATTCACCTTGCTTATTTTTCGGATCAAAGTGGGTAATCGGAAAGGGTTATAAACCCCTTTCCGATTTGTGCATTCCGACCAGCAGCACCCTTTTTCCGATCGTGTTGATCGGAAAAGGGTTTTGAGATTCCGATTTTCCCCTTTTCTTATTCTGATTGTAGTTTAATTTGAACATTCCGATTGATGTTGCTTTATGATATTCCGATTGGTAAGTTTCTCCATATTCCGATTAGTACTCATTTGAATATTCCCATTGCACTTGTTTTTGAACATTCTGATTGAGACCTATTGTCATTATTCCGATTGCATCCCTTGAGTTATTCCGATCACCATTCTCCTCAACATTCCGATCATCAGATCGGAATACATTCCGATTGCCCTCTTTAGTGATATTCCGATTTAAGCTGTTTTGCTATATTCCGTTCTTACTTTCTTTTAGTACTTTCCGACTAAGTTCATATTTTTTACAAAGTTTTCCAAGTGTTAGTTTTTATTGAGTGTTCATTTATTTTTCTAATATAATCTTTAAGTTTCCAAGCATTTATTTTTAATCTCGTCTTTTTAGTTTAATCTTTTAAAGCTTTAATTTTACTCTTCGACACTTACTTATTTGTCATTAGTTTAAAATAGATAAACAAACCAAACCCTTTTTATTAACCAAGAACAAATCATTCCACTTAGAGCCGAGATCAATTCGAGAGGATATCGAGATTAATCTGAACCCGTACAAAAATCATGTATCAGGGACTTTGGTATTCGAAGGACTCTTCGATTGCAATAATGGCATATGCAGATGCGGACCACGCGGGTTGTCAAGATACACGGCGTAGCACGAGTGGAACTTTGCAACTACTAGGAGATCGACTAATCAGTTGGGCATCGAAAAGGCAGAAAAGCGCTGCAATTTCAAGTACGGAAGTATAATATATAGCTATGTCCGGTTGCTGTGCTCAAATTCTTTGGATGAGATCGGAATTAATCGACTATGGTCTAGGTTTCAACAAGATTCCGATGTACTTTGACAACAAAAGTGCAATTGCCTTATGTTGCAACAATGTTCAATTCTCCCGGTCGAAGCATATTGACATTCGCTACCACTTAATCAAGGAGCAAGTGGAAAATGGAGTAATCGAGCTTTACTTTGTCCGATCTGAGTATCAATTGGCGGATATTTTCACAAAGGCTTTAGATCGTGCTCGAATGGAATTTTTGGCCGACAAGCTAGGAATGAGAACTGTGACAATCTAACATTTTCAGGTAGAGAATTATTTTCTCGTATAATATTTTGAAACTTATTTTTGTGTTGGTTGATGAACTCACAATTTACGGATTTAAATTTGGGCTTACGTGCATAATTTAGCGTCCTTTACGACTAAACCGGAAACCTTAGGATTACGTATTTACGTTTTTAAACTCCGTTTTTGATGAGACAATTTTTATTGGATTCGTTTTGTGCCATTGATTCATAATTTATAAAAACGTTTTTCGTGAAACGACCCGAGGGCACGCAAATCCAGGAAACTAGAATCGAGGAGTACCCGTAAATTAGCGGGATGGGACAAAATAATTTATCCCACCCCACTATACATGGGACGGCCCAAACATGACACCACATCAAAGATGTGGCATCATGTAAACACTTAGCTTACAAGTGTAAGCTTAGCCTTACACTTAAGCTACTTCCATTCACAAAAACAACTAGCTAACTCATACCACCATTTCACACATGCAAAAACAACTCAAACTCTCCCAAACACTCACCCTCGTCGTCCCATATTCAAGAACAAACACCCCATTTGATCTTTTCTAGCCACAAAATACTTGTTATCTAGCTATATTATGGAGTTACCTTGAAGCCTTGATTACTTGGTGGCTATTTTAACAACAAAGGAGGTGATTTGCTTGTGTCCTAGGGCTGATTTCTCAACTTAATTTCTTGGTGTTTGATGATCTTGGATTTATATTTGGTGTTCATCAAGTTCTTGTCTTCCAAAAACAAGATATACTCTTGGTTGGTAAAGAAGATCATCCTTTCCATTTTCTCTTGTTATTTTTGTAAAGATCAAATGTATTTTCTTTCTTGTTGTATATGTATATGATGAATATATGATGATAAAAATGTTATGTGGGGATCAAGTTTTGATAAATATGCTTAAAAAGATTAATAACCATAAGAAACAAGGCTAAAATCATGCTTAATTTGTTGGCTGTATAAAAACAGTATGTAACCAAAACTTATACTGATAAATTTGCATGGTGGAATCCATTTACAGTAAGTACAAGATATCATACACATGTGAGAGTTGGACATGCAATGAAATCATTAAAATGAGTGAGATATGATCAAAACAAGATGAGTGTGCTAATCTGGATAGACTGTTTTGTAGGGACTGTTAAGTATAGTTAAACTTAAAATGAGAAGTAGCTATAACTAAGTTAATTGTAGCAGATAATATGAAGTTCATGCCATCCAAAAATGAGCTTCTAAATCATTGTAGAACTATATATATGATACATTGGTGAAGATGAAAATAAAAATCAGATTTTGAAGAATTAATGTTTAATACTATTATATAAGCACTCAAATTATATAGTATAAAATGTGAAATTAAAACTCACTAACTTATGAATTTCATTTATATAAATATGTATAAGGTTAAATAAATAGACAATATATAAAAATGGTAGTTGAATAATATTTATAAGTTATAAAAACTATAAACATGATTTTTATGACTTTTTCGGCTATTACCGTAAAATTAACGTTTTTCGCCAATTAAAATTTAGACGATCAAACCCGTCTAATGTAAAGTTTTTAAAAGTCATATACTGATATATAAGTATCTAATACAAGTAAAAATCGATAAAACCCGAACTATAGGACATACGGACATTAACGAGCTAAGTAAGCATATTGGACTAAATAAGTTAAACACTTATAAAATGTACTTATTGGGCTTAACCCATTTGGGCCTAACATGTATAATGTAAATACTGATAATATAAGTATAAAATGGACTAAACAAGTTAAAGAACTTATGATAAGCTTATTGGACTTAAAATATGTAAATAGGTAAAACTAGTAAACTAGTAAAAAGTTACCAATACGTAAACACTAAAATGAGTAAACAAGGATATATAAACCCACTTGATCATCATCATATGTACAAAAATCATCATATGTATATTGTTATTTGGATAAAGTCATTGGATAAAAGTCTAAGACCGATTATTATTTATATAGGTTTCCGTGACCGAAGCACACCCGTAGCCGATAATCCGCCTTTCATTATCAACGTGAGTTCATAGCCTCGCACTCTTTTAAATGTTTTATAAAATGATTTGTAAACCCGCGAGGGAGATAACATGCTAGATTTTGATAAAATAGAACACAAGTAGTCCCGATGGTATGCTTAATGATATGGGCCCGAATGATGCTATGACCCTATAAACGAGATAAAAAGGATTATTAGTAGTTAGGTTATGTCACTCAAAGTCCCATTAGCATGAATTGTGAACTACCGGGATTTGGTAGACGCTTATGCATATGATATTACTATTTGGGGACGATCACCCCAATTCGCGCCTTGACGGTTGATCCCTGTCGTGCCACATTGATTGGTAAGCGAATTTAAGTATGAGAAGATTTACATAGCGTGATTTTTGAGACGACACGCTAACTTAGATGGGAAAATTGTTTGTCGGGTTCGCGGCCCGTTGTTTTTATAGTAAGGTAACAATGTCATGCGGCTAATAATAATCCAAATGAATAAAATGTAATCCAATAACGATGCAAATAACGATAATAATACTACCTATAATGGTAATATTGAGGCTACGGTCTCATGGACGGTTTAAGATGTATGCTTGATTTATATATTGCCTGACTAGCAATACGAGGACTTACTTCCGATATTATATCTGTGTTCTGATTTCAACGATTGTTTTATATAACGGTTTTATTAGACTCTATGAATTCACTCGGCATTCGCTGATATGATTTTTGCATGTTTTTATCTCAGGTGCTTGAAGGTAATCCGGATGGAGATCGACTCTTATGGCCCACATAATATTAAAAATGTTCATTCGATCTATGTTTTGTAAACTTAGTGACCTGTATAATTTGGGACTTGTTCTACACTTTAAAACTTTTTATCGAATGAATGTATGTTAAACCTTGTACAACCATTTTTATGTGTTGTCTATGATTGGAGTTATTGTGCTATCCCGTAACACTCTAAAAGACCCTTCCGTTGTACCGATACGAAAAATGAGAGTGTTACAGTTTGGTACCAGAGCTCTCGTTATAGAGAACAAAAGATTTTAAAAATCAAGGTTTTGAACAAAACTTTTCAAAATCTTTTAACTATGAACATTTGAGAAAATATTTGAAAAATCTTTTGACTATAACGGTGCCAGAGATCTCCGACGTTACCAACAAGCCCTATTGAGAAGATATATATTTTGATATATATAATTTAATTTATATATATGTATATATCGTGATTTCAGTATGTAATTGTTTAATAAGTATGTTATCCTAATACGAGATATATATATAAATGCAGATTGTCATGGCTGACCCTAATATTCCTGTAGAGAACCATGCTATTCCCGAACCTAATGTAGATGATGATCCTTATTTAGACTTAGTAGATTATGATATGGATGATGATGAGGAGGAACCATTTGAGGATCCCGAGCCTGAGATAGGACTAGGAGATCAGATTGCCCCTCAGGTTGATATGGTAGAGAATGAGGTTGATAATGTTGATATTGAGGATGATGATGAGATTGGGTTAGATAATTTAGATGATGAGATTGACGACGAGGATGTCGAGGAGGATGTAGGTATAGACGATGAGGTTGGTGATGATGAGGAAGCCGAGCTTATTTACCCTTATGATGTTCCAGTGGGTGAGCCTTTACCCCCACCAGTTTATTTGTCTGATTCTAAGGTTGAGCTACCTAGGGATGAAATGTCTGAATCGTCTGAATCTGATTCAGAATCAGATGAGGATGAGGATGATAATGCACCTGACGGTACTGATGGTATTGCTACTCGTAGACGTGTGATAGGAGAGTCGTCTAGTGCTCAAGAGGCTACTCATATTGATGGTCTTGCACCATGGGCCTTGAGACGTGATCTAGATGCTTCCCGTGTTAAGAGTAGTATGACAAAGATTGGATTAGGTGTTTTTCAGACTCAAGTTACTTATTTGGAGTCGAAGACTAAGGTTGGTGAGAAAGAGCGGGAATTGCTTAGTTTGGATTTGACTGATGTAGAGCGTGGTTTGAATGAGGCTTTTAGAAGGTTATCGGTGTTAGAAAGTGGTGAGTTTGCTGCTATGAAGAAAAAGGTGAACTCTATGGAGATTCAGTTGAATGTAGCTCGTGCGATGCGTGAGAAAGCTGAGAAGTAGTTGAATATATCTGTGGGTTGGAATAGTAGATTTTATGCTGACATGGTTGAAAGAGGAGTGATCCGTAAGCGCCCAGCTGAAGATGTGTCTAGTGATCATCCGACGAAGATACGGAATACGATGGATGATGGACCATCTGGCAGTTCTCAGTATACCAGTCTGTATTTAGTAGTGACCTTTGTATCTTTTGTACTTTTGTAGCTTTGACTGAACCGACTTGTTAGTAGTAGACTTGGCACGAATTTTGAGTATATAGTGCTAGAACTTTGATATGGGATGTAATTAAGACAATGCTTTTGTTTCAAATCGAATGAAATATGTATCTTGTCTTGAATTCCATATTGTGCCTTATTTGTATCTTGATTATGAATGCAATCCATATTATATGAATCCCTTGTTGGGTGAATGCTTAATACTTTGAAATTGTGAAATTATAGAACTATGACGCCCAAGAAAGCTGTGACTGAGGATGATGTACGTAGGATTATTACAGAGCAAGTTACCGCATCTATGACTGAATTTATGGCAAATGCTAGAAATGAAGCTGGCGGTAGTGGAGCTGGCGGTAGTGGAGCTGGTGGTAGTGGAATTGGCGGTACTAATGTGAATGTGAATGCTAATAATGTGAATGCTAATGTTGGAGGAAGTGTAGGAGGACTTGGAACTAATGCACTTGAAGTTGGTGGTTGTACTTATGTGACGTTCATGAAGTGTGAACCTCTACTTTTTAATGGAACTGAAGGTGCTGTAGGATTAAGCCAGTGGATTGAGAAGATGGAGTCGGTGTTTCGGATTAGTAAGTGTAAGGAGGAAGATAAGGTGACTTTTGCTATGGTTACTCTTAAAGGTCGTGCGTTGACTTGGTGGAACGGGAGAATTGCTTTCATGCGTACTGATGCTGCTAATGCTACTCCTTGGGCTGAAATTAAGAAGTGGATGACTTTGAAGTTTTGTCCTCGTAGTGTGATCATTAGGTTAGAACAGGAGTTGATTCATCTGCGAATGAAAGGTGTGGACATTGATAGTTACACAAACCGATTCCATGAGTTGGCCTTGCTGTGTCCTCGATTGGTGGAACCCGAAGAGATCCGAATTGAGCAATATATTAAAGGGTTGACCAAGAATATCCGGGGGACGTGACATCATCTAAACCATTGACCATTGATGATGCTGTTCGAATGGCTTACCAACTCATTGGACAGATAATTCAGGATAGGGAAGATGAAGCCCGTGTAGGTGAGAAAAGAAAGGGAGACGGTGATCGTGTAGATAAAGGTGATAATAGGAAGAATTTCAGTCGCCGTCAGAACCAGAGAAAGGGGAATGCAAATGCTCTTACCTACAACACACCACGCAACGATGATAGATGTCCTAAGTGTGGCAACAAGAGGCATGATGGCTACTGCTGGAAGTGCCGAAATTGCGGAAAGCTTGGACACAAGGTTGAAAGGTGTAAGAAGGGAACCATTTGCTTCAACTGTAATGAATAAGGTCATAGGAAATCGGAACCCCAAGTTGAAAGCGATTGTACTTGGAAGAAACCCCCAGGTTGGTGTCTATCAACTTGGAACAATTGAGGTGAAGAAAAAGGATCCGAATGTCATTACCGGTACATTTTTACTCAACAATCATTATGTTGTTGCTTTATTTGATTCGGGTGCTCATAGGAGCTTTGTATACACTAAATTTAGTGCCCTTATTGACATTGAACCTGTTGAGATAAATACCAGTTACGAGGTGGAATTGGCTAATGGTAAATTAGTGAAAACTAATAAGCTATTAGAAGGATGCTCTCTAAATCTCTTGAACTATTCCTTTCCAATTGATTTGATGTTGATAGAATTAGGTAGTTTTGATATTATTATTGGTATGGATTGGTTGTCGTTGAATAATGCTACTATTTTATGTGGAGAGAAGAAGGTTAAGATTCCTCTTAGGAATAGAAAGTTAGTAATTGATGGTAATCGAGGTGAATCCCGTTTGAAGATCGTTTCATGTATTAAAGTCCAAAAGTACATCAGGAACGGTTGTGAGTTATTCTTAGCTCAAGTGACCGGGAATGAGTCTAGGGAGAAACAATTGGAAGATGTACCTATTATTTGTGAATTTCCTGAGGTATTTCCTAAAGATTTACCCGGACTTCCACCGATAAGGCAAGTAGAGTTTCGAATCGATTTAATTCCTGGTGCTGCACCGGTGGCACGTGCGCCTTATCGATTAGCCCCTTCTGAATTAAAGGAGTTATCTGAGCAACCTAAGGAGTTGTCTGATAAAGGTTTTATTCGACCGAGCTCGTCGCCTTGGGGAGCTCCAGTCTTCTTCGTTAAGAAGAAGGATGGATCTTTCCGTATGTGCATTGATTATAGGGAACTGAATAAGTTGACAATTAAAAATTGATATCCTTTACCTAGGATTGATGATTTGTTTGATCAACTACAAGGATCTAGTGTGTATTCTAAGATAGATTTGCGGTCAAGATATCACCAACTTCGCGTCCGTGAAGAAGATATTCCTATAACTGCATTTAGAACTCGTTATGGACACTATGAATTTCAAGTAATGCCATTTGGGTTAACTAACGCACCTGCGGTTTTCATAGATTTAATGAATCGAGTGTGCAAGCCCTACTTGGATAAATTTATGATTGTGTTTATTGACGATATTCTAATCTATTCTAAGAATGAAGATGAACATAGAGAACATTTAAGGATTGTTTTGAATTTGTTGAAGGATGAAAGGTTGTATGCTAAGTTTTCGAAAAGTGATTTCTGGTTAGATTCTGTGCAATTTCTTGGTCATGTGATTAACAAGGATGGAATTCATGTTGATCCTGCAAAGGTTGAAGCCATTAAGAATTGGTCTGCACCGACAACGCCAACGGAAGTGCAACAGTTCTTAGGATTGGCTGGCTATTATAGGCGATTCATTAAAGAATTTTCTTTGATAGCTAAACCCTTGACTAAGCTTACCCAGAAGAATAAACCTTTCATTTGGGGAAGTGATGAAGATGAAGCATTTCAGACATTGAGGCAAAAATTATGTAGTGCGAATTTTATCATTACCCGACGGGAGTGAAGATTTTGTAGTGTATTGTGATGCATCTCTTAGAGGCTATGGAGCTGTTTTGATGCAGCGAGAGAAAGTGATAGCTTATGATTCTAGGAAATTGAGGAAGAATGAGGAGAATTATACTACTCATGATCTTGAGTTAGGAGCTGTAGTCTTTGCTCTTAGGTTGTGGAGACATTATCTGTATGGCACCAAGTGTACGGTATTCACCGATCACAAAAGCTTACAATATATTCTCGATCAGAAGGAATTGAACATGAGGCAACGAAGATGGATAGAGTTGTTAAGTGATTATGATTGTGATATAAAATATCACCCGGGAAAAGCCAATGTTGTTACCGATGCGTTAAGTAGGAAAGCTAGAGAGCCTATCAGGGTACGTTCTCTAGTCTTGACCGTGCACAATAATTTGCCTGAGCAAATTAGAAATGCGCAAATAGAAGCTTGTAAGAAGGAAAATTTTGTTAATGAAGGGTTCCGAGGAGAAGGAGATCCTTTAGAGGTTAGAGCTGATGGAGTGAAATGCTTAAGAGGTCACATGTGGATACCTAAGTTTATAGGCTTAAGAGGTCGCATGTGGATACCTAAATTTAGAGGCTTAAGAGACTTGATTATGTTAGAATCCCATAAATCTAAGTATTCCATTCATCCGGGATCTGATAAGATGTACCATGATTTGAAGAAGTTGTACTAGTGGCCGAATATGAAAGTTGATATTGCTATGTATGTTCTTTAATGCTTGACTTGTGCTAGAGTTAAAGCTGAACATCAAAAGCCATCAGGACTACTTCAACAGCCAAAGATTCCTGAATGGATGTGGGAGCGAATTACGATGGACTTTATCACCAAGCTTCCTAGAACATCATCTGGAAACAACTCGATTTGGGTCATTGTCGACAGACTGACCAAATCAGCACACTTCATCCCGGTTAAAGAGTAGTTCTCACTGGATAAGCTGACTTGTATATATCTTGAGAATGTTGTATGCAAGCATGGAGTGCCTGTATCGATCATTTCAGATCGAGATCCTAGATTCGCATCGAATTTTTGGAAATCTCTCCAAAGATCTTTGGGAACGAATCTCGACATGAGCACTGCTTATCACCCCCAGACTGATGGGCAGAGTGAAAGGACGATACAAACACTAGAAGATATGTTGAGAGTTTGTGTGTTAGATTTTGGTAAGAATTGGGATAAACATTTGCCGTAGCAGAGTTTTCGAATAACAATAGTTACCATTCTAGTATTAAGGCTGCACCGTTTGAAGCTTTGTATGGTAGGAAGTGTAGATCTCCTGTATGTTGGAGTGAAGCCGGGGATACCCAGCTCACCGGACCGGAATTGATCCGGGAGACTACGGAGATCATAGTTCAGATTAAGAATAGGTTGTTGACTGCCCGTAGTAGACAGAAAAGTTACGCGGATGTGCGGCGGAAGCCGATGGAGTTTGAAGTGGGTGACCGAGTAATGTTGAAAGTATCGCCATGGAAAGGCGTTATAAGATTTGGAAAGCGAGGGAAATTGAATCCCCGTTATATTGGACCCTTTAAGATTTTATCTAGAGTAGGCCCGGTAGCTTATAAACTAGAGTTACCCCCAGAACATCATGTTTTTCACAACACATTCCATGTATCTAATCTGAAGAAATGTCTAGCAGTGAGTGATAAGAAAATTTCGTTGGATAAGGTTCGAATAGATGGGAAGTTGCATTTTATCGAAGAACCCGTAGAGGTTATGGATCGTGAGGTAAAGCAACTGAAACAAAGTCGGATACCTATTGTCAAGATCCGATGGAAATCAAAGCATGGACCGGAATATACTTGGGAACGAGGGGATGAAATGTGGAAGAAATATCCGCACCTCTTCGATTTCAATAAGAAACGGACATCAAAATGAAATGGATCACGAGCACGTTGATCCCTTTTAGGAGGAAAAGCTGTGACAATCTAACATTTTTAGGTAGAGAATTATTTTCTCGTATAATATTTTGAAACTTATTTTTGTGTTGGTTGATGAACTCACAATTTACGGATTTAAATTTGGGCTTACGTGCATAATTTAGCGTCCTTTACAACTAAACCGGAAACCTTAGGATTACGTATTTACGTTTTTGAACTCCGTTTTTGATGAGACAATTTTTATTGGATTCGTTTTGTGCCCTTGATTCATAATTTATAAAAACTTTTTTCGTGAAACGACCCGAGGGCACGCAAATCGAGGAAACTAGAATCGAGGAGTACCCGTAAATTAGCGGGATGGGACAAAATAATTTATCCCACCCCACTATACATGGGACGGCCCAAACATGACACCACATCAAAGATGTGGCATCATGTAAACACTTAGCTTACAAGTGTAAGCTTAGCCTTGCACTTAAGCTACTTCCATTCACAAAAACAACTAGCTAACTCATACCACCATTTCACACATGCAAAAACAACTCAAACTCTCTCAAACTCTCACCCTTGCCGTCCCATATTCAAGAACAAACGCCCCATTTGATATTTTCTAGCCACAAAATACTTGTTATCTAGTTATATTATGGAGTTACCTTGAAGCCTTGATTACTTGGTGGCCATTTTAACAACAAAGGAGGTGATTTGCTTGTGTCCTAGGGCTGATTTCTCAACATACTTTCTTGGTGTTTGATGATCTTGGAGATATATTTGGTGTTCATCAAGTTCTTGTCTTCCAAAAACAAGATATACTCTTGGTTGGTAAAGAAGATCATCCTTTCCATTTTCTCTTGTTATTTTTGTAAAGATCAAATGTATTTTCTTTCTTGTTGTATATGTATATCATGAATATATGATGATAAAAATGTTGTGTGGGGATCAAGTGTTGATAAATATGCTTAAAAAGATTAATAACCATAAGAGACAAGGCTAAAATCATGCTTAATTTGTTGGCTGTATAAAAACAGTGTGTAACCAAAACTTAAACTGATAAATTTTCATGTTAGAATCCATTTACAGTAAGTACAAGATGTCATACACATGTGAGAGTTGGCCATGCAATGGAATCATTAAAATGAGTGAGATATGATCAAAACAAGATGAGTGTGCTAATCTGGATAGAATGTTTTGTAGGGACTGTTAAGGATAGTTAAACTTAAAATGAGCAGTAGCTATAACTAAGTTAATTGTAGCACATAATATGAAGTTCATGCCATCTAAAAATGAGCTTCTAATTCATTGTATAACTCTAGATATGATAAAAATGGTAAAGATGTAAATAAAAATCAGATTTTGAAGAATTAATGTTTAATACAATTATATAAGCACTCAAATTATATAGTATAAAATGTGAAATTAAAACCCACTAACTTATGTATTTCATTTATATAAATACGTATAAGGTTATATAAATGGACAATTTATAAAAAGGTAGTTGAATAATATTTATAAGTTATAAAAACTATAAACATGATTTTTATGACTTTTTCGGCTATTAACGTAAAATTAACGTTTTTCGCCAATTAAAACTTAGACGATCAAACCCGTCTAATGTAAAGTTTTTAAAAGTCATATATTGATATATAAGTATCTAATACAAGTAAAAACCGATAAAACCCGAACTATAGGACATACGGACATTAACGAGCTAAGTAAGCATATTGGACTAATAATTGGACTAAATAAGTTAAACACTTATAAAAAGTACTTATTGGGCTTAACCCATTTGGGCCCAACATGTAAAATTTAAATACTGATAATATAAGTATAAAATGGATTAAAACAAGTTAAAGAACTTATGATAAGCTTATTGGACTTAAATATGTAAATAGGTAAAACTAGTAAACTAGTAAAAAGTTACCAACACGTAAACACTAAAATGAGTAAACAAGGATATATAAACCCACTTGATCATCATCATATGTACAAAAATCATCATATGTATATTGTTATTTGGATAAAGTCACTGGACAAAAGTCTAATGTGACAATCCGTCAATTTATGGTTAATATTTTATTCTCAAGTATTATTTAAAAATATTATTTTAATGTTATATTATGAATTCATTTATTTCTGGGAAGAAATTTGGATTTACGTCTTGAAGTAGCATCGACTACGTCTAAACCGGAGGATTCAACGCTACGTGCTTACGTTTACATACACCGTCTTTGGTGACACTCCGACATTTCAGAAAATAAATTTATCCGTGAATATTATTTTGGAAGTTTAAATTTGTGTTGGTTCATAAACTCACAAATTTACGAGAAGAGATTAGGACTTACGATTTTATTTTAACATCCTTTACGACTAAAACCAGAAACCTTAGGATTAAGTATTTACGTTTTCGAACTCCGTTTTTGATGAGACAATTTTTATTAGATTCGTTTTGTGCCGTTGATTCATAATTTATAAAAACGTTTTTCGTAAAACGACCCGAGGGCACGCAAATCGAGGAAACTAGAATCGAGGAGTACCCTTAAATAAATAGGGATGAGACAAGTGGTACACTTGCCCCACCCCCATTATAACCGTCCAAACCCTTCACACCACACCACTTAGGTGTCAAAGTTTAGCTAACAAGCTAAACACTTGTCCTTTGCTTACAATGTAAGCTTACAACATCTCAAAACTAGCAACCTCAAACCACTCTTCTCATTTCACCATGCAATACCACACACAATTCTCTCTTCCTCCTCCATTTGTGCCGTCCAAAAACACTCCACCATAACACCCCTTTTGATCAATTTCATCCATGAAATCATGTGTTATTCATACACATGTTGAAGCCCTTTTGAAATCCTATTGATTGGTGGTGATTATAACATCCAAGGAGGAGTTTCCATGGAGTCTTGGGGCTGATTTTCCACAAGGAGTTCATGAAGAATGGTGGTCTTGAATATTGTCTTGGTTCATCATAAGTTTCTCCATCAAAATCCATGTTTTGATCACAACCTACATCAACTTGGTGGTATAAAGATTGTCCTCCTCATCCTCTTGTTATTTTTGATTATGTAATATTGTATTTCTTTTACTTATGTATATGTATATGATGATGAATGATGATTAAAAATATTGTGTGGGGATTTGGTGTTGATAAACATGCTTAAAAAGATGAAAAACTATAAGAAACAAGGTTAAAATCTTGCTTAATTTAGATGGCTGTATAAAACAGCAAAGAACCATATGGTAAACTGGTAAAATGACTTGAATAGATTGATATACAGTAGCCTATGGGTCTTGTACACATGTTAGAGTTGGCCATTGATAGGTGTGTAAACACCCATCTTTTCTACCACTTATTTACAATAATAACCGGACCAAAACGTGTATTTTATGTCTTTTATGTCGGAATTATGCGTGGTTTGTGTTTTTGTTGTGATTTAGGACGAAAAGGTGAAAAGTGGAGAAAACACGGATATTCACGGGCATTTACGGACTTTTATTGAAGAAAAAGATGAAAGACGAAGTCAAGAAGTCAAGAGTGCAAAAAGAACGGAAGTCCACGACCAATTCTTAAGATTTATCGAAGAAAAAGTCAAAAGACGGAAGTTTATCAAAAGCCGAAGAATTCAAGTCTATTTTATTGAAGAATTTAAAGACGAGTTCAAAGAAATCCCGAAGCAAAAAAGTCCCTTAAGTCAAAGTTTAAAGAAGATTAGAAGAAAAGGACTAAGTATGCAATTAATGAAGATTAAAAGAAGGAGGGACTTAATTACGAAATTAAGAGAAAAGGAAAGAGGGGAGGAAGCTTCCTTAATCCTCCCCTATAAATAGTCATTAGATGTAATCTTTTCATTTTGTTGGCTAAGTGTGACAATTAGCTCTTCCACCATTTACTTACCTTGTCATTTACTTTTCTTGTCAAATTTAATTACCTTGTCTTGCACCTTAAATTCATTTAATTTCAAGTAAGTTTTCATTTAATTATTGTCAATCTTTACTTTATCTTGTCAATCTCTTATCTACCTTTCTTAATCTTTGATCTTTGTGTTTATGTTTATGTTCATGGTCATGCTTTTATTTTGATCCAAGTGGTTTTTGATTGTTGTGGTTAAAGTTGTTTGATTTCTTGTTTTTGATTGTTCGTTTATGTTTACTGTTGATTCGTGGATAGTTTTATTAAATTGTTTGTGTTTATTTTGGTTGAATTTGTGCTAGATCGTGTTTGTTTTTGATCCCCTCTTCTTCGGAAAGGTTGTTTCTGTTTCTTTGTTTCCAGGAAAAGTTCCGAGCCAAGGCAAGGAGAGGAGTGTTCATTCGGAAGTCCAAAGTTCCGAGCCAAGGGGTTTCATCCGGAACTTCAAAGTTACGGATCAAGAGTGTTCATTCGGAACTCCAAAAGTTCTGAATCAAATACTTCCGAACGAAAGTCCGACTCAAGCATTAGTTCATTCGGAACTTGAAAGTTCCGGATCAAGGAGATTCATTCGGAACTCAAAAGTTCCGAATCAAGGGGCTTCATTCGGAACTTCTTAAATGTCCCGAACCAACTTCCGGATCAAGGGTAAGTTCCGATTCAAGAAGTGTTCATTCGGAAGTCTGAAACTTCCGAATCAAGGAGGCTTCATTCGGAATCTTCCGAATCAAGGGTGACCAAAAACTTCCGAATCAAGGCAAAATTTAGAAGTTCCGAATCAGTAAAGTTCCAAACGAAGGATTGTTTTGGATAAGTGACATATTCAGATCAATTTGTTCCGGATCAAGGATTTTGGTAATATTCCGAGCGAAGAAGAATCATTCCAACCGAAGGTGACATTCCGGACGAGTGATTGTTCCAAACTAAGGATAATTCCGAATGAGCTGTATTCAGGTTCTTATTAGCTTTTGTCTTTGATTTTTATTTTCAAGCTTTATTTTTCCCGCCTTTATTTTAATTGCACTTTAAGTTTATTTGCCTTAGTTTTATTTTAGACTTGCCTTAGTTTTAGTCGCGCTTTAAGTTTGCCTTAGATAGATTTAAGTTTACGTCATTTACTTAAGTGCCCTCTAATTTTTAGTCACGTTTTTAAATACTTGCACCATTATTTTAATTAGACTTAGATTTACTTTAACGCACCTTTACTTTAATTGTTCTGCACCCTTTATTTTAAACACTACAACGACACATCTTTGTTTCACCAAAATAAGACTGAGTCACACATAGAGAGCCTAGATCAATTCGATTAGACCAACACAATGAATTTAATCTTTCTTACTAGGTAAAAGCTAGTTATTAAATGACGCCGCTGCCGGCTCTTTTCGTAAAGATCAACAGTTTTCTGTGAGAGACACGTTGCTTTTTGGGATCCGTTTCACTTGTGAGCGTTATTTTTCTTCCCTAAAAAATTCAAAAAATCATAAAAAATTAAAAATTGATAAAAAAAACCATAAAAATTAAAAATTTCAAAAATCCAAAAAGATTTTAGCTTCATTGTGTATATATATTGTCTTTGTGTTTGGTTTTGTTTTCTTTTGCATTTTCAGGTGTATGCGTACTAGATCTTCTAATTATCAAGAGCCCGAGCCTCAAGAAGATTTAAGTATGGCATGTGTTAACAACAACAACATTCCACCGCACCTCAATAATAATAATAATAACAACAATGCTCTTCCACAGCCCGATCTTCGAACCATGGAGGAACTTTGTAAACCAACCATGTTTGGACGAGGAGGACCGATTGCGCCGATGCAA
Source organism: Glebionis coronaria (assembly GCA_025667525.1). NCBI lineage: Eukaryota > Viridiplantae > Streptophyta > Magnoliopsida > Asterales > Asteraceae > Glebionis > Glebionis coronaria. Next base: position 172,174,035 of record CM046880.1, on the reverse strand, counting down.
ATCAACGCTCCTGAGTTTTCGTTGAAGCACCACATGATTCAGCAAGTACAAACAAACCCATTTAGAGGATTCCCTGATGATGATGCCAACAAACACCTCGACAAGTTCATTACAATCACTCAAAGCATGAAGTTGCCTGGTGCCACAATGGATGTACTTCGCCTACAACTCTTTCCACATACTTTATCGCATCATGCCGAGAAATGGTTTGATCGTCTCCCGAAGAATTCTATTCACACTTGGGATGATATGACTCAACTCTTTTTGTGGCGCTACTTCCACCATCCATGGTCACGAGCCTTCGCAATCAAATCAGCGGTTTCATGCAAGACCCTGATGAATCTCTTTTTGACGCTTGGGAGAGATATAATGTCTTGATCGACTGTTGTCCAAACCACAACATGCTTCCCGTCACATTGATTGATACTTTCTACAACGGATTGACTTTTCGAGATCGTGATATGATAAATGTAACACCCCCAAATTTATACAACTCAATACAGCGAAAGACTCGTTGGTGTTACGAGATAGCACATTACTCACAACATAGACAACGCATAAAAATCGCGTCGATTATTAATAAAGCATTTCCATTCATAAATATCAAAGTTACATAGGTCCCAAGTCATTGTATTTCATACAGGTTTTAAAAAGCATTTGAATGGAAATTAATATTTAAGTGCGGGCCATAAATTCTTGATGTCTTCCCGAGAATTACCTTCAAGTACCTGAGATAAAACATGTTAAAAGAAAAGGTCAGCGATAACGCCGAGTGAATTCATAGAGTTTAATAAAATTCCATCAATATAACTTTGGTATAAAATTTTTTCCAAAAATCATTTCGTACAAATCATTGTAATAGGCCATAAAATAGACAAAGTCATTTTTATACAAATCCTTATCGAAAATCATAATATAGGCATTTGCCTTAAAAATCATTATACGAGCCAATGTCGTAAAAGAAAAACATCATACAATACGTCTTATGACGTTGTATAAAGTTAAATAAAAACCGTTATATGAATATGGTTATGAAAAACCAAAACACGAACATAATATCAATAGTATGACCCCGTATTGCTAGTCAGGCAATACATCGTAATTCGGTGCGTATAGTAGTATTTCGTTAACTGGATTATTATAAGCCGCATGACATTGTTACCTTACTAAACCAAACAACGGGTAGCTAGCCCTAAACTCATTTTCCCATCTAAATTAGTGTGTCGTCATAAAGGTCACGCTATGGAAATCTTCTCATACATAAATTCGCTTACCAATCAATGTGGCACGACGGGGATCAACCGTCAAGGCGCGAACTGGGGTTATCGTCCCCAAATAGTACTATTATATGCATAAGCGTCTACCAAATTCCGGTAGTTCACAATTCATGTTAATGGGACTTTTAGTGACATAACCTAACTTTAATAATCCATTTCATTTCATCTATCGGGTCATTTAAGCATTCATCGGGTCATACAATCATTCGGGTCCAAATCAATAAACAGACAATCGGGACAAATGGTGTCCTATTTTAGTAAAACTAACATGTTATCTCCCTCGCGGGTTTATAAAAAATTTCATAAAAATATTTAAAAGAGTGCGAGTCTATGAACTCACGTTGATGTAGAAAGGCGGTTATCAGCGATTCGGATGTACGGTACGTGCTTCAATCACGGAAACCTAGACAAATAATACTTGTCTTAGACTCTTGTCCAATGACTTTATAAAAATAACAATTATGTATACATATGATGATTATATATATATATATATGATGATCAAGTGGGTTTACATATTCTCTTTTACTCATTTTAGTTTTTACGTATTGATAACTTCTTACTAGTTTACTAATTTTACCCATTTACATGTTTTAGGCCCAATAGGCCAATTACAAGCCCAATATATTATATTAGCCCAATTATATTTTTATTATCAGTATCACATTTTCCATGTTGGGCCCAAATGGGTTATGCCCAACAAATAAGTTTATAAGTGTTTTAGCCCATTTTGTTGTATTATTAGTCCAATAACGTTAACTTAGCCCGTTAATGTCCGTATGTTATATAGTTCGGGTTTTATCAGTTTTTACTTGTTATATATGTTTATATATCAGTATATGAGTTTTATAAAGTTTACATTAGACGGGTCCAACCGTCTAAGTTTTATTTAACAAAAACGTTAATTTTACGGTAATAGCCGAAAAAGTCGTAAAAATCATGTTTATAGTTTTATAACTTATAAAACTTATCAAACTACCATTTTTATAAAATGTCCATTTTTTATCCTTATACATATTTATATAAATGTATTATATAAGTTAGTGGGTTTTTATTCACATTTTATACTATTTTTATTTGAGTGCTTATATAATACTATTATACTTTAATTTCCAAAATCTGATTTTTACTTTCATGTCCACCAAAACTGCCATATCTAGAGTTCTATATGGACATAGAAGCTCAAATTTTTATGACATAAACTAAATGATATGTGCTCCATTTAACTCTTCTATAGCTACTGTTGAATCAGCCTCTAAGTATTTTTTAAAAATCGTCCAAAACAGTGAACTCAGATTTGTACTTTAAACTTGTTTTGATCATATCTCACTCATCCTAATGATTCCATTGCATGGCCAACTCTCACATGTGTACAAGACATATTACTTACTGTATATCCATTAATCTATGCCATTTTTATCAGTTCATCATATGATTCTTTACTGTTTTATACAGCCAACAATTTAAACAAGATTTTAGCCTTGTTTCTTATAGTTTTTCATCTTTTTAACCATGTTTATCAACACCAAATCCCCACATAATATTTTTATCATCATTCATCATCATATACATATACATAATAAAGAAAATACAAGAATACATAATCAAAATAACAAGAAGATAGGAAGAAACAATCTCTATACCACCATTAGTGATGAAAAGTTTGAGATTTTGGATGAATAAGGCTTGGTTTTGGTAACCAATCTTATGAAATATCAAGACCACCTTCAAGATTATCAAGTATATGAAGACACCTTCAAAAAATCAGCCCTAAACTCCTTCTTGAAAATCAGCCCAAAGACCTCCATGAAAACCTCTTTTTATATGTTAAAATCACCTCCAATCTTCATCTTTTGGTGTGGTTATCAACATATATTGATTATATCTTTTGTTTATGGTTAAAATTTGATGATGATGGTGATATAATGGTGGTGTTGGACGTTCAAGGGGAGAGGAGAGAGTTGTGTGTGAGATTTGCATGTTGTAAAATGAAGTAAATGGTTTGTGGTGGTGTTTTTGATGTTAAATGGTTTAGGTGGAAGACTTAGGACAAGTGTCCTAGTCTTTTGCTAGAAACTTGACACACTTCAAGTGTGTTTGATAAGCTTGTCACCCATGTAGTGGGGGTGGGGCAAGATTTATCTTGTCTCATCCCCATTATTTTACGGGTATCCCTCGATTCTAGTTTCCTCGATTTACGTGCCCTCGGGTCGTTTTACGAAACACGTTTTTATAAATTATGAATCAACGACACAAAACAAATCTAATAAAATTTGTCTCATCAAAAACGGAGTTCAAAAACGTAAATACGTAATCCTAAGGTTTCCGGTTTAGTCGTAAAGGACGTTAAATTATAATCGTAAGTCCTAATCTCTTCTCGTAAATTTGTGAGTTTATGAACCAACACAAATTTAAAATTCCAAAATAATATTCACGGATAAATTTAATTTCTGAAATGTCAGACTGTCACCAAAACGGTGTATGTAAACGTAAGCACGTAACGTTGAATACTCCGGTTTAGACGTAGTCGATGCTACTTCAAGACGTAAATCCAAATTACTTCCCAAAAATAAGTGAGTTCATATTATAACATTACAAATAATATTTTCAAATAAATATTGAGAATAAAATATCAATCATGAATTGACGGATTGTCACAATAAATGCAGCCGCCGGTGGCACATTCATGAAAAGGAGACCCGAGGAGTGTAGAGAGTTAATTGAGAACATGACTACTCACCACAAGAACTGGGATTCCTCTGCTTCTTCTAGGAAAAACCCGAGAGTCAATGTTTCCTCTACCTCAGCAAACCCTGAGATGACCGAACTCACCCGCATGATGGCCGAAATGAGCAAAAGTATTACGCTTCTCGCTTCAAACCAACAACAACAACAAGTTAAAGCGGTTGCTAATCCTTGTGAAACATGTGGCGGTCCTCACTCATACACCGATTGTCCTTCGACACAAGGAAATCCGGAAAATGTGTATGCAGCTTATGGTAATTATTCACCGGAAAATTACCAAGCTAGACAACAAGGGGATAGAAATCTGCTGAGCTACCGTTCCAACAACTACCTTTCACCCGGTTTTTCTCCTCAAAACCAAAATCCCGCCAACAACTACAATAGAAGCAACCAAATCCCACCAAGAGCTTCTAACCCTTATCAACCACCCACCCAACAAAACCCACCCATTAATCCCGATGTTGAAGCCATCATGAGAACTCAAGGTGAGCAAATCAAGAATCTACAGAGCCAAATAATCAATTTGAAAGGAGATATCTTGAAGCAAGGAAATGACATCAGAACCGAGGTTTGTGATAATATTCAATCCTCCTTCAGCACTCAAACGACTGAATTAAAGAATCTGTTGGCTAGTTTCTTGCCCGAAGCTCAACCTTCTTCCTTGAGTTCTCTACCTTCAAACACCGTCCATAATCCGCGAGCCAATATGAGTGTTATTACTACTCGTAGTGGAGTCACCATCGTAGGACCACCTATCCCACCACCATCATCTACACCTCCTCCACCACCATGTATCCCTACTCCTCCTACTCCTATTATTAGTGCACCATTACCGTCTCCGCCTCGTCATGACGATGTATCTCGGAATGACCCTTCAAGATCCCAACCTTTACCGACTACACCTTCACCTTCCACCTATAAACCTTGAATCCCATACCCTTCTCGCATAGGCAAGACCAGCGACCTAACCAAGAATGACTGTCAAGTATCGAAGTATGTGGATATGCTATCTAACATGACCATCAACATTAGCCTTGTTGAAGCACTTTGCCACATGCCAAAAATTGTCAAAGCATTCAAGGAATTGCTTAGCAAGAAGGAGAAGCTGATTGAACTCGCCAACACACGCTTAAATGAAAACTGCTCAGCAGTTATTCTTAAAGAATTACCGGAAAAGCTTGGAGATCCCGGTCGTTTTGTGTTGCCTTGCGTGTTCAACAAAACTGAAGAATTTACTGCCCTTGCTGATCTCGGGGCTAGTATAAATTTGATGCCTTTGAGTGTTTGGAAAACACTATCATTGCCCGACCTCATTCCAACAAAGATGACTCTCGAACTTGCAAATCGCACTCTCGCTTACCCCGTTGGTATAGCCGAAGACGTGTTTATCAAAGTTGGCACATTTACTTTCCCGGTCGATTTTGTCGTAGTTGATTATGAAATGGACCCTCGTATTCCTTTAATACTTGGTCGGCCATTTTTGAGAACCGGACGAGCTTTAGTGGATGTGGCCGAAGGTGAGTTAATCTTACGAGTCGGGGATGATTCAAAAGTTTTTAAAATGGGGAAGCTTACAGGCAAATCTTTTGGACGAGAATCAGTGAATATGATCAATGTTCTCGATGACTTTGTCGTCTATGACAATCCTTTATTCGATTCTTCCACTGATAATCCACTCTTTGAAGATAATGTGGATGATTCTCTCCCTACTTTGGACGCTTTTCCCATTTATGATTCTCCACCGGTCTTTGATGCTTATGATGATGATGATTCTAGCTCAGATTCGGATGATTTTGATTGTACTTCTGAGTATCCCGAACTGCCCACATATGATGATTTTGATGAGGCTGATACTCTCTCGAGCGATTCTTCACATGATGAAGATCCTCCGCCATCACTCGATCCTACTTTGGACGATTACTCATTTGAGGAAGACTTCTCTGAATTTCTCAACACTTACTTCCCTCATGAGAGTGATGCTCCTCCTTATGACTTTGAAGATTATCGTCTTGATCCTATTTTGGATTTGAAGAGCATTCTGTCAAAGGAGAAGAAACCGGTCGACACCGAAATCCGTTGCACATATGATTTGACACCTCTTTGTCCCCCTTCTGAGGACGAGGTTGTGCTTCTTTGCGGATCTTCTTCACACTCGGCTGAGCCTGAGTGCTATTTTCCCCTGAAGGAAAAGGTGTTCGACCCCGGTATTGAAGTCTTTAAGCCATCTCAGTATCCACCTGATGAAATAAAAGGAAAAATCTTTGGAAATCTTGAAGACATGCTTGCACCACTTCACCCTTGCTTCCACCGTGCTCCATCGCTGCTTAAGGGAACCCTGCCACTTCTTCTTTGGCTTGCCTTGTTCGCCTTAAGCTTGTGTTATTTGCTCGACGAAAACTATGTCTTTGATCCTGGTGGATATGTTTCATGCTTCTTCCGTTGATGATCAAGGTCGAGTCAGGCTCACGACTCGGTTAACAAAAACCAAGCGCTTCTTGGGAGGCAACCCTTGCATCTATCTTTTCGCTTTCTTTATCATAAGTGTAGGGGAGACCCTTTGGTTTGCTATTTCCTCTCCTCACTTCTTAATCAGGGATTCGAGTTTCAATGACCCACTCTTGATGATTCTTGACGACCCGTGATTCCATGTTCTACTTCTTCCCGGTTCTATCCTAAACTCTTTTCGATTCACTATTTTATATTTTCTCAATATTAAAATAGGAATCTCTTTAGTTGTCTTTTCCTTAGCGAAATTTAAACAACGTGCACAATGTCCTAAGTGTAGGGGAGTTTACTTCCACATGCTTAAACATTGAGGACAATGTTTATCTTAAGTGTAGTGGGGACTTCTATCGAAGTTAAGTGGTCTTTTCCTTGTTTTTGTCCTCATTTTAACCGGAAAATCAATTTTTTGACATTTTTCAAAATTTTTGATCTATTTTGGCCTACTAGTTTTTCTTTTGTATAGTTTATTTTCTTTCCTTATTAGAATAAATGTTTAATAAGTGGTTTTAATTTTCAAACGTTGTGAATCTTTTGACTCAATCCGAGTTTACTCTAGCTAGTATCCTTAACTTGTTTAAGTCAAGTTTTGCTAGGCTTTTATATAGGGAGCTATAAAACGCGAAAGTCTTAACTCTCACGGGTTAAGAACAAGAACTTTTCGCAAGTTCCTATATTTGATCCTAGAGAGTCGTTTATCAAGGGAGCTTTAAAATGCGATTTCTAAACTTGAAAAAGTCTAAGAATTTGCAAGATCCTATAGGCGACTCGAAAACCCAAAACTTTGATTTAATAGGCTAAGCATCCACGAGTCTCATTCCTTGAGATTTTAAACTGTGGAGAACGAGAGATGATAGAGCCAATTATAAGTTCGGTATTCTTTCGTGAATTTATGTGAGTAAATTATGAGCCTATTCTCCCATCGCTTGCTAATAAATTTATCTGCTAATAAATAAGGTTGTACGATTTGAAAAGTTACTTAGCTTCTAGCCCAAGATCGTTTAAAAGTTGCTTGGTATGGATTAGAGTTCATAGCCAAGGCATAACTTATTGAAGCGGGATGCGAAGATTGGCGAGTCCAAAAAGGCCCTAACAAGGCATGAGGGCTATATTTTGTTGCTAAAGATCCAAAGTGATGTGAAGAATCATTTATCGAAAATCAATATGAAGGATCGAGACACACGACGAAAAGCAAATACTCCCCAAAAGTCATGGAGAAGTGTATCCGAAAAGACCCTAACAAGGTATGAGGATAAATAGATCCAAGTCATAAAAGGAGGCGGATCGTTGTATATCAAAGTCCAAAATAAAGATTGGAGAAAAATGAAGAAGTCGTGGTCCAAGTATGAATCTCTCAAAACTTCAAGTGAAGAAATTCCTAAATGAAGAGAAGACCATAATTTCATGAACGTCTCTCAAGGTTTGAAGTATGAAGTCGCTGCCAAATATCGGTCCGAGAAAGGTCTCAAATCGCGAAACGAGTTATGCCAAGATATGAACTTTATGAGGTCCCGAGAAGCAGTTTTAAAAGATTTTTTCCTTTAGCTAACTATTGATTAAATCGTTCACATTATTTTCGGACTAATAAACTATCGAAATAAGTCAAAAATGCATCCTCGTGATCATTCAAGACAATAATAAAATATAAGAGATACCCCTAGGAATAAGGGAGTCTAAGTGAGTAATTGGCCCACATGAGTTCGTGATAGTTTACTAACTTATAATAACATTGATCTCGTTTTTAAGCTTGGTTTGGGGAAAGTGAAAACTTGAGGATGATGATTATTCATGACATTTCCAAAACCCAAGGTATGCTTTTGATTTCTTTACTTTGAATGTTTATAGTTTTTATTTCTTTAATAAAGGCCAACGTGGATTGATTATGATGAAAAGTGTAATCCTGCTTTGTAACTAATGCATTGCATGAGGACATTGCAATGGTCAAGTGTAGGGGATTTGATAGGTGTGTAAACACCCATCTTTTCTACATCTTATTTACAATAATAACCGGACCAAAGCGTGTATTTTATGTCTTTTATGTCGGAATTATGCGTGGTTTGTGTTTTTGTTGTGATTTAGGACGAAAAGGTGAAAAGTGGAGAAAACACGGATATTCACGGGCATTTACGGACTTTTATTGAAGAAAAAGATGAAAGACGAAGTCAAGAAGTCAAGAGTGCAAAAAGAACGGAAGTCCACGACCAATTCTTAAGATTTATCGAAGAAAACGTCAAAAGACGGATGTTTATCAAAAGCCGAAGAATTCAAGTCTATTTTATTGAAGAATTTAAAGACGAGTTCAAAGAAATCCCGAAGCAAAAAAGTCCCTTAAGTCCAAGTTTAAAGAAGATTAGAAGAAAAGGACTAAGTATGCAATTAATGAAGATTAAAAGAAGGAGGGACTTAATTACGCAATTAAGAGAAAAGGAAAGAGGGGAGGAAGCTTCCTTAATCCTCCCCTATAAATAGTCATTAGATGTAATCTTTTCATTTTGTTGGCTAAGTGTGACAATTAGCTTTTCCACCATTTACTTACCTTGTCATTTACTTTTCTTGTCAAATTTAATTACCTTGTCTTGCACCTTAAATTCATTTAATTTCAAGTAAGTTTTCATTTAATTATTGTCAATCTTTACTTTATCTTGTCAATCTCTTATCTACCTTTCTTAATCTTTGATCTTTGTGTTTATGTTTATGTTCATGTTCATGCTTTTATTTTGATCCAAGTGGTTTTTGATTGTTGTGGTTAAAGTTGTTTGATTTCTTGTTTTTGATTGTTCGTTTATGTTTACTGTTGATTCGTGGATAGTTTTATTAAATTATTTGTGTTTATTTTGGTTGAATTTGTGCTAGATCGTGTTTGTTTTTGATCCCCTGTTCTTCGGAAAGGTTGTTTCTGTTTCTTTGTTTCCAGGAAAAGTTCCGAGCCAAGGCAAGGAGAGGAGTGTTCATTCGGAAGTCCAAAGTTCCGAGCCAAGGGGTTTCATCCGGAACTTCAAAGTTCCGGATCAAGAGTGTTCATTCGGAACTCCAAAAGTTCCGAATCAAATACTTCCGAACGAAAGTCCGACTCAAGCATTAGTTCATTCGGAACTTGAAAGTTCCGGATCAAGGAGATTCATTCGGAACTCAAAAGTTCCGAATCAAGGGGCTTCATTCGGAACTTCTTAAAAGTTCCGAACCAACTTCCGGATCAAGGGTAAGTTCCGATTCAAGAAGTGTTCATTCGGAAGTCTGAATCTTCCGAATCAAGGAGGCTTCATTCGGAATCTTCCGAATCAAGGGTGACCAAAACTTCCGAAACAAGGCAAATTTTAGAAGTTCCGAATCTGTAATGTTCCGAACGAAGGATTGTTTTGGATAAGTGACATATTCAGATCAATTTGTTCCGGATCAAGGATTTTGGTAATATTCCGAGCGAAGAAGAATCATTCCAACCGAAGGTGACATTCCGGACGAGTGATTGTTCCAAACTAAGGATAATTCCGAATGAGCTGTATTCAGGTTCTTATTAGCTTTTGTCTTTGATTTTTATTTTCAAGCTTTATTTTAATTGCACTTTAAGTTTATTTGCCTTAGTTTTATTTTAGACTTGCCTTAGTTTTAGTCGCGCTTTAAGTTTGCCTTAGATAGATTTAAGTTTACGTCATTTACTTAAGTTCCCTCTAATTTTTAGTCACGTTTTTAAATACTTGCACCATTATTTTAATTAGACTTAGATTTACTTTAACGCACCTTTACTTTAATTGTTCTGCACCCTTTATTTTAAACACTACAACGACACATCTTTGTTTCACCAAAATAAGACTGAGTCACACATAGAGAGCCTAGATCAATTCGATTAGACCAACACAACGACTTTAATCTTTCTTACTAGGTAAAAGCTAGTTATTAGCCATACAATGGAATCATTGTAATGAGTGAGATATGATCAAAACAAGTTTAAAGTACAAATCTAAGTTCACTGTTTTGGAAGATTTCTAGAAAATACTTAGAAGATGCTTCAACAGTAGCTATATAAGAGTTAAATGGAGCACATATCATGTAGTTTATGTGATAAAAATTTGAGCTTCTATCTCCATATAGAACTCTAGATATGGCAGTTTTGGTGAAGATGAAAATAAAAATCAGATTTTGGAAATTAAAGTATAATAGTATTATATAAGCACTCAAAATTATATTGTATAAAATGTAAAATTAAAACCCACTAACTCATGAATTTTATTTATATAAATATGGTAAAGGTTAAATAAATGGATAAATTATAAAAATGGTAGTGGAATAATATTTATAAGTTATAAAAACTATAAACTTGATTTGTACGACTTTTTCGGCTATTCCCTTAAAATTAACGTTTTTGCTAAATAAAACTTAGACGGTTGGACCCGTCTCATGTGAACTTTATAAAACCCATATACTGATATATAAACATACATAAAAAGTAAAAACCGACAAAAATCCGAACTATATAACATACGGATTAACGGACTAAGTTAACATTATTGGACTAATAATACAACAAAATGGACTAAAACACTTATAAACTTATTTATTGGGCTTAACCCATTTAGGCCCAACATATAAAGTATAAATACTGATAATAAAAGTATAATTGGACTAATGAATAGTATTGGGCTTGTAATAGGCCCATTGGGCTTCAAAATAGAAACAAGATTGAACTAGTATAACTAGTCTTGAAAAAATCCCAACACATTATACTAAAATAAGTAAATGAGAATATATAAACCCACTTGATCATCATATATATAAAATCATCATATGTATACATAATTGTTATTTTTATAAAGTCATTGGACATGAGTCTAAGACGAGTATTATTTGTCTAGGTTTCTGTGATTGAAGCACGTACCGTACGTTCGAATTGCCGATAACCCGCCTTCCCACATCAACGTGAGTTCATAGCCTCGCACTCTTTTAAATGTTTTTATGAAATGTTTTATAAACCCGCGAGGGAGATAACATGTTAGTTTTTATAAAATAGGACACCATTTGTCCCGATTGTTTGTTTATTGATTTGGACCCGAATGATTGTATGACCCGATTGTATGACCCGATAAATGATTAAAGGACCCGATAGATGAAATCAAATGGATTATTAAAGTTAGGTTATGTCACTAAAAGTCCCATTAGCATGAATTGTGAACTACCGGGATTGGTAGACGCTTATGCATATAATAGTACTATTTGGGGACGATCACCCTAGTTCGCGCCTTGACGGTTGATCCCTGTCGTGCCACATTGATTGGTAAGCGAATTTATGTATGAGAAGATTTCCATAGCGTGAACTTTGTGACGACACGCTAACTTAGATGGGCAAATTTGGTATCGGGTTAGCTACCCGTTGTTGTGATAGTAAGGTAACAATGTCATGCGGCTTATAATAATCCAGTTAACGAAATACTACTATATGCTCCGAATTACGATGTATTACCTGACTAGCAATACAGGGTCATACTATTGATATTATGTTCGTGTTTTGGTTTTATATAACCATATTCATATAACGGTTTTTATTTAATCTATACAACGTTGCAAAACGTATTGTATGGTGTTTTTAACGACAATGATTCGTATAATGGTTTTTAAGGCAAATGCTTATATTATGATTTTGATAAAGACTTGTATAAAATGATTTTGGCTATTTTGTGGCCTATTAAAATGATTTGTACCAAATGATTTTCAGTAATAATTTTATACTGATATTATATTGATGAATTTTATTAAACTCTATGAATTCACTCGGCGTTATCGCTGACCTTTTCTTTTAACATGTTTTATCTCAGGTACTTGAAAGTAATTCTCGGGAAGACATCAAGAATTCATGGCCCGCACCTAAATACTTATTTCCATTCAAATGTTTTGTAAAACCTGTATAAAATACAATGACTTGGGACCTATGTAAATTTTATATTTATGAATGGAATTGTTTTATTATTAAACGACGCTATTTTTAAGCGTTGTCTATGATGTGGGTAATGTGCTATCCCGTAACACCAACTAGTCTTCCGCTGTATTGAGTTGTATAAATTTGGGGGTGTTACAGTTTGGTACCAGAGCTCTCGTTATAGAGAACGAAAGATTTTTAAAACCAAGGTTTTGAATAAAACATTTCAAAATCTTTTAACTCTAAACATTTTTCTAAAAATGTCTAAAAATCTTTTGACTATAACGGTGCCGAAGAATTCCCGAGTTACCGACAAGGCCAGACTGAGAAGTGTTATTTTAAAATATATATATATATATATAACTTGGATTATATATATATATGATGTAATTTTATTACATGATTGTTTGATGATTATTTTGATATTTATACGAGGTATTTATACGACGTAGATTGTCACAAGAAACCCTAACTCCCCTAGTAAATTAATCGAAGCTATTCTCGTAGGAATTCTAGCTATCCTAGATCTAAGCCAAGTTGTGGATATTTATAATCCCAACAAATGGTTGATATTCGTAGAACTGTAGATAGTAGTTGATTGTGAAATTGAAGAAGAATTGGCGAGATTAAATCTGATATCGATGTCATGACGATCTTTCCTTATAGAGAGGAGTTTGACAAAACGTTACCACCTAGAAAGATGTCATCTGATTCGTTTTCACCCAAAATTTGAAATCGAAAGGGTGAATGTTGCACTTGAGGCTGTCATTGGAACCATTACCCAAAAGCCTCATGCCACTAATACCTTTCCGAGAAGTCTGATTGAATGTGTGAGTCATCTCATGCTAGTGACTCATTTGATAACTATTGTTGTAAGAGCTATAGAATTGGAAATTAAGTGTTGATTATATTGAGCATTTATTGCCCTATTAAGGCCTAAGAATAAGACTGAAAGTATTGGAGAATGAGGTAGGATGTTACATTGAGTATAAGTTAATTAAAACTTGAATGAAGTAAAATTTAATTCGTATGAAATATGAAATTGATAAGAGGAAGTCGTTAAGTTCTTTGATTGAATTATAAGGTTTTAAATAATTGTTAGTTCGTCTTAAGGGTTGTTCCTAGGCCATTGTCCACTAATGAGGATGCCTAGTGTCCAACTGATAAATTGAAGAAATCTTCTTCTGAATTGGGACCGATGGATCTTCCGGGACAGGTGGAACACCTAATGACTCTTGTAGATTAGTATTCATTGTGGTATCTTTTAAAAATCCCTAACTTAACTGAGATATCAGTTGGTAGGATGAGTTTTGGAAATTGTATGACATAGTGACACGCAATGTGTTACGGTACAATTTAACTTGTTTGTGATTAATGAAAAGACTACCTTTGATTGCTAAATTCTACATGTATTGATGTTATCTATCTTTTATTGCTTCTTCCTAATGTTCGCATTAGTGATGCAACCATTGAACAAGTACTCATCTTGATTTGAGTTACGTTGTGGATTAATCTTTTTTTAGTGCCATCGAGGTCATGAAACTCATGATTATTTGGCTAAGCTCATTTCCTATCATATTGTAGTTAGTTCTTGGTGAACAAGCTTTCATCATTCTTTTGCAGATCACTCATTGTTTTTATAAGTTAAAACAGTATCCCTTGAGAAAAATTGGGTTTTCATCACCCTAAGGATTATTCAAAGTGAGATTTACAAGTGATCGCTATCGAAATGAAGTTTTTTATAAAACACTTTGGAAAACTTAATTTTTTTCATAACAAAGAAAATCTTTGTAAATTTATTTTGATTCTTATTTAAGAATTAAGCATGAAAATGTTTTTATTATAAACATGATGACAAAGTTTTGACGAACTGAGTATTGCATCATAAAATCTTGAAATTGTATATAGTTGTGCGCCTACATACAATTTGGAATGGACCATTGAAGGCCTACGATTTCTAAGGATTTGGTAAATGATGGATTAGATCTATGGATTTGGTGGAAGAGATGGGGAAGAAGGAGATTAGGTGTAGAGAGAGAAAGGAGAGGGAAGAAAAGTAGAGAGAGAAAGGGATTAGATTAAATGAAAAGTGAATGAATGAACTAACCAACCCCCTCCTAACATGCTAGGAGGGGTATATATATAGCCCACCCTACATGTGGGCTATATGGACTATACATAACTAAAGTGGACCACGAGCCCATTACATAATTATCGTTGGAGCGACCGATCCTTCATAAATACGTAAAACGTATTTCCAACAATCTCCCCCTAAGGGAGGTCGCTCCAAGTTACAAAGTTCTAAATATTCTATGGCTCGTGATCTATGCTAATAATGATGTGACCGAGACTTTCTTTGGGAAAACACATTTCCAACAATCTCCCCCTAAGGGAGGTCACACCATTTTACAAAATCTTAAACCTAGCATCTATGCTTGAGTCTTCGATCTTGTTCTTGTGAATATGCTTGATGTGATCTTTGACTTTAGTCTTGAGCATGTTTCCTTGCCTTGACCTTGTGCATTCATCACTTGTGAAATTTGCCTCTTCGTGACTTCATGTTCCACATACTTATACCTTTAAATTCTTGAAAGCTTCAGAGTTTGATACAGCGGAAGACTTGACCTTCAGACTTTCTTGAATTTGTTGAAGTACTAAGTGTATGTAGTATAAGCATGTGGTGACGACTTCTTCTGGATTATACACCGCAATGCCACCTTCTTGTTACGCTGCATAAGACAGTTAGCAACAAATAATATACACGGATGAAATGGCCTTGAACATTTCATTCTAATTCGGTAGCATTTTACCTCCGGTCGGTGAAGACCGTTGGACGATATTAAATATCGTACTTGTGGCAGGTAGTTTCAATAAAGAACCTCCTTGACAAGATTTCGCGGGTAAACCCGTTCTCTTTACTCGACCGTCCAAAGCTGACTGCGAACGTAAAGAGTGAATCATTTGGATAATATTATCCGCATGATTTGAAGCCGTCAATTCATGTTCCTGGAACAAGTGAAGTTCAATTAAGAACCGCACCATCGTTGCTTTCCAGTTGTCACTAGCTTGATTCATATAGAATCTTGCAAGTTACCTACCAAGTGCTGTTTGATGTTAACACTAGAAGGATTTCCATTCGTCACTGTAGATACTTAATAGTATTACACTGAATGTTCTGGCAAGATCACTAAGATATTGCGTAGAGGCCTGGAACGTGTTTAAATTCATTTAAGAATTAAACCACTGTTGCTTTCCAGTTATCACAAGTTTGATCCATAAGCACAAGCACCTACCATGAGCTTTTTGATGTTCGCTCAAGAAGGATTTCCATCTTCATTGTAAATACTTTCGTATTACTCGGATGTTCAGGCAAGATCATGAAGATTTTGCGTAGGACTCTTAAGAACTTTCTTACTTTTCACAGTGTGTGAAGAAGCAAGTAAATATGAAAGTGTGTCCTAATGAGATATTTGATGATCTCAAATGGCTCTAGACTCGATCGTGTATTTTGGATTTTAGTGATCGGAGGCTGGAGAGGAGTGCCACCTTTTCAATACCAATTTATTCGGAGTGAATAAATCAATAGATAATGTGTTGATCTCCGTGTGATTAAAACAAATACCTTTTGAGAGATATTTGAGTTAGCTGGGAAGGGTTGTGCATTGCATCACTGGGTCCATGATGTCTTTCTTCAATATCAAGAATCATTAAAAATGATCTCAATAGCATATGAATTGACCCGGTTTCTGCCTAAGGTTGTAAGGAGGGCTTCTTTCTTTACACCCTTTATCTTTACAATTCTTTTTCATTCTTCAACCCCTTCAATGCTTACCAATACGTCATCACTAGCACCTTGTTGTGATTGTTCCAGTGCTAACTTAAGTACTTGGTCGGCATTCAGCTACGTTCACAATCTTTCTCCATCTTTCCTAAGGACTACTATTTCTAGCTATGGAATGTCCTTGGGAAGATTCCTCCGGTTCTAGAGAAATCATTGGACTTTAACCTATCCTACCATCCTTATGTCACCACAATCTTCATCGTCGTGAAAAGAGATGTTTTGGGTAAGTATAAATCACCATGAAATCCATTTTGAAGTGCAAATCCATTTTGCTCCCCCTTAACATATGCTACGATATTCGAAAACATTTCGCACATGTCGGGATGAGCTAACACGTTAAGTCAAACCATTTGTGATTAATCATTTCCCATATTAAATCACATTTTCTCCCCCATATTAAAAATATTAACCCAATCGATGTTTTTAATATCAATTGATTTAATAGCATTTTAAGAAAATTTGGGAAGAAAAATGTAAATCCAATTATCTTCATGAATTACACAAGCTCCCCCTCAAATTAATGAGGGTGTACTTGAAACGTAAATTAAATACCTTTTAAACACAAGTGTAAGGTATTTAACACGTGCAAAGATCATATATAATAATGAATTCACAAGATTAGCAATGTACGAGGTTGGACCTGAATAATGGAGAACAGCATATGAAAGAAGCACATGGTTCTTGTTCACGAATGTTGGTCACCTCGTCACGTCCCCGAGAAAATTAATTCCCGTTGTTGAGTCAAAGCTTTCCGGTGAAATGCTTGACTTGAGTATGAAAAGCGGGTTGCTATCTGAAATAATAGCAAACCATTTTGAGCATGTTTTAAAATCATTTGAACTTCTGCTCGAACTTTATTTACAACCCCGTGTCATTATTGAATGACATTTCTAGGTTCGTAAATATTATCGATTCCAGAAGACATGCTCGTTTTATCAAAACTTTTTTGAACACACAATTTTGAAAGATTTAGAAAAACCTTTTGAGAAATTCTCGAAAAATTGTGTTCAAAGTTTTGAAAAACAATTACTTGAGCTTAAGATGTTGAATATCTTAAAGGCGAGCTCAAGTCCGAGAAGTTGTGAACTTCCCATTGTTAAGGATAAGTTACCATCGGCGATAAACTTTCCTTTTATCTGAAGGACGAGTCCTAAGCTGACATTTACTTAGAAGTCGTGTTCATGAGCTTGAAAACTTTGACTGTTTTAACGGAAAGCTCATGACCGAGAAAGGTTAATTTCTCGTTACGAGGAAAAGTTCTCTTATTTAAAAGATACACTTTCCTTTCTGAGCTTAAAACTTCGAATGTTTTAAGACAAGCTCATGACCGAGAAAGGTGAATTTCTCGTTAAGAGGATAAGTTATCATAAACGATAAACTTTCCTTTATTTTAAGTTCGAGTTACAGTCTGACATTTAACTGTAAGTCATAGTGCATGAGCTCAAAAACTTGGAATGTTTTCGATATAAGCTCATGCCCGAGAAAAATTAATTTCTCGTTGTAAGGATAAGTTTATCATCGGCGATAAACTTTCCTGCCTTTGAAGAACGGGTTACAGACTGCCATTTATCTATAAGCCTTAGTGCATGAGCTTAAAAACTTGGAATGTTTTTTATATAAGCTCATGCCCGAGAAAAATGAATTTCTCGTTTTTAGGATAAGTTTATCATCGGCGATAAACTTTCCTTTCTTTGATGAGCGAGTTATAGTCTGTGATGTGACTATAAGTCCTTGTGCATGAGCTTAAAAACGTGGAATGTTTTTAACATAAGCTCATGCCCGAGAAAAATGAATTTCTCGTTTTTAGGATAAGTCATCATCGGGATGAACTTTCCTGTCTTTGGAGATCGATTTACAGTCTGTTATGTGACTGTAAGTCCTGTTTGCAGCTTAACCATGAATCCCCTGAGACATTTGTTTCTCTGATATCTGCTTCTTCAGCAACCAAACTCTAAGAGTGTCCTTAGTTGAACGGTATACAACGATTGGACCGCTTCGTTCTTTTGGAACATCAACTTTGGTACTTGCATTCTCATTAGAAGTTTGTATACTTTTGCATGGGTTAGAGATATCTATTTTTGAAGCACGTGAGGGTTCACAGTTGGCTTTACTTATGTCAGAGGTGGCCTGAGGAGATGATTCACTTGTCTTAGTTGGCAAACGTTTCCTTTTATAGAAAATCTTAAGTTCAGGCTTAAGTGATGTATCATCCTTTGCAAGTTCCTCCCTAGTAGACTTAGCAGAATCGGAGACTATCCTAGTTAAAGGGCACTCGTTTCCTACAAGAGTGAAATTTCTACCAGTGGGGCGCCAAACTTTACCAAAGTGTTTGATTTTAGCTATCCACTGGGACTTAATTCGAGCACGGGAGTTCACCTCATCAAGTAATTTTTTGACACAAGCATCATGATTTGCCGTAAAGACACATTTTCTACATGTTTTACAAGTAGCATATTTAATGTCTGAATAATTCCTAGATGATTGATCGATGCTCCTAGAAGATGGCATGCTACGGTTAGCAGTGTTGGGTAATCTAGAAGGCATCTGACTAGGTTGGACATTGCTATCTCTTACATGTGTCTTTTCAATAGCTTCCCTTTGACCAGATTTGTGGCAAACGTCATTTGAACTGGTTCTAGACGTGGTCTTGATGTTTTTAGGGAAACTAGAGGCAATCATATGATTTGGTCTTGCTAAAGATGGAGTGATCACATTGGGCCTAGTAGCTGGAGTGACTGGTCTAATAAGATGAACCAAATCAACTTGGGAGGCAAACCGCGGTCTCGAGGATTGTGATCGCTCGGATCCAAATGCAGTAGGTTGTCTGACAGTTGGTTGTCTGACGAACTGATTTGTAGGCGGTTTCCCCAAGATTGATGGTTTTTCAAGCTTAGTGTCCACACTAGTTCCTCTATTTTTCCTTAACTCGTTTTTCAACGCAGCTATAGCAAATACCTTTTCTTGAACTTGGGCTTTTAACGTTTCATTTTCTTTGAGCAAGTTATCTTGGGATGCCAACTTAGATTCAAGCAGTTGAATTTGTTTCAAAAAATTATCCTTTTCAGCTTTAGAATCTATAACAGTTTGATCCAATTTTCTTTCAAGAACAACGTTTGACTTTTCAAGTTTTTCAAAGTATGTTTCAAATTTATCCGTTTTCTTAGAAAATTCAAGTTTGGCATCCTCAAGATCTTTTGATTGCCGAGCTACGATCGTTTCGAGCTCTTTAATCTTGGAATCAGAAGCAGTCAATGACGCAGTTATAGGATAATTATCATGATGTTTAGCATTCTGAACAATCTCTCCCCCATTATGACTTACATCAGAAGTGGTATTGCTATCACTCGTTTTCATCCCATGTTTGTCATAATTAGGTTCAGAATTCTCAATATGCGGCATATCATCAGCATATACATCATAAACAACATTACATTGTACCATGTTTGCCGGCTCTTCGTCATAAACGGGTACGGTGTCAGCAAAAGAGATCTCGTGAACAGTTCCTGACATGCCACTGGTATCATGTTGTCCTCCTGATTCCGTGCTCTTGGCATTGATAGGCTCCAATTTTTCAACCGTATGACAATTCTCCTCTTGCATCTGCGGCATTGATTCTTGCACTCCATTATCATACGTTTGCTGAAGTCGAGATCTTTCATAAATCGAAGACGACACCGATGTCATGAGTTTCAATATTGTATCACGGAAAACGCGAAGCTCGGTATGTGTATCTCGAAGAAATGATTGACAAATCACTGAACTTTCAGACTTGATGATATTGAGTTGGAGGAAAGGCGTGAGTTGTGTCACAAGAGTCTTGTATGCAAGTGCCGATGCAGAGTGATTAAAGTTGTCACGGTTGAGTTGCTCGGCGAGTTCGGTCAAAGTGGTGAAAATTGAGTCGATGAATATATGACGATCTTGTCCAAAGATTGTCACAAATTCGCTCCCTCCTTGAATCCCCGAAAGAGTGACAAGATGAGATTGAAGCATTCGAAATGAAGTGATGCCACTTTCTCTGACCTTGTCTTGCAAATTATATGATTCTCCCTTGTTTGATGTCGAAATCAAAAAATCCATTGAAAGTCGAAGAAAGATAATCGTGGCAAATGTCGAAAGACCAATACGATTCTTGACAAATCGTGGATAAACCAAGAAAATGAAATTCACAGGATTTTTCCACGTTAACTTTCAGAATAACTGCCTCAACAATCCGTTGGCGAAATAATCCTTGTCACTATATCACGTCACTTTGTCCCGACTATAACTTTGTCACGTCACGATTATAACGAAATATCAAAAAGTTTTTCAAAATAAAATAATAATAATAAAAAAATTTGAAATAAAATAAAATAAAAATAAAATTAAAATAAAAATAGAAATCAAACTAAAAAATGATTATCAAAATAGAAGTAATAGCAAAAAATAAGAATTTTTTTTTTTAAAATAAAAAACGAAAATAAACTGAAGATAAAAACTAACTTTTATATATATAAAAATATAAAAAGAGTAATAATATCAAAAATGTGTTTGTCTATTGCCTAATCTGTCCCTATTTTTTTTATATCATGGATGTGGTAAAATGGTCAGGTCAAACACTTTAGGTAACAGGTCAAACGAATATTTTTTGGAACCACCCGAAAGGATTAGGTAACTGCGTCAATTTTGGTCCAGAAGTTAAATATGATTACTTTAAAATAGAAAAACTATCCCATGGTTACACGTGTTCTTTAAAAACAGGTTTCTTGTTTACTCCGTCCTCCAACACGTGGCCCTATAAAATGTTGTCCACCGCCCCACTTACCTCGTTATCTCCGTCCAAAACTAAATAACAAACCGTCCCCTAGTTTTTCTCAAAGTTCACCTATTCTAAAAACTCTCTCAATTTGTCCGCCCCCTCTCTCTCTTCTGAAACCCAGAAACCTATCAATCTTTTTAATCTCACAAAACTAATCTTTCTCAGAGTAACTTCCGCCCCCTTTTCTTCCAATCCTGCATCACTTCTTCTTGAGTACACACCATAAACAAAGAAAACAATGGTTAGATTGTTCAATTCTTCAAGATCTTTAAAAAATAAGATCTCGGGTAAGGTTCTTTAACTTTGTTTGCATGTTATTTAATTAAGTCCCTCTCTTCATCTGTTGTGTCCTTCTTTTTAAAGGTGTTCTTGGTTTGGTGTCTAAATCTTTTTGGTGTGTGGATCGATGAGAGTCTTTTGACGGAGATCTTGTTTAGAGTGGTTCGAGTCGGGTGATAAGGGTTGTGCGTGGGTCTATTGGTTTTCTGGTGGGTGTTGGTTTGAGAGGGTGGGGAGGTGTCGAGGGTGGGTAAGCGTGAGTTTGTTTGGTGTCGAGTGTGTGTGGGTTTGAGTATGCGAGAGTGTTTGTGTGTCTGAGTGTGAGAGTGGTTCGAGAGTGAGTCTGAGGATGTTTGGTTTTTGTTGTATTGGGCGAGGGTCGAGAGAGTGAGGGAGAGAGTGAGTCTGGGGATGTTTGGTTTGTGTTGTATTGGGCGAGGGTCGAGAGAGTGAGGGAGAGAGTGAGTTGGGTGTCGAGTCTGGTGAGGGAGGATTTGGTGTCGGTTTGTTGGAGTCACTGTTTTGGGTCGAGTCGAGAGGTGGTTGGGGTGAAAGGGGTGAATTGGGTGAAAGGTGAGAGGTGGGTCTATTTGTTTGTCGAGGGAGAGTGTGAAGGTGTTTAATCTTGTGGTGTATATTCCGAATAGACTTCTATTCGGAAAGAGTGTATCTATTTTTTTATTTTTTTTTTAAAAAAATCTATTCGGAATGTTTTTCTATTCGGAAAGTTTTCGACTCGGAAAGTTTTCTACTCGGAAAGTTTTCTACTCGGAAAGTTTCTATGCGGAAAAAGTCTATTCGGAAAGTTTTCTGATTCTGAAAAATGGTCTATTCGGAAAGTTGTGTCAATTCGGAAAGTTTGGTCTATTCGGAAAGTTTAGTCCTATTCGGAAAATATGTCTATTCGGAAAGTTTAGACCTATTCGGAAAATATGTCTATTCGGAAAAAAATGACCATTCGGAAAACCTGTGTCTATGCGGAAAACTTATTCGGAATAGAATGGAAAACTGATAACTTTGGAACAAAAAGGATTGAAGGACAGATGACACTTTTTATGGACGGATAACTTTGGATCAAAAACTGATAACTATGGACTGATGACAGTATTGGACAAAAATAAAAGATGACAAACTGATAAAAACTGATTAATATAAGATTAATAAAAAAAACTGATAAAACTGAAACTGCTTATCCAGACATCAATTTGATAAAAATGATTATAAAAAGATGAGAAGAAAAAATAATGATAAAAACTGATTAAAAAAAGAAAATTATTAAAAAGTGACTGAATAAAAAGGATTAGGCAAAGTTATACCAGAAAATAACTGATAAACGATAAAACTGATAAAAAAATATTGACTGAATTGGACTGATAACTGACACACGAACAAAATAAATCTGATAAAAAAAATAAAAATTGATAAAATTTATAAAAATTGATAAAAAATTGATAAAAAAAGTGATCGAATGATGAAAAGATGGATAAAAAATAAGAAAAGAAAATTTTTTTACCACCAAATCAAAAGATAAAAAAAAAATGCAAATCTTAAGATTCAACCATGGCTCTTGATACCAATTGAAGGCCTACGTATTCTAAGGATTTGGTAATGGATGGATAGATCTAAGGATTTGATGGTGGAAATGGGGAAGGAGGAAGATGAAGTGTAGAGAGAGAAAGGAGAGGGAAGAAAAGTAGAGAGAGAAAAGGATTAGATTAAATGAATAAGTGTGAATAAATGAACTAACCAACCCCCTCCAAACATGCTAGGAGGGGTATATATATAGCCCACCCTACATGTGGGCTATATGGACTATACATAACTAAAGTGGACCACGAGCCCATTACATAATTATCGTTGGAGCGACCGATCCTTCATAAATACGTAAAACGTATTTCCAACAATCTCCCCCTAAGGGAGGTCGCTCCAAGTTACAAAGTTCTAAATATTCTATGGCTCGTGATCTATGCTAATAATGATGTGACCGAGACTTTCTTTGGGAAAACACATTTCCAACAACCATGCAAGACTGATTAGTAGTCACCATAAAACTAATGAATAAACACTACATTTTCTTTGAAGATTGTGAAAGAATAAATTTTATGAGATCTGCAAGAAGTGAAAAATAGGGACGTAATGTTTGGGACACCTACATATGTGCCTGTAGCATCCATTCTTCTGAGTCGAATTTACTCATCTGAGGAAATTGTCTTAGTTGAAAATTGATAATTCTTTCTTGTCCAATTCTCCCGTAGTGAGATTCTTAGGAAAAGTATCTGATTACCGAGTGTTGATACCCGACTGGATGTATCGATGTTCCTATCATTTCTTTTGATTAAGATTCATTTGAATAACCTGGGTGACGATCCGAGGAGCTTTCGAATGCGTACTCAAATTATGAAAACAAGGGATATATTCATATTCGTTAAATGTTTTCGCCTGTGTCTGATTTGAAATTGCTCGCATAGGTTATGTGTTGACCTTAACCTTTTAATAGTAATTATGTCTCCTTATATCCTTGAATTTGTGAAGGATTATGAATTATTATTGGTCTTTTGAGAAGTTCACATCTTATCGATGGCAATGAAACTGGAAAGATGATAGTGCCAGTAGAAAGGATTGATTGATTATGACATGACGACATTGTCTTAATTAATGGGAACTCGAATTGAATTCCCCTAAATGATAAGATGTTGATTATCAAAAGTGATCTAAATAATTCTTGATGGATGTCCATATCCTGCATTTTGACTTGAAATTATACCATGAATGATTGTGAATTAGTCATAGATATTATAATCTAGAAGGAACCTAATATGTATGTTTTAAAAGATGTTTATGTTATCTGAAACTTTAGGAAGTATTTATTGGAGAATTACCTAGACTTTCGCCATTCAGGCAAGTTGAAATTAGTATTGATAATATTCTCGGTGCTTCACCTGTGACATGTGCATTGTACGTCAGCACCATCTGAATTAAAGGAATTACCGTACAACTGAGAGAGTTGTAGGAGAAAGCTTTTATTTTACCAAGCTCGTCATCATGAAGAGCTGTGGTGTTATTATTTCTTATATTTATAAATTATCGTGAACTAGGTAAATTGACGATTAAAAATCTATATCCACTACCCAAGATGATAGATTGTTCGATCATTTACAAGGTTCTAGCGTATTTTCTAAAGATTTGATCCACGGCATGGTTATCATCAACTTTGCAACTGCGAAGAAGATTATCTATTCCAATCACTACATCTGGTACTTGTAATGAACATTATGAGTTTCCCGTGATGTCGTTTGGATTGACTAACACACATGTAGTATTCATAAATTTGGTGAATCTCGTGTGTAGGCTGTAATTTGATAAATTCATGCTCGTGATCATTAAGGACTATATGTTTGTTTATAAGAATAAGAATGAGTTAATAATTATTTATAGATTGCCCTGAATTGACCGAACAATAAAAAAAAACCTGTACCTCAAATTTTTAACATGTGATCTGAAGCTTAATCCTTTACATAAAATGACCGTTGGATTAATGATGGTAAGATATATGCATATTGACTCTTCAAAATTTAGAAGTCATTTAAAACTTTGAGTTATACTAAAAAGAAAAGTGCAAATATATTTTGACAAATGTTTTAACAAAGGATTTTAAGGGATTATTCCCTTATACACAAACCATTTAACTAAACTTCTGTTTAGGGGTATGATAGGTGTGAAAACACCCATCCTTTTACCACTTATTTTTGGCTAAAACAAGACCAAAACACGTATTTAATATCATTTGTTTGGAATTATACGTGGTTTTTGTGTTTATTATGTTTTCAGAGTCAACCGGATGAATATTGAAGAAAAACATGGGATTGCACGGGTTTTATCGAGGAAAAAGACTCAAGACGAAGTCTACTGTCCAAGAGATGCAAAAGATTTGAAGTCATTGTGCCTATTTGAAGATTTATCGAAGAATAGAGCCAAAGATGGAAGATTCATATATGTCGAAGAACTCGAGTCTATTAAACAAAAGATTATAAGACGAGTTGGAATTATTCACCGACACTTCTCAAATCCAAGTCGGAAACGATTATTTGAAGAAGCGTGAAGACTAAAAAAGAAAGAAGAAAAAGAAGCCCAACCAAAGCCCAATCACAAGCCCACCACCACAAGACTTGCCTATAAATAGGACCTTATTTCACAAAAATGAAACACTTAGTTTTTTAGGTAGTTTGTAATTTTTCATTTTCTCTCTAGTTTTAGAGAGAGAAAGTTCTAAACTTTCCCTCACTAGATTTCATCTTTTTCTCTTTCAAGATCAAACATTTGTATTATTTTTCATTAATCAAGTTCAAGTTTTTATCTTTTAATCTTTAATCTTCTTCTACCTCTCTTTGATTTTGATTGATTTCGGTACAAATCTCGTATGATCCGTGTTGTTCATCAATAATTTTGTGCTTAAAAAGTTAATCTTTTTATGTTTTCCTAAGTTTCTACACAAATAAGCTTTGAGATCCTTGTGCTTATTGGCTTATTTGTTAGTTTTGCTTATTTACTTTTTATAAGTTTTCTTAAAAAGTTTATCTTTTTATTATTTGATTTATAAGTTTTATTATTCAAAGTTAGAAAAGTTGTTTTTAGTGCTTATTTGATCAGCTTAATTTTGGATTCGAGCTAGTTTGGTGATTGGCTTATTCATAGCTTATTGCTTGCTTAAAATTCGGATCAACATCATTTTCGGAAAAGGCAAAGCCCTTTTCCGACCCTGCATTCCGACCAGGTACACCCCTTATTCCGATCTATAGATCGGAAAAGGGTTTTAACAGATTCCGATTTGCCCTTTTGAAACATTCCGATTGGTAAGTTTTGACTTATTCCGATTGTGGATTTTATGAGTATTCCGATTGCATTTCTTTTTATATTCCGATTAGTCCTCTTTGTCCCTCTTTCCGATCAAGAATTCCTCAACATTCCGATCAGGGTGATCGGAATATATTCCGATAGCTGTGATTGTTTACATTCCGATAGGTGGATCTTTGGTTATTCCGATTGGCACTGTTTTAGATATACCGATCTTACTTCCTTTTAGTACTTTCGACTAAGTTCATATTTTTACAAAATTTTCCAAGTGTTAGTTTTTATTGGGTGTTCATTTATTTTTTCTAATTTAATCTTTAAGTTTTCAAGCATTTATTTTTAAACTCGTCTTTTTACTTTAATCATTTAAAGCTTTAAGTTTACTCTTCGATTCTTAATTACTTGTTATTAGTTAAAGTAGATAAACAAACCAAAAACTTTTTATTAACCAAGAACGAATCATTCCACTTAGAGCCGAGATCAATTCGAGGAGATACCGAGAACTTAAATCCGAACCCAAGTAAAACGCAAGTATCAAATGGCGCCGCTGCCGGCTCTTCTCGTTAAGATCAACAGTTTTTTGTGAGAACTTGGATTTTGGGATCCGTTCCCCGTGAACGTTACTTTTTCATAAAAATTTTCAAAAACCCTAAAAAATATAAAATTTTGAAAAATCCTAAAAATAAAAAAACATAAAAACCAAAAATATTTTTTCTTTGTTTTTGCCTTGTTAGTTCTTTTGTAGGTGTATGCGCACTCGATCAACGTCTTATCAAGAGCCCGAGCCTCTCGATAACTTAGACATGGCCGGTGTACAAAACAACAACAATAACCCACCTCAAAACAATAATAATAACAATAACAACCCACCTTTCAACAACAATAATAACAACAACAATGAGCCTCTACCGGATAATCGCCCGATGATTGAACTTCTGCAAGCACATGTTGAGGGTAACGATGATCCAATTGTCATTCCCGCGATTGCTGCCAACAACTTTGAGCTCAAATCCAGCTTTATCCAGATGGTCTCTGCTCAACCATTCTTGGGGCGTACCATTGATGATCCACATGACCACATCAAGAGATTCCTACAACTCACGAATACGGTCAAATTCAATGGTGTTCCACAAGAGGTAATCTGTTGACAACTTTTTCCCTTTTCTTTAGAGGGACAAGCCCGGCATTGGCTTGCTAAGGAACCGCCACAAAGTATTCTTACGTGGACGGATTTGGAGACCAAGTTTATCAACTATTTTTTCCCACCCTCTCGTACTACCGCTTTGCGGAATGAAATTATCAATTTTGAACAAAAGTACGATGAGTCGTTTAGTGAATCTTGGGACCGTTTCAAAGACCTTTTGCGAAAATGCCCACAACATGGTTTTACCAAAGTGCACCAAATTAATACTTTTTATAATGGTTTAAACATGAATGACCAAGATTCACTAAACAGTGCCCCGGGGGGTAATCTTTTGGCTAAGACTTCCAATGCTGCTTGGGATATCATTGAGAATAAGTCTCGTGTGCAAACCAAGAGTGAGTGGACCAATGTCGCTAGTGCTAGTACTAGTGACAGCGACAAGCGAATTGACAAAATCACTGCGCTTCTTGAATCGCTTGCTACCCAAACCGCCAGCAACACCAACAACATCAATGCTAGAAGCGCTAAAGATGCTCAAGTCAATGCTGTTAGCCAACCATGTAAGATATGTGGGGGTCCTCATTCTTACACCACTTGTACTGCCACCCAAAACTACCCTTCTGAGAACGTGAATGCAGCATACGGTACCTATCCTCAACCTGCTTATCAAGCTCGACCACAAGGAGACCGCAACCTGCTTAGCTACCGCTTCAACAACTATCTCTCACCACCTGGTTCTACTCCTAACAACCCAAACCAACAACAAAACCTCAACCGCCCTCCTCAACAACAACAACAATCTCGTGGACCATACGTACCACCTCACAAACAACAACATCCACCTCAAAGAAACAACCAAGTTTACCAACAACCTGCTTATCAACCACCCGCATACAATGCTCCTCCCAACCAACCCACCGCTTTACACCAAGAAGTGGAAACCTACATGAGGACTAACGATGTGATCGTGGAAAATCTTCAACAGGATGTGCGCAACTTGAAAGCAGACCTGATGAAACAAGGGAACGATCTGAGAGCTGATATGAGAAACACTATGGATAGTCAAACGAATGACTTAAGAAACATGATGGCTAGTTTCTTCCACGGTAATCAACCCTCTTCTTCGGGTACTCTTTCGAGTAACACCGTTGCGAATCCAAGAGGGGAGATGAAAGCAATCACCACTCGCAGTGGCAAAGGTACCAAGGAACCTGAGCTTCCTATACCTCTACCGGTGGTTGTTACTAAGGAGAACGAGTCACTTGCTCCTATTCCTCATCCTTCTCCTTCCCCAATTTCTCCGCCTCTTACTTCTACCCCTCCCCCACCCAAGGATGTGAGTGATCCTATTCTCCCAAAGCCTTCCTCTTCTTCCGATATACCTTATCCATCAAGGTTGAGGAAAGAGAAGCTCAAAAAACAAGGATGATATTCAGGTTTTGAACTTTCTCAAAATGTTTAAACAATTGAACTTTAACATCTCCTTCGCTGAGGCTCTCGCTCACATGCCAAAGTACGCGAAAATGTTCAAAGATCTTCTTAGCGACAAGGAGAAGCTTCTTGATATTGCTAACACCCAACTTAATGAGAATTGCTCTGCACTGCTCTTAAGGAAATTGCCAACCAAGCTTGGTGATCCGGGTTGTTTCTTAATCCCTTGTAACTTCCCGGGAGTAGAGAATTGCATAGCCATAGCTGATCTAGGTGCCAGTATTAATCTAGTGCCTCTAAGCGTTTGGAAACAATTATCTCTCCCTGAGCTAGTCCCCACCAAAATGACTCTGGAATTAGCTAACCGTACGGTTGCTTATCCAGTGGGGATAGCCGTAGACGTCTTTGTAGGAGTCGACAAATTCACTTTTCCTGCCGATTTTGTCGTCGTCGACTACGAGATGGACCCTCGTGTGCCATTAATTGTTGGTCGTCCATTCCTGAGGACCGGTCGCACTCTCATCGATGTTGAAGCCGGTGAGCTTATCATGAGAGTGGGTGATGATAAAATTGTCTTCAACATGGGAAAGTTGTCTAAACAACCTTATTCCAACGAGAGTGTTAATTGTATTGACGTTCTTGATGAGGCTTGTGAAGAACACTTCCAAAGTGCTTGTAAAAGTATTCCTACTTCTCTTCCCTATGTTGAGACCGTTTCCTTTATTGATTCATAATGTTATGATTTTGCTAGGTTCAATTATTGTTCTCGGTATCTCTTCGAATTGAAAAACTTGTGTTTAATGTGTGACTCAGTTTTATTTTGGTGAAACAAAAATGTTGTCGTTGTAGTGTTTAAAATAAATGAGCAAAACAATTAAAGTAAAAGGCAGGTAATTTAAATCTAAGTCTAATTAAAATAATGGGAAAGTATTTAATAACGAGACGAAAAATAAAGGGCACTTAAAGTAAATGACGCAAACTTAAATCTAACTAAGGCAATCTTAAAACGCAACTAAAACTTAAACTAAGGCAAGGCTAAAATAAAGCTAAGACAAATAATCTTAAAGTGCAATTAAATTAAAAGGCGGGAGAAATAAAGCTTGAAAATAAAAGAATTGAAAGCAGATACCAAAAAGAACCTGAAAGAAACCTTGGTTCGGAAGTTCAAAACTTCCGAATGAACTGGCTTGACTCGGAACTTCTTGAGTTCCGAATGAGCACAATTGAGTCGGAACTCCTTGATTCGGAAGACTTCCGGATGAAGCCTTCTTGATCCGGAACTTTGCCCTTGGTTCGGAACTTCGAGTTGATCCGGAACTTTTGATACTTCCGAATGAAACCTTGTTGATCCGGAACTTTTAGAGTTCCGGATGAACCTAGCTTGAGTCGGAACTTTGGTTCTGAAGTGTTGATCCGGAACTTTCGTCCGGAACTTTCCTTCGGAAGTTCTTTCGGAAGTTTTCGTCTGGAACTTTTAATGTTCCGGATGAACCTCTTGAGTCGGAAGTATTGATTCGGAAGTTTTCCGGATGAACTTTACTCGGAACTCTTCCAGATGAAGCTTGATTCGGAACTTTTAAAGTTCCGAATGAAAGACTTCCTTCTCTTTGGCTGGGAACTTATCTAGGAACAAAGAAACAGAAACAAACAATCCCGAAGAACAAGGGATCACAGTAATAACAGATATACAACAGATTTAACCAAAATCAAAGAAACGACTTAACTAAACTAATAATAAAACATTCAATAATCATAAACTAACAATTTAAATCAACAAAACAAACAAATTTAACCACAATAATCAAAAACCCACTTGATCAAAATAAAGATATGAACATGAACACAAACATAAACATAAAAATCAAGATCAAGAAAGGTAGATAGGAGATTAACAAGATAAAATAAAGATTGACAATAATTAAATGAAAACTTACTTGAAATTAAAGGAATTTAATGTGCAAGACAAGGTATTTAAATTGATAAGTATTTAAATGACATGAATTAAAGGTGCAAGGTAAGTAAATGGTGGAAGACTAATAATCACACTTAGCCAACAAGAAAAATAATTATCATCCTAATCTATATATAAGGGAGGATTAGGAAGCTTCCTCCCCTCCTTCATTTCTTCTTAATTGCGAGATTAAGTCCTTCCTTCTTTTAATATTCATTAATTGCACCATTAGACCTTTATTCTTCTAATCTTCTATGAACTTGGACTTTAGATGACTTTTGGCTCGGGATTTCTTTGAACTCGTCTTTTTAATTCTTCAATAAAGTAGACTTGAGTTCTTCGGCTTTAAGTAAACTTCTGTCTTTTGACTTTTTCTTCGATAAATCTTCAGAATTGGTCTTGGACTTCCGTTCTTTTTGCACTCTTGACTTCTTGACTTCGTCTTTCATCGTTTTCTTCAATAAAAGCCCGTAAATACCCGTGTTTGCCCGTGTTTTCTCCACTTTTCACCTTTTCGTCCTAAATCACAACAAAAACACAAACCACGCATAATTCCGACATAAAAGACATAAAATACACGTTTTGGCTCAGTTATTATTGTAATTAAGTGGTAAAAAGGATGGGTGTTTACACACCTATCAAATCCCCTACACTTGACCATTGCAATGTCCTCATGCAATGCATTAGTTACAAAGCAAGTTTACATTTTTCATCATAGTCAATCCATAGTGGCCTTTATTAAAGAGATAGAAACTATAAACATTCAAAGTAAAGAAATCAAAAAGCATACCTTGGGTTTTGGAAATGTCATGAATAATCATCATCCTCAAGTTTTCACTTTCTCCAAACCAAGCTTAAAAACGAGATCATTGTTATTATAAGTTAGTAGACTATCACGAACTCATGTGGGCCAATTACTCACTTAGACTCCCTTATTCCTAGGTCTATCTCTTATATTTTATTATTGTCTTGAATGATCACGAGGATACATTGTTTGACTTATTTCGATAGTTTATTAGGACGAAAATAAAGTGAACGATTTAATCAATAGTTAGCTAAAGGACAAAATCTTTTAAAACTGCTTCTCGGGACCTCATAAAGTTCATATCTTGGCATAACTCGCTTCGCGATTTGAGACCTTTCTCGGACCGATATTTGGCAGCGACTTCATACATCAAACCTTGAGAGACGTTCATGAAATAATGGCCTTCTCTTCATAATAGGAATTTCTTCACTTGAAGTTTTGAGAGATTCATACTTGGACCACGACTTCTTCATTTTTCTCCAATCTTTATTTTGGACTTTGATTTACAACGATCCGCCTCCTTTTATGACTTGGATCTATTTATCCTCATACCTTGTTAAGGTCTTTTCGGATACACTTCTCCATGACTTTTGGGGAGTTTTTGCTTTTCGTCGTGTGTCTCGATCCTTCATATTGATTTTCGATAAATGATTCTTCACATCACTTTGGATCTTTAGCAACAAAATATAGCACTCATGCCTTGTTAGGGCCTTTTCGGACTCGCCAATCTTCGCATCCCGCTTCAATAAGTTATGCCTTGGCTATGAACTCTAATCCATACCGAGCAACTTTTAAACGATCTTGGGCTAGAAGCTAAGTAACTTTTCAAATCGTACAACCTTATTTATTGAAGATAAATTTATTAGCAAGCGATGGGAGAATAGGCTTATAATTAACTTACATAAATTCCCGAAAGAGTACCAAACTTATAACAGACTCTATCATCTCTCGTTCTCCACAGTTTAAAATCTCAAGGAATGAGACTCGTGGATACTTAGCCTATTAAATCAAAGTTTTGGGTTTTCGAGTCGCCTATAGGATCTTGCAAATTCATAGACTTTTTCAAGTTTAGAAATCGAATTTTAAAGTTCCCTTGATAAACGACTCTCTAGGATCAATTATAGGAACTTGCGAAAAGTTCTTGTTCTTAACCCGTGAGAGTTAAGACTTTCGCGTTTTATAGCTCCCTATATAAAAGCCTAGCAAAACTTGACTTAAACATGTTAAGGATACTAGCTAGAGTAACTTAGATAAGTAAACTCGGGTTAAGTCAAAAGATTCACAACGTTTGAAATTAAAACCACTTTATTAAAGATTTATTCTAATAAGGAAAGAAAATAACTATACAAAAGAAAAAAACTAATAGGCCACAATAGATCAAACATTTTGAAAAATGTCAAAAAATTGATTTTCCGGTTAAAATGAGGACAAATACAAGGAAAAGAACCACTTAACTTCGATAGAAGTCCCCCTACACTTAAGATAAACATTGTCCTCAATGTTTAAGCATGTGGGAGTAAACTCCCCTACACTTAGGACATTGTGCACTTTGTTTAAATCTTGCTAAGGAAGAGACAACTAAAGAGATTCCTATTTTAATATTGAGAAAATATAAAATAGTGAATCGAAAAGAGTTTAGGATAGAACCGGGATAATGGAACACGGAATCACGGGTCGTCAAGAATCATCAAGAGTGTAGGGGAGACTTTTCCCACATGCTTAAACATTGAGGACAATGTTTATCTTAAGTGTATGGGGGACTTCTATCGAAGTTTTAAGTGGACTTTTCCATGAAAATGCCTTCATTTAACCAGAAAATCATCTTTTTCAGCATTTTTCAAATTTTTAATCAACTTTGGCCATATAGTCGTAATTTTTAAATTTTTCTCGTTGCTTTCATATGTATATATCCAGCAATAAAGTCAAAAATATTTATAAAGTGGTGTAGCTAGTTTAGAAGTCTTTGACATATTAGGCCCGTTGCGATTATTTTGACTCAACCCGAATAGACTTATCTAAGTTTATTCTAGCTAGTATCCTTAACCATGTAGACCTTAATTGGTTTATTAGGCTAAGTATCCACGAGTCTCATTACTTGAGATTTTAAATTGTGGAGAACGAGAAATGATAGAGTCAATTATAAGTCGGTATTCATGCACAAGCTCACTTGGTGTAATTATTTTCCTATTCTCCCATCACTTGCTAATAATTTATCTGCAATAAGTAAGGTCGTACGATTTGAAAAGTTACTTAGCTTCTAGCCCAAGATCGTTTAAAAGTTGCTCGGTAATGATAAGAGTTCATAGCCAAGGCATAACTTATGAAGCGGGGCGCGAAGATTGGCGAGTCCGAAAAGGCCCTAACAAGGCATGAGGATTCAATTTTATTGCTGAAGATCCAAAGTGATGTGAAAAGCATTATTCCCAAAATCAATATGAAGGATCAAGACTCACGACGAAAAGCTATCTACTCCCATAAAGATCATGGAGAATTCTATCCGAAAAGACCCTAACAAGGTATGAGGATAAATAGATACAAATCCGAAAAGGAGGCGGATCGTTGTATCTCAAAATCCCAATTAGAGACTGAAGAAATAATCATGAAGTCGTGGTCAACAAAGTTGGAGTACCCCTCAAAAGTCTCCAAGTGAAGAAACTCTATTACGATGAGAAGACCATTATCTCAAGAACGTCTCTCAAGATATGAAGTATGAAGTACATGCCAAATATCGGCCCGAGAAAGGTCTCAAATCGCGAACCAAGTTATGCCAAGATATGAACTTTTTGATATCCCGAGAAGCAGTTTTAAGAGATTTTGTCCTTTAGCTAACTGTTGATCAAATCGTCCTACTTTGCTTTCAGCCTAAATAAACTATCGAAATAAGTCCAAAAATGCATCTTCATGATCATTCTAAGACAAAAATAAAATTTAAGAGATACACCTAGGAATAAGGGAGTTTAAGCATATAATTAAGCCATGTGTGTAAGTGATTGAACTGCTAACTTATAATAACAATGATCTCGTTTTTAAGCTTAGTTTGGGGAACGTGAAACTTAAGGGTGATAAATCTTCGCAGCACCAAAGCCCTAATCTAAGTCCTTGATCTCTTTGCAAGTTATTTCCATCCTTTTGTTTACTTTAAAGTTTTAATTTCTCTTAGTACTTTCATTTTTGTTTATAAGTATATTAATAAGGCCAAGGTTGATTGATTATGAGAAAAGTGTAAATGTGCTTTGTCACTAAGCATTGCATGAGGGCATGGCAATGGTTAAGTGTAGGGGATTTGATAGGTGTGAAAACACCCATCCTTTTACCACTTATTTTTGGCTAAAACAAGACCAAAACACGTATTTAATATCATTTGTTTGGAATTATACGTGGTTTTTGTGTTTATTGTGTTTTCAGAGTCAACTGGATAAATATTGAAGAAAAACATGGGATTGCACGGGTTTTATCGAGGAAAAAGACTCAAGACGAAGTCTACTGTCCAAGAGATGCAAAAGATTTGAAGTCATTGTGCCTATTTGAAGATTTATCGAAGAATAGAGCCAAAGATGGAAGATTCATATATGTCGAAGAACTCGAGTCTATTAAACAAAAGATTATAAGACGAGTTGGAATTATTCACCGACACTTCTCAAATCCAAGTCGGAAACGTTTATTTGAAGAAGCGTGAAGACTAAAGAAGAAAGAAGAAAAAGAAGCCCAAACCAAAGCCCAATCACAAGCCCACAACCACAAGACTTGCCTATAAATAGGACCTTATTTCACAAAAATGAAACACTTAGTTTTTTAGGTAGTTTGTAATTTTTCATTTTCTCTCTAGTTTTAGAGAGAGAAAGTTCTAAACTTTCTCTCACTAGATTTCATCTTTTTCTCTTTCAAGATCAAACATTTGTATTATTTTTCATTAATCAAGTTCAAGTTTTTATCTTTTAATCTTTAATCTTCTTCTACCGTTCTTTTATTTTGATTGATTTTGGTACAAATCTCGTATGATCCGTGTTGTTCATCAATGATTTTGTGCTTAAAAAGTTAATCTTTTTATGTTTTCCTAAGTTTCTACACAAATAAGCTTTGAGATCCTTGTGCTTATTGGCTTATTTGTTAGTATTGCTTATTTACTTTTTATAAGTTTTCTTAAAAAGTTTATCTTTTTATTATTTGATTTATAAGTTTTATTATTCAAAGTTAGAAAAGTTGTTTTTAGTGCTTATTTGATCAGCTTAATTTTGGATTCGAGCTAGTTTGGTGATTGGCTTATTCATAGCTTATTGCTTGCTTAAAATTCGGATCAACATCATTTTCGGAAAAGGCAAAGCCCTTTTCCGACCCTGCATTCCTACCAGGTACACCCCTTATTCCGATCTATAGATCGGAAAAGGGTTTTAACAGATTCCGATTTGCCCTTTTGAAACATTCTGATTGGTAAGTTTTGACTTATTCCGATTGTGGATTTTATGAGTATTCCGATTGCATTTCTTTTTATATTCCGATTAGTCCTCTTTGTCCCTCTTTCCGATCAATAATTCCTCAACATTCCGATCAGGGTGATCGGAATATATTCCGATAGCTATGATTGTTTACATTCCGACAGGTGGATCTTTGGTTATTCCGATTGGCACTGTTTTAGATATTCCGATCTTACTTCCTTTTAGTACTTTCGACTAAGTTCATATTTTTACAAAATTTTCCAAGTGTTAGTTTTTATTGGGTGTTCATTTATTTTTTCTAATTTAATCTTTAAGTTTTCAAGCATTTATTTTTAAACTCGTCTTTTTATTTTAATCATTTAAAGCTTTAAGTTTACTCTTCGATTCTTAATTACTTGTTATTAGTTAAAGTAGATAAACAAACCAAAAACTTTTTATTAACCAAGAACAAATCATTCCACTTAGAGCCGAGATCAATTCGAGGAGATACCGAGAACTTAAATCCGAACCCAAGTAAAACGCAAGTATCAGGGTAAATGTTTGTGTATACCTCAAGACAACCTAAGAGGGATTGAGGAAACATTTAAACCATGACTTAAAATTTGAAATGACAATTTTGGCTTTTTAACTAAGAAAATCTTGACCAAAGTATAACCAAAGATTTCTCGAACATTTTCGGATCTTATTAATTATTTTAATTATTTTCGATAAATCAACAAAAATCTTGTTAATTAAATTCAAAATTTATTTTGAACATTTTATATAATTGGTCGAACTAAGAAATTTAAATTTTTTTACGTTTACGTTTCATAAAAATTAAATAATTATTGTTAATTTACATGTAATGATTATCGACGCTTTAGACGTCGGATTGAGTAAAACGGATAAAGATAATAGTAAAGACGAAACTAAAACATAGAAGATATGAAGAAATAATTTTGAATAAATACGGTTATGATATTTATTTCATCAGGAAAGTGAACGTAATTACTGACACATTATGTATAAAAGATAAAGAACCAATTAGGACATGTTCCTTAATAATGAAGGTGCAAAATAAATTGCCGAACAATTTAAAAATAGCCGATGATTGTAAAAAGGATATTATAGATAATAAAAAGGGGTTCGCGGCTAATGTGAACTATTAGAATTGAGAAGCCGATAGCGTTAACTGTATAAAAGGGCACTTATGATTGTCTAAATATGGAAGCTTGTGAGATGTAGTTATATTGGAAATCTTGTAAGTATAAGTATTATATGTATGTCATTTTTGACTAAAAGTATCTTTGTCTGAAGAAGTTGTACTAATGACAAATTATGAAGGCATACATCGCCTCATACATGAGTAAACGTCTAGCTATTGCAAAGGTCATCATCTGAATTTGATTCGATTTTGGTCATCGTCGACAGACTGACCAAATCTGCTAATATCATTCCCGTTAATGATAAATGCAAAAGAGTTATGTAAACATAGTGTGCCTGTATCGAACATCTTTATCAAGATCCTCGCTTCGCATCGAATTTCTAGAGATTTGCTCAGAAATCATTGAGAACGAACCTTGATGAGAGTACTATGTACCACCCCAATCGAAGGGACGAGGTAAAGTAACGATACAAAGTAATATAAGTGTTGTTTTATGTTTGAATGAATGACCTTTAGTAATAAACCGTATAATCGTTTTCCTTTGGAAGGATTATCATTGATAATCATTGTATTAGGATTGAGATCGAATCTTGTTAGGATCTAAATATTAGAGCATCTGTAAGCAAGAGTTGAGATAAAGACACCCGACATACACCCATTGTGAGTTCGACATGTCTTTTAGGTTTAAGGTTTCCTATGATGGCGAACCTAACCTTACAAAATACCCGACCCGCGAGATCTAAAATGATTGTTGAAATTAGGATCTGATTATTGACTCCCGGTAGTGGGCAAGAGGTTATGTGAATATGAAATGTAGATCTTGAAGTGCTAGATGGGTAGCAAATTTATGCCACAATTTGTAACCTTGGAGAAATGAATTAATGATCTGACAAATCATGGGATATAAGTCCCCGTTGTATGGGACCATTGAGATGATGTAAAAGATTTGGTTTGAAAGGCATATAAGCTGGATCTACCCTAGGACTTCAAGAGCTGCGTGAATTATGTTTCGTATATCGAACTTGATGGAATATCTATCAAGTGAGAATATGATTGTTTCTTAGTAGAGTTTAGATCGGCGAAAAGTTGCATTCATTAGAAACCCGTGAACATCATGGATAAAGAAAGTTAGTCAACATTTAGTCTGATCTTATTCCCGTAGTTATGTTTGATGAAACTCACGTATTGTAATGAATTGCACTTGTGAGAAAAGACCGAATGTGGAGGAAATACCCACATGGCTTTAACTCTATAAGAAGCGAGTAGTAAGGTAAGATGATATTTGAGGACAAAGATCCTGTTTAGGGGTAAATGCTGTGACAATCCGTCAATTTATGGTTGATATTTTATTCTCAAATATTTTTTAAAAATATTATTTTAATGTTATATTATGAACTCACTTATTTCTGGGAAGAAATTTGGATTTACGTCTTGAAGTAGCATCGACTACGTCTAAACCGGAGGATTCAACGTTACGTGCTTACGTTTACGTACACCGTCTTTGGTGACAGTCCGACATTTCAGAAAATAAATTTATCCGTGAATATTATTTTGGAAGTTTAAATTTGTGTTGGTTCATAAACATACAAATTTACGAGAAGAGATTAGGACTTACGATTTTATTTTAACATCCTTTACGAATAAACCGGAAACCTTAGGATTACGTATTTACGTTTTCGAACTCCGTTTTTGATGAGACAATTTTTATTAGATTCGTTTAGTGTCGTTGATTCATAATTTATAAAAACGTTTTTCGTAAAACGACCCGAGGGCACGCAAATCGAGGAAACTAGAATCGAGGAGTACCCTTAAATAAATGGGGATGAGTCAAGTGGGACACTTGCCCCACCCCCATTATAACCGTCCAAACCCTTCAGACCACACCACTTAGGTGTCAAAGTTTAGCTAACAAGCTAAACACTTGTCCTTTGCTTATAATGTAAGCTTACAACATCTCAAAACTAGCAACCTCAAACCACTCTTCTCATTTCAACATGCAATACCACACACAATTCTCTCTTCCTCCTCCATTTGTGCCGTCCAAAAACACTCCACCATAACACCCCTTTTGATCAATTTCATCCATGAAATCATGTGTTATTCATACACATGTTGAAGCCCTTTTGAAATCTTATTGATTGGTGGTGATTATAACATCCAAGGAGGAGTTTCCATGGAGTCTTGGGGATGATTTTCCACAAGGAGTTTATGAAGAATGGTGGTCTTGAAGATGGTATTGGTTCATCAAAAGTTTCTCCATCAAAATCCATGTTTTGATCACAACCTACATCAACTTGGTGGTATAAAGATTGTCCTCCTCATCCTCTTGTTATTTTTGATTATGTAATATTGTATTTATTTTACTTATGTATATGTATATGATGATGAATGATGATTAAAAATATTGTGTGGGGATTTGGTGTTGATAAACATGCTTAAAAAGATGAAAAACTATAAGAAACAAGGTTAAAATCTTGCTTAATTTAGATGGCTGTATAAAACAGTAAAGAATCATATGGTAAACTGGTAAAATGACTTGAATAGATTGATATACAGTAAGCTATGGGTCTTGTACACATGTGAGAGTTGGTCATGCAATGGAATCATTGTAATGAGTGAGATATGATCAAAACAAGTTTAAAGTACAAATCTAAGTTCACTGTTTTGGACGATTTCTAGAAAATACTTAGAAGATGCCTCAACAGTAGCTATAGAAGAGTTAAATGGAGCACATATCATGTAGTTTATGTGATAAAAATTTGAGCTTCTATCTCCATATATAACTCTAGATATGGCAGTTTTGGTGAAGATGAAAATAAAAATCAGATTTTGGAAATTAAAGTATAATAGTATTATATAAGCACTCAAAATTATATTGTATAAAATGTAAAATTAAAACCCACTAACTCATGAATTTTATTTATATAAATATTTTAAAGGTTAAATAAATGGATAAATAATAAAAACGGTAGTGGAATAATATTTATAAGTTATAAAAACTATAAACTTGATTTTTACGACTTTTTCGGCTATTACCGTAAATTAACGTTTTTGCTAAATAAAACTTAGACGGTTGGACCCGTCTCATGTGAACTTTATAAAACCCATATACTGACATATAAACATACATAACAAGTAAAAACCGATAAAAACCCGAACTATATAGCATACGGACATTAACGGACTAAGTTAACATTATTGGACTAATAATACAACAAAATGGACTAAAACACTTATAAACTTATTTATTGGGCTTAACCCATTTAGGCACAACATATAAAGTATAAATACTGATAATAAAAGTATAATTGGACTAATGAATAGTATTGGGCTTGTAATAGGCCCATTGGGCTTCAAAATAGAAATAAGATTGAACTAGTATAACTAGTCTTGAAAAATTCCCAACACATTATACTAAAATAAGTAAATGAGAATATATAAACCCACTTGATCATCATATATATAAAATCATCATATGTATACATAATTGTTATTTTTATAAAGTCATTGGACATGAGTCTAAGACGAGTATTATTTGTCTAGGTTTCCGTGATTGAAGCACGTACCGTACGTCCGAACTGCCGATAACCCGCCTTCCCACATCAACGTGAGTTCATAGCCTCACACTATTTTAAATGTTTTTATGAAATGTTTTATAAACCCGCGAGGGAGATAACATGTTAGTTTTTATAAAATAGGACACCATTTGTCCCGATTGTTTGTTTATTTATTTGGACCCGATATGATTGTATGACCCGATAAATGATTAAAGGACCCGATAGATGAAATCAAATGGATTATTAAAGTTATGTTATGTCACTAAAAGTCTCATTAGCATGAATTGTGAACTACCGGGATTTTTAGACGCTTATGCATATAATAGTACTATTTGGGGACGATCACCCCAGTTCGCGCCTTGACGGTTGATCCCTGTCGTGTCACATTGATTGGTAAAGGAATTTATGTATGAGAAGATTTCCATACCGTGACCTTTGTGACGACACGCTAACTTAGATGAGCAAATTTGGTATCGGGTTAGCTACCCGTTGTTGTGATAGTAAGGTAACAATGTCATGCGGCTTATAATAATCCAGTTAACGAAATACTACTATATGCTCCGAATTATGATGTATTGCCTGACTAGCAATACAGGGTCATACTATTGATATTATGTTCGTGTTTTGGTTTTATATAACCATATTCATATAACGGTTTTTATTTAATCTATACAACGTTGCAAAACGCATTGTATGGTGTTTTTAACGACAATGATTCGTATAATGGTTTTTAAGGCAAATGCCTATATTATGATTTTGATAAAGATTTGTATAAAATGATTTTGGCTATTTTGTGGCCTATTAAAATGATTTGTACCAAATGATTTTCAGTAATAATTTTATACTGATATTATATTGATGAATTTTATTAAACTCTATGAATTCACTCGGCGTTATCGCTGATCTTTTCTTTTAACATGTTTTATCTCAGGTACTTGAAGGTAATTCTCGGGAAGACATCAAGAATTCATGGCCCGCACCTAAATACTTATTTCCATTCAAATGTTTTGTAAAACCTGTATTAAATACAATGACTTGGGACCTATGTAAATTTGATATTTATGAATGGAAATGTTTTATTATTAAACGACGCTATTTTTAAGCGTTGTCTATGATGTGAGTAATGTGCTATCCCGTAACACCAACTAGTCTTCCGCTGTATTGAGTTGTATAAATTTGGGGGTGTTACATCTAAGACCGATTATTATTTATATAGGTTTCCGTGACCGAAGCACGCCCGTAGCCGATAATCCGCCTTTCATTATCAACGTGAGTTCATAGCCTCGCACTCTTTTAAATGTTTTATAAAATGATTTGTAAACCCGCGAGGGAGATAACATGCTAGATTTTGATAAAACAGAACACAAGTAGTCCCGATGGTATGCTTAATGATATGGACCTGAATGATGCTACGACCCTTTAAACGAGATAAAAAGGATTATTAGTAGTTAGGTTATGTCACTCAAAGTCCCATTAGCATGAATTGTGAACTACCGGGATTTGGTAGACGCTTATGCATATGATAGTACTATTTGGGGACGATCACCCCAGTTCGCATCTTGACGGTTGATCCCCGTCGTGCCACATTGATTGGTAAGCGAATTTAAGTATCAGAAGATTTACATAGCGTGATTTTTGTGACGACACGCTAACTTAGATGGGCAAATTGTTTGTCGGGTTCGCGGCCCGTTGTTTTTATAGTAAGGTAACAATGTCATGCGGCTAATAATAATCCAAATGAATCAAATGTAATCCAATAAAGATGCAAATAACGATAATAATACTACCTATAATGGTAATATTGAGGCTACGGTCTCATGGATGGTTTAAGATGTATGCTTGATTTATATATTGCCTGACTAGCAATACGAGGACTTACTTCCGATATTATACTTGTGTTCTGATTTCAACGATTGTTTTATATAACGGTTTTATTAGACTCTATGAATTCACTCGGCATTCTCTGATATGATTTTTGCATGTTTTTATCTCAGGTGCTTGAAGTAATCCGGATGGAGATCGACTCTGATGGCCCACATAATATTAAAAATGTTCATTCGATCTATGTTTTGTAAACTTAATGACCTGTATAATTTGGGACCTGTTGTACACTTTAAAACTTTTTATCGAATGAATGTATGTTAAACCTTGTACAACCATTTTTATGTG
Organism: Glebionis coronaria; assembly: GCA_025667525.1. Lineage (NCBI taxonomy): Eukaryota > Viridiplantae > Streptophyta > Magnoliopsida > Asterales > Asteraceae > Glebionis > Glebionis coronaria. The sequence goes on along the minus strand of CM046880.1, from coordinate 172,131,206 downwards.
TTGTCTATGATTGGAGTTATTGTGCTATCCCGTAACACTCTAAAAGACCCTTCCGCTGTACCGATACGAAAAATGAGAGTGTTACAAGAACTTTCTCGCCTGAGACTCTAAAAGAACAGGCAGATGAAGCGAAAGAATAGTGGTGGTAAACTATTCTCCGTATCCTTGGTGATCATTTGTATATATTGTTTATATTTTTATCCACAAAAGCAAAATACAAAAATATAAAACCATATAAACACCATAAAAATTGAAAAATCTAGAAAAATCCAAAAATATTTTTACTTTATTTTTCAAAGGCATGTCTTTTGGTACGATAATATTTACGGCCTTAAAATTTTGATTAATATTGACACGGCGCCATAAATAGAGTTCGTACAAAAGTTGTAAATATTTCATAAAACATGCCTATATGGCTTGTAGTTATTTCTGACTGCAACCCGGTTTTCATATTAGGGTCAAGTATTTCTTATGAAAGCTTTGGCTCTCAACGGGAATTACTTTTCTCGGGTAAGGTTTACTTTAAAACCTTTTAAGGGATCAAGTTTACTTTATAACATGGTCTAACTCAAATCTATGTACGATTCAGTGCATTTATTTGTTAAAACAAGAGAAGTCTTGTTTTTATGAAGTTATCATCTCTACAACCATAGTAATCTACAATTGGTATCTACATACTCGATGATGCGACTACTCAACCTACGACTATATCTCTTTCAATAGAACACGGGTAAAAATTTGAGGGGGAGCAATTGTCAAGCATTCAAAATCTTCGATGCCGAACATGACACGTTCACAAACTGGTGTCAAGACAACAATACCAATCGTACATGTGGTGTCAAGAGATGACTTCAGACGTGACGAGGCGGTCAACATTCTCGGACAAGAACCATTTGATCTTATCATATGATGTTCTCATCAATCAGGTCCAACCTTGTCAATTTTTTCTAATATGGTGAATATGTGATCATGTTACAAATCGGTATCATATCTCACACATTTGGTATCATGAAGATAAAACGGACTTGCATTTTTCTTCCCAAAACCTTTTTTAAAAACTTCATTAAATCAATTGATATTAAAAATATCGATTGGGTTAATATTTTTAATATGGGGGAGAAAATGTGATTTAATATGGGAAATTATCACAAATGGTTTGACTTAACGTAATAGCTCATCCCGACATGTGTGAAATGTTTTCGAATATCGTGGCATATGTTAAGGGGGAGCAAAACGGATTTGCACATCAAAATTGGATTTCATAGTGATTTTTACTTACCCACAACCCATTTATTTCACGACGATGATGATTGTGGTGTCATAAGGTTGGTAGGATAGGTTGAGTCCAATGATTCTTACAAAACCGAAGGAATCTTCCCAAGGACATTCCATAGCTAGAAATAGAAGTCCTTAGGAAAGATGGAGAAAGATTGTGAAATTAGCTGAATGCCGACCAAGTACTTAAGTTAACACTGGAACAATCACAACAAGGTGCTAATTATGACGTATCGGTAAGCATTGAAGGGGTTGAAGAATGAAAAAGAATTGTAAAGATAAAGGGTGAAAAGAAAGAAGCCCTCCTTACAACTTAGGCAGAAATCGGGTCAACACATATGCTATTGAGATCATTTTTAATAATGTTCGATATTGAAGATATACATCATGGACCCAATGATGCAATGCACAACCCATCCCAGCTAACTCAGATATATCTCAAAAGGTATTTGTTTTAATTACACGGAGACAACGCGTTATCTATCGATTTATTCACTCCGAGTAAATTGGTATTAAAATGGTGGCACTCCTCTCCAGCCTCCGATCACTAAAATACAAAGTGCACGATCGAGTCTAGAGCCATTTGAGATCATCAAATATCTCATTAGGACACATTTTCATATTTCCTTGCTTCTTCACACACTATGAAAAGTAAGAAAGATATTAAGAGTCCTACGCAAAATCTTCATGATCTTGCCTGAACATCCGAGTAATACGAAAGTATTTACACTGAAGATGGAAATCCTTATTGAGCGAATATCAAAAAGCTCATGGTAGGTGACTTGTGCGATTCTTTATGAATCAATCTTGTGATAAGTGGAAAGCAACAGTGGTTTAATTCTTAACAGAATTTAAACACGTTCCAGACCTCTACGCAATATCTTAGTGATCTTGCCAGAACACTCAGAGTGATACCTTAGTGTTCACAGTGATTAGTGGAAATCCTTCTAGTGTCAACCTTAAACAGCACATGGTAGGTAACTTGCAAGATTCAATATGAATCAAGCTCGTGACAACTAGAAAGCAACGATGGTGTGATTCTTTAATGAATCAAATTTGTTCCAGGAATCAGAATTAACGGCTTCAATCATGCGGATAATTTTATCCAAATGGTTCGCTCTTTCCGTTCGAAGTCATCTTTGGACGATCGAGTAAAGAGAACGGATTTACCTGCGAAATCTTGTCAAGGAGATTTTTAATTAAATCTACCTGCCACAAGTACGATATTTTATATCGTCCAACGGTCTTCACCGACCGGAGGTAAAATGCTACCGAATTAGAATGAAATGTTCAAAGCCATTTCGTTCGTGTCTACTTATGTTGCGGCATTTGACGACGTTGGCGTTGCGGAATCCGAGAAGAAGTCATCCTCGCATGCTTATACTTTTTGCACTTAATACTTCAACAAATTCAAGAAAGCCTAAAAGTTAAGTCTTCCGCTGTATCAAACTATAAAGCTTTCAAGAATTACAAAAGTATAAGTATGTGGGACATGAAGTCACGAAGAGGCGAAGATCACAAGTGAAGGATGCATAAGATAAAGGCAAAAGAATAATGCTCAAGATTGATATCAAAGATCACATCAGCATGTTCACCAGAAAAGAAAAAGAAAAAGAAAGACGAAGACTACGAGCTCAAGACAAGCATAGTATGCTAGGTTTATTTCATTATTGTAACTCGGGTAACGCCCTTGTTTGGAGTGACCTCCCTTAGGGGGAGATTGTTGGAAATACGTTTTACGTATTAGAAAGGATCGGTCACTCCAACAATAGTCCATGTAATAGCTCGTAGTTTAGTTTATTTTCACTTATTCAACAAAGCCCAAACTGAGCCCATGAGTTGTATGGGCCGGCGGCCCAATGTAAGCCCAAGCCCATCTCATGGGCTTGGGTATATAAACCCTATCCTTAGATGGAGAGGGTGTGGATTCATTCATTTTACACATAGATAACAAGGTGTTTTCTTATTTCGTCTCTCAAGTATGTGTGTGAATTCTACCAAGTTTCTATCTCTTTCTCTCTCTAAAACATAAGCAAGATTTACATATCTTACAACCTCCTTGGAATGGAGTGAGATTTGTTGTAGAATTAACAAGAATCGGATCCAAAATAGTGGGATTGCCACTTCATTAGCTCTCGGAAAAACCTAACAGTTCTTGTGAAAATTCATCACAAACCACATCAACTAAGTCGATGTGCTTGATGGTAGCGATTGCATAAACATGAGAAGGTGTCGAGTTTTGAGTAGCGTTTATAACAAGTTCCTCTTCGTTGAATCTCAAAGTAATAGTTCTTGCATGAACATCGTTAAGCGATCTAGAGGTGTCTAAAAATGGACGACCTAAAATTAGAGGAACTTGAGGATCCGCGAGATGTCAACTACTATAAAATCAACGGGATAGTAGAACTTCCCCACTTTCACGAAAACATCATCGGCTACTCCACATGCTAAAGTCGTAGAATGATCGGCCATCTCGATAGACATGTTCGAAGGAGTAAGAGTCGGAAGCAAAAGCGATTTCCAAATGGAAAATGGCATCAAATTAATGCTCGCACAAAGATCGGCCAAGGCGAGGCATTCTTTCATATCTTGTATATCACAAGGAAAGAGAAACTTACCGGGGTCACCAACTTTTTCCGGTATGCGGTTAAGATAAACCGAAGAACAATTAGCAAGCTTTGAAAGCTTTCCTTATCGTTCATCATACCTTTGAAAGTGGAAGCGAAACGAGGCATATATAACAACGCGTCGGCTAAACTTACATCAAAATGAACTTCTTGAAACATTTTTATAAAAAGCTTGATTTGTTGTTTGTTACGTTCTTGCAATTTCTCTTTCTTTCGTATCGGAGGGTAAGTTAAGGGTGGTGTGGGTTGGACATTAGGCAATGGCCTTGGAATCTCGGGTTCCATGATTGGTATTGGTTCAACCATAGGTGTGGTATGAGCGGTACTTCGTGGGCTTGTGATATGCTCCTTTTCGACCAACACCTTGGGCTCTTTCTCGATTTCCTTCTCCGTAGAAGTACTTGGACGAGAGATTGGTTCTTTGAAACTTTTACCACTACGTGTAGTAATAACCTTCATTTCTCCGTTCGGGTTTGCAATGGTATCACTAGGAAGACCACCTGAGGAAGAGGGTTTACACATGATTGCTTCAAACATTTTCACCATTCGGTCTTAAAATTTTGATTGCCTAGTATCAGCTTTTAACAATTCTTGCTTAATCTCATGTTGTCCTTGTTCCATCTTTTGTTGATTTTGTTGAAGACGTTGAACGTTTCCTTCCATTTTATTAGCATAAGTCTTAAGTTCATTAGCAAGTTCATTTTTAAGTTCTTTTTTCAACTCGGATCTTAAGCTAATCATCTCATGTTGCATATTATCAAATTTAGCATCATTTGCTTTAGAATAATTCAAAAATTCTCCTTGAAGATTTTTTATGTGATCATTTTGAAAACCTTGTGTAGTAGTTTGAAAATAACGGTTTTGGTTTTGATTTTAATCTTTTACATTCCCACATTGATAACTCCCTTTGTTGTAATTACGTGAATTGCCTTGATAACCACCATTTTGATTGTTGTTTCGATAGTTGTTAGCATTTTGATTTGATGGAGCTTGATTTGGGTGGGAACCTTGGCCATTTTGGTTGTAAGTTCCCGTTGCTACGTAAGCACTCGAAGTGTTACCACCGGCGGTAATGCACTCGGAAAGATCATGAGCTCCACCACAAGATAAACAACTCTTTTCAACCGCTTTAACCGATGCGGAATTCAAAGCATCTTGTGCTTTCTAATGTGTCATAAGCGTCGAAAACCTATCAAAAAATCGATTTTACTCATTTGCTTCATCATGTAAGGCATTAATGTGACGAGACGATGATGACGATGACGAACCCATATTGGCAACACTCGGTGTGTTACGAGGGTTATAAACCTTAGATCTATTCTCAATAATCTTTAAAGCTTCATCGGTCGTTTTGCACAAAAATTACCACCCGCGGCGGCATTCAAGTGATCTCATTCATGATCATTAAGCCCATTATAAAAAGTATCAATTTGATGTAATTCTAAAAAATCATGGTGTGGACATTCATGTAACATTTCCTTAAATCGTTCCTATGCCATTGAAAAACTTTCATTATTACGTTGTGTAAACCTTGAAATCTCATTTTTCAAATGTGTTGTTTTAGATGGTGGACAATATTGGTTCAAAAACTTAGAAACGAGATCACCCCATGTCAAAATCGAATTTGGCGGTTCTTTCTCGAGCCAAATTTTAGCGGTTCCATCAAACGAGTATGGAAACAACATCATCTTAATGGCGTCATCTTGAACATCCTTAAACTTGCTTGTTGCGGTGAGACGATTAAAATTCCTTATGTGGTAATGCAGGTTGTCTTTCTCATGAACTCTAAACCTATTTGCTTGCAACATCGACATTAAACCCGTCTTAATCTCAAAATTCTCCGCAAGGATGGCTGGGATCAAAATAGCTTCTCCAAAAGCCTCGGTGGGTGCTTGTAGTAACTCCATCATAGTACGGTTAGCCATGACGACTATTGGTTCTACAACGGGTTCGACAATTGGAGTTTGTTCTTCAATCAAAGGCTCTTGATTTCCTTGACTTTGACGACGTTTACGAGCTCGTTTTGCTTGATTACGAGTAGCATAAACTTGAAGTAGAATGGGAGATGAGCAAAGAAGATTCTTTTTGGGTGTTTTGTGGATTTTCAATTTTTTTTGTGTTTTTGATTGTTTTTAATTTTTTTCGATTTTGTGTATCTTCGTAGACAACAATCTACCAAATCTCTCCTCGAATCAAACTCTTGATTAAAGAAGCCTCGAAAGGATGAAAACGATCACGCGGAGTGAACGCCTTCGAATGACTTTAGAACTTTGTTGAAAACCAAACTGTTCAAGAGGGTTTAATCACAAAGAAACCAAGCAGATATATATGTAATAATACATTGGGTGGCAAAACCCTCGATTAGCTTTAAATCTCAAAATACTCACAAGAAAGCGAGGAAATGAGGCGGCACGAAGCACTTAAGAGCCTTTTTCCTTAGGGTATATTTTATAATACCCGCCTTATACCCACCTTATAGTTTGTATTTTTCAAAATCGAGCTTCACGAAAGTATTTATCTATTTTTGCCTTTTTCTTTTTGTTTGAGATTCGAATACAATAATTAGGAGATCCAATCCCAATTAAGGTTGTGTTTTCACACTTTTGGAGATATTTTGATTTTGTTGTGATACTTAATATAATATAGTAATAATAATTTTACAAGAATAACGAAAAAAACCGATAATACGTATTAGTAGAGCTCTACTAATACAAATACTATTTATGTAAAACCCGCATGCTTTTACCATGAATAGTACCCTTAAGATCATACGTACTAGATTAAAACTTTCCTCATATAGCATGATTACGATTACGTGTTAGGATTTTACGTATTACGTACGTGTTAGAACACGATAAGTATTTACTACGGACGAGCACGTAATAATTATTTGAAAATATTAATCATGAACATGCGATCATGAAATCATGAACGTAATTAAAACACAAACTATTATTAATTACGTATATATATTTATTACGAGAGTAATTAAATATATTAGATCACGATAATTACGTAATGAGAACACTTAAAACGCGAACACAAATAATCACGAACGTATAACTTAACATCGAGACACGGAAAAAGGTACGGGTACCCCAAGTGGGGCCCCCTACCCGCGGCTACAAGGGACAAATGGGCCAAGCCCATTTGTAAATTTTACTAAAAGGGTTAACGGATTTTTCACTACTCATTTTTACATTTACAGAAGATTTTAGAAAAACCTAAAACCCTCCTCTCTCTTCTTTTTTGGCCGCCACCCTAAGAACACCACAAGGAGGTGTTTGTTGATCTTGGATCTTGGAATATTAGTTGGTGATCGTGTTTTTTCTTCGTCCGTTTGATCCACGAAGTCGGTAAATACTTTTTAAACCTTTTCTTTTGATTTGATCTTTTAATAAACCAAGAACATGTTATGTTTTTACAAAAACCTAATAAATAAACATGGATCTAACATGAATTTGGATTTAGTAAAATCGAAAGTATGGTTTTAAGGGGTGTTTGTTTTAGCCGCGGCCTACACCGAACCCAAGGGGGGTTTCGGTTTGGCCATCCGACCACCACCAAGACGATATGGTCTCGGTTGGTGAGTGTGGGTCCCACAGCAGCATCAAGACACGGGGTACCCCGATTTGGTTCGGGGTACGGTGTCGATTTCATGTCCGGTTCATGGTTTTGATTCTAGATCCGGTTCATGGTGTATGTTTAGTTTTTATGTTTTATGATCTTATGTTAAAAATTAAATTAATAAAATGACATGATTAATTTAATAACATGACTTAGGTTATTTTAATTATTAATAATCATGAAATTAATTAACCTAAGTATTTTTATATTTAGACTTACAATTAATTAATTATTTAAAAACCATGATTATAATTAATTAATTAACATGATTTAGGTTATATTATTAATAAATAATAATACATGTTTTAACCTAAGTATTTAACTTTATTTAATTAAAAACATGTTATACTTTAATTAAATATTTTAACATATAGTTTAATTTTATTACATGAAATAATGATTAAACTGTACATTATATCATATGACATAGAAAATAATCATGAAAACACTTAGGCTTATATACTTAGCTTATTTAACCAGCTTATTTCTAATTATGGAAACTTTCTATTTTTAAAAACTTAATTAAATAAGGCAGCTAATCTATTTATGGAAACCTTCTATTTTTAGAAACTTATTTATTTCAAGCAGCCAATATATTTATGGAAACTTATTTAATTAAGGCAGCTGATCTATTTATGGAAACTTTCTATTTTTAGAAACTTATCTATTTTAAGCAGTAAATCTATTTTTGGAAACTTTCTATTTTTGGAAAGTTTCTATTTTTGGAAACTTTCTATTTTTGGAAACTTTCTATTTTTGGAAACTTTCTATTTTTGGAAACTTTCTATTTTTGGAAAGTTTCTATTTTTGGTAACTTTCTATTTTTGGAAACTTTCTATTTTTGGAAACATTCTTATTTAGGAAACCTGCTATTTTTGGAAAGTTACTTATTATTACACAGTAAGTATAATAACACATGAAATACCAGAAATACTTAATCAGATTAAACAGAATATAAGATAAACACGGTTTAAGGCTTAAAAACAGTAAAACATGGTGAGAACACATAAAATAAGCTAATACATGACATAAAACCAGCTATGTATTTAGTAAGCAGATACTTATTCATGTATGTATTTATGTAGCACAAGTGATACGGAAGTAGGATTTCTCTCAGTTCATCTTCTTCGTTTACTGGACATAAGGTACGGATTCCCGTCCTTTCAGTATGGACATTCTTTTCTTATTAGGATTCCCTGTATGCAGCCAAATGTTTTCCCGTAGTATAAGTTACGTGTTTGATTGCTTATGTTTAATTAAGATTACCTATAGTCATATACATGCATGACCAGTTTCACCTAGTTATGGAGGTACCATAACCATAACATTAGAGGCACTGATGTTATGACTTCACCACGGCGGAGTGATTGCTCGTGGCGGCCGTTCAGCTTTTGGCCATTTATATTATATTTATCATGTGGGGCGTATGGCTGCATCCTAGTTACATGTTTTTAGTCAGGATTTCATGGTGAATGTGGTGTTTGCCTTGCATCCTTCACAAGGAGCTGATCCCTCCTACCAAAAACCAATATATTAAATTAGAGGCGGCCCCTCTAATTTGCATGATGAGGTCACCCCTCCAAGTATTCATGCACGATGGATTTTTCATGACCTATATTGGCTAATGGTAAAATATGACAAACAGTTTTTATAAGATAAACATAAGACTTTCAAACTATATAACCAGTTTTATCAAGACTTAACCAGGTTACTCGGGACTTAGTTTTCTTCCGCTGTTATATGTTATATGCTTATCCTATTCATGCGTTATTGTACATCCGTGCACTGAGCGTTTTGCTTAACCGTTTTCCTTTTCTATGTTCCCAAAACGGCAGGTACTCAGGGACGCTCGTAGACACTAAGAGTACGTGCATATGGACTGGAAGTTGTCTAACCTTCTTTACTTTATGCATTTCCTTTCTTATGATACATTTGCTATGGATATTGTTTAGTCCTTTCATTTACTATACTTATGTTTATGTGTGATGAGCTTTACTTTTGGACTACCGATGTTTGATTCCGGTATTTTCCTTTTATTGTCAAGTAATGTTTAGAAATTTTTCCTTGTATGCTTTGATGACACGCCATAATTGCATATGACATTTCCATTATCAAAATGGGGTGTTACAATTATGGTATCAGAGCTAAGGCTTCGACCTGTAGGCTCTCAAATATGACATGTGATTAGTGGGTAGTCACTACGGTCTTCCTAGAACTGACAGTTGTTTTCATGCATTCATCATTTTTAAGCATACATATACATGTCATTGTCGCAGATTTTTGACTAAGTAATGGTTGGTACAAGACTGGCCCTATTTAGTCGCATGTGTTTTATCGGAACTTTTAGATTTGGGACCGACCCATAGGCGTCCCCTAGCTATGTCTTTTGATTTGGGTGAACTGACGAGAGGCGTTCACTCTCGAGCATACAAAAGTTTTCATAAAACTGCATCATGCATTCATACACAAAATTTTCTTGCATAAAATTTTTCTCGTGAAATTTTAGTATAATTTTTTTTCATGTATATATATATTTTATGTTTTGATCTGTTTAATCATATGTTTTATGTTAAACTGTCTGATGGTTCTCACACGCGAACAGGAGCAGCTAAATGCTGCAATTCAGGCTGCTATGCAAGCTTTGCTTCCTCAACTGAGGAATGATATCAAGGCTGAAGTTCAAGCTGCCAACAATCAGCAGCATAATCTGGCACCTCCTCCTCCTCCAGTGACATTAGCAGTATGGCTTGAGAGATGCAACAAGCTCTGCCCTCGATCTTTTGAGAAGACAGATAGACCCAGCGATGCTGAAAGCTGGTTGGCTCACATCGAGAAGATTTTTAATGCTATGGGTTGTGACCCCGCATACAAGGCAAGGTTGGCATGCTATCGGTTCGAAGGCGATGTACTCAATTGGTGGTTAGCATTGATGCAGTCTGAAGGTGGTGACTAGTGAGTTGCTGGTTTGACTTGGGCTCAGTTCAAGGACAGTGTGATGGAGCAGTCCTTTCCCAAGGCTGAGCAAGACAAGCTCAAGAGAGAGTACCATGGGATCCGACAGAGAGCTGGGGAGAATAGCAAAGAGTTTATGCAGCGCTTTCTTCGCTTAGCTGGTTTCCTTGGTGCGGCAGCAGGTATTCTTGAAGAGCATGCACATCACTTTAGATGGGCCTTCGCACATCGGTCGCAAAAAAATTGGTGTGTGCTACGTTCAACACCGTAGCACAAGTGGCCGATGCAGCACGAAAACTGGAGATGCTGTAGGAGAGAGATGAGTTCGGGGAAGCTGAAAGACCCGACAAGAGGTAAACATTCGTATTCAAGCGGTCACCAATCCGTATACTTTCCATATGTCAATTATTCATCTCTTTAAATGTATCTTCCAGGCAGAAAACTGGGGACCGGTCTCAGCCGACTACTCGGCAGCAGCCTCATCAGCCCAAGGGAAACGGTCAGACTAACGACCGTTCTGCTACGGATAGGCGTGGCGGTAATGATAGTTACCGTAACAAAGTTGGGCACTCCAACAGCAGCAGGTCCTAATACTTACGCATTTCCTTATGATTTCATGTTATAACTCATATTCTGACACTTTAGCAAAACTTCTACCAGGAACCATGGAAACGGTAGGGACCAGAACCAGAGAGGTTCGCAGCCTAGCCGTCCAGCTATCACTAGTATTCAATTTTACGATTATCCGCTTTGTCCTTTGTACCCAATTACAATGTCTTATGTAAAATGTTTCATCAGGTTCTCAGCCAGCCAGAGCACCTGTTGGAGGATACACTCATCCTCTTTGCTCTACTTGCCACCGTAGGCACCCAGGACCATGCCGCTGTAATACTGATGAGTGCTTCAAGTGTGGTCTTCCTGGCCATATTATGAAGGATTGCTGTAAGGGCGAGATGAAGGGTACATCAGGACTTGCTGATACCAAGCCGCCTCCTACTACCGGGCGTGTCTACACGACATCTCGAGACCAGGCCAACACGTCTACAAGTACAATCACTGGAATCTTGTATATGTATGGTCAAGCTGCATGTGTTCTTTTCAATACGGGTGCTACTCACTCGGTTATTTCTACTGCTTATGCTAAGAACATTAGGATACTCCCCATGCCACTATAAAATAGGCTTACTATTTCCACGCCTTTGAGGGACTCTTTATTGGGCATGGATTGGCTTACAAGAGTCTTCCCCTAGAATTTGACGATACGGTTCGACCTGTCGACGCACTTCCGTTGGACATGAATGACTTCAACATGATTTTGGGCATGGATTGGCTATCCAAACATAATGCACCAGAGTACATTCATAATGGGTTCATACCCGGATGGTCTGTACAAATCATATCTACCCTGCAAGCGCGTGCACTACTTTCACATGGCTGCGATGGTTATCTAGCTACGGTTCACGACATGGATGCTGAATCCCCATCAATTCAGGATCAACATATAGTTTCGGAATTCCAAGATGTTTTTCTAGCTGAACTTCCGGGCATACCACCTGCACGAGAAGTGGAATTCAGTATCGAGTTGGTTCCAGGAGCTGAACCAATCTCCAAGGCTCCTTATCGCATGGCTCCCATAGAGATGAAGGAGCTGAAGGATCAACTGCAAGAACTTCTTGAACGAGGTTTCATTCGACCGAGCGCATCTCCATGGGGCGCACCGGTCTTGTTTGTTAAGAAGAAGGACGGCAGTATGCGTCTTTGTATAGACTATCGCGAGCTCAACAAGATTACCATTCGGAATAGATATCCACTGCCACGCATTGACCATCTGTTTGACCAACTCCAAGGGGCCAAACACTTTTCCAAGATTGACCTTAGGTCAGGCTATCATTAACTACGGGTCAAGGAGCAGGACATCGCTAAGACTGCTTTTTGTACCCGCTATGGCCACTACGAGTTTGTAGTTATTCCATTTGGCCTGACAAATGCTCCAGCAGTGTTCATGGATTTGATGAACAGAATCTTCAATGAATTTCTGGTCATTATCTTCATCGATGACATCCTGATTTTCTCAAAGTCCAAGGAGGAACACGAAGACCATCTTCGTACAGTACTACAGATTCTTCGCCAGAAGCAGCTGTATGCTAAATTCTCCAAGTGTGAGTTCTGGTTAGACAAGGTGGCATTCTTAGGTCACATTGTATCAGCAGAAGGAATCACTATAGATCCCGCAAAGGTTGAGGCCATTACTAAGTGGCCAAGGCCAACATCAGCTACGGAAGTCTGTAGTTTCTTAGGCTTAGCTGGCTATTACCGTAGGTTCGTGCAGAACTTTTCCCGCCTAGCACTACCATTGACCAAACTGATGCGGAAAGGGGAGAAATTCGTCTGGACTGAAGATAGAGAGAAGAGCTTTGAAGACCTGAAACAGAAGATAGTATCAGCACCTATTCTTACTCTACCATCTGGTACGGGTGGATTTCAAATCTACAGCGATGCATCGGGGAAGGGACTTGGCTGTGTTCTCATGCAACATGCGAAAGTGATCACGTACGCTTCACGGCAGCTTAAGCCTTATGAAGAAAATTACCCCACGCATGACCTAGAACTTGCTGCAGTCGTGTTTGCATTGAAGATATGGAGGCACTACTTATATGGAGAATCATGTGACATTTTCACGGACCACAAGAGCTTGAAGTATATCTTCACTCAGCTTGAATTGAACATGAGGCAGAGGAGATGGTTAGAGCTGTTGAAGGATTATGACATTAATCTACAGTATCATCCCGGAAAGGCAAATGTAGTAGCAGATGCTCTTAGCAGGAAGTCCGGAATGATCAACGACATTAAAATTGAAGAGGAAATCATAAGAGACTTGGAGCGACTAGACATCGAGTACATGGTACGTGGACAACACGGTTACTGGGCTAATCTTAGAGTAGAACCCGAGTTACTATCTAAGATCAAGGAAGCTCAGAAGGATGACAGAGAAATCTGGGCGATAGTATAAAATTTGGAGAAGCAGACAGAATTCAGAGTAGATGCAGATGGTATCGTATGGCAGGGCACGAGACTTTGTGTTCCTGATGACCAAGAACTCCGGGAAGCTTTGTTAGCTGAATCTCATAGCTCCCCATTCTCTATACATCCTGGTTCGACTAAGATGTACCATGACATCAAGCAGTACTTTTGGTGGAGTGGTATGAAACAGGATGTGGCCACTTACGTCTCCAAATGTTTTACCTGCCAGCAGGTTAAGATCGAGCATCAGCGATCTGGCGGTCTCCTTCAACCGTTAGATATCCCAGAGTGGAAGTGGGACAAAATCACCATGGATTTTGTTACTGGTCTTCCGCCTACCAAGAGGAAGCACGATGCAATTTGGGTTATCGTTGATCGACTTACCAAATCAGCTCATTTCTTACCGATCCGCAAAGAAGATTCGGTAAGTAAACTCGTAGATACGTACAGAAGAGAGATCATGAGACTCCACGGTGCACCATCCAGCATCGTCTCAGACAGAGATCCTCGATTCACTTCGCGCTTTTGGAAAAGTCTGCAGAAAGCTTGGGGTACACAACTTAAGCTTAGCACGGATTTTCATCCTCAAACGGACGGACAATCGGAGCGAACCATTCAGACATTGGAAGATATGTTGAGGTCATGTGTGTTGGAGTGGACGGGTGATTGGGACGATTACATATGTTTGGTGGAATTTGCATACAACAACAGTTGGCACGCAAGTATCAAGTGTGCTCCATTTGAGATGTTGTAAGGCAGAAAGTGTCGCGCCCCAATCTACTGGGATCAGGTTGGCGAGCGAACACTTGAAGGGCCGGAGATCATAGAGATGACTAATGAGAAGATCGTAGTAGCTAAGCAGAAAATTCAGGAGGCACAGTCACGTCAGAAGAGTTACGCCGATAAGCATCGTAGGGATATACACTTTAACGTAGGAGATCACGTCTTCCTTAAGGTTTCTCCGGCACGTGGTGTTGGACGCTTCAGGATTAAAGGGAAGCTCAGTCCTCGTTTCATCGGACCGTTTGATATCATTGAACGAGTCGGTGAAGTATCTTACCGATTGGCGTTACCTCCGCAGCTTTCGCATGTGCACAATGTGTTTCATGTGTCCTTACTCAGAGGGTACCAGTATCATCCCCTTCACATGGTTCAATATCCACTGGAACAAATACGTGAAGATCTCACTTTTATAGAAGAACCCGAACGAGTTCTTGACAGACAAGAACGAGTCATGAGAAAGAAGACGATTCCATTCGTCAAAATTCTATGGAGGGATCATACCGAGCGGGAAGCCACTTGGGAAACAGAGGAGTCTATCCGGCCTTCTTACCCTCATTTCATATTTTGAATTCGGGTATGTTCTTCTTTTCAGTTTACTTTATCTATAATTCGGGGACGAATTATTCTTTTTAGGGGGGAAGAGTTGTAAAACCCGCATGCTTTTACCATGAATAGTACCCTTAAGATCGTACGTACTAGATTAAAACTCTCCTAATATAGCATGATTACGATTACGTGTTAAGATTTTACGTATTACGTACGTGTTAGAACACGATAAGTATTTACTATGCACGAGCACGTAATAATTATTTGACAATATTAATCACGAACATGCGATCATGAAATCATGAACGTAATTAAAACACGAACTATTATTAATTATGTATATATATTTATTACGAGCGTAATTAAATATATTAGATCACGATAATTACGTAACGAGAACACTTAAAACGCGAACACAAATAATCACGAACGTATAACTTAACATCGAGACACGGAAAAAGGTACAGGTACCCCAAGTGGGGCCCCTTACCCGCGGCTACAAGGGACAAATGGGCCAAACACATTTGTAAATTTTACTAAAACGGTTAAAGGATTTTTCACTACTCATTTTTACATTTACATAAGATTTTAGAAAAACCTAAAACCCTTCTCTCTCTTCTTTTTTGGCCGCCACCCTAAGAATACCACAAGGAGGTATTTGTTGATCTTGGATCTTGGAATATTAATTGGTGATCATGTTTGTTCTTCGTCCTTTTGATCCACGAAGTCGGTAAATACTTTTTAAACCTTTTCTTTTGATTTGATCTTTTAATAAATCAAGAACATGTTATGTTTTTCCAAAAACCTAATAAATAAACATGGATCTAACATGAATTTGGATTTAATAAAATCAAAAGTATGGTTTTAAGGGGTGTTTGTTTTAGCCGCGGCCTACACCGAACCCAAGGGGGGTTTCGGTTTGGCCATCCGACCACCACCAAGACCATATGGTCTCGGTTGTTGAGTGTGGGTCCCACGGCAGCATCAAGACGCGGGGTACCCCGATTTGGTTCGGGGTACGGTGTCGATTTCATGTCCGGTTCATGGTTTTAATTCTAGATCCGGTTCATGGTGTATGTTTAGTTTTTATGTTTTATGATCTTATGTTAAAAATTAAATTAATAAAATGACATGATTTTTTTAATAACATGACTTAGGTTATTTTAATTATTAATAATCATGAAATTAATTAACCTAAGTATTTTTATATTTAAGACTTATAATTAATTAATTATTTAAAAACAATGATTATAATTAATTAATTAACATGACTTAGGTTATATTAATAATAAATAATAATACATGTTTTAACCTAAGTATTTAACTTTATTTAATTAAAAACATGTTATACTTTAATTAAATATTTTAACATATAGTTTAATTTAATTACATGAAATAATTATTAAACTATACATTATATCATATGACTTAGAAAATAATCATGAAAACACTTAGGCTTATATACTTAGCTTATTTAACCAGCTTATTTCTAATTATGGAAACTTTCTATTTTTAAAAACTTAATTAAATAAGGCAGCTAATCTATTTATGGAAACCTTCTATTTTTAGAAACTTATTTATTTCAGGCAGCTAATCTATTTATGGAAACTTATTTAATTAAGGCAGCTGATCTATTTATGGAAACTTTCTATTTTTAGAAACTTATCTATTTTAAGCAGTAAATCTATTTTTGGAAACTTTCTATTTTTGGAAACTTTTTATTTTTGGAAACTTTCTATTTTTGGAAACTTTCTATTTTTGGATACTTTCTATTTTTGGAAACTTTCTATTTTTGGAAACTTTCTATTTTAGGAAACCTGGTATTTTTGGAAAGTTACTTATTATTACACAGTAAGTATAATAACACATGAAATACCAGAAATACTTAATCAGATTAAATAGAATATTAGATAAACACGGTTTAAGGCTTAAAAACGGTAAAACATGGTAAGAACACATAAAATAAGCTAAGACATGACATAAAACCAGCTACGTATTTAGTAAGCAGATACTTATTCATGTATGTATTTATGTAGCACTAGTGATACGGAAGTAGGATTTCTCTCAGTTCATCTTCTTCGTTCACTGGACATAAGGTACGGATTCCCGTCCTTTCAGTATGGACATTCTTTCCTTATTAGGATTCCCCGTATGCAGCCAAATGTTTTCCCGTAGTATAAGTTACGTGTTTGATTGCTTATGTTTAATTAAGATTACCTATAGCCATATACATGCATGACCAGTTTCACCTAGCTATGGAGGTACCATAACCATAACATTAGAGGCACTGATGTAATTGACTTCACCATGGCGGAGTGATTGCTCGTGGCGTCCCTTCAGCTTTTGGCCATTTATATTATATTTATCATGTGGGGCGTATGGGTGCATCCTAGTTACATGTTTTTAGTCAGGATTTCATGGTGAATGAGGTGTGTGCCTTGCATCCTTCACAAGGAGCTGATCCCTCCTACCCAAAAACTAGTATATTAAATTAGAGGCAGCCCCTCTAATTTGCATGATGAGGTCACCCCTCCAAGTATTCATGCACGGTGGGTTTTTCATAACCTATATTGGCTAATGGTAAAATATGACAAACAGTTTTTATAAGATAAACATAAGACTTTCAAACTATAAAACCAGTTTTATCAAGACTTAACCTGGTTACTCGGGACTTAGTTTTCTTCCGCTGTTATATGTTATATGATTATCCTATTCATGTGTTATTGTACATCCGTGCACTGAGCGTTTTGCTCAGCCGTTTTCCTTTTCTATGTTCCCAAAACGGCAGGAACTCAGGGACACTCGTAGACAGTAAGAGTACGTGCATATGGACTGGAAGCTGTCTAGCCTTCTTTACTTTATGCATTTCCTTTCTTATGATACATTTGCTATGGACATTGTTTAGTCCTTTCCTTTACTATACTTATGTTTGTGTGTGATGAGCTTTACTTTTGGACTACCAATGTTTGATTCCGGTATTTTCCTTTTATGGTCAAGTAATGTTTAGACATTTTTCCTTGTATGTTTTGATGACACGCCATAATTGCATGTGACATTTCCATTATCAAAATGGGGTGTTACAATTTATGGTTAATATTTAAAACAAAATGACAAATTAATCACGGCACACCTCCCCGGCAGCGGAGCCAAGATGATTGTTGTAAAATTACACCTCTTGTTTAGGAAAACAAAAGAGCGTAAATGAGCGGAAAGGATTAAGTGATGATTTAGGAAAATCAAGCACTAATGACCCAAATAAGTTCGTTTCCCAAGGAGGTATATGTGTGTGATTAAGATGTGAATATTTTGGATTAATATTTGAGAAAGAAGGGGATGAGAAAATAGAATGACGGTAACGTGAAAATTATTACTACGACGACTAAATTAAAAACCGTAAAAAAGTGCCAAAATAAAAATTAACTCTAAAATTTCCCAAAAATCAAATTAAATAAACTAAAAGTTTACTTATGATCAAAACTTTTTCAAACCTTTTTATTAAAATGATATTTAAATTCTAATTAAAGCCCTAAAAATCCAATTAATGATCAAAAAGCCCAAATAAAGATTTTTCACTTTTTAGACCTCTTAAATGACTAAATGGACTAAAAACTATTTTTATGAAGTTTAAAACTAAATAAAACTTTTTAAAACGATTAAAAACTATTAAAACCTTAAAATAATTCTAAAAATTAAGAAAATGATGATAAAATTAATCTAAGAGTTGCAAAAAACATATTTTAATGTATTTAACCTAAGAAAAATATAAAAAGTGCTAAAATGTGAAAATTGAAATTTAATAAAAAATAATATTAAAATAATATTAAAAATCCAAAAATTCTAAAAAATTCTAAAAACTTGCAAACTAGTTTATTTAATCCAAAATAAACAGAAAATGAAAGTGAAATTACCAAAATAACCCTAATGCGTTAAAAACTAAAACAGTCCACTTAAATGGGCTTTTTGGCCCAAAAATTTCAACTAAGCCCAAAGACCTGAAAAAGCCCTATCTAATTCAAAAATTGATTTCGAACACAAAAGTCTGAAGGCCCAAAAGCTGGTTTTGAGCTATCACATGTTATCCTTATTGGGCCAATAAGCCCATTAAGCAATAAGCCAATGCCATAAGCTCAGATTTGACACACAACCCTCTTTTGAGATGCCGAAGAGATTTGTGAAAAGAAATTTTGAAAAAGAAAACCCAATAAGCAAGAAATAAGCAAAGTAGAATTTTACTAAAAGACAAAATTGTCGACTTAGAGTTCTAGACCACCTCAGACCTTCAAATAAGTTGCAAAAGACTCTAAATGACTTAATTAAGACAAATCAACAAAGAAAAGTTCAATAAGCCAAGCCAAATAAGCTGAATAAGCTGATAAGCACTTATGTAAAAGTCAAAGTTATTGGTTTTCTAGTCAAAGCTCAAAGTCAACCCCTCAAATGCTCCAGTATGAACAAATGGGTCAAATAAGTGACACCTATTATAAATCCAAAGTTGTTGCAGGTTTAAATAAGTTAGAACAGCTTATTGATAAGCACTAGTTGAAATAACAATAGCAGTGGCTAGCAGCAGGGGAAAGGAGTTCCCACTGCTTTGACTATTTGACTTGCTTTTTTAGAGAGATCTAGTTGGATTCAAATGAAAATAAAGGCACCCTTGTAATCAGTGGATCACAAGGAGTCAATATCAATCAACAAATCACAATTTGGTTCTCAATAAGTAAAGAATAAGCAAACAATCCACAGTTATGATACAGACCTTGAAAATAAGCAGTTATGACAAAATAAGCAGATTAAGCATGAATAAGCCATACAAATTGAACCATATGCATACAAAAGTTATAATAAAGTCCAATAAGCCCAAATAAACTTGTTTCAAGCACTAGATCAAAGTAAATAAGCAAATTCAAGCATAAAAAGTTATTGATGAGCAAAGGTGATTATCCAAAATCCTTTTGCTGATCTATTCGACCCCCACTCCAATTTCAAGCCCTCAAATCCCTTTCCCTGGTTATGTTTACCAAAATTTAACACTTGTTAACCCTAGTCTACCCTTAGATCTAGGTGTCCCCAAAATTTTAGCCAAAATACCCAACTAAAACAGATTTTATAAACCATTGATTGATTTAGGTGTTAAGACCCTCAAAACTTGAAGATAACAAACCACTTGCACCAGATAAACATATACCAACACAAAGCAACAACAAACAACCACAAAGGTTGTAGAAATGTAAATCTTGCTTATGTTTTTAGAGAGAGAAAGAGATGGTGGATTTCACACTTTTAGAGAGAGAAAGTTAAGAGAACTATGTGTAAATTATGAAAACACACACCCTCTCCATCAAAGGAGAGGGTTTATATACCTAAGCCTTGTAATGGGCTTGGGCTTACACGTTTTGGCCGGCCTACACATGTTGTAGGCTAGGCTTGGACTTGTTTGATAA
Organism: Glebionis coronaria; assembly: GCA_025667525.1. Classification (NCBI taxonomy): domain Eukaryota; kingdom Viridiplantae; phylum Streptophyta; class Magnoliopsida; order Asterales; family Asteraceae; genus Glebionis; species Glebionis coronaria. The sequence continues at coordinate 172,110,934 of CM046880.1, read as the reverse complement.
ATAAAGAAGGTTAACGAAACTACGAGCTATTACATGGACTATCGTTGGAGTGACCGATCCTTCTTAATACGTAAAACGTATTTCCAACAATCTCCCCTTATGGGAGGTCACTCCAAACAAGGGCGTTACCCAAGTTACAATAATAAAATAAACCTAGCATACTATGCTTGTCTTGAGCTCGTAGTCTTCGTCTTTCTTTTTTCTTTTTTTTTTTGGTGAACATGCTGATGTGATCTTTGATATCAATCATGAGAATTAATCTCTTGCCTTGATCCCGTGCATCCATCACTTGTGATCTTCGCCTCTTCGTGACGCCATGTCCCACATACTTATACCTTCGTAATTCTTGAAAGCTTCAGAGTTTGATATAGCGGAAGACTTAACTTTTAGGCTTTCTTGAATTAAATGAGATATTAAGTGCATAAAGTATAAGCATGCGGGGACGACTTCTTCTTGGATCCCGCAACGCCACCGTCTTCAAATGCCGCAACATAAGTAGACACGAACTAAATGGCTTTGAACATTTCATTCTAATTCGGTAGCATTTTACCTCCGGTCGGTGAAGACCGTTGGACGATATTAGATATCGTACCCGTGACGGATAGTTTCAATTAAGTAACTTCCTGACAGGATTTCGCGGGTAAACCCGTTCTCTTTATTCGGCCGTCCAAAGCTAACTGCGAACATAAAGAGTGAATCATTTGGATAATAATATCTGCATGATTTGAAGCCGTCAATTCATGTTCCTGGAACAAGTGAAATTCAATTAAGAACCGCACCATCGTTGCTTTGCAGTTGTCACGAGCTTGATTCGTATAGAATCTTGCAAGTTACCTACCAAGTGCTGTTTGAGGTTAACACTAGAAGGATTTCCACTCATCACTATGAACACTAAGGTATCACTCTGAGTGTTCAGGCAAGATCACAAAAATATTGCGTAGAGGCCTGGAACGTGTTTAAATTCAGTTAAGAATTAAACAGTTGTTGCTTTCCAGTTATCACAAGTTTGATTCATAAAGAATCGCACAAGTCACCTACCATGAGCTTTTTGATATTCGCTCAAGAAGGATTTCCATCTTCATTGTAAATACTTTCGTATTACTCGGATGTTCAAGTAAGATCATGAAGATTTTACGTAGGACTCTTAAAATCTTTCTTACTTTTCATAGTGTGTGAAGAAGCAAGGAAATATGAAAGTGTGTCCTAATGAGATATTTGATGATCTCAAATGGCTCTAGACTCGATCGTGCATTTTGGATTTTAGTGATCGGAGGCTGGAGAGGAGTGCCACCATTTCAATACCAATTTATTCGGAGTGAATAAATCAATAGATAACGTGTTGTCTCCGTGTGATTAAAACAAATATCTTTTAAGAGATATCTGAGTTAGCTGGGATGGGTTGTGCATTGCATCACTGGGTCCATGATGTCTGTCTTCAATATCGAGAATCATTAAAATGATCTCAATAGCATATGTGTTGACCCGATTTCTGCCTAAGTTGTAAGGAGGGCTTCTTTCTTTACACCCTTTATCTTTACAATTCTTTTTCATTCTTCAACCCCTTCAATGCTTACCAATACGTCATCACTAGCACCTTGTTGTGATTGTTCCAGTGCTAACTTAAGTACTTGGTCGGCATTCAGCTACGTTCACAATCTTTCTCCATCTTTCCTAAGGACTGCTATTTCTAGCTATGGAATGTCCTTGGGAAGATTCCTTCGATTCTGGAAGAATCATAGGACTTAACCGATCCTACCATCCTTATGTCACCACAATCTTCATCGTCGTGAAATAAATTGGTTTCGGGTAAGTATATGTCACCATGAAAATCCATTTTGATATGCAAATCCGTTTTGCTCCCCCTTAACATATGCCATGATATTCGAAAACATTTCGCACATGTCGGGATGAGCCAGCACATTAAGTCAAACCATTTGTGATAATATCCCATATTAAATCACATTTTCTCCCCCATATTAAAAACATTAACCCAATCGATGTTTTTAATATCAATTGATTTAATGAAGTTTTAACAAAGGTTTTGGGAAGAAAAATGCAAGTCTGTTTTATCATCATGATATCAAACTTATGAGATATGATACTAATTTGTAACATGATCACATATTCACCATATTAGAAAAGAATTGACAAGGTTTGACCTGATAGATGAGAACATCATAGGATAAAATCAAATGGTTCTTGTCAGCGTATGCTGGTCGCCTCGTCACGTCTGAAGTCATCTCTTGACACCACGTGTACGATTGGTATTGTCGTCTTGACGCCAACTTGTGAGCTTGGCACTTTCGGCATCAAAGATTCTGAATGCTTGACAGTTGCTCCGCCTCAATTGTTGACCCGTGTTCTATTGAAAGAGCTGTAGTCGTCGGTTGAGTAGTCGCAGCATCGAGTATGTAGATACCAATTGTAGAATGTTATGGTTGTAGAGATGATATCTTCATAAAAACAAGACTATTCTTGTTTAAACAAATAAATGCACTGAAACGTACATAGATTTGTGTTAGACCAAGTTATAAAGTAAACTTGATCCCCTACAAGGTTTTAAAGTAAACCTTGCCCGAGAAAATTAATTCCCGTTGTGAGCCAGAGCTTTCATAAGAAATACTTGACTTTAATATGAAAACCGGGTTGCAGTCAGAAATAACTACAAGCCATAAGGGCATGTTTTATGAAATATTTACAACTTTTGTACGAACTCTATTTATGGCGCCGTGTCGATATTAATCAAAATATCTAAGGCCGCAAATATTATCGTACCAAAAGACATGCCTTTAAAAAATAAAGTAAAAATATTTTTGGATTTTTCTAGATTTTTCAATTTTTATGGTTTTTATATGGTTTTATATTTTTGTATTTTGCTTTTGTGGATAAAAATATAAACAATATATACAGATGATCACCAAGGATACGGAGAATAGTTTTACCAAGACTATTCTTTCGCTTCATCTGCTAGTTCCTTTAGAGTCTCAGGCGAGAAGGTTCTCATTCCTAGCTTGTCGGCCAAAAATTCAATTCGAGCGCGATCTAAAGCCTTCGTGAAAATATCCGCCAACTGATACTCAGATCGGACAAAGTAAAGCTCTATTACTCCATTTTCCACTTGCTCGCTGAATGTCAATATGCTTTGACCGGGAGAATTGAACGTTGTTGCAGCATAAGGCAATTGCACTCTTGTTGTCACAGTACATCGGAATCTTATAGAAACCTAGACCATAGTCGGTTAATTGCGATCTCATCTAAAGAATTTGAGCACAGCAACCGGACATAGCTATGTATTCTGCTTCCGTACTTGAAATTGCAGCACTTTTCTGCCTTTTCGATGCCCAACTGATTAATCGATCTCCTAGTAGTTGCAATGTTCCACTCGTGCTACGTCTTGTATCTTGACAACCCGCGTGATCCGCATCTGCATATGCCATTAGTGCAATAGAAGAGTCCTTCGAATACCAAAGTCCCCGATTAATGGTTCCTTTAAGATATCGAAAGATCCTTTTAACAGTAGGCCTAGTTTGATACCTGACACACATACATATAGCAAACTGAAGATCAAGTCGACTGGCTGTGATATACAAAAGAGTACCGATCATTCCAAGATAAAGTGTCGGATCAACGGCAACTCCATGTGGATCTGCATCAAGCTTAGTTCGTTCCACCATTGGAGTATCTACGGGGTCCCGCGATTCCATCTTATACTTCTTAAGCGATTCAAGGGCATACTTGGATTGATTGATAAAGATGCCTCTGGGAATCTAAGATATCTGAAGACCTAAGAAGAATGATACCTTGCCCATCATTGACATCTTAAACTTGGAAGACATGAGTGTCCCAAACTCATCCGATAAGGTTTGGGTCGAGGCTGCAAATATAATATCATCAACATATATTTGTACCATAATCATATCTTTACCTTGTTTTTGAATGAACAGCGTGGGATCCACCTTGCCTTTAGCGAAGCCTTGCGTAATGAGGAATTGTGACAATAGATCATACCATGCGCGTGGAGCTTGCTTCAACCCATAGAGAGCCTTCTTAAGCTTATACACATGATTAGGATAATTAGGGTTCACAAAACCATCCGGCTGTTGAACATAGACCTCTTCCTTGATTTCGCCATTAAGAAATGCCGTCTTCACATCCATCTGATAGACGATCATATTCATATGGGTTGCATAAGCGAGGAATAGTCTAATAGCTTCCAAACGGGTAACAGGTGCAAAGGATTACATAAAGTCGATGCCCAATAATTGCTTGTATCCACGAGCTACTAGTCGAGCTTTGTTCTTCAATATTCCGCCTAACTCATCGAGTTTCACCTTGTAAACCCATTTCAAAGTGAGTAACTGCACTTGATCCGGGCATGGGACAAGTTCCCAAACTTCAAGACGTATGAATTCGTTAAGTTCTTCTTGCATAGCTTCTATCCAACAGGATTGAGTAAAAGCTTCTTGCCATGTCTTAGGTTCAACTTCAGTGAGAAAAGCATCAAAATGACAAAACATTGCATTTTCTTGTAACTGACTTCGTGTAGATACCGGACGATTAGGGTCACCAATAATAGAATCTATAGGATGATCCTTTGTCCACTTGCTGTCATGTTCACGAATTCGTGGATTGGAGTAAACCGTATTTGGAGCTTCTTCTGAGGTGGACGACCCGACTTGATTAGAGGCGGGAATTGGTACACCAAAGAATGGAAGTTCACGCATTTGAGCGAATTCCAAATCGTGATCATCATCATCCTCTTCATCATCAATAGGCATGACATGGGTAGTCGAAACAGGTGTTGGTTGAGAATTACTTGTTGATGGTATATCTTGACCAATTGTAGGTGCAGATGTGTCTGATTGTGCTTCGGTTGCTGGAGCGACAACTTCGGTGACCGGAGCTATTACCTCAGGTTCTGGAGCAACAATACTGGGGGGAGTAAAGAATTCATCAAAGAACGGTTGAAATAACGTATCCCATTCCTTCCTAGTAGGTGGTGTAAATGATGATGAAGTAGGGTTGTTTGGGACAAGACCAGAGCTAATGTTACTGGGTCCCATTTCATGAAGTGCGGGTTCAGAGCTGCTTTGCTCAGAAGCCATTGCTGTCAGCTCATCAAAATCAACATTCATAGTTTCAAGGATCTTGCGAGAGTTACGGTTGTAGATTCGGTATGCCTTCTTTGCGGGGGCGTAACCAATGAAAATACCAATATCAGCCTTTGGTTGAAGTTTTCCCAAATTGTCACCATCATTATTTGGATAGCAAAGAGAACCAAATACATGAAGATATGATAAATCTGGTACTTTTCCATGGAGAAGCTCATAAGGTGTTTTACCATGGCGTTTACGAATTAGTGACCGGTTTTGCGTGTACACTGCGGTAGATACTGCTTCTGCCCATAAAAACAATGGAGCCTTTGCGTAAATTAACATCGTTCGAGCAGCTTCCATAAGTGTGTGATTTCGCCTTTCAACGACACCGTTTTGTTGTGGAGTGCGTGCAACTGATGTTTCATGAGATATGCCAACTTCTTCATAATAATCACACAAGATTTGATTCACAAATTCGGTTCCATTATCTGTACGAATGCGCCGGACAGTATTATTGAGACGCACTTGAATCATCTTGAGAAATCTGATGATGAATTTAGGTGCCTCATTTTTTGATTTAAGAAATTTCACCCATGTAAACCGAGAGTAATCATCGACAATGACGAGGATGTACTTTTTACCACTAATACTTTCAACACGCATTGGCCCACAAAGATCCATATGCAACAGATAAAGTTTCTCTTGGTTGGTGTCTTCCGTCTTGGGTTTGTAACATTTCTTAGTGCTTTTCCCCATTGTACACGCGGAACACAAATGATCCTTGTGAAATGAAAGTTTAGGAAGACCACGAACAAGTTCGTTTTTCGCCAAGTGGTTAATAGCGTCAAAGTTAAGATGAGATAACCGTCGATGCCATAACCATGACTTAGTCTTCGATGCTTTGGAGAGAAGACATACGGGAGAGGAGGCCATCATGTCTTGTAGAGACAAAGTATACAAATTATTCCCTCGAGTACCTTTCAATAAATCAACCCCTTCCAAATTACGAATGAAGCAGGTATGCTCTCGAAAAGGAACTTCTAGGTTTGCATCACAAAATTGTCCCACAGAAAATAAGTTGTGACCGAGACCTTCCACATAATACACTCTTGAAATAATAACATTCCCAATATGATACCCACCATAACCCATTATCTTTGCAATATGATCATTCCCAAATCTAACCGTACCAAGAAACTTGCTGACGAAATTTCTGAGCTGAGAGCGATCTCCGGTCATATGCTTGGAGCAACCAGAGGCCAAATACCAGAGAACAATTTGGACCACCTGTTTTCAATAACAACAGTAGACAATGCATTGGAAACTATTGGTTCCGGAGTGTTAGTAGATACAGATATAGAATTATCAGAATTACTAACATTTTTGAGATCCTTAGATTTCCTGCGTTTTCTAATGTGAGTTTTAGCACTAACAGGTTTTAATGTTTCAACTTTCTTAGGTTTTGGATTATTCGCGGGCACTACAGTGGGAGTAGACCTATTTAAAGGGCACTTGGTTCCTACGGTAGTGTCGGTGTTCCTAGTTAAAGGACACACTTGTGTTTTGGTAGCCTTGGTACTCCTAGTTAAAGGGCACGCATTCTTCGCTGTAGTGGGAGTGATCCTAGTCAAAGGGCACATATTTCATACTATAGTGAAAGTTCTACCAGTGGGGCGCCACATCCAACCAACTTGGGTTAACACTTTCCCAGTCGGTTTCCATTCTAATCCATTTTTCCGGGCATACATCTCATTTACATGGTCAATAATGCAAGAATCATGACGACTAGAAAACATACATTCATTGCAATTCCAACATTTTAAATTAGAATTCACAGTAGGCTTAGAACGCTGCACAACCGCAAAGCCTTTAAGTTTAGCTACATGATTCTTTTTATTCAAAACAAAAATAACATTCCTAGGATGGGCTTCTACTTTCTTCTTCACTTGACTACTAGACGGGGGCAAGATCCTATCATTCTTCTTGTTTCTTTTAAGCTTAGATCTTTGAGCCTTAGTAGTGGTGCTTACTCCTGTAGAAGGCAACACGGGAATATTAGAAGTTGGTTTTGATTCCGCCTTATCTTTATTGACCAAAGTTTGAGATGGTTTAGTCCTAGGGCCCTTGTTAAGTGGTGTGACGGCTATTAGGTTCCTTTTGATTGCACTAGAGGACGATGCTGAGACAGTGGCTGCGTTATCCACAACATTCTTACCTTTTAGAGTACAAAGTGTTTCCTTTAACTCAGCCAAGACCAGATTCTTATCACAAATTTGTTCCCTCAAATCAGATTTTTCCATCGACTTTCGATTCAATTGTTCAATCAATGATTGATTCTGTGCAGTGGTATCAACACATGCGGGCTTTACTGAATCGAAGAGACGTGTATTTTTCTGTTTTAAGTTATCAACTTTGGACAAAATCATGGAAACTCGATTATCTAGATCAAGTTTAAAATTCTCAGCGGCCTCAAGTACGTTCACACAGTTAAGCTCCTTAGATTTCTCTATTACTATCGGCAAAGATGTAGCAACTTTGTCACTTGGCTGACGCTGTTTGGATTGTAAATTCAATCAAAAATTCTTTTCAAAGTTTGCATCATCGATATTAACACCTTCGAATGACGTTTCAAAGATTTCTTGAATAAATTGTTGCTTGCATTCAAGCGAAATACAATGTGTTTGAATCTCATCAAAACGTTTTGAAAGCGAAGAATATGAATCTTGAAGCTTTAAAAATTCAGCGTCAGATTCGTGACAAGTACTATCTACCACATTATCCACAGATTCAACATTATGCACAATAGAATCATTATCAACACTTGTATTCACACAGACAGAAACTATATCATGAGACATCACTTGATTCAGAAGCATATCATTATGGCGTGAAACCCGTTCTATTTCAAGTAAACTGTTTTCATAAGCATCATTCATTTCATTGAAAACACGTCTAACTTCTTCTATTTCCAAAATCAAATCTTGATCAAGATTACTAAGACAAGCCTTAACATTGTCTACAAACGGAACTATTTCATTTCGGAACGCAGTTCTAGTGTGCTCAAAGTTCCATTCACCTTCCGTTATGGCCGAAGCCGTCGTACATTCCAAAATGACCTTGTCAAAATCAGCTAAGTGTTGGTGAACCGCATTTAAGTTAACGGACGCCTTGCTTACCAGTGGAATTAACTTCGTTAAATCCGTTTTGACAAGTGTAGGAGACGTACTGGGAAGGTTTTCATTTGACAAACTTTGGGGCACAAGAACTGTTAATTCTGCTAATTCCTTTTGTAAGCGAATGCGTGTCTTTTTCAAAAATTGATCTTTGTTATGTTGATCATAATCAATTGTATGGAATTTTGAAAGCATTTTAGAATGAGTTTCATCCCCAAGTGATTGTGTCTCCTCAGTACTACGAACAAAAGGTGCTTCTTTCGATTTTCCTATTATGGTCATATCATAAAGACCGGGAATATATTCATGAGCTTGTTTTGCATAACCGGGATTAGGTGGTAAATCTTGAAGACGTTTAAGTTCGAGTTCTTTAAATGATTTAGTTAAAAGATGAACCTTTTCTGTGGAAGCGTATTCTTTTAAAAGCTGTTGTTCTTTGAATTTAAGAAGTTTGGTAGCATTAATTTCTGATTCAACCTTTTTAGACTCGAGAGTGTCGAAATCCATTTTAAGTTTCTGAAAATCATTGACAACCGACTCCTTTTCTTTTAATTCATTGGAAAGATTAGCTTTTAATGATTCTATTTCTTTCAAGTGTTCAATCTTTTCAAAACGAAATTGGTCAAATTCAGAACATGTTATTTTCTCTTCTTGAGGGACCATTTCAAAAGTTTTGACTTTTTTCTTTATGCTACGCAAGCTCAGCAGTTAGGGTGGAATTCGTATCTACGGATTGTCTGAGGGGCATATGCATTTGATCAATAATATGTTTAGGCACCATGACCAAATCATGTTGAGCATAAGATTCCATACCTGTCGTAGCATTTGGTTGAGGTTCACTCAAATGTGTATGTTTGAGTACCACATCATTTGAGTTACTAGTTCCCGAATGCTATTCAAGGTTGTCATTTTCATGCCCAACTTGATGTTGGTTATCATCAATATTATTAGATGTGGTTGGTACCTCACTGATGACATCAGAACCGTAGTGAGAGAGATTAGCAACGAGAGCAGCTTGGGCAGAGTGAATGTCATCACAATCCGAATCATATGCGTCAAGATCATCTGCTTGATAAGCTGCATTAGAAGTGGAAACGACTGCAATGCCTTCGGTATCTGCTGCCCCTGGGTCTACAAGAAATGCTAACACCTCTGAATCCATAATCTTCCCCTTAGACTGAGCATCAACCAAATACATCTTCTCACGAAACCATGCATCATCCCTTCTCCTTTTCGGCTGAGTGCATTCCCTAGCCATATGACCTTGTCCTCAGCAATTGTAGCAAGTCACAACCTTTTTAGGACCAATAGGACTCCCATTTCCACTAGCTTGAGAATTCACAGCTTTATTGTTCCTAGTCCTTGTAGGAGTTCCATATGAATTTTGCCTTCCCTGAATGGGTTGCACCGTCACTTGACCATCTTGAACAGTGGCTTGTTGTCGAGGATTTGAAGAGGTGCGGAGCTGATTGTTTGTTGGTGGAAATCCTCTAGTTGCAACAAGTTTTGACAAGTAAGCAGTGAGATGGTTTAGTACATCAGCTGGCGTATTATTTGGAGTAAAGACCGGTGCTTGGATAGGTGGAAGTTCATTAGAGTAGAAAGCTTGTGCTGGTTGTGCTTCAATAGGAAGTGTTGGCTTGTGATGGTGATGTCTGATATTGTGGTTGCTGTGGAAAAGATTGTTGATGAACACTTTGTTGATATTCTTGCTGTGGCATCATTGGTGGTTGATAAGATGGTTGCTGATAGATGTGTGGTGGTGGCTGCTGCAAGTATGATGGTTGTTGATAAGTATAAGCCATGTTTTGTTGAGAAGCATACACTGCAAGTGGATCATGAACTTGAGGTGTAGACAACCGAGCCTCGATCACATGGCATTCGTGTTGTTGAAGAAAAGCTTGAAGTTGATCCACATTGGTGTTATGCAAGTCCTTAGCCAATTTAACACCCGTCACGTATTTTTTCCATTCTGGAGGAAGAGTGTTCAAATACTTGGTGTTCAATTGAAAGGTAGGAATTGCCATGCCATAGATATTAAGCTCATTCATCAATAGGGTAAATCTCAGATAGTAATCATTGAGAGTCTCCCCTGGCACATAGGCAAACTTATCAAAAGTATCATAAAGCTTACACTGTCGTTCTTGTTTAGTTAACGAGGTGCCTTGCATGAGAACACGAATTCTATCCTATAACTCTTTGGCAACTTTATGTTTGCTGACGAGTTTGTAGACATCTAGAGGAAGGGCTTGGAGAATGATGTTTGTAGCATACTTATCACATTTATCTTGAATCTTCATATCTCCAGTCAACTCACCCGTTGTGCGAGGACGAGTAGTCGTACCTTCCGTCACTGTACCATAATCTAATGGTCCATTAAGCACTGATGCCCAAATTAGATGTCCATTCTCCTTGTTCAACATATAAAGTTCCATTCGGGAAGCCCATTCCTCATACATAGTCTTCACCAACATTGGTGGAAGATTATCCGTACCCGAGAGGATGGACTTATCTGTAAGAGATGTGTACTCCATTTCAATAAGTGAAGATTTACAAAGTTGATCGATCAATGAAAGAAAGTAAATGTGTTTGTTGTAGTGTGTTAAAACCGAGAAATAATGTTAAAATCCCCTAAATTATGTTCTCGATAAACCAAAAAATCTAAGTCAAAATTACACACGATCGCAGTCGTGATCGTACTCAGATCACAGTCGTGATCGTACTCCCTATGATCGTACTCAGATTGTAGTTGAGATCGCACCTATGATCGCACTCAGATCGGACTCCCAGATCGTACCCAACGATCGTACCCTGATCGCACTCCCTTATCGCAGGCAGTGATCGTAGTCTGAATGAAACCTTGATCGTACTCTACAATCGTGGTGATGGATCGTACTGAAGGATCGTACTAAGCACTTGGATTGATGGATCGTACTCTGCTATCGTACTAATGGATCGTAACGAAGATCGTACTGACCAAACTTACCTTGATCGTAGTTAGATCGTAACACCAGATCGTGACTATGGATCGCAAGTAGAAACCCCCAGGGTTTATGCAAACACAAAGTTAGATCGAACTGAATACCCACTTACCTTATTTCTCGGACAGTACAATAACACAATCAAATCAAGATTCAAAGCCAAAATATGAATCAAACAACCAAAAATTTTGTGTTTTTAACCCAAATAACAATAACAAATCACTATAATAAGTAACAAGATGAAGTATATCAAGATTAACCCATAAAAACACACAAAAAAAAATTTGGTTCGTGTGAAAATGGATCAAAAATGGCGAGAATCAAGAACACAAACACAAGAACTAAACAATCATCCCATGGCTCTTGATACCATTTGTAGAAATGTAAATCTTTCTTATGTTTTTAGAGAGAGAAAGAGATAGTGGATTTCACACTTTTAGAGAGATAAAGTTAAGAGAACTATGTGTAAAATTATGAAACCACACACCCTCTCCGTCAAAGGAGAGGGTTTATATACCCAAGCCTTGTAATGGGCTTGGGCTTACAGGTTTGGGCCGGCCTACATATGTTGTAGGCTAGGCTTGGACTTGTTTGATAAATAAAGAAGGTTAACTAAACTACGATCTATTACATGGACTATCGTTGGAGTGACCGATCCTTCTTAATACGTAAAACGTATTTCCAACAAAGGTTGCCTTGAATCTTGAAAAATCAGTTAACCCAAACACCCCTTTGGAATCTGATTTCTCAGATTTTCAAAGGATTGTTGTGTTTTAACCTTCAATCCAAGATCAAAACAACCTAGCAACAATAATCCAACCCTTAGAAACACAAATCAACCATAAAACCATAGATTCACAAACAATCATGAAAAATCACACAAAAATTAAGGAAAAAATCAGAAAAAGTAAAAGGGATAAGAGAATCAAACCTCCAAAATGTACATCCACACTTTGGAATGTTTGAGCTGAGGTGCTAGCAAGAACAAGCACCAGCTTCCACGAGCTGCTAAGATGAACAAACACAAAAGTAAGCCAAAACAGATTATCCTTTGAATTTTGAAAATAAGTGTTTTAAACCTTAAAACCTTCTCTCAAAATCAACCAAACATGTATATGGAACTCATATATTAGCTATTCAAACACCAAACTTTTATAAATCACAAAAGAGAATTCAGTATATTAAGAAATTCAAATTTTATTTCATATAAAGGAATTACAAAGAAGATAGCTAAAATCTGGAACAAAGGCCTCACCACAGGTTAGGGTCCTTTTATAGGCAACAATAGACGATTCTAGATGCAAAGATACATGAGAAACCCTAGCTATGAAATCTCAAATATGAACTTGAGTGCTTGATGGCGTTTGATGTTTGTGAGTTGTCGAAATGAATCAGAGACATTCATTTTTGCTTTGGGGACAAGAAAGGAGTATTAGCTGGTAAAAGTAAATTTTAGGGGTGAAAGGTGAACACTGGTCCCCTTTGATCCGAAATTGGTGGATTGTTTAGTTGTTTGGCAAAATTTTGATTTGAATGTTTCAGTTGCACACTTTTGGTCCTTGGTTTTTGGTGAAAGTGGTAAAACAAGTTTTTTAGCCTTAAAAACGTATTCCCTTCACATTTAAACTTTATATTTTCACACTTTGGCCACTAAACTTTTGCAAAAAGGTTTCAAGGGTCATTTTTGCCACTTTTGAATACTTCCAAGGCTGATTTTGGACAATTCTCAACTTTGAAGGTCTTCATTGTATGTTTGACTTCATGAGGTACCATTATTGATAATTTAGTTTTGTTGAGGGACTAAACTTGCCAATTCTTCAAACTTGGAGGACTTCTTTATAATTTTGACAAACTTAAGGGACCAAACTTGTAATTATGATAATACAAGGGTATTAAGTGTCATTTCTTCATAGATGAGGGATCATTCTTGTACATCTTCAAGTCTTCAAGGGTTTTTCTTTGATAAATCCATAACTTGGGCCCGGTTCATTGTACGGCTTCGTTTCTCATGTTCATTATTCCTTGTTTCTTGTGATCTTTTATCTTTTTCACGATATCCATACCTAAAATACACAAGTAAACAAACACAAGCATATATATGGTATTTTATGACATTTTATGCATTTAAAGCCCGAAAAGAACGATGAGATCATGTATAAATGTCATCTCATCACCTTACAACGTACTCGAAGTACGTGTAGTCATGACAACCGAGAGGGTGGGTAGGATTACTTTGAGACGAAAGAAAATTTAAAAGAGAATCAATAAAAATGGGGGTCTCAAAGTCTCCTCCTGGTTCAAAGGCAAAGGCCTCATTAAAATTCTTATTCTCATCGAGAGGCGGTCCATCGGTGAACCCCTCGAGAATGGAGGCATCACAAGTCAAAAGAGAAGGCTCATCCAAATGAGACTTAGGGAGCGTGACTAACAAATCTGGCTCATCGAGTTTAGGATCCAAAGAATCCTCACTCTCGATGTCCTCGAACATCTCATCAAAGAGAGGATTTACGTCACCAAAAACGAACTCGTCATCAAATTGAAAAAGGGGATTCGAGTAGATTTTAAATTTGTCGACACGAACTTCCTCATCGAGTAGTGACTCGTCATCACTAGTGAAAACATCATCATCAAAAAGCGGGTTCGAAAAAGTCAATGATTCTCTACTCGAAGTGTCATTGGGAGACACATCATCACATGAAATTGTATCACACTCACTATCGTAATTTGCCTCGTTAGAATTTTCGTAGAAAAATTCATCGAGAGAAAAATCACTTAACTCCTCATCGGAGACAACCGTAGGCTCACTTTGGATTTGAATAGGGATCTCAACACTAGGATTAGTGCTAAGATTCTTCTCCCTCATACTTAGAGAGGCATCGGGTTCCATTGGGAGCATGAGAGTAGTGGTTTCACAAGACGAGTTGAGATTAAAAATGTCGTTATCGTCGTCCTCATCATAAATAGGAGATGTGATATCACATCTAGCTAGATGCTCCTCTCTTTCTTGTTCTTGTCTTTTATGACGAATATCGATGCTTAAACCATTGTAATCTTGTAAAAGTTGTTTAGTTCTAATCTTACACTCTCTTTTAAACTCGTCACTTATTTCTTCGCTACGATATCTCCTAACGCCGAGTTCATTAGAGATATCGTTTATTTTTTTATTGATTCGTCGTTTCTCCTCTTCAATATCTTTGATGCTTTCTTCGATCACTTCGACGATTGAAAGTTCCTTTTTCTCTACAATTTGTTGAAAAGGCATTTTAATTTCTTTAAATCCCTCGTCAACGCGACTTGCACCGATATCATCATCGAAAAAATTTTGTGGAGGTGATTGGTCAAAACCGATGAAATGGTTGTCAAAAGACGTATCATGGTTCATCGGTTGACAATCATACCCATAATGAGGTGCGTTTCCACAAGACTCACATGAATACGACGATGGATATTGCGATGATTGGTCAAAGAAATTAGGATTCGGTTCGGGGTCATTATAATTCGTACAACTAGATCCAAGCTCGTGCTCCAAATCGCAAAAATCACACGAATAAGACGAAGGCGGTTGTGGAGCTTGGTCATAGGATTGAAATCCGCAACCATGGTCTTTTTGAGGAGAGTTGTAGATATACCCCTCATCTCCTCTATAAATCTCGCAATTGAAGCAATTACCACCATCGGGCGGACCTCCACAATATGGACAAGATTAATATCCATCGTTTGACATGACGAAACGAGAATGGTGTTACGAGAACTAAACACTAGAGGGTTAGAAAAAGAATTAATTGATATGGGGTAAGAAGATTATTTTTCATTTTGGATTGTATTTTTTTAATTTTTTTTATTTTGGGTGTATTACGTAGACTCAAATCTACAAATCTCTCCACGAATCAATTTCTCGATTAATGGAGCCTCAAGGAATGAAATCTTTCACATGGAGTGAACGCCTTCGATGACTTTAGAACGTTTGTGGAACACCAAAACGTTCAAGAGGGTTTAATCTTGAAAACAAGCAAATATAATATACGTAGATAATACTTTGGTGGCACACCCTCGACTAGCCCTCTTTCTCAAAACACGCAGAAGCAAGCGGGGGAAACGAGGCAGCGCTAAGAACTTAAGATCCTTTTTCCCATAGGTCGTGAAATACAACCGCCTTATACCCACCTTATAGTTTGTGTTAATCAAAATTATGCCTCACGAAAGTATTTATCTATTTTGCCTTTTGATTTTTTCTTTACATTTGAATACAATAATTGAGTGATGAAATCCCAATTAAGGTTGCGTTTTCACGCTTTTGGAGATATTGTAAATTTATTGTGATACGTATACAATATATTAAAAATATTCACAAAGAAAACGAAAATGATTAATATCTACAATATAGTAAAAATATTGTTTTGTGTTTAATTAAGGAAAATTAAACACGATTTATTTGGATATTTATACTATAATAGAAAAAATAACAAACGAGTATGTACGTTTATATACGCTTTCCAACAATGAAAAGCAAAAACGCACTACTCACACAAACACGATATGTATAATGGCACTAAAAACACCTCTCTGACAGCGGCGCCAAAATTGATGTAGTAAATAATCGTACACGTTTTAGGAAAAGCGCGTACAATGGGCAAATATTAAGTTATACGATTTAGGAAAACCGTAAAACCGAAAAATGCGAGTTCGTTCTCGACGGAGGTGTGTATGTTTAGGCCAATTATATAAAATCAAGTTTGGGTTAGTGTCGTTTTTGGGTTTAATGAGAGAAAATTTAAATGACGAGCTACACTACGATTAAACTACGACGAATGACGTAAATCGATAACGTAATTACGTAAAACACGACGATATTAAAAATTAAAGCTAAAAATTAATTAAAAATTAAAACTAAGTTTAAAATAATATAAATAAGAATTAAAATTCAATAAATAAATTTTAAAACCTTTTATTAATTAAATATTTAATTTTAAATGCTAATTAAAGCCCTAAAATTAAATATAATTAAGAAAAAGCCCAAAATATTATTTTATCAAACTAATATCTTACTTATATTTAATCAAACTAATATCTTAGTGTTTGACGACAAGATTCGTCCAGTTGACGCACTCCCATTGGATATGTGCGATTTTGACATTATATTGGGCATGAAATGGCTATCCAAACATCACACCACCATTGACTGCCATTCATATCGGGTCATCTTCGGCGATGTAAATGCACCAGAGTACGTTCACAACGATTTCCTACCCGGAAAGTCTGTACAAATAATTTCAACCTTATAAGAACGTGCACTATTGTCACATGGTTGCGAGGGTTATCTAGCTACTGTTCACGACTTGGAGGCTGAATCTCCATCTATCCAGAATCATCCGACCGTCTCAGAATTTCCAGATGTGTTTCCAGAAGAACTTCCTAGCATAGCACCTGCTCGTGAAGTGGAGTTTAATATTGAGCTCATCCCATGAGCTGAGCCAATTTCTAGGGCTCCTTATCGCATGGCTCCCATAGAGCTGAAGGAGTTAAAAGAACAACTGCAGGAACTGTTGGAACGTAGTTTCATTGGACCTAGTGCTTCTTCATGAGGTGCACTTGTTCTATTTGTAAAGAAGAAGGACGACATTATGCGTCTCTGCATAGATTATCATGAGCTTAACCAGATCACCATCAGGAATAGATATCCATTACAACGCATGATGACTTGTTTGACCAACTTCAAGGGGCCAAACATTTCTCTAAGATTGATCTGAGGTCGGGCTATCATCAGTTACGGGTTAAAGAGCAGGAAATCACCAAGATGCTTTCCTTACACATTATGGGCACAACGAATTCGTAGTCATACCATTTGGTCTTACTAATGCTACAGTTGTTTACATGGACTTGATGAACCATATTTTCCATGAGTTCATGGACAAGTTCGTCATTGCCTTCATTGACGACATTTTGATTTTCTCTAAATCAAAGAAGGAACACGAAGACCATCTTTGTATTGTACTACAGAGACTTCGCTAGAAGCAGTTGTATGCTAAATTCTCTAAGTGTGAGTTATGGTTAAACAAGGTGGTGTTCCTAGGCCACAATGTATCAGCAGAAGGCATAACCATGGACCAAGCAAAGGTTGAGGCTATTACCAAATGGCCAAGACCGACATCAATGACTGAAGTTCGCAGTTTCCTAGGCTTAGTTGGTTACTATCGTAGGTTCGTAGAGAACTTTTCCCATTTATCACTGCCATTGACTAAACTGATGCGAAAAGGGGAGAAATTCGTCTGGACTGAAGAAAGAGAGAAGAGCTTTGAAGACCTAAAGCAGAGGCTGGTATCTGCACCGATTCTTACTCTCCCATCTGGTACAGGTAGATTTCAAATCTATAGTGATGCTTCAGGGAAGGGTATTGGTTGTGTTCTCATGCAACATAGGAATGTGATTGCTTATGCATCACGACAGCTTAAGCCTTATGAGGAGAACTACCCTACGTATGACTTAGAACTTGCAACAGTCGTGTTTGCTTTGAAGATATGGAGGCACTACTTGTATGGAGAATCATGTGATATCTTCACAGATCACAAGAGCCTAAAATACATCTTCACTCAATGTAAACTGAACATGAGACAGAGAAGATGGTTAGAGCTGTTGAAGGATTATGACATTAATCTGCAGTATCATCTCGGCAAGGCAAATGTAGTGGCAAATGATCTTAGTAGGAAGTCGGGTATGATCAACGAATACAAGATAGAGGACGAGATTATAAGAGACTTGGAGCGACTAGACATTGAGATCATGATATGTGGGTAGAACGGTTACTGGGCTAATCTTAGAGTGTTACCTGAATTACTCTCTAGGATCAAGGAAGCTCAGAAGGATGATGATGAAATTTAGGCGATCATTCAGAACTTGGATCAGCAGATGGAGTTTCGGTTGGATGACGACGGTATCTTATGGCAGGGCACCAGACTTTGCGTTCCTGATGATCTTACACGCAGGGAAGCGTTAGTGGCTGAAGCTCATAGCTCCCAATTCTCCATTCATTATGTTTCGACCAAGATGTACCACGACATCAAGCAGTACTTTTGGTGGAGTGGTATGAAACAGGATGTTGCTACTTATGTCTCTAAATGTCTTACCTACCAGCAGGTTAAGATGGAACATCAGCGGTCTAGTGGTCTATTACAACCGTTAGACACTCCAGAGTGGAAGTGGGACAAGATCACCATGGATTTTTTACCGGTCTTTCGTAGACAAAGAGGAGGCATGATACAATTTGGGTTATAGTTGATCGACTTACTAAATCAGCTCATTTCTTACCGATCCGCAAGGAAGATCCAGTTAGCAAAACTCGTCGATACATACAAGAAGGAGATCATGAGACTTCATGGTGCTCCATCTAGTATCATCTCCGACAGAGATCCTCGGTTCACTTCGCGATTTTGGATAAGTCTGCAAAATTCTTGGGGTACAAAATGTAAAATCCATGATTTTATCATGAGAAAAATGTAATAAAAGTCTACTCAATGATCCTATATCATTTCTCAACCTAGTGATATTAATCGAGTTTCGAGGACGAAACTCAAAATGGCATGTGGATGGTGTAAAACCCAAGATTTTTTGTTCATTATATAATAATGAAGTATGGTTCAAAACCCTTTTTGAACCATATAAAAATCATCGGATTTGAAAATGTGACAAAAGTCGTACAACCCGCGTACCGAAAATTTAATAATTTAATTACACGAATTATTATCGAGGGATGCTTGATAAAAATGATTCATAAAGTTATTTAATAACTCATTTTAATAAGTGTACGGAGAGATTAACGAGAAGTATTCTTATTAAAACGATCCTTATCTTATTGAAACAATAAATGATGAATATTTGTCATTTAAATAAACGAACACGTTCTTCGTATTTATACGTCATATAAATACTTCATTTTATTGGAAAAATGATTTTTAGATCAATTGCGCAATTCTCGTAAGATGAATCAAAATTCATAAACCACGAACGTGACCCGAACCGTTTATTAATAAACGTATAACAAATGTTACACATTAAGCCCTTGCAAAATAATTGCAACACTAGCCCTAAACTATAAGGAACTTGGCAAATGGGTCTTATATCTTTCAATGGGTATATATATGTGTTTTAGGGTTTGATATCTTTCCTTTAACCCTAACCCTAACACACACAAACCCTAGCCTCCACTTCTCCTCTCTCACTCTAAAGTGGCAGCCGCCACATTTTTCTGGCCACTATAATATTTCTGCCGTCACTTTTATCTTGTAGATCTAGTAGATCTATGAGGTGTACCACCATTGTTATGGCCAAAACCCCGCAGCCGTCACCTCTTATTGAGGGTGTTTGTCTTGGAAAACATACACCAGCCGCCACCATTTGCGGCCATCACACCAGCCGTCATCATTACCATCTAGCCGCCACCTTGCATGTGACCCACCACCATTCGTGGCGACCACATCCACCCTGCTGTGCACCATCATCACCAGCCGTGGTGTTTACCCCCGCCACCAACCAATAGCCACCACCCACCTTTGCTGTACACTACCTTCGTGGCCACCATAGCCACCATGCAGCCACCTGCCGTGGCACCTTCATCATCTCCAGCCGCAGCCCTCATCTACCAGCAACCATCTCCATTCGCAGCCCTGCTGCCATCATCACCACCATGCTCCTCTACGACCACCTCCACCAACAGCCGCCAACTGAGGTGTGGTTGTTTCGGGTTATACACAGCAAAGGGAAAGGGGGGGGGGTGCTCGGATCTGCTTAAAAGAGCCATGGTGGGTGTGTTTGGACACGCGGATAAACAGCCGCGTTAAGGGGGTGTTTGGTTTTAGGCAGAAACAAATAAGGGTGTGTTGGATTAGCCTAGATCCGTAAGGATCTGCTTGGATCTGCTAATAGAACGACATGCATGCCGTTTGGATAGAAAATCTGCTGTTAAACAGCTTCGGGGGCGTTTGGATCTACTGATTAGGGTGCGTTTGGGACTGCAGAAGGCTTAAAAGGCTGTTTGGGACTGCATGCAGGGCTTAAGGGGTTGTTTGGGATTAACAGCAGCCTTAAGGGAGCGTTTGGGATTGCTGATGACGACAAGGATGCATTAGCTTACGAGGTTATAGCTTAGGGGTATGCTTATGATACAATATAGACATGCATGTAGTATTCCCACCGATAGTTGTAATGTTCCCACCGATAATTATACTTTACCACTAACCATGTATAACTTACCACCGTTAATATTAACTACCAAAAGTTCCAACTGTTAGCTATACAGTTCCCACTGTTAGCTATACAGTTCCCACTGTTAGCTATACAGTTCCCACTGTTAGCTTTAAAACAGTTCCCACTGATTAGCTTTACAGTTTCCACTGTCAAGCTTATCAGTTTCCACCGGTAGCTTTACAGTTACCACCATTAGCCTTAATCATTACCACTGTTTCCACTGACACCTTATGTTTCCACTACTTTTATAAAGTAACCAATGTTTTCAATAAGATACCCACTACTAGCTTTTATTAGCCACTGTTGGTACACAAAAAGTAATTTTATTGTTTTAGAATAAAAATATAAAATTTTTATCAACAGAAGATATTTTGTAAATCAAAGATTTAATTAATAATAGTTTATTAATTACTTTTGGAAAACAATAAATTATTAAATAAATTTAATAATTTATTTTAATGGACAACAATATCATACGCATTTTTGTAAACATTGGAAATACACAGAAACAGTGGATAAACATCATACACACACTTAACAACCATCTTAACAGTTTTAATTTAAAATACCGTGATAACCAGAATAAACGTATGACCAATTAGACTGCATGCATTTGTTATTTATGCATTTACTGAGACATACTTAATTGCTTAGGTATTTGATGTACTGTGTGCTTTGTGATTATATACTTGATCATCATCGAGCTGTATTATACAGGTGAGTTCATAGCCTCGCTTTTAAATCTTTTATGATTTTTCAAACCCGCGAGGGGGAGACATGCTATTAAATAACTGCAACTTGTCTTGACAATATGACTATAATTTAATTATAAAATTTAAATTGAACTGTAACCTGTTTTGACTATATGATTGATAGATATTTATTCTAATAGAACGCAAATTGAATGATACTCTTAATTACGATTGTCTATTATAGAAACTGTTAAATTGTTGTAAATCGCCCGAATGTTATAAATAGATCTATTTGGGATTGACCATCCCCATCTGGGTGAGTAGCGCTCACTGTGCCTTGGCTGGGACAACAGATGTATACCATGTTGGAACTGGGTTTGGCGCCTTTTTGTAAGGCCTCGGGTTCTCATCTGTTGAGAACTATGGAAGGTTAAGCTTCCGTTTCGATTAATAGAAAATGTAATTATCTTTTGTATATATGCTTTGTGCTTTGCTACTATTATAAGGTTTGCGTTACTAAACTTAATCATATACTACTTAGCAAACACTAAAATGGGAATAATGGAAATGCTAAACTTGGTTACTTTACACTGCTTAGTAAAACTTACTAAACTTGATTATTTTACACTGTGTACTAAAATACTGTAATGGTAGTATTAAATATACTAAACATGATTATTTTACACTACTTAGTAAAATACTGAAATGGAAATATAGGAAGTACTGAACCTAATCTTGCTCTGCTTAATAACATTTACTGATCTTGATTTTTACTACTTAGTACATTAAGGTATGGAATAATTGGAAATTTTAAATTTGACTTTTATTTCAAATACTGAACAATACCATGTAGGACAACCTAAAATCCTAAACTATGATTTTACAAAACTCTATGAATTCACCAACTTTATGTTGACTGTTTTAAGCATGTTTTTCCCAGGTTATTTAGCAAGATTATTTGAGCATTGATTGAGCATCATTTAGGAGCATAAAATGACGGGGTATTATCTTTTACTGGGATATTCATAACAAATGTTAATCAAGGATTTAAACGATTGTACCAAATCAATGTTTACATCATTTGTATTTCAAAAATCATATAATTATTATATGTGCTTTGTAAGCTATTTGCTCATCGATCCACCACTATGATACCCGCTTTATTGGGGGTGTTACAGAGAATGATATCCAAGCTTTAGTTATAGCGAACCAGATTAATTTTTAAATAAAATAAGAATAAAAATATTTTTCTTTTACTTAAAACTGGACTATAACTTTATAAAAACCTTTTGGGGATTTTATTTTTGGGGACATACTTAGAGAGCATATAGAATAGAGAGCATGCATAACTATACGATTTAAGTGCGCATTCATTATTATATGCATTGATATATGTTGCTTGTTTATATGATAACTCTGTACGTATTTACGTATTATGATTATTTAATATTTATTATAGAAATATTAAATACTCAAGTTACTTAATAAAACAAATAAACATGCCATGTTAGTAGGGAGCTTTATACTAAAGATGTTCCATATCGATATTACGTTTTGACTGAGTGGTTGGGTTTATGATTTAAAGTGCCCTCGCTCCTCAAACGTTTATAGAATGGCTTCTAAACTATGATGGCCTGAACAATGCATTGTAACCACGAACAATTTAATACATAACAAACCTTTGGAAACATTTGGAAATCTAACAGAATCTTTAGAACCCGTTAGAAAATCTAAGAAGTTTTTTAAGTCTCTAAAAATCTAAATAGATCTATCTATTTTACTCAATCTTGGAAAATCTAAATTGATTTTTATAAAAATCTAACTGAATAATATGCGTCTTGCAAAACCTTGGGGGAAAATCTAATTAGATTTTATAAATATTGAAAAATCTAATAAAATGTTGGGGAAAAATCTAAAATTAGATTTTATAAATTTTTCTTTAGAGATATAGACTTAATGTTTAAGAACCAGCAATAAGCTTGTAAGGTTTCATAGACTTCACCCCTAGATAAATGATTAATGTTATTAATGGACTAGTTAAGACCACGTAACAATGGCCCAAAACTTGAATAGGCCCATCTATTGTCTTAGGGACCGATGTAATAAAACTTGCAACATTAATGGATCTAAAAATGTAATTAAGCCCATCAAGAAATCCTTAGCTCATAAGAATTGTTAATGGATATCGTAAGCTCAATAAGGGTTTGGGAAGCCCATTGGCTCTTTTGGTACACTTAATAAGCCCACTTAGTGATTCTACACTTAAGTAAAGTTTTTATACCGAAGATATAACTTATAAAAACTTTTAGACTAAGAATGTTAGTTTATAAAACTTATGAGTTAAAACCGTAACACTTGAAACTTGTCATGATAAAACAGAATTTACAAGGACTAATATTGTAAATATTTGAAATTCTAGGGATTATTAAGTGCCATTCGTGACTTATTATACCTTAAGGACCACTTTTGTAAATTCTTGTAAGTTAGATTGTCATTTTATGACTCTAAGGACTAATGGTGTAATCAGCCGAAACAATTAGAAACCCTAAGGATTAGTTCGCCACATATTGGAAGTTATAAAACCTAATGTTAAATAAAGGGACTACTTTCACCATCTCCCGAAAATACTAGATACCCTAAGGACTAAAGCTGTTAAGAACCAGAAAGTGTACATTTGGTAAAATATAGAGGGACTTGTTTTGCCAATAACCGAAACTTAAGCAAACCCTAGAACCTTTATTTCATTTAATGTATTAAAACTTGAGTATACTATCTTTAGATAGTTATTTGGTGAATATGAACCAGTTAGTCTATTTTGACTACTAGGATAATTGACGTTCCACTTAATGAAAACGGATTTACATCAACAGTACATGTTGGATCATTTAATAACAGACTAGGGAGCATTATCTCATGTATTACATTTTATTTAATGTTTGAACTTGTTGTTATATTTATATATATATATATATATATATATATATATATATATATATATATATATATATATATATATATATATATATATATATATATATATACCTTATTAGAAGGAGTTATAGGATATAATGCCTATGCTTATGATTGTCATATATTATTATGTTATATTATACATATGAACTCCTTGTTTGATGCGTACTCTTGCGCACGTTATCGCGCATCAACGTGTATTTTCTCTCGCTTATGATTTTGTACGTATATCTACGAAACACGACTTATTAACGACTCATATATGCTTGCTTTTAATAATATCATGTGGTATTATATGGATAAATTTGGATCTTTAAATGATGCCCAGGAACCCAAAATCAAGGTACTTATGATTCTATATTTTATATATGAGACCTAAGACTCTTGATCCTAAGTTAATTATGATTACGTCTATAGACGCAATGGGACGTCTAAAGGTGAAATCATGAGCCACCGGACCAGAAGTTTACTTATAAAATTTGTATCACAGTGGAATGGGACGCCTGAAGACGAAAGTTATAACTAAACGGGCTGTAAAGTATCTTAATAATATCTATTATCTTAGATGTTATATTTATCCTAAATAATAAGATTTGCGGGAAATATTTATGTAAGGTGGGCTATGAAATCGTTATTGAACCGAGTAAGGACGCTTGTTCGTTTGAATAAAGAAATCATAGGTCACCGAATGGAGTTGTAAATTTCACCTTACATGGATAAGGACGCTTATCGATGTAAATAGAAATTTATAATCACATAAGCTTAAATATATTCGACATGACTCATTAGTGATATTATTATATATATATAACTAGCTATGTAAGGTATCCCTCCTTGACTCGCGATTTCCTCCAGTAATATCTTATCGTTATTACATCATCATCATCATCTAGAAACCTAAGGAAGATTAGTAGTCATCTCTTTTGGATCATAGCATTATGCTCTTGATTTTTGGTTTATCCTTAACCAAAATATCACTTCCGCTGCAGTTGACCCCGTTGGGAGTGTCCACTTTCCGCTGCATTCGACCCCCTTGAGGGTGTCCACTTCTGTTGCATTTAACACCTTTGGGAGTGTCCATTTCTGCTGCATTTGAACCTTTTGAGGGTGTCTACTTTCCGCTGCATCTGACCCCTTTCTGGAAGTGTTCTTTCCGCCGCATTCAACCCTTTTGGGAGAGTTTTTTTTCGCTGCATTTTGAACCCTTTTCGGGAGTACCCACTTCCGTTTCATTTGACCCCTCTTTGGTGTCACAGAAAATAAAGCTGGTTCATCTGCCATGAGGAAACGAAACCTCGATCATTCGAGGAGTCAATAACACAGACTTTATCGACACTAGACTTAGTGTCATCTCTTGTACCAAAGACCAGAAATACTTGGTAAGAGGATGCCCAATCTTCTAAGCTCGCATTTCTCAAATCGACAAGGAAGACAGACCCAAGCATAAAAGACATGCCAAACTCTCAATGGGTTTATTTTGTAGGGATATGTTCGTCATCTCCCAAAAAGCGATAATGGGTGTCCAATACTCTTTTGGACAATCTTCTTCCTCTCTGGAACCAATTAGTTCGACAATACCATTGTCTAACAAGCCTTGAAATGAATGACTTCCTCCTTTTAGAAGTCGAAATTTGTGCAATTTTTGGAACCACCAACAGTAGATGCATGACCCTTTCAGCATCTCACCAGGGATGCACACTTATTTATTCTTGGTATCTTCTTTGATTTCCATCGTTTGAAGTACTTCTTTTCTATGCAACTTATGCCCCAGCTCAATCACAAATGAAGCAGATTCATTGCAACTTCCTACCCAAGCAACACCAAAAAATTCTTAGCCATTTCGCTGAGTGAAGCTTTGGTGTTAAACTGATGTTTGCTTTCCATAGGCTAGAAGTATATCGGGAAGCCCTTCACGTGAAAATTTGTTGATGCAAGAGCGGTACCAACCAAAACTATATTTATACCTCGACATAGCATAATCCTATTAAAGCTTAATAGACTTAAAAATCTCTTGAAGAACTAGTAGAAACATTAATGAACTGTTATCTATGCTCATCAAGACACATTGGGGCCCCGGAGGTACATATTAGAAAAACCAAGACTTAAGACGAGTTTGTCCTAGTCAATCCAACCTTGTAAACTTAAAACATGAGTACACAAGATTACACGCTCAAGAAAAAGTGCCCTCACTTGTTCCCTAAACAAGTAAATTTATCTTTAGCTTCGAGACCAAAACTAAAATAACGGGTAGGCGGTGTAAAACCCCTAAAATTTGGGTTTCTACACACGCCACCGGCTTCATTAACGTTATCATTCTTCGTACCATATTGTAATAAACTACATTTACAATGTATCATCACAAGAGTTATTGTGTTTTGACGAATGATTTCTTAAACTCCAAATGACTCATGAATTGTGCATGATAGTTGGAATACAACCCGAAAGATTATCATGTTATACAAAAGATCTATTACAACTAATCAAATCCTTCCCAGCAGGTCTGCTAGATAGGGCTGGTACTGGTAGGGCTGATAAGGCTGCAGGTGCCGACAGGGTACTCTGTAATACCTATATAAGCCAATCATGACTCTTTAAGCAAACTAAGTACAATTAGCAACTGGGACCGTAGTCTGCCAACGACCCCTCGAAGGTAGGTGGTCTCTACTGTCAGTCCATTGTGACAAACAGCTGCAAGACCAAAGAAGGTGGACAAGGACTGCCCTAGTGTAGTAAGAGAAGTGTGGGTCTTATGCTGAAGGCCCCCTCCAAGGTGTGAATATGCCAATTGAGGTAGTAGTTCTCCTCCAACAACCACTGAAAGACCTCGTCGGTCGTTCCCAAAAACCTCGTACTATCTGGGCATCTGCCCATATGGTGCACGAGAGAGAGTCTATGCGCTCATGCATGGCAGTGTACTCCACCTGGCCTGCTATCAACAGGCTGTGGACGTCCGTCATGTCCTGATCCTGGCTCATGGCCAGAGCATCAATCCGAACATGACCAGGACCAGCATGTCTAGTTCCGGAACCCTCTCCGACCTTAAATCCTGGCTTTTAGGTTTTCCAAATGAACACTATCGTCATGAGCTTAACCAACTAAGTGTAGTTGACCCTAAATTGACTTTACCTAGTTGACAACTTCCTAGTTTGTCCTCTCTTAATTGTCATTAATTGATCCGCGAGCTTCTATCGCTTTATCGGATTAAGGGTCAAACCTTCGGATAATACTATCCATCCATAGTAGAAGCAACATCCAAATACTGCTCAATCGAACTTATAGAGCAATCCGAATAACTATCTCTTTACATTGTTGGAACCATTCGTTTTTGCGCTTGTCTAAAACGAACCTTAAAGATCTATGACATCTATACCCTAACAGATGACAAAGTTTTTAATAGCTTCGAGGACGAAGCTAAAATAATGGGGAGGTGCTGTAGAATCTATGATTTTACCATGAGAAAAATGTAATAACAGTCTACTCAATGATCCTATATCATTTCTCAACCTAGTGATATTAATCGAGTTTCGAGAACGAAACTCAAGATGTCATGTGGATGGTGTAAAACCCGAGATTTTTCGTTCATTATATAATAATGAAGTATGGTTCAAAACCCTTTTTGAACCATACAAAAATCATCGGATTTGAAAATGTGACGAAAGTCGTACAACCCGCGTACCGACAATTTAATAATTTAATTATACGAATTATTATCGAGGGATGCTTCATAAAAATGATTCATTAAGTATTTAATAACTCATTTTAATAAGTGTACGGAGAGATTAACGAGAAGTATTTTTATTAAAACGATCCTTATCTTATTGAAACAATAAATGATGAATATTTGTCATTTAAATAAACGAACACGTTCTTCGTATTTATACGTCATATAAATACTCCATTTTATTGGAAAACGATTTTTAGATCAATTGCGTAATCCTCGTTAGATGAATCAAAATTCATAAACCACGAACGTGACCCGAACCGTTTATTAATAAGCGTATAACAAATGTTACACATTAAGCCCTTGCAAAATAATTGCACCACTAGCCCTAAACTATAAGGAACTTAGCAAATGGGTCTTATATCTTTCAATGGGTATATATGTGTGTTTTAGGGTTTCATCTCTTTCATTTAACCCTAACCCTAACAAACACAAACCCTAGCCTCCACTTCTCCTCTCTCACTCTAAAGTGGCAGCCGCCACATTTTTCCGGCCACTATAATATTTCTGGCGCCACTTTTATCTTGTAGATCTAGTAGATCTATGAGGTGTACAACCATTGTTATGGCCAAAACCCCGCAGCCGTCACCTCTTATTGAGGGTGTTTGTCTTGGAAAACATACTCCAGCCACCACCATTTGTGGCCATCACACCAGCCGTCATCATTACCATCTAGCCGCCACCATGCATGTGACCCACCACCATTCGTGGCCACCACAGCCACCCTGTTGTGCACCATCATCACCAGCCGTGGTGTTTACCCCCGCCGCCAACCAATAGCCACCACCCACCTCCGCTGTCCACTACCTCCGTGTCACTACAGCCACCATGCAGCCACCTGCCGTGGCACCTTCATCATCTCTAGTCGCAACCCTCGTCCACCAGCAACCATCTCCATTCGCAGCCCTGCTGCAATCATCACCACCATACTTTACCACTAACCATGTATAACTTACCACCGTTAATATTAACTACCAAAAGTTCCCACTGTTAGCTATACAGTTCCCAATGTTAGCTATACAGTTCCCACTGTTAGCTTTAAAACAGTTCCCACTGATTAGCTTTACAATTTCCACTGTCAAGCTTATCAGTTTCCACCGGTAGCTTTACAGTTACCACCATTAGCCTTAATCATTACCACTGTTTCCACTGACACCTTATGTTTCCACTGCTTTTATAGTTTTAGAATAAAAATATAAATTTTTTATCAATAGAAATATTTTTTAAATCAAAGATTTAATTAATAATAGTTTAGTAATTACTTTTGGAACACAATAAATTATTAAATAAATTTAATAATTTATTTTAAAGGACAACAATATCATACACATTTTTGTAAACATTGGGAATACACGGAAACAGTGGATAAACATCATACACACACTTAACAACCATCTTAACAGTATTAATTAAAAATACTGTGATAACCATAATAAACGTATGACCAATTAGACTGCATGCATTTGTTATTTATGCATTTACTGAGACATACTTAATTGCTTAGGTATTTGATGTACTGTGTGCTTTGTGATTATATACTTGATCATCTTCGAGCTGTATTATACATGTGAGTTCATAGCCTCGCTTTTAAATCTTTTATGATTTTTCAAACCCGCGAGGGGGAGACATGCTATTAAATAACTGCAACTTGTCTTGACAATATGACTATAATTTAATTAAAAAATGTAAATTAAAACTGTAACCTGTTTTGACTATGTGATTGATAGATATTCATTCTAATAGAGCACAAATTGAATGATCCTCTTAATTACGATTGTCTATTATAGAAACTGTTAAATTGTTGTAAATCGCCCGAATGTTATAAATAGATCTATTTGGGATTGACCATCCCCATCTGGGTGAGTAGCGTCCACTGTGCCTTGGCCAGGACAACAGATGTATACCATGTTGGAAGTGGGTTTGGCGCCTTTTTGTAAGGCCCCGGGTTCTCATCTATTGAGAACTATGGAAGGTTAAGCTTTAGTTTCGATTAATAGAAAATGTAATTATCTTTTGTATATATGCTTTGTGCATTGCTACTATCTATAAAGTTTGCGTTACTAAACTTAATCATATACTACTTAGCAAACACTAAAATGGCAATAATGGAAATGCTAAACTTGGTTACTTTTCACTGCTTAGTAAAACTTACTAAACTTGATTATTTTACACTGTTTAGTAAAATAATGTAATGGTAGTATTAAATATACTAAACTTGATTATTTTACACTACTTAGTAAAATACTGAAATGGAAATATAGGAAGTACTAAACCTAATCTTGCTCTGCTTAATAACAGTTACTGATCTTGATTTTTACTACTTAGTACATTAAGGTAAGGAATAATTGGAAACTTTAAATTTGACTTTTATTTCAAATACTGAACAATACCATGTAGGACAACCTAAAATCCTAAACTATGATTTTACAAAACTCTATGAATTCACCAACTTTATGTTGACTGTTTTAAGCATGTTTTTCCTAGGTTATTTAGCAAGATAATTTAAGCATGGAATGAGCATCATTTAGGAGCATAAAATGACGGGGAATTATCTTTTACTGGGATATTCATAAGAAATGTTATTCAACGATTAAAACGATTGTACCAAATCAATGTTTACATCAATTGTATTTCAAAAATCATATAATTATGATATGTTCTTTGTAAGCTATTTGCTCATCAATCCACCACTGTGATACCCGCTTTATTGGGGATGTTACACAAAACTTAAGCATAGCACGGCTTTTCATCCTCAAACAGACGGACAGTCGGAGCGAACTATTCAGACACTGGGAGACATGCTCCTAGCATGTGCATTGGAGTGGACACGATATTGGGATGATTATATATGTTTGTTAGAGTTTGAATACAACAACAGTTGGCACGCCAGCATAAAGTGTGCACCGTTCGAGATGTTGTATGGCAGAAAGTGTCGCGCCCTAATCTGCTGGGGATCAGGTTGGTGTGCGAACACTTGAAGGATCGGAGATGATAGAGTTCACCAACGAGAAGGTCGTTGTAGCTTAGCAGAAATTACAGGAAGCTCGCACACGTCGGAAGAGCTATGCTGACAAGCACCGTAGGGACTTATATTTCAACGTAGGAGACCATGTCTTCCTTCAGGTATCACCGGCACGTGGTTTTAGACGTTTTGGAATCAAAGGGAAACTCAGTCCTCAATTCATCAGACCGTTTGATATCATCGAGCAAGTCAGTGAAGTATCTTATCGCTTAGCGTTACCTTTGCAGCTTTCTCACGTTCATGACGTTTTCCATGTGTCCTTACTTAGAGGGTATAATTATCATCCCCTTCACACGGTTCAGTATCCACTAGAACATATTCGTGAAGATCTTACCTTCATAGAGGAACCCGAGCGAGTTCTTGACAGACAAGAACGAGTCATGAGGAAAAAGACTGTTCCTTTCCTCAAAATCCTTTGGAGGGATCATATCGAGCGGGATGCCACTTGGGAAACAGAAGAGTCTATCTGGGCTTCTTACCCTCACTTCAAGTTTTGAATTCGGGTATGTTCCTCTTTCACTTTATTTTATCTACAATTCTAGGACGAATTATTGTTTATAGGGGGGAAGAGTTTTAAAACTCACATGCTTTTACCATGAATAGTACACTTAGTAAACATATGTACATATTAAAACATTCTTTCTATAGCACAAACACGTGTCACGATTATTAATTACAGAAGTTATGTACGTGTTATTACACGATAAGTATTAAGTACGTGATAGTACACAATAATTATTAACAATAATAGTTATAATCACGAACATGAAATAATGAACGTAAAAATCACGAACACGTAATTACGTACTTATTTAATATAATACGATTAATATCGTTACGTACAGGTTTTATGTATAACACGAACATTTAATTATAATATAACACGGAAACACGAACGTATGTGCATGTAAAATATTAGACACGGGAAAAACTTTGGGTTTCCTCTTGTGGGCCGCACAAGCCGCAGACACAAAAGGGACAAGAGGGCCAAGCCCACTTTTGGTTTTATTAAAATAAACAAATAAGGAAAACACATTTTTATTTGTTAGAGTTTTTCTAAAAATCACAAACCATAGCCTCCCTTTTGTTCTCCCTTTGACAGCCAGATACAACACCACCACCAAGGGATGTTTGTTGATTTTGGTTGATTAAATTCAAGTGATTGTGTTCGTGTTATTGTGTTCCATTCGTTTCACGCATTCGGTAATCCATTATCCTTTTCTTTTGATTCTTTTATTTAATCAAGAACATTTAATCATGGGGTTTAATTAAACAAGTAATTAATCATGTCATTTAATCATAGGGGAAAAATAAAAGATGGGTTTTGTTTGTTTGGTTCGGTCGACTCAAGGAAACCGAGAGCCGAAGCTCTCGGTGGTCTTCGAATCACCACGAAACGAGACCCCATGGCCTCGCTGTGGGCTGTGTGGTCTCGGCAGCAAGGAACCAAGGGATCCCGACTTGAGTCGGGGTACCATTTGGTTTGTTTGGGTCTCGGTAGCAACAAGAAACACCACCGGTCCAAGACCGATGGCTGTTTTGGGTTAAGCAGGGGGAACGCAGGCAGCGGCAAGGAAACCACTGACTAACTGCCGGTGGGAACCTTGTTGGGTCAGCAGCTAGCCGAGACAAACCAGGGGGAACCACCGGCTTAAGCCGGTGGCGTTTTTACAAGAACAGTGGCAACCGACTGAGGCGGTTAGCCACTGTTAAGGGGGTGTTTGTTTTGTCCAGTTCAAGGGTGAATTCAGTCCGGTTCACGATGGTCGAAATTAAAACACGGTCCGGTTCATGACTAACTTTTACAAGTATTAATATATTTTACAAGTATATTATTTTTAACAAGAATTTAAATTAATTAATCATTACTAATAATTAATTTAATTAATCATGGACTTAGGTTTATATTATTTATGAAATAATACATGTTTTAACTAAGGATTTTATTTATTTAATTTAGACTATAGTATTAATTAATTATTTAGACATGGAATATAATTAATTAATAAACATGACTTAGGTTATTATTAATATAATATTAATACATGTTTAACCTAAGTATTTTATACACCTTATTTTAATTAAATCATGCTTATATTTAATTAAATCATATAACCTTAGTTTATTTAATTAACATGATGTTATTAATAAACTATACCAATGATCACATGACTTATGATATTTAACCAGTAAACTTATGCTTATATTATTAGCTTATTAATTTAGCTTATTTCTAAATATGGAAACCTTCTATTTCGAGAAACATACTATTTTTGGAAACTTTCTATTTTTAGAAACTGATCTATTTTTAGAAGTTAATCTATGTTAGCAAACTTTCTATTTTTGGAAACTTTCTGTTTTTGGAAACTTTCTATTTTTGGAAACTTTCTATTTTAGGAAACCTTCTATTTTTAGAAAGTTACTTGTTATTACACAACAAGTATAATAATACAAGAACCACAAGTAATACTTAATCAGAATACATACAATACATGATAAACACCTCATAACCATAAAATCAGTAAAACAAGACAAGAACATATAAAACAAGCTAAGACATGATTTAATCAGTTACATACTCATTAAACAGATACTTATACATGTCCCCTATTCAACGTAGGAGACCATGTCTTCCTTAAAGTATCACCGGCACGTGGTTTTAGACGTTTTGGAATCAAAGGGAAACTCAGTCCTCTTTTCATAGGAACATTTGATATCATCGAGCGAGTCAGTGAAGTATCTTATCGCTTAGCGTTGCCTCCGCAGCTTATTCACGTTCATGACATTTTACATGTGTCCTTACTTAGAGGGTATAATTATCATCCCCTTCACACGAGTCAGTATCCACTAGAACAGATTCGTGAAGATCTTACCTTCATAGAGGAACCCGAGCTAGTTCTTGACAGACAAGAACGAGTCATGAGGAAGAAGACGGTTCCTTTCCTCAAAATCCTTTGGAGGGATCATACTGAGCGGGAAGCCACTTGGGAAACAGAGGAGTCTATCTGGGCTTCTTACACTCACTTCAAGTTTTGAATTCGGGTATGTTCCTCTTTCAGTTTATTTTATATATAATTCGGGGACGAATTATTCTTTTTAGGGGGAAAGAGTTGTAAACCCCACATGCTTTTACCATGAACAGTACACTTAATAAACGTATGTACATATTAAAACTTTCCTTCTATAGCACGAACACGTGTCCCGATTATTAATTACATAAGTTATGTACGTGTTATTACACGATAAGTATTAAGTACGTGATAGTACACGATAATTATTAACAATAATATTATAATCACGAACATGAAATCATGAACGTAAAAATCACGAACACGTAATTACGTACTTATTTAATATAATACTATTAATATCGCTACGTATAGGTACTTATGTATAACACGAACATTTAGTTATAATATAACACGGAAACACGAACGTATGTGCATGTAAAATATTAGACACGGGAAAAACTTCGGGTTTCCCCTTGTGGGCCCCACAAGCCGTGGACACAAAAGGGACAAGAGGGCCAAGCCCACTTTTGGTTTTATTAAA
This sequence comes from Glebionis coronaria, assembly GCA_025667525.1. Classification (NCBI taxonomy): domain Eukaryota; kingdom Viridiplantae; phylum Streptophyta; class Magnoliopsida; order Asterales; family Asteraceae; genus Glebionis; species Glebionis coronaria. Next base: position 172,076,490 of record CM046880.1, on the reverse strand, counting down.
ATAAACAAAAGGGATAAGAGGGCCAAGCCCACTAGGGTTTGTGATTTTTAGAGTTTTTCTAAAAATCACAAACCCTAGCCTCCCTTTTGTTATCCCTTTTGGCCGCCAGATACAACACCACCACCAAGGGGTGTTTGTGATTTTGGTTGATTAAATTCAAGTGATTGTGTTCGTGTTATTGTGTTCCATTCGTTTCACGTATTCGGTAATCCGTTATCCTTTTCTTTTGATTCTTTTATTTAATGAAGAACATTTAATCATGGGGTTTTATTAAACAAGTTATTAATCATGGGGGAAAATAAAAGATGGGTTTTGTTGGTTTGGTTCGGCCGACGCAAGGAAACCTAGAGTCGAAGCTCTCGGTGGTCTTCGTATCACCACCAACCGAGACCCCATGGTCTCCGTGTGGGCTGTGTGGTCTCGGCAGCAAGGAACCAAGGGACCCCGACTTGAGTCGGGGTACCATTTGGTTTGTTTAGGTCTTGGCAGCAGCAAGAAACACCACCGGTCAAAGACCGGTGGCTGTTTTGGGTCAAGCAGGGGGAACGCAGGCAGCGGCAAGGGAACCACCGACTAACTGCCGGTGGGAACCTTGTTGGGTCAGCGGCTAGCCGAGACAAACCAGGGGGAACAACCGGCTTAAGCCGGTGGCATTTTACAAGAACAGTGGCAACCGGCTGAGGCAGTTAGCCACTGTTAAGGGGGTGTTTGGTTTGTTTGGTTCAAGGGTGAATTCGGTCCGGTTCACGATGGTCTAAATTAAAACACGGGTCCGGTTCATGACTAAATTTTAAAAGTATTAATATATTTTACAAGTATATTATTTTTAACAAGAAATTAACCTAATTAACCATGACTAATAATTAATTTAATTAATCATGGACTTAGGTTAATATTATTTATGAAATAATACATGTTTTAACCTAAGGATTTTATTTATTTAATTTAGACTATAGTATTAACTAATTATCTAGACATGGAATATAATTAATTAATAAATATGACTTAGGATATTATTAATATAATATTAATACATGTTTAACCTAAGTAATTTATACACCTTATTTTAATTAAATCATGCTTATATTTAATTAAATCATATAACCTATAGTTTATTTAATTAACATGATATTATTAATAAACTATACCAATGATCTCATGACTTATGATATTTAACCAGTAAACTTATGCTTATATTATTAGCTTATTAATTCAGCTTATTTCTAATTATGGAAACCTTCTATTTCAGGAAACTTACTATTTTTGGAAACTTTCTATTTTTAGAAACTGATCTATTTTTAGAAGTTAATATATTTTAGGAAACTTTCTATTTTTGGAAACTTTCTAATTTAGGAAACCTGCTATTTTTAGAAAGTTACTTGTTATTACACAACAAGTATAATAATACAAGAACCACAAGTAATACTTAATCAGAATACATAGAATACATGATAAACACATCATAACCATAAAATCAGTAAAACAAGACAAGAACATATAAAACAAGCTAAGACATGATTTAATCAGTTACATACTCATTAAACAGATACTTATACATGTCCCCTATTTATGTAGCATTAGTGAGATCGTAGTAGGACTTTCATTCTTTCGTCTTCTTCGTTCACTGGACAAAAGGTACGGATTTTCCGTCCCTTTATTATGGACATTCTTTCCTTATTAGAATTCCCCAATTACAGGCAACTGTTTTCCCATTATTGTTTTATATGTTTGACTGCTTATGTTAGTTTAAGAGCCTAAGCCATATACATGCATGACATATGTCACCTAGTAATGGAGGTACCATAACCATAAGACTAGAGGCACCAGTGTTATGACTTCCCCAAGACAGAGTGATTGCTCGTGGCGTCCCTTTATAGTTTTGGCCATTATATTATATTATCATGTGGGGCGTATGGGTGCATCCTAGTAACATGTTTATCAATAATACTAGAGTGAATGCGATGTGTGCCTTGCATCCTTCACTAGGAGTTGATCCCTCCTACCCAGACTATGTAATTAGAGGCAACCCCTCTAATTGCATGACGAGGTCTCCCCTCCAAGTATTCATGCACGGTGGAACCTCATGACCTATATAGGATATTGGCTAATTAATACAGGTTTTACATAAAAACATAAGTCTTTTCAAACTATAAAATAGTTTTATGAACATGATTCCAGGTTACTTAGAACTTATACATTTCTGTTGCTATTAGTCTTATATGCTTATTTTACTCCATGCTATACTTGTATATCCGTGCACTGAGCGTTATGCTCAGTCGTTTTCCTTTCATGTTCCCAAACGGCAGGTACTCAATGGCGCTCGTAGACTTTAAGCGTACGTGCATATCGACTGGAAGCTATCTAGCCTTATCTACTTTATGCATTTCATCATACTTTTAGCTACTTATTTCTTTGGACATTGTTTAGTACTTTTCCTTTACAATACTTATGTTTGTGTGTGATGAGCTTATTCTTGGGGTACCGATGTTTGTTTCCGGTATTTCCATTCATGGTCATTTAATGTTTTTAAGACATGTACCTTGTATGCTTTGATGACACGGTATAATCACGCGTGACATTCCATTTATCAAAATGAGGTGTTACACGTGTCACCCTTGATATCAAGTCCTACTTAAATAAATTAAGTATTCCACATAGCAGTTAAATGCATAAGTAAACACATGATGACGTATAGTCCCTAGTCGGGCTGGATAGTCTGACCTACGGGTACTACCCACATCCATCAGGGATGGATTGAATGCTTGTGCGATGCGCGCGCGCAAGCCCAGGAGGCCCAGTAAGCTATTGTCGTATATAAGGTTAATTATTTAGTCGGGTCCTTGTCGCAGCGCGACATGATCAAATAAGAGTATAATGTATCATATAGATATATTCGCCTAAAGGAAATGATATACACTTACCTGGGTTATGTGATAAGGATCAAACTATTTTAGGTCATTATCTCTTCCTTTGGCCGCAAGAGTAGGAGAGCCCAACCAAGACTCTCTCGGGTATAAAAAGAACCCCATAGGTTCCACAAAGGTACGATACACACAATACCCTAAACAGTGGAATATGGGTTACACCTTTAATAAATATACACACGTAACGCCTGCATGAAACCTAGATTCTAAATCCCAACAGTGGCATCACGAGTCAACTCGTTTTGTGAATAATATACACGCGTAACGCCTGCATGAAACCTAATTTAGTTATTCATTTTATATCTTGTTTGACATTTACCTTTTGTTACTTTTCATTAATTTAAAAAAATTACAAGATTGCAAATGATTAAATAATTAATTGTTAATTGGAAATACAATAAAAATAATGGTTAATTAGAAACTAAAATTGGCTAATTAAATGTTAATAAGATTTCCATGTTTATTTTTTGTGTATCCGACTATAAGACTCACTACAATCACTTTATGTGAGGCACGGGACGAATTAGGTACTTGAAGAAAACCTAATGAGAGTCTTATGGTTCTTCGTTTGGGGAAGACTCTTCGGGGTCTCAGATTTATGTCTTTATATAATGTCTTATGTTTATTGTATTCGTTTTCCTAATTGCATTATTGTTACATGTTTTTCAAAACACCTAAATTACATGCAATATGGATAAATACTTATAGAGAAACATGACATTAAAATTGGTTAATATTTTACACGCCTAAATACATCTTCATTGTGACCATTTATGTGTTACGTGGAAAAGTGTTCTATAAAATAAAAGGACCTAAACACTATTGAAACATTCTTTCATGAAAATAAAAACTGGCCACCATGGACTCATGGGATGTACGGATCACCTACTGGAACAAACTATAAGGCGGGTATAAGCCGGTGCGCACAGTCACACCTAAAGGATATCCGACTATTGCCCTGCGCTGGTCTGGTCCTGTGCTTGCTTGCAAGTTCGATTGGAGCTACCGTGAACCATTGTAGATCACTATTGTGTCATTACAAATAGTTTTGTAAAAAATTATTCTCTAAAGTCGTTTACATGCTTCTTTGTACACATGTTTTACCATATTTATGTGTTATTCCCTATGTTAAATTTAAGTGTATGCCAGCCAACTAAGAACACGTGCATTTGATTTGGCTTCTCTGGAAATTCCTAAGAGCCTTGTCAAACCCATGGCAATTTTTTCATGACAGTCAGACCCTGTGTAATATTTACATGTTCTTTCTTAGTTAACTTAACTCGAGTATGCACGGTCAGACCCTAGAGCCGAGGCGTAAGATGAGACTAAACATGCTCATGCATTACTACCATTTTACTAGTGTCTTGAACAGTCTCATAAAGTCTAATAATTGCATGTTATGCAATTAACGCTAATCGCTTACCTCTTGCCCCACTTGTTTACATATTGGACAGTCCTTTTGTAATGTGTGGGAGTACAAGATGGATCTTAGTCTTAATTAGTAATTAATTGGGTAATTAATTATATTAAGCATGTAATTATCAAAAATACTAATTGTTTGAACTTTTTAATTGTAGATGACTACCAATGTTGGAAACAATTCGGTACACAGGAGTTTCTTCGAGAAACACAAACTCACTAGGCCTAACTTTATTGATTGGTACCGCCAGTTACGCATTATCCTATCAACTGAAGACAAGGAACAAAACTTGGAACATCTAATTCATGTTGTACTGTTGCAACTCCTGGTCACCAAGTCCCTCCCGATGCTCTTGCAGGTCATGTTGCTTAGGTCAAAGGGTCAAAGGACATTGCTGCCCTTATGCTCATGACTATGGACTTAGAGATCCAACAAAATCTAACCCATCTCAGAGCATATGACATGTTGCTGGAGCTGAAAACCATGTTTTCTCAGCAAGAAGATCAAGAACTTCTTCAAACTGCGCGTGAATTTCACGCGTGCAAGCTTGAGGAAGGTCAAAATATAGGCTCATATGTTCTTAAGATGAAGGGCTACATTGAGAACTTGGAGCGTCTTGGTCACCCTGTGACTTTCAGCTATGGAATAAGCCTGATCTTGATTGGCCTTTCCAAGGAGTATGATAGTTTTGTTCAAAACTTCCACATGCATGGCATGGGGAAGACTATGAATTCGGTGAATGAACAACATGCCATGCTTAAACAACATGATAAATAAATTCCCAATAAGTTTGTTTCACCTGCACTTCATAATGTACGTGTAGGCAAGGTCTAGAAAAACCAAGGTAGAAAACCACCTAAGGCTGTGAAGGGGAATTTAGGTAATGGAAAGAATAAGCTGGCTTATGCTCCCGAGCACAAACCATCTTATGCTCCCAAGATCAGAAATCCTCCATTATCCAAAAAGGTTAATCTTGCTAAGGACGACCCCTGTCACAAATGTGGTCAGATAGGTCATTGGAAATGGAACTGTCCCGAGCACTTAGTTGAGTTGAAGAAAAAGAAGAGGTTGTCTCAAGAGGCCAACACTTCAGGTACTTTCACTGTAGAACTATATTCCATTTCGAGTAATTCGTGGGTACATGACACTGGTTGTGATACTCACATTTGTAATAATACTCAGGGTCTAATGGAAGTAAGAAGCTGAATCCAAGAGCTTTGAATCTGTACATGGGCAATGGTCAATGTGTAGAAGTCGAAGCTATTGGAAATTATCATTTATGTCTCCCTAGTGGATTAGTTATTATTTCGAACAATTGTCATTATGCTCCCTCTATCACTAGAGGGATTATTTCAGTTTCTGTTTTGTTTAAAGGTGGTTTTGTAAATTGTTTTGATTCGAATAATGCAATTTAAGTTTCTAGGAATAACGTTGTTTATTTTACTACTACTCCCCGAGGGGATGGAATTTATGAAATTGAGATGTCTTGTTCTAAAACCAATGATATTTATATGTTTGTTGTTAGAAATAAAAGAGCCAAATTAAATTTGGACTCTACTCTCTTGTGGCATTGTCGTCTTGGACACATAAGCAAGAAAGGCATAAAGAAGTTGCAACATGATGGACTTCTCACCTCAACTGACATTAAGTCATTTGAAAAGTGTGCCTCTTGTATGTCTGGGAAGATGGCAAGAAAACTATATTCACATCAAGTGGAAAGGGCTAAAGATCTACTTGGACTAATACATACTGATGTTTGTGGCCCATTTAGAATCATGTCAAGGCAAGGAGCTAACTAATTTGTCACTTTTACTTTTGACATTAGTCGGTATGGTTATGTTTACTTGTTAAAGCATAAACATGAAGTGTTTGAGACATTTAAAGTTTTTCAAAAGGAAGTAGAAAATCAACTCGACAAGACCATAAAATCACTACGATCTGATCGTGGAGGTGAATATATGAGTCAAGAGTTTTTGGATCATCTTGATGAGACTGCATTTATACATAGTCTCATCGGCCAAATCAGGCTTAAAACGGTTTTAATTGTCATAAAATACCCTAAAATATGCCTATGTTTGTTCATTGTGTGTTTTAGGTACGGATATCGTGAATTCACCAAAAGATTACAAGAATCAAGCAAAAACAAACATGGTAAACGAATCCGCACAAAGAACCGGACCCGAATTATGATTTACCATTGAAGTCCTAGATGTTTTAAAGATTGTCAAGATTGGTCCCTCAAGTTTGAAGACCTGGCATTTTATACCCTTGCAAAACTCATTAATTGCATTGTGGTCCCTAAAATGTCAATTTATTACAAGAATTGCCCTTGAAACATGCCAAATGTGCAACAATGGTCCTTGATGAAAGTTTACTCATAACAAGTGCCAAATTTGACAACTTGTCCAAAGTTATTAACAAAGGATTTTAAGGTTTTGGCTGTTTGATTACAAGTGACAACAAAATAGGAAGCAAAGGGCCTTTTCTGACAAGACATCTAAACTCACCCCCACCAATCAACCTGCCACATCATCCCTCTCCACCACTCTCCTTCCACCACCTCACCCCCTTATTCCACCTCACACCCCACTACACCAAAACCGAATATATTAATAAGTATTTTTTAAACTGATTAATAAATCAGTTAAACCTGGTTAAACATGGTCAAATCCACTCTTTTATGTGCTAAACACTCACTGTACCATCATCACCCCCAAATCCACCCCTATGAACCCTAATCACCCAATTCCTCATTAAAAAAAATTAACACACCAAATTTTCCATAACCTTGATTTAACCTACCCTAAACTAAACCCACCAACAAAACTTGTACGTCGTGACCTCCAATGGGCCCGCGTGCGTCCCCTGCTTCACTAAATTGGGCAAAAACAGAATCACGCCAGTCCATCAATGACCCTATGGGATTTCTTGTTCCCCAATATTTGAATGAATGGCCAAGATAAAAAAGTACCAGTGGGCATCACATGAATCATCACATGGCATGATCAAGACTTTTGACCAGAATTCAAACTCACAAGACTCCAAGGGCATTAGAGGATTTTCATTTGTTTAGGGTTTTGAAACCTAGAACCTTCTATGTATTAGTATAAAAGGATCGATTTATGACCTTTAAAAGTTTTTTTATAAAATTTAAGTTTTTGAGATCAAAAAAATTTGTATGTAGGTGTGTTAGGTCTGACAAACCAGGAACAATCTAGACACAATCTTTTTGTTACTTTCTAGTTCGATACCATTGAGATTGTTAAAAATCCATTTCAAAGTTTTTTTAAGTAAAAGTGCCAGATTTCCTTTTTTTCTTTGGACGATTCACTGTTCATAAGCCATCCAAAAGCTATCTAACACATAGCTTTTGGATTAGCTCTAAACTTGTTTATTGTTTGTTTGTGTGTTGTTTTCAATAGGTACCAAAGAAGCCATAAGCCAATAGGACTGTTGTAGTCCTTTGGCTTGGACTGTGGTAGTCCCGTCTAATCAGCTTGCATAACATAAGCTCCTTCATAAGCTCAAACATCCAAAAGCTAATAGGAGATGGCCTCAGCTGGCCATTGTGTGTCTCGGATGTGAGTCACACAAGGTATTTGGCTTGAATCCTTCTATTTGTTATACTGATCTTGTTAGTTTATAAAGTTTTTGGTGTGTTGATGTTTTTGATAGATCTTTACTTTAACATTTTTCTTAATTACTTTATTGCATGTTCTAATAGTATATGATCAGTTGAGCAAGTTTTTAAAATTTTCTTTGTCAATTTTTTTTCCATTAATCAGATATAGGGGTGTTTTGTTTTTCTGATATAAGTAACTTGGGTGACACAAGAGTCACTAAAATTGGTTTAAGCAACTCACTTTTGGTCTGTTTTTACTAGTTGGTGACTTGGTTTAGGATAGATAACAAAGAAATAGGTTTTGCCTGTTAGAAGAAAACTGCCACTAGATTTCAGTAGGCTAATATAGGGTTGATTTTGAGTGTCTTAATTTGAAATCTTGTATACAGTTAGGTTTCCAGTTTGTTTTAAGGTTGTGAGCTTTTATTTTTGGATTTGTTATGCTAAGGTGTTAGTTTTGCTTGTTTAAAAATCATTACTTGGCCATATAAATCAGCAAAGTCACCACCAGACCTGTTAGCCATCACATTAACTTGATTTTGCTTATTTGAGTTCTAATTGTTGCTTGTGCCTCGTGTTTTTTGCTATATATTGACTCCCCACACTCCACTGCGTGTGGGGGTGCCTTTGTCTTCCAACAACACCAAGTAACAATGGCTCAATAGGCCATAATCATTTTTTTGTGACTCAGCAGTGGGAAAAAGTTTCCACTCCTAGTGTAAAACTTCTCACTGCTACACAATAGGACAAAAGTCCACTAAGTGTCCCTTTCAGTTTTTTGTCTTTAGTGACCAAAAATAAGTGGTTTTTAAGTTTTTTCAATTTTCATAGCTTATGTTAATTATTTTAAGATTTTTAAAAAAGTTGTTTTTATTTTTCTGATTATAATAAAATATTTAGCATTATTTCCAGTTTTAATTAGGTTTATTTAATTATGTTTTTGTCTTTTCTTGTCTTAAAGTAGTATTTTTAATTTTTCCAGTTATCATAGTTTAAGTAAGTTAATTTAAGATTTTTAGAAAAAGAATTTCATTTTTCCCTTTATTTAATCATTTTTAGAATTATTTTAAGTTTAAATTAGTTTTTAATTAAACAGTTTTTGTCTTATTATAGCTAAAATTACTTTTTTCCAACTTTTTCATTTTCCCCAGTTTTAGTTAAGTGTTTTAAGAATTTTTTGAAAAGAAAAAATATTTTTCTCATTATTTTATTATTTTTTTATGATTATTTTAGTTTAAAAAGTATTTTTAGCCATTTAAAACTAGAAAATAGTTTTAAAAATTTAGGAAAAATACTTTTTAGTGTTTAATTAATATAAGTAAGATATTTATTTGATAAAATATAATTTTGGGCTTTCTGTTAATTATCTTTAATTTTAGGGCTTTAATTACCATTTAAAATTGAATATTTAATTAGTAAAAGGTTTTAAAATTTATTTATTGAATTTTTATTCTTATTTATATTATTTAGACTTAGTTTTACTTTTTGATCATTTTTTAGTTAAAATTTTTATTTTCGTCACGTTTTACGTCATTACGTTTACGTTTTACGTTCTACGTCGTAGTTTAATCGTAGTATAACTTGTCTTTTAATTTTCTTTCTTCTCAAACCCAAAAACGACACTAATCCAAATTTGGTTTTATTATATTGGCACATAACACATACACCTCCGCCAAGAACGAATTCGCACTTATTCGGTATTACGTTTTTCCTAAAACGTAACGCTTAATACTTGCCGCGTATACGTCTGTTTCCTAAAAGCGTATTTTGACTACATCAAATCATAAGGAGAATGGGATTATTTCCCATCCAACTCCTCCCTACACACCTCAACATAATAGGGTGTCTGAGAGGAGGAATCGAACATTGCTAGACATGGTTCGATCCATGATGAGTCAAACTACACTTCCAAAGTCATTTTGGGATTATGCCCTTGATTATGCTGCACGCATACTCAACTTGGTTCCAACTAAGAAGGTTGAAAAGACACAGTACGAAGTATGGCATGTGCAAGCCGCTAAGTTGTCTTACTTAAGACTCTGGGGTTGTGAAGCTTTGGTTAAACGTGATACGATGACCAAACCTAACAAACTGGAACCCATATCTATTAAGTGTATCTTTGTAGGATACCCAAAAAAAACGATGAGATATTCATTCTACTACCCACCTGAGAACAAAGTTATTGTTGCTCGAAATGCTGAATTCTTTGAGAGAAATCTCTTAGATCAACAAGCAAGTGCGAGTATAGAAGATCTTGAAATTATTCAAGATGAAGATACAAATCCTTCTGATGACACTAGCTTAGATCATGATGAGGATGATCAAGAAACTAAAGAACCTCAAAGTGATATCAATCCCATTCGTAAGTTCTCTAGCACACCTCGTGCCCTAGATCGAATGTGTTTATACGTCGATGCTGAGGAGCATGAGTTAGGGGATCTTGGAGAACTCTCTAACTATGAAGCTGCATTATTCGATCCTGAATTCGAAAAATGGCTTAATGCGATGAAAGTGGAGATGCAATCGATGAAAGATAATGATGTTTGGGTATTATTTGATCTTCCTCCTAATGGTAGAACCGTTGGTAGCAAGTGGCTATTCATTAAAAAGACTGACATAGATGGCAAAGTACACACCTTTAAAGATCGTCTTGTAGCAAAGGGCTTTACTCAAACCTACGGGGTTGATTATGAAGAGACCTTTTCTCCTGTAGGATACATTAGAAATATAAGGATTCTTATAGCCATAGTGATTGTAGTGTTTTACCACACCTTTAGGAAAAGGAGGTAAATAGGGAAAGTATTAAGTGATGATTTAGGAAAATCAAACACTAATGACCCAATGAAGTTCGTTTCCCAAGGAGGTATATGTGTGTGACTAAAATGTAGCAAGATTTGAGATTAATATTGGATAGAAGGGGTTGAGAAAAGAGGATGACGAAGACGTGAAATTAATTACTACTACGACTAAACGTAAAACCGTAAAATGAGCAAAAATAAAAATAAATATACCAAGAGTTTACCAATGATAAAAACTTTTTCAAACCTTTTAATTAATTAAATATTAATTTTTAAATGCTAATTAAAGCCCTAAAAATCAAATTAAATATCAAAAAGCCCAAATAAAGATTTTTCAATTGGTAAACCTCTAAAATGACCTAAAAAGATTAAAAACTATTTTTATAAATTTTTAAACTAAGAAAAACTAATTAAAATGATTTAAAAACTATTAAAACTTAAATTAATTATAAAAATTAATCTAAAGATGATATAATTAATCTAAGATTTGCAAAATTATTATTTTAATGTATTTAAGCTAAGAAAAATATAAAAAGTGCAAAAACATGAAATTTGAAAAATAATAATAAAATAATATTAAAAATCCAAAAATTAAAAAAAATTCTAAAAACTTACAAACTAGTTTATTTTAACCTAAATAATCAAAAAATGAAAGTGAAATTACCAAAATACCCCTAATGGGCCAAAACCCAAAACAGTCAACACAAATTGGCTTTTTAGCCCAAAAAGTTAAAATAAGCCCAAATGATTTAGAAAAACCCTATCTGACTCAAAATTCAATTCTAACACAAAACTCTAAAGGCCCAAAAGCTAAAAATGAGCTTATCACAGCTTAATGAACACACAACTTATTCTTATTGGGCCAATAAGCCCATTAAGAAATAAGCCAATGCCATAAGCTCTAATTTGACACACAACCTTCTTTTGGGATACTAAAGAGATCTATAAAATTTTGAAAAAGCTCACTCAATAAGCCAGAAATAAGCAAAGAACAATTCCACAAAACGACAAAATAGTCGGGTTAGAGTTCTAGGGGGTTTCAGAAGCTCTGGTTTGTTGCAAAAGCTCACAAATAGCTTAACTAAGAATAATCAATCAAGAAAATCACAAAAATCCAAGTAGAATAAGCTGTATGAACCAATAAGCTGACTGAAAAAGCCAAATAAGCTAGTTTTCTAGCAAAAGCTTAACCAAAAGACTTGTCACCTTCCAGACTTGTTATTAAGCTAAGAAAAATGATTTCTATTACAAAAGCCAAGTTTTTGCATGTACCAATAAGCAGTTCTAAAAAATAAGCCAATTTGTGCTTATTTGACCAAAAGTCAAAGTACTCCAAAGTTCACCAAATGATAAGGGATGGTATATGGGCTTGTTATAAGCAATTTTTGTGAAGGACTCAAGGAGGAGGCCTTGTGAATCAAGAGGTCAGTTGACCTTTTGATGACAGATTTTGGCAATAGGGGCTTAATAAGCCAGTTAGCTTATAAGCAAGATACAAGACACACCAAATAGCAAAATCCACTCACAAGCAGCACATAAACAAGTTCCAAGCAGCAAAATCACAAGGCATACACTAGGATAACAATTGCAAGCACAAAATGAGGTGGTCACTTTGCTGATGCAAATGACCAATTCACCCAAACCTAATTCCAGCCCTTAGATCCAACTAACAAAGAAGTTATTGGATCTGATGTGTTTGACCAATTCCAAAACACTTTTTATCAGATTTTTGCAAAACATCAAATCCCTTTTCCAAACTTTCAGAATCTTAACCAATGACTAAAACTTGTATATTATGACTTGTTTAGACTTCCCAAACCCTAAGAACCAAGGGCACAAGGCCACAAGGCCTTATGAACCAGTAATCCCAAACAATCCTTTATTAATCACTTTTCAAACAAACTTCTTAATCCTTCAAACAACCTACTGATTTTATAGATCAAATAGCTATACTAGGTGAAAACTAAAAGATTGCAACCATAAAACATAAAGCACAAACACAAAATTACCAAATCACATACCAAATCATAAAACAGACAATATCATGTGATTTTTAGAGGAATCTTAACAAGAGCTTATACCTGTCCTCCACAACATCCTAGGAGGACCAGCAATGCTCCTTGGACCTTGTTCAACAACTAGAACAAGACCAAGGTACTTCAACAAGAAAGATGGATGACTGCCTTGGTTGATGTTTCAAAGCAGAAACTCAAGGGCTTGATTTCTTCAAGACAATGAACAAACAGCCCAACCAAAGGCTCCAATCCCTTCACAAGCTTGGTGTCAACAAGCTTGTAAGAGATTGTAGCTTTTGGTTAAGGATTAGTACAACAAAAATAGCAAAATCAGAAACCTCTTTTCAAGCTTTTTTCAAACTTGAAAACCTTACCAAACATAAATGTCCTTGAACCAAATGATTCAAGAAAACTTATAACATCAAATGGAACTCAGAATTACCCTTAAACAACACCAATGTTCAAAAACATAAAAAGGAATTACAATTTTCTCAAAATACCAACTTTTATAAATTTCAAAAAGGAATTACAATGTTTAAAAGGTAAAACTGGAACAAGGCTCTCTCACTAGTTGAGGAGTCCTTATATAGGCCACAAAGGCTGAGATTACAATGAGAAAAACCTAGGTATGAAGTCCCTAAAATGCCCTTGAATCTTCTAGACGTATTTGTTGTTTGATCTGTCGAAATTCATCCAAATCGTTCATTTTAGCTTTGTAACCAAGCAAGGAGTGTGGGCTGTTGATTTTGACACATGGCATTCCTTGTAGGCTAAGTTGGATGTTGATTGGTTGACTGATGAGATGGCATTTATACATGATCTCATCGTTCTTTTCAGGCTTTAAATGCATAAAAATGTCATAAAATACCATATATATGCTTGTGTTTTTTTACTTGTGTATTTTAGGTATGGATATCATGAAAAAGAAAAAAGATCACAAGAAACAAGGAAAAACGGACACGAGAAACGAAGCCGTACAAAGAACCGGGCCCTAGTTCATGAATTAACAACATTTACCCATGAAGACTTGAAGATATACAAGATTGATCCTCAAACAATAAAGAAATGACACTTAAAACCCTTGTGAATTCATAATTACAAGTTTGGTCCCTTAAGTTGTCAAAATTGCAAAAAGGTCCCTCAACTTTGAAGAAATGACAAGATTAGTCCCTCATCAAATCTAATTTGTCAATTATGGTCCCTCATAAAGCCAAAGATACATTGAAGACCTTTGAAGATCAAGAATGTCCAAGATCAGCCCTTGAATTATGAAAAATGGCAAAAACAACCCTTTAAACCTTTTTGGAAAAGTTTGGTGGCAAAAGTATGAAAAATTAAAGTTTATTAACAAAGGAAAGGAGTTTTATGGCTGAATAAACACGTTTTACAAACTTCACCAAAACACAAGGGCTACTACTGCCATTTCCCAAAGTTTAAACACAACAAACACGCGCCAAACACCTTTTTCCCTACAAAAATGGATCAAAACCTTACTGTTTACCATTCATCCCACCCATTACCATCCCACTTAAAACAAAGGGTAAATTTCAATTACCCTTACCCACGCTTAATTCACACGCCCAGAAACCCATCCCAACCTTAAAACCCTCACTCCCACTCACCAAAGGGTCCCACACCCAAAACTGTTTCACCCATCACATGACAACTTTCTCTCCAAGGCTTGCCACGTGTCAGGATCAACGGCCAAGACTCCCTGCTTAACAAGTAAGCTAAAATGAACGTCTATGATCATTTTGGATAGGTCACATCAAAGAATCGTCTAGAAGACCTCAAGGGCACTTTTGGGAATTCAGTTCTAGGGTTTGTGAATAGTGTCAGCATAGCATTTGCCTATAAAAGGAGACCTCAACCTGTGAGAGTCCCTTTGTTCCAGTTTTACCTTTAAACTTGTAATTCCTTTTTGAAATTTTTAAAAGTTGGTATTTTAAGAAAATTGTAATTCCTTTTTATGTTTTTGAAAGTTGGTGTTGTTTAAAGTTGATTCTGAGTTCCATTTGTTGTTATAAGTGTGCTTGAATCATTTGGTTCAAGGACGTTTATGTTTGGTAAGTTTTTCAAGTTTGAAAAAGCTTGAAAAGAGGTTTCTGATTTTGCTTATTATTGTGTACTAACCCTTAGCCAAAGGCCTTAAACTCCTTCAAGATTGTTGACACTAAGCCTGAGAAGAGTTTTGAGCTCTTGGTTGAGTTGTTTGCTGATTTGTGTTGAAGATATATCATAATCAAAACCTGTTCTACTTTGAACATCAGAAGGTTTTGATCTTCCTTTTTGAAGAACCTTTGTCTTGTTCTAGTTGTTGAACAAGGTCCAACGAGCATAGCTGGTCCTCCTAGGATGTTGTGGAGGACAGGTATAATCCCTTGTTTAAGATTCCTCTAAAAATTTCATGTTACTGCCTGTTTTGCATTTTGGTATATGATTTGGTGATTCTGTGTTTATGCTTTGTGTTTTATGGTTGCAATCTGTTAGTTGTCACCTAGTGTAGCTATTTGAATGATAAAATCAGTAGGTTGTGTTTAAAAATCACAAGTTGCTTTGAAAAGTGGTGGATTAAGGACTGTTTGGTTTTACTGGTTCACAAGGCCTTGTGGCCTTGTGCCCTTGGTTCTTAGGGTTTGGGAAGTCTAAACAAGTCATTTTGAACAAGTTTTAGTCATTTGTTAAGTTTCTGAAAGTTTGGAAAAAGGATTGGAAGTTTTGCTAAAATCTGATAAAAGTGCTTTTGAGATTGGTCAAACACATCAGATCCAATAACTTCTTTGTTACTTGGATCTAAGGTCTGATATAAGGTTTGGGAATAGTTTGGGTGATAAGCTATCTATTGGTTATCTGGTTGTTGAATTTGGTGGCTTATTATGTTTGTTATAGCTTATCAAAGTTGGCTGAAGTGGTCATTTGCATCAGCAAAGTGACCACCTCATTTGGTGTTGCATTGTGATTTCTAGTATAAGGATTGTTGTTTTGTTGCTTGGATTCTATTTGTGTGCTGCTTGTGAGGTTACTTGGCTACTTGTATTTATCTGTTGATAGCTTATAAGCTTACTGGCTTATTGGCTTATTTATGCCAAAACTTGTCAAGTCTACTCAACTGGTAGGCCTTGATTCACAAGGTTTGCACTCAAACCTTGACCAGCAGGGTGAAAAACAAGTCTAAACACTTCATTAAGTCTGTCAACGTCCATTTTGTGCTTGTCAGCGTTTGAATTTCACTTATCAGCGTTTGACTTTTTGTCAAACTTGGTCACATAGCTTATTGAATCTGTTTTGCTTATTGGTACATGCAACAACTTAGTTTTTGTAATAGAACTCATTTTTCTTAGCTTAATATCAAGTCTGGAAGGTTACAAGTCTTTTGGTTAAGCTTTTGCTAGGAAACTAGCTTATTTGGCTTTTTCAGAGTACTTGTTGGTTCTCACAGCTTATTCTACTTGGCTTTTTGTGATTTTTTTGATTGATTATTCTTAGTTAAGCTATTTGTGAGCTTTTGCACAAAACTAGAGCTTCTGAGGTGCCCTAAATCTCAAACCCGACTATTTTGTCGTTTTGTGGATTTGTACTTTGCTTATTTCTGGCTTATTGGGTGTGCTTTTTCAAAATTTCTTTTTACAGATCTCTTTAGCATCACAAAAGAAGGTTGTGTGTCAAATTAGAGCTTATGGCATTAGCTTATGTCTTAATGGGCTTAATGGCCCAATAAGGATAAGCTGTTTGCTTAATAAGTTGTGATAAGCTCACTTTCAGCTTTTGGGCCTTTAGAGTTTTGTGTTTAGAATTAAATTTTGAGTCAGATTAGGCTTTTCCAAGTCAATTGGGCCAAGTTTGACTTTTTGGGCTAAAAAGCCCATTAGTGTTGACTGTTTTTGGTTTTGGCCCATTTGAGGGCCCAATAGGGGTATTCTGGTCTTTCACTTTCATTTTCTGTTTAATTAGGTAAAAATAAACTAGTTTGCAAGTTTTTAGAATTTTTTATAATTTTAGGATTTTTAATATTATTTTAATATTATTTTATTATTATTTTTCAAATTTCACATTTTTGCACTTTTTACAATTTTCTTAGCTTAAATATATTAAAATAGGATTTTGCAACTTTTAGATTAATTTTATCACTTTTAGATTAATTTTATAATTATTTTAAGTTTTAATAGTTTTTATATCATTTTAAATAGTTTTTCTTAGTTTAAAAATTTCTAAAATAGTTTTTAATCTTTTTAGGTCATTTTAGAGGTTTACCAATTGAAAAATCTTTATTTGGGCTTTTTGATAATTAATTTGATTTTTAGGGCTTTAATTAGAATTTAAAAATTGAATATTTAATTAATTAAAAGGTTTGAAAAAGTTTTGATCATTGGTAAACTCTTAGTTTATTTATTTTGATTTTTGATGAATTTTTGGTAATTTTTAGAATTAATTTTTATTTTAGCTTATTTTACGGTTTTACGTTAAGTCGTAGTAGTAATTAATTTCACGTCTTCGTCATTCTCTTTTCTCATCCCTTTCTAACCAATATTGATCTCAAACCTTGCTACATTTTAGTCACACACATATACCTCCTTGGGAAACGAACTTTCACTTAGGGTCATTTGTACACGGTTTTCCTAAACCGTCGTATTTAATACTTTCCCTATTTTACGCTCTTTGTTTTCCTAAACAAGAATGTAATTTACTGCAATCATTTTGGCGCCGCTGCCGGGGAGGTGTGTCGTGATTAATTTTTCTTGTTGTTTTTAATATTAACCATATATAGTATTTGTATTAGTAGAATTCTACTAATACGTATTATCGGTCTTTTGGTTTTTCTTGTGAAATTATTATTACTATATTGTATTAAGTATCACAATCAATACAAAATATCTCCAAAAGTGTGAAAACACAACCTTAATTGGGATTTGATCTCCTAATAATTGTATTCGAATCTTAAACAAAAAGAAAAAGGCAAAAATAGATAAATACTTTCGTGAAGCTCGATTTTGAGAAATACGAATTATAAGGTGGGTATAAGGCGGATATTATAAAATATACCCTAAGGAAAAAGGCTCTTAAGTGCTTCACGCCGCCTCGTTTCCCCGCTTGCTTGTGAGTATTTTGAGATTGAAGGGTAATCGAGGGTTTTGCCGCCCAAAGTATTATTATGTATAATATATTTGCTTGGTTTCTTTGTGATTAAACCCTCTTGAACAATTTGGTTTTCACCAAAGTTCTAAAGTCATTCGAAGGCGTTCACCCCACGTGATAGTTTTCATTCCTTTGAGGCTTCTTTAATCAAGAGTTTGATTCGAGGAGAGATTTGGTAGATTGTTGTCTACAAAGATACACCAAAATCCAAAAAATATTAAAAACAATCAAAAACATAAAAAAATTGAAAATCCACAAAACACCCAAAAAGAATCTTCTTTGCTCACCTCCCATTCTTCGTTAAGTTTATGATCACTCGTAATCAAGCAAAACAAGCTCGTAAACGTCTTCAAAAGCAAGCCAATCAAGAGACATTGATTGAAGAACAACCTCCAATTGTTGAACCTATTGTAGAACAAGAAGTCGTCATGGCTAATCGTACTATGATGGAGTTGCTACAAGCACCCACCGAGGGTTTTGGAGAGGCCATTGTGATTCCCGCTATCCTTGCGGAGAATTTCGAGATTAAGATGGGTTTAATGTCGATGTTGCAAGCTAATAAGTTTAGAGGTCATGAGAAAGACAACCCGCATTATCACATAAGGAATTTTAATCGTCTCACCGCCACTAGCAAGTTTAAGGATGTTCCACATGACGTCATTAAGATGATGTTGTTTCCATACTCGTTAGATGGACCCGCAAAAATTTGGCTTGAGAAAGAACTGCCAAATTTGATTTTGACATGGGGTGATCTCGTTTCTATGTTTGTGAACAAATTTATTCCACCATCTAAAACAACACATTTGAAAAATGAGATTTCAAGATTTGTAAAACGAAATAATGAAAGTTTTTCAATGGCATCGGAACGATTTAAAGAAATGTTACATGAATGTCCACACCATGATTTTTCAGAATTGCATCAAATTGATACTTTTTATAATGGGCTTAATGATCATGAACGAGATTACTTGAATGCTGCCGCGGGTGGTAATTTTTTGTGCAAAACGACCGATGAAGCTTTAAAGATTATCGAGAATAGATCTAAGGTTTATAGCCTTCGTAACACACTGAGTGTTGCCAATTTGGGTTCGTCATCATCGTCATCGTCTCGTAGCATTAATGCCTTACATGATGAAGCTAATGAGGAAAATCGGTTTTTGATAGAATTGCTAATCTTATGACTCATTGGAAAGCTCAAGAAACTTTGAAATCCGCTTCGGTTAAAGCAGTTGCTAAGAGTTGTTTGTCTTGTGGTGGAGCTCATGATCTTTCCGAGTGCATTACCGCGGATGGTAACACTTCGAGTGCTTATGTAGCAACGGGAACTTACAACCAAAACGGCCAAGGTTCTCGCCCAAATCAAGCTCCACCAAATCAAAATGCTAATAACTATCAAAACAACAACCAAGGTGGTAATTATCAAGGCAATTCATGTAACTACAACAAAGGGAATTATCAAAGTGGGAATGGGCAAGTCACTAATCAAAACCAAAACCGTCATTATCAAAACACTACACAAGGTTTTCAAAATGCTCACACTAAAAATCTTCAAGGAGAATTTTTGGATTACGCTAAAGCAAATGATGCTATGTTTGATAACATGCAACGTGAGATGATTAGCTTAAGATCCGAGTTGAAAAACGAGCTTAAAAATGAACTTGCTAATGAACTTAAAACTCATGCAAATAAAATGGAAGGAAATGTTCAACGTCTTCAAAAAAATCAACAAAACATGGAACAAGGACAACATGAGATTAAGCAAGAATTGTTAAAAGTGGATGCTAGGCAATCTAAATTTGAGGACCGAATGTCAAAAATGTTTGAAGCAATCATGTGTAAACCCTCTTCCTCGGGTGGTCTTCCTAGTGATACCATTGCAAACCCGAAGGGAGAAATGAAGGTTATTACTACACGAAGTGGTAAAACTTTCAAGGAACCAATCTCTCGTCCAAGCACTTCTAAGGAGAAGGAAATCGAGAAAGTGCCCGAGGTGGTGGTCGAAAAGGAGCATATTACAATCCCACGAAGTACCGCTCATACCACACCTATGGTTGAACCAATACAAATTGTGGAACCCGAGTTTCCAAGGCCGTTGCCTAATGTCCAACCCACACCCCCTTACCTTACCCTTCGAGACGTAACAAGGAAAAGGCACAAGAATGGAATAATTATCAATTTGAGCTTTTTATGAAAATGTTTCGTGATATACATTTTAACATAAGTTTTGCCGACGCTCTTATCATGATGCATCGATTCGCCGCAAACTTCAAAAGTATGCTAAACAGCAAAGAGAAGTTACAACAATCGTCTAGTTGTTCATCGGTTTTTCTTAGCCGCATACTACAAAAATTCGATGATCCCGGTAAATTTTTGATTCCGTGTGCAATTCAAGATATGGAGGAATGATACGCCTTGGCCGATCTTGGTGCTTGTATAAATTTAATGCCTCTTGAGATTTTCAAATCGCTTTCGCTTCCGGCTCTTACTCCTTCTAACATGTCTATCAAGATGGCCGATCATTCTACGATTTTAGCATGTGGAGTAGCCGAGGACGTTTTCGTTAAAGTCGGAAAGTTTTACTATCCCGTTGACTTTATCGTTGTATACATTCATATCGATCGAAAAGTTCCTCTCATTTTGGGTTGTTCATTTTTGGATACATCAAGAGCACTTCTCGATGTTCATGCTCGAAAAATCACCCTTCGTTTCAATGATGAAGAACTTGTCATCAATGAAACACAAAACTCCAATCTTTCTCATGTCTATTCTATTGCAACTTTAAACCATGGTAATTCAACCAATGTCGTTTGCAAAGAATTTTCACCAATAGTTTTAGGAAATGTCGCCAAAAACAATTTACCATTTCCTTCGCTGGTGGAGGTTATGAGTGTAAAGCCTACAAAGAAGAAACCGTAAATACTTGAATCGAAAAATCCTTCGCCTCACCTCGAACATTCATTCTTGAAAAGTGTTGATAAGTCGCCGGTTTCTACGGAAGCTCTTTCGGATGACGAATATGTTGACCCCGATGGGGAAGTTTTCTTTGTCGATAAACGTTTTGAGAACTTACCACCACCAAAACCAAAACGGTTTTCAAATGTGAGAATTTTTATTGTGACTAACATCGTCTTAGAAACACCAAATATTTTTGACATAATCAAAAAGGGTTTTCATAAGGAGAGTTTGAAAGATAAAAAAGGAAAAGATTTTAAATGTGATTTAATTAATTTTTCTACAAATCTAACTCCGTCATCACCACGTGTTTTGAGTGCTACAAGCTCGTCTACTCCTTTTGACGATGCTTTGTGTGGTTTTAGTATGGGGGAAGCCCCTTATGTTCCCTCATCCTTGTCCACCGAGGACGAGATATTCGATCCCGGAATTTCATGTAAAGGGAAATCTCGGTCTTCCACCGATGCAATAAATGGAAACCTATATCTATTTTCTTGGTGCGAGTCTACCTCGAGTAGCTCAAAAGTTTATCTTACCAATTGTCCCACCCTTCTATATCTTCTCATCTATTTCCTTTAAACCCTTTGGGTTTATGTTGACACATGATGAAGTAGCGTTGATTTGTTTTTATAATGAAAACGAGAACGCCATCTTCGATCCCGGTATTTTGCATCATTAAAGGACTTAGTCCTTAATACCGGTTGTTTTTGGGCCTTGTTTAGCATGTAAGCCCGATTAAAAAAAATCGACCAAGTCACCTTCCCCAATGATAATAAGCATTGATGGGATTGAGTCGAGCTCATGACTCGGTAATCAAAAACGAGGTGCCTCGTGGGGGAGATGCCATGCTTATCCTTTTATGCTTACTAATCACTAATAAGAGGATTTGTGCCCTTCTAACTCGTTGTCTCGTGGTTGTTTGTGATTGTGTTATCTAGATCATCATCATCATTTACAACTGAAGACTCTCGTGTTCGTTTACGTGAGCCTCCATCGTTTGCTTGAAGAAGTTTTTTACGAATCCATGACATATCCTTTATTGTTCTAACAATTATCTTTTAGCATAATTCATAAACGGCTTTGGATATATTGTTGATCACCCTTTCCATGCTAGATCCTAAGCATTCGATTCTTCGTCTCTAGTATGGGGGTGCTCCACCTTTAGACTCGAAACATTGAGGACAATGTTTACTTTTAGTATGGGGGGTGAATAGATACTTGCTTTGCTACGCCCTCACGCTTTCCAACTTTCAATGTTTTGTTTTTGTTGCTAATAAGGCTAAAAATGGCCCAATTTTAAATTTTTCTTAGTTTTCATAAGTGTTTTTAAGACACGAATGTATATTTTCCGATGGGTAGAATAAGAGCTAATTTTTTACTTGATGGGCATTTGGAGCCATTTACATTCCTTAACCCGCTCAATTCAAGTTTTGCTAGACTTTTATATAGGGAACTTTAAAAAGCGCAAGTCTTAGCTCATACGGGTTAAGAACAAGAACTTTTCGCAAGTTCCTATAATTGATCCTAGAAAGTCACTTATCAAGGGAACTATAAAATGCATTCTCTAAACTTGAAAAAGTCCAAGAAAGTGCAAGATCCTATAGGTGGCTTGAAAACCTAAAACTTTGATTTGATATAGTCTTAATGAAAGCTAATCCAAATTTGGCTTAATTTTTACTTGCATGGCTAAGTATTCACGAGTCTCTTTAATTAGAGGTCTTTATATAGTGAAGAACGAGAGATGATAGAGTTAGACAAGTGATCATTCTAAACGTAGAACATGAAAATGTTCTTTCAAGAACTCATATGTCTTTAATTGTGGCTTTTTCTTCCCATAAGATCAATGCATTAGGAACAAAAATAATTGCAATAAGTAAGGTCGTACGATTTGGAAGGTTACTTAGCCTCTAGCGCAAGATCATTTAAAAGTTGCTCGGGGTTGAATAGAGTTCATAGCCAAGGCATAACTTATTGAAGCGGGACGCAAAGATTGGTGAAGATCCAAAAAGGCCCCAACAAGGCATGAGGAGCTCTATTTTGTTGCTAAAGATCCAAGATGATGTGAAGTATCATTATTCCTAAATCAATATGAAGGATCGAGACACACGACGAAAAGCAATTACTCCCCTAAATATCATGGAGAAAGTATATCCAAAAAGAACCTTACAAGGTATGAGGATAAATATATCCATGTCCGAAAAGGAGGCGGATCGTTGTATATCAAAGTCCAAAATAAAGATTGAAGAAAAATGATGAAGTCGTTGTCCAAATATGAAGAATCTCTCAAAAACGTCAAGTGAAGAAATTCCAAATATATGAAGATAAGACCATAATTTCAAGAACGTCTTCCCAAGATTTGAAGTATGAAGTACATGCCAAATATCGTCCGAGAAAGGTCTCATATCGTGAAACGAGTTATGCCAAGATATGAACTTAAGGAGATACACGAGAAGTCGTTTTAAAAGATTTTGTCCTTCGGCTAACTATCGATTAAATCGTGCTACTTTGCTTTCGGACTAATAACTACTCAAATAAGTCAATATGAATCACTTGTGATCCATGACAAATAGTTAAAAAATGCTAGTAACCCATTTCCTTTTATAATAACTAGGATTGCGGGGAGAAAAAGTATTACACAATTTGGACGTATGAGTAGTGTTAGTATTGTGACTTGTACC
Organism: Glebionis coronaria; assembly: GCA_025667525.1. Classification (NCBI taxonomy): domain Eukaryota; kingdom Viridiplantae; phylum Streptophyta; class Magnoliopsida; order Asterales; family Asteraceae; genus Glebionis; species Glebionis coronaria. The sequence continues at coordinate 172,052,948 of CM046880.1, read as the reverse complement.
AACAATGATATTGTTTTTGCACTTACCATGGAATGTATGACAATCAAGGATGACGAAGTTTACTATAAGGGACATTTACTAGTTTCTATTCTTTGACCCCAAAAGTCACATTTGTGATGAAAATCTTACATTATGTCTTTACACATCTTAGTAGTATTGTTGAAAATCTTTTACTCTTCAATAAAGGTTAATAAAATTGAACTTTGGTGATGCTTAGATACTTTATTCTAGCATTGCGTGAGCGCATGGCAATGGCTTAGTATGGGGGAGTGATGAGATGGCATTTATACATGATCTCATCATTCTTTTCGGGCTGTAAATGCATAAAAATGTCATAAAATACCATATATATGCTTGTGTTTGTTTACTTGTGTATTTTAGGTATGGATATCGTGAAAAAGACAAAAGATCATAAGAAACAAGGAAAAACAAACACGAGAAACGAAGCTGTACAAAGAACCGGGCACTAGTTCATGAATTTTCCAAGATTTACCCTTGAAGACTTGAAGATATACAAGATTGATCCTCAAACAATGAAAAAAATGACACTTAAAACCCTTGTGAATTCTTAATTACAAGTTTGGTCCCTTAAGTTGTCAAAATTGCAAAAAGGTCCCTCAACTTTGAATAAATGACAAGATTAGTCCCTCATCAAATCTAATTTGTCAATTATGGTCCCTCATAAAGCCAAAGATACATTTAAGACCTTTGAAGATCAAGAATGTCCAAGATCAGCCCTTGAATTATGAAAAAATGGCAAAAACAACCCTTTAAACCTTTTTGGAAAAGTTTGGTGGCAAAAGTATGAAAAATGAAAGTTTATTGATGTAGACTAAAAAACAAAGTAACAAAGATAAGTAATTGGATCTGTTGATTCAACAAGAATGTCATAAACAATTATGCTAATAATCGTTGATTCTGAAGAATGCCCGAAAATTAGGGTAAAACACGGCAACTCAACGGCCAATGGTTTAACTTTTATTAAAATGATAACTGTCTTGCTAGGGTTACAGCAGATTCATTAAATAATGGCTGCAAACAAAGAAAAACACAAAACATCCAACGGGCTGGACCGTAGCCCAATGACAAAGTCCAACTGAAAGTGAAAAAAACATAAAAATGCAAAAAACTGATAGTAAAAACGCTTTTCAGGCCTTGAAAAATCCGCAACCAGCTAAAAGGTGGTTACAGCGTCGTTGGTCTCCTTTTTACGCACGTTTTGACAGGTCACGGGCTGAAAACGGACTTAGGATGCAAAAGTTATGCCCATTTTACTAAACCCCTCTTCGTCACTCGATATCGGGCCTCCATAAACAAGTCAACCCGTTCTTCAATACTTGGGCCTCCATCATTCCCCCCTGGATAAGAAAAATTCGCCCTCGAATTCCCAACTGTATCATCATCAGAAGAATCACCATGGTAAGGCAACAAGTGCTTCACATTAAAAACATCAGAACAACGAATATGACTTGGCAACTTTAAACGATAAGCATTTGAGTTCATCTTATCCACAATTTCCACTGGACCAATCTTCTTAGCAGACAATTTATTATATTCACCAACTGGAAAACGATCCTTAGTCAAAACAGCCCACACAAAGTCTCCTACTTCAAAGTCAACATGTCTCTTCTTTTGATCTGCATCCTGCTTGTACTTCGAATTAGCGCGCACCAAGTTGTCACGAACAGATTTATGAACATCATGCAACCCCTCAACAAAATCCTGCACTTTCTTCGGAACAGACCTAGAAATCTGAGGAGTCATAAGATCAAGAGGTCCACGTGGCTGAGCAGAATAAACCACCTGGAAAGGACTAAACCCAGTGCTCCGATTAACAGCATGATTATGAGCAAAGTTAGCTTGATACAACTTCTGATCCCATGCCTTCACATGATCACCCACCAAACACCTTAACAGGTTACCAAGGGACCTGTTAACAACTTCGGTTTGCCCATCAGTTTGAGGATGATAAGCACTACTAAAATTTAGTTGAGTATTCACCATCTTCCACAAACTACGCCAAAAATGACTCAAAAACCTGGTGTCCCGATCAGAAACAATGGAGGAAGGTAAACCATGTAAACGGTACACATCCCTAAAGAAAAGTTGGGCTACATTAACTGCATCTGTTGTCTTCTTGCAAGGAATAAAATGAACCATCTTAGAAAAACGATCAACAACAACAAATATTGAATCATTACCCCTTTGAGTACGAGGTAGTCCCAACACAAAATCCATGCTAATATCAACCCAGGGCTGCAAAGGAACTGGCAAAGGCATATGAAGACCTGCATTAGTAGCCGTCCCCTTTGAAACGTGACAAATACGACACCTCTTGACGTAACGATCCACTTCCTTCCTCATAGTAGGCCAAAAATAAGATGCTTGAACCAACTGTAAAGTGCGATCACGACCAACATGTCCTTCACCATGCAACTCCTTAATAATTTGCAAGCGAAGACTTGAATCAGGAATACAAAGTTGATTCCCTTTGAATAGGAACCCATCATGCATAACAAAATCTGTTTTCTCTCCGGATTGCAAATCCTGCAGAACAATTGAAAAGTATGGATCCACAGTCACCATGTCACGAATGACATCCAGTCCAGGAACATCAACCTGCATGGTTACAAGTAAATTACTTCTCCTGCTTAAGGCATCAGCAGCACGATTGGAAGCACCCGTTTTGTGTTTCACCACAAAAGTAATTTTCTCAAGAAAAGCCAACCAACGCCCATGTTTATGTGAAACCTTATCTTGATTACGAATATGCCTTAAGGAATCATGGTCAGTGAACAAAACAAACTCCTTATGAAACAAATAATGGTGCCAATGCTTCACAGCTTGGACCACTGCATAAAACTCCAAGTCATAAGTAGAGTACCTCGACTTCGGCCCTGTCAACTTCTCGCTAAAATAGGCAACAGGCCGCCCACCCTGACTAAGAACTCCACCAATTGCAACCTTGGAAGCATCAGTATGAAGCTCAAAAACTTTAGAAAAGTCAGGCAATACCAGGATTGGCGCTGTAGTAAGCTTTTTCTTAACAACCTGAAAAGCCATCTCTGCTTCCTCCGTCCACACAAATGACTTACCCTTCATACAGTCTGTCAAAGGGGCCATAATGGAACTGAAATTAGGGATAAACCGCCTATAGAAAGAAGCAAGACCATGGAAGCTCCGAACTTCAGTAATGGTAGTTGGAGTTGGCCACTCCTGAACAGCTGCTACCTTAGATTCATCCACCTGTATGCCATCACCAGAAACAACATACCCTAAAAACAAAACTTTAGGGGTCATGAACACATACTTCTTCGTGGCTGCATAAAAATTATCCTTCCGAAGCAAGGTCAAGACCTGCCTCACATGATTGACATGCTCATTATAAGAAGCACTATAAATAAGAATGTCATCAAAATAAACAACCACAAACTTGCCAATAAAAGGCCTGAGCAGTTGATTCATCACACGTATAAATGTGCTTGGTGCGTTTGATAAACCAAAAGGCATGACCAACCACTCATACAACCCTTCACGGGTCTTGAAAGCGGTCTTCCACTCATCACCAGGTCTAAGACGAATCTGGTAATACCCACTCTTCAAATCCAGCTTCGTGAAAATGGTAGCACCACTAATCTGGTCAAGAAATCATCAAGGCGAGGAATAGGAAACCTGTACCTCACAGTAATCTTATTGATGGCTCGACTATCAACACACATACGCCATGTACCATCCTTCTTTGGAGTCAATAGGGCAGGAACAGCACACGGGCTCATACTCTCACGAACATGACCCTTGGAAACCAGCTCCTCAACCTGTCTGCGCAACTCCTCATGTTCTCCCGGGCTCATCCTATAATGTGGCCTGTTAGGCAACTGTGACCCAGGCTCTAGATCAATATGATGTTGTATGTCACGCAATGGTGGCAAACCATCAGGTAATTCATCAGGGAAAACATCAGAGAATTCCTCAAGTAAAGGGATCATGGCTTCAGGAACTTCACCGTCTTCAGAAACCTCCTTCCCTATTAATACAAAAACATCACCTCCCACCTCCAGCTCATCTTCGAACTGCGAAAGAGTTAGTAAAGTACCAATGGGTTTATTAACTACTTCCTTAGGTTTATTTGGCATCAAAGTAATCTTCACACCCCCAAACAGGAAACTATAAGTATTAGTTCTCCCATGGTGAGTTACATCACGGTCATACTCCCAAGGTCTACCCAACAATAAGTGACAAGCATCCATAGGTATCACATCACACCAAATATTATCCTTATAAGTTGTTCCTACAGAAAACGGAACTTGGACACGCTTGGAAACTGTTATCTCACCACCCTTTTTAAGCCACTGTAACTTATAAGGTTTGGGACGATCTTCAGTTTTCAGCCCTAATTTCTGGACTGCTCCTTCAGCTATCAAATTATCACAACTACCTGAATCGCATACAAAAGTGCAAACCTTACCCATAATGGTACAAGTTGACTGAAAGATGGTGTGTTTGAGCCAATCATCACCATCAGCTTTAGGTGTTAAGCAGGAGCGCCTTACCACCAAATTCACCCCCACATCTCCAGACACATACTCCTCCTCATACTTAGGTTCTGCATCATAAATTGCGTCTCCCACGTAGTCATCATAAGCCACATCATCATCTTCCTCAGGTTCAATAAATAACTGCCTCTTCCCAGCCTTCTTACACTCTGATTGTCGGTGACCAGGTTCACCATAGTTAAAGCACTTGAACCAACCACTGCCGGCCGCTTTAGGAACTGGTCTAGTATTCTCACCAACTGCTTTAGCCTGAGTTGGGGCAAAACGTGATGCCGCATTACCCGAACCAGAAGTACAGGTTATTGCAGGAGATGAAGAACTCCCCACTCTTCGGTTCTGCTTCTCAAAAGTCAATGCTCGTTGATACGCTTCAGAAAGTGTCATCGGATCAAACATGTTAACAGAATCCATGATCTGGACTCTTAAACCACCAATGTATCGAGAGACAAGCTGATCTTCTGTCTCTTGAACGTCATTCCTTGCAATTAGTTGGTAAAATCCGGTCGTGTAATCTTCAACAGACTTGGCCCCCTGTTTTAGATTCTGTAACCGCTGGTACATCATTCGCTGGTAGTTATGAGGAATAAAATTATCCCTCATGACTTTCTTCATCTTCTGCCAACTCGTGATCTTTGACTTCCCAACTCTGTTCCTCGTCAGTTTCAATTGTTGCCACCACGCGGATGCCCGACCACGTAACTTGGTAGCGATCAACGAAACCCTTTTGTTTTCTGGAACTTCTTTGAATTCAAATACTTCTTCAACAGCAACAAGCCAATCAATAAACTCATCAGGCTTTAAAGTGTCCCCATTAAACTCGGGAATATTAACCCTCATTCCAGTCTCCCAACGCCTATCATTATTCCCACTGCGATCTCTCATCCGTCGCCCTACTGATTGTTCATCATCAGACAAACCATCACCAAACGGATTTTCTTCCATATCTGCATCATCTTCCTCATGACGGCGATTACGAGGCCTCCTATTGCTCATCAAAGTGTTCATCTGGTCGGTCAATTGATCAAACATTTGATCGAATCGCTCCTCCATTCTCTCCATCATACGCTGCTCAAATTCCTGTTCATTCACATCGTGAATAGGCCTAGTTCTCCTTGGAGGCATCTTGATCAGGAACTTTGGCTCTGATACCAACTGATGTAGACTAAAAAACAAAGTAACAAAGATAAGTAATTGGATTTGCTGATTCAACAAGAATGCCAGAAACAATTCTGCTAATAATCGTTGATTCTAAAGAATGCCCGAAAATTAGGGTAAAACACGGCAACTCAACGGTCAATGGTTTAACTTTTATTAAACTGATAACTGTCTTGCTAGGGTTACAGCAGATTCATTAAATAATGGCTACAAACAAAGAAAAACCCTAAAAATCCAACGGGCTGGACCGTAGCCCAATGACAAAGTCCAACTGAAAGTGAAAAAAACATAAAAATGCAAAAAACTGATAGTAAAAAGGCTTTTCGGGCCTTGAAAAATCCGCAACCAGCTAAAAGGTGGCTACAGCGTCATCGGTCTCCTTTTTACGCACGTTTTGACAGGTCACGGGCTAAAAATGGACTTAGGATGCAAAAGTTATGCCCATTTTACTAAACCCCTCTTCGTCACGCGATCTCGGGCCTCCAGAAACAAGTCAGCCCGTTCTTCAATACTTGGGCCTCCATCATTTATTAACAAAGGAAAGGAGTTTTATGGCTGAATAAACACGTTTTACAACCTTCACCAAAACACAAGGGCTACTACTGCCATTTCCCAAAGTTTAAACACAACAAACACGCGCCAAACACCTTTTTCCCTACAAAAACGGATTAAAACCTTACTATTTACCATTCATCCCACCCAGTTACCATCCCACTTAAAACAAAGGGTAATTTCAATTACCCTTACCCACGCTTAATTCACACGCCCAGAAACCCATCCCAACCTTAAAACCCTCACTCCCACTCACCAAAGGGTCCCACACCTAAAACTGTTTCACCCATCACAAGACAACTTTCTCTCCAAGGCTTGCCACGTGTCAGGATCAACGGCCAAGACTCCCTGCTTAACAAGTAAACTAAAATGAACGTCTATGATCATTTTGGACAGCAAACATCAAAGAATCGTCTAGAAGACCTCAAGGGCACTTTTGGGAATTCAGTTCTAGGGTTTGTGAATAGTGTTAGCATAGAATTTGCCTATAAAAGGAGACCTCAACCTGTGAGAGTCCCTTTGTTCTAGTTTTACCTTTTAAACTTGTAATTCCTTTTTGAAATTTATAAAAGTTGGTATTTTGAGAAAATTGTAATTCCTTTTTATGTTTTTGAAAGTTGGTGTTGTTTAAAGGTGATTATGAGTTCCATTTGTTGTTATAAGTGTGCTTGAATCATTTGGTTCAAGGACGTTTATGTTTGGTAAGTTTTTCAAGTTTGAAAAAGCTTGAAAAGAGGTTTCTGAATTTGCTTATTATTGTGTACTAACCCTTAGCCAAAGGCCTTAAGCTCCTTCAAGCTTGTTGACACCAAGCCTGAGAAGAGTTTTGAGCTCTTGGTTGAGTTGTTTGCTGATTTGTGTTGAAGATATATCATAATCAAAACCTGTTCTACTTTGAACATCAGAAGGTTTTGATCTTCCTTTTTGAAGAACCTTGGTCTTGTTCTAGATGTTGAACAAGGTCCAAGGAGCATAGTTGGTCCTCCTAGGATGTTGTGGAGGACAGGTATAATACCTTGTTTAAGATTCCTCTAAAAATTTCATGTCACTGCCTGTTTTTCATTTTGGTATATGATTTGGTGATTCTGTGTTTATGCTTTGTGTTTTATGGTTGCAATCTGTTAGTTGTCACCTAGTGTAGCTATATGAATGATAAAATCAGTAGGTTGTGTTTAAAAATCACAAGTTGCTTTGAAAAGTGGTGGATTAAGGACTGTTTGTGTTTACTGGTTCACAAGGCCTTGTGGCCTTGTGCCCTTGGTTCTTAGGGTTTGGGAAGTCTAAACAAGTCATTTTGAAGAAGTTTTAGTAATTTGTTAAGTTTCTGAAAGTTTGGAAAAAGGATTGGAAGTTTTGCTAAAATCTGATAAAAGTGCTTTTGAGATTGGTCAAACACATCAGATCCAATAACTTCTTTGTTACTTGGATCTAAGGTCTGAAATCAGGTTTGGGAATAGTTTGGGTGATAAGCTATCTATTGGTTATCTGGTTGTTGAATTTGGTGGCTTATTGTGTTTGTTATAGCTTATCAAAGTTGGCTGATGTGGTCATTTGCATCAACAAAGGGACCACCTCATTTGGTGTTGCATTGTGATTTCTTGTATAAGGATTGTTGTTTTGTTGCTTGGATTCTATTTGTGTGCTGCTTGTGAGGTTACTTGGCTACTTGGATTTATCTGTTGATAGCTTATAAGCTTACTGGATTATTGGCTTATTTATGCCAAAACTTGTCAAGTCTACTCAACTGGTAGGCCTTGATTCACAAGGTTTGCACTCAAACCTTGACCAGCAGGGTGAAAAACAAGTCTAAACACTTCATTAAGTCTGTCAACGTCCATTTTGTGCTTGTTAGCGTTTGAATTTCACTTATCAGCGTTTAACTTTTGGTCAAACTTGGTCACATAGCTTATTGAATCTGTTTTGCTTATTGGTACATGCAACAACTTAGTTTTTGTAATAGAACTCATTTTTCTCAGCTTAATATCAAGTCTGGAAGGTTTCAAGTATTTTGGTTAAGCTTTTGCTAGGAAACTAGCTTATTAGGCTTTTTCCGAGTACTTATTGGTTCTCACAGCTTATTCTACTTGGCTTTTTGTGATTTTCTTGATTGATTATTCTTAGTTAAGTTATTTGTGAGCTTTTGCCAAAAACTAGAGCTTCTGAGGTGCCCTAAATCTCAAACCCGACTACTTTGTCGTTTTGTGGATTTGTACTTTGCTTATTTCTGGCTTATTGAGTGTGCTTTTTCAAAATTTCTTTTTACAGATCTCTTTAGCATCCCAAAAGAAGGTTGTGTGTCAAATTAGAGCTTATGGCATTATCTTATTGCTTAATGGGCTTAATTGCCCAATAAGGATAAGCTGTTTGCTTAATAAGCTGGGATAAGCTCACTTTCAGCTTTTGGGCCTTTAGAGTTTTGTGTTTAGAATTAAATTTTGAGTTAGATTGGGCTTTTCCAAGTCAATTGGGCCAAGTTTGACTTTTTGGGCTAAAAAGCCCATTAGTGTTGATTGTTTTTGGTTTTGGTCCATTTGAGGGCCCAATAAGGGTATTCTAGTCATTTCACTTCCATTTTCTGTTTAATTAGGTCAAAAATAAACTAGTTTGCAAGTTTTTAGAATTTTATATAATTTTTGGATTTTTAATATTATTTTAATATTATTTTATTATTATTTTTCAAATTTCACATTTTTGCACTTTTTACATTTTTCTTAGCTTAAATATATTAAAATAGGATTTTTTCAACTTTTAGATTAATTTTATCACTTTTAGATTAATTTTTATAATTATTTTAAGTTTTAATAGTTTTTAAATCATTTTAAATAGTTTTTCTTAGTTTAAAAATTTCTAAAAATAGTTTTTAATCTTTTAAGGTCATTTAGAGGTTTACCAGTTGAATAATCTTTATTTGGGCTTTTTGATAATTAATTTGATTTTTAGGGCTTTTATTAGCATTTAAAAATTGAATATTTAATTAATTAAAAGGTTTAAAAAGTTTTTATCATTGGTAAACTCTTAGTTTATTTATTTTGATTTTTGATGAATTTTTGGTAATTTTTAGAATTAATTTTTATTTTAGCTTATTTTACGGTTTTACGTTAAGTCGTAGTAGTAATTAATTTCACGTCTTCGTCATTCTCTTTTCTCATCCCTTTCAAACCAATATTGATCTCAAACCTTGCTACATTTTAGTCACACACATATACCTCCTTGGGAAACGAACTTTCACTTAGGGTCATTTGTACACGGTTTTCCTAAATCGTCGTATTTAATACTTTCCCTATTTTACGCTCTTTGTTTTCCTAAACAAGAGTGGTAATTTACTGCAATCATTGACGTATGAATGGGTGGGGCCCTTTGGTGAGTGGAGGTGAGGGTTTTGTGTGTGGGATGGGTTTCTGCATGTGTGAATCACACGTGGGTGTGGGTAATTAGGATTTACCCTTTGGTTTAAGTGGAATGGTAAAAGGTAAATAGTAACACCTTTTGATCCGTTTATTGTGGAAGTGGAAAGTGCTTGCCGCATTTTCTTTTTGAATGTTTCATTTTCCCAACTTTAGCCCTTGTGTTTCGGTGAAATGGATAAAACAAGTTTTTCAGCCATCAAACACGTTTTCCTTTGTTATTCAAGTTCTGATTTTCACACTTTTGCCCCAAAACTTCGGCAAAAGTGTTTCAAGGGTAATTTTTGCCATGTTTGAATATTTCAGGGACTGATTTTGGACATTCTTGATCATCAAAGGTCTTCAATGTATCTTTGACTTCATGAGGGACCATAATTGACAATTTAGAATTGTTGAGGGACTAAACTTGTCATTTCTTCAAAGTTGAAGGACCATTTTGTAATTTTTACAAACTTAAGTGACCAAACTTGTAATTATAAATATACAAGGGTTTTAAGTGTCATTTCTTCATAATTTGAGGATCAATCTTATACATCTTCAAGTCTTCAAGGATTAATCTTGGGTAATTCATGAACTAGGGCCCGGTTCTTTGTACGGCTTCGTTTCTCGTGTCCGTTTTCCTTGTTTCTTGTGATCTTTTGTCTTTTTCACGATATACATACCTAAAACACACAAGTAAACAAATACAAGCATAAATATGGTAATTTATGACATTTTAGTGCATTTAAAGCCCGAAAAGAACGATGAGATCATGTATAAATGCCATCTCATCACTCCCCCATAAAGCCATTGTCGTGCCCTCACGCAATGCTAGAATAAAGTATCTAAGCATCACCAAGATATAATTTTATTAACCTTTATTGAAAAGTAAAAGACTTGCAACAATACTACGAAGATGTGTAAAGACATAATGTATGATTTTCATCACGAATGTGAGTTTTAGGGTCAATGAATAGAAACAAGTAAATGTCACTTAAGAGTAAATTTTGTCATCCTTGATTGTCATACATTCCATGCTAAGTGCAAAAACGAGATCATTGTTGGTACAAGTCACAATGCTAACACTACTCATACGTCCAAATTGTGTAATACTATTTCTCCCCGCAATCCTAGTTATTATAAAAGGAAATGGGTTAATAGTATTTTTTAACTATTTGTCATGGATCACAAGTGATTCATATTGACTTATTTAAGTATTTATTAGTCCGAAAGTAAAGTAGCACGATTTAATCGATAATTAGCCGAAGGACAAAATCTTTTAAAACGGCTTCTCGTGTATCTCCTTAAGTTCATATCTTGGCATAACTCGTTTCACGATTTGAGACCTCTCTCGGACCGATATTTTGCATGTACTTCATACTTCAAATCTTGGGAAGACGTTCTTGAAATTATAGTCTTCTCTTCATAATTTGGAATTTCTTCACTTGACGTTTTTTGAGAGATTCTTCATATTTGGACCACGACTTCATCATTTTTCTTCAATCCTTATTTTGGACTTTGATATACAACGATCCGCCTCCTTTTCGGACTTGGATATATTTATCCTGATACCTTATTAGGGTCTTTTTGGATAGAATTTCTCCATGATCTTTATAGGAGTAATTGCTTTTCGTCGTGTGTCTCGATCCTTCATATTGATATAGGAATAATGATACTTCACATCATCTTGGATCTTTAGCAACAAAATAGAGCTCCTCATGCCTTGTAGGGCCTTTTTGGATCTTCACCAATCTTCGCGTCCCGCTTCAATAAGTTATGCCTTGGATATGAACTCTATTCAACCCCGAGCAACTTTTAAACGATCTTGGTCTAGAAGCTAAGTAACCTTTCAAATCGTACGACCTTACTTATTGTAATTATTTTTATTCCTAATGCATTGATCTTATGGGAAGAAAAAGCCACAATTAAAAACATATGAGTTTTTGAAAGAACATTTTCATGTTCTACGTTTAGCATGATCACTTGTCTAACTCTATCACTTCTCGTTCTTCACTATATAAAGACCTCTAATTAAAGAGACTCGTGAATACTTAGCCATGCAAGTCAAAATTAAGCCAAATTTGGATTAGCTTTCATTAAGACTATATCAAATCAAAGTTTTGGGTTTTCAAGCCACCTATAGGATCTTTCACTTTCTTGGACGTTTTCAAGTTTAGAGAATGCATTTTATAGTTCCCTTGATAAGTGACTTTCTAGGATCAATTATAGGAACTTGCGAAAAGTTCTTGTTCTTAGCCCGTATGAGCTAAGACTTTTGCGTTTTAAAGTTACCTATATAAAAGTCTAGCAAAACTTGAATTGAGCGGGTTAAGGAATGTAAAGGGCTCCAAATGCCAATCAAGTCAAAAATTAGCTCTTATTCTACCCATCAGAAAATATACATTCGTGTCTTAAAAATACTTATGAAAACTAAGAAATTTTTTTAACATTTGGCCATTTTTAGCCTTATTAGCAACAAAACAAAACATTGAAAGTTGGAAAACACGAGGGCGTAGCAAAGCAAGTACCTATTCACCCCCATACTAAAAGTAAACATTGTCCTCAATGTTTCGAGTCTAAAGGTGGAGCACCCTCATACTAGAGACGAAGAATCGAATGCTTAGGATCTAGCATGGAAAGGGTGATCAACAATATATCTAAAGCCGTTTATTAAGTATGCAAAAAAGATAATTGTTAGAACAATAAAGGATATGTCATGGATTCGTGAAAAACTTCTTCAATGAAAACGATGGAGGCTCATGTAAACGAACACGAGAGTCTTCAATCGTAGATGATGATGATCTAGATAACACAATCACAAACAACCACAAGACAACGAGTTGGAAGGGCACAAATCCCCTCTCATTAGTTATTAGAAAGCATAAAAGGATAAGCATGGGATCTCCCCCACGAGACACCTCGTTTTTGATTACCGAGTCATGAGCTCGACTCGATCCCCTCAATGCTAATTATCATTGGGGAAGGTGACTTGGTCGTGGTCAACCATTGAAGGAATTTCCCCACCAAAGTAGTGCTTAAGCCTATGTCCGTTCACCTTGAAGTTAGGACCATCATCTTGAGCTAGCTCGATGGTCCCATAAGGAAACACTTGTGTAACGGTGAAAGGATCCGACCAACGAGATTTCAATTTCCTAGAAAATATCTTAAGTCTAGAGTTAAAAAGTAACACTTGATCACTAACGTTAAAAACCCGGTTTTTAATCTTTGCATCATGAAACTTTTTAGTCTTTTCTTTGAAAATCAATGATTTTCATAAGCATTGTCTCTTAGTTCATCCAATTTATTCAATTGTATTTTCCAGTGATCTCACGCGGTCTTTAAGTCAAAGTTTGCATGCTTAAGGGCCCAATATGCCTTGTGCTCGAATTCAATGGGCAAATGAAAATTATTCCCATAGACTAAATTATAAGGAGTACAACCGATACGTGTCTTATAAGCGGTCCTAAAGGCCTATAAAGCGTCATCGAGTTTGTCGGACCATGAAGAACGGTTTTCTCCAATCCACCTCTCTAAAATCCTCTTCAAAGCTCGGTTCGAAACCTCGACTTGCCCACTCGTTTGCGGGTGATAAGCCGTAGAAAGACAATGAGTAACTCCATATTTCTTTAAGACCTTCTCGAATTGGTCATTACAAAAATGGGTTCCACGATCACTTATAATAGAACGAGGGGTTCCGAACCGAGAGAATAGTTGTTTCAAAAACTTCACTACCACACGAGCATCATTAGTAGGTAAAGCCTTAGCTTCCACCCACTTAAAAAGGTAGTCCACCGCGACGAGGATATACTTGTTACCATGAGACGATAGGAACGGCCCCATAAAGTCTATGCCCCAAATGTCGAAACTCTCACACACTTGAATTATGTTTTGCGGCATTTCATCACGTTGAGACGATTTTCCTTGACGTTGGCACGAATCACACGACTTCACAAGTGCGTGTGCATCACGATAGATAGAAGGCCAAAAGAAGCCGGCATCGAACACTTTCTTAGCCGTGAGATTAGCACCGTGGTGACCCCCCGTGGGTCCCTCGTGACAAGCTCTAAGGATGTTAGAAGCTTCGGCACAAAAAACACAACGTCGAACGAGTTGATCCGCACAAACCCGAATGAGATAAGGGTCGTCCCAAAAATAGAACTTGAAATCACGAAAGAATTTTCGCTTTTGTTGTGTCGTCATACCCTTGATTATGAAATTGCCCGCATGGAAATTTGCAATGTCGACAAACCATGGGGTGGTGTCTTTAGAATTCACTACACTGAGAGTCTAGAGAGGAAATGTTTCGGTGATTTCCTTGTTATCGAAAACATCTTTGTGAGGATCTTCTAGACGAGAGAGAGGATCGGCCGCTAGATTCTCGGCTCTTTTTTTGTCAAGCATGGTGACATCAAATTCTTGGAGGAGGAGCATCCAACGAAGCAATCTCGGCTTAGCATCTTGCTTAGCTAAGAGATACTTGATAGCCGAATGGTCGGTATACATGATGCTTTTAGTTAAGACGAGATAAGGTCGGAATTTCTCAAAAGCATAGACCACGACAAGGAATTCCTTTTCCGTTGTGGTGTACTTTAATTGAGCCTCGGTCATCGTCTTACTAGCATAATGGATAGGACGGAAATGCTTGTCATAGCGTTGCCCTAAGACGGCCCCTATATCATAATCACTTGCATCACACATAATTTCAAAGGGTAATTCCCAATTAGGAGCAACAAGAATGGGAGCTTCGGTAAGTTTCCTTTTAAGATTTTCGAAAGCTCTAACACAGTCCTCATTGAAATTAAAAGGAGCATCCTTCTAAAGAAGGTGTGTCATAGGTCGAGAGATTTTAGAAAAGTCTTTGATGAAACCACGATAAAATCCCGCGTGGCCTAGGAAACTCCTAACTCCCTTAACGGTTTTGGGATGAGTTAACTTGGCGATGACGTCTACCTTAGATTTATCGACCTCAATCCCCGCTTTAGAGACCTTATGTCCTAAGACGATTCCTTGTTTACACATAAAATGAAATTTTTCCCAATTAAGCACAAGATTGGTTTCTTCACAACGTTTTAACATTTGCTCGAGATTAGATAAACACGACGTGAACGAATTGCCAAACACCGAAAAGTCATCCATAAACACTTCCATCGACTTCTCGATCATATCGTGAAAAATGGCCATCATACACCGTTGAAATGTGCCCGGTGCATTACAAAGTCCTAAAGGCATCCTACGATAAGCAAACGTTCCATAAGGACACGTAAACGTAGTCTTCTCTTGATCACGAGGGTCGATAGGGATTTGAAAGTAACCGGAAAAACCATCTAAAAAGCAATAGAATTCATTTCCCGCGAGTCGCTCCAACATTTGATCCATAAAGGGCAAAGGAAAGTGGTCTTTATGAGTGGCGTCATTTAACTTTCGGTAGTCAATACACACCCTCCAACCGGTCACAACACGAGTGGGAATTAACTCGTTGTTTTCATTAGGCACAACGGTCATTCTTCCCTTTTTAGGGACACAATGGATTGGGCTCGCCCATGGGCTATCGGAGATAGGATAAATCATTCCCGCTTCAAGGAGTTTTAAAACTTCCTTTTTTATGACATCGTGAATTTTGGGGTTTACCCTTCTTTGACTTTGAATTGCGGGTTTGTAGTCCTCCTCCATTAAAATCTTGTGAGTACAAAAATTTGGGTCAATAACCTTAATGTCGGAAATTTTCCACGCAATTGCCCCTTTATGAGCTGTAAGAACTTTCAAGAGCTCTGTTTTTTCATCATTAGCAAGACCTCTTGCAATAATAACCGGCAACTTGTCATCACCTTCCAAGAATGCGTATTCAAGGTGAGAAGGAAGATCTTTCAATTCAAGGATAGGTGGTTCCTCGATTGAAGATTTTGCTCAACACTCATAACTTCCATCGGCGGAAGAAATGGTGGAATAGAAGTATCATCACTAATAAACACCTTATCTTCATTGTCGATTTCATTTGAAGTAAAATCGCATCCTTGGAATGGAGTGAGATTTGGTGTAGAATTAGCAAGAATTGGATCCATAATAGTGGGATTGCCACTTGACGAGCTATCGGAAAAACCTGACACTTCTTGTGAAAACTCATCGCAAACCACATCAACTAAATCAATGTGATTGATGGTAGCGATTGCATAAACATGAGAAGGTTTTGAGTTTTGAGTATCGTTTATAACTAGTTCCTCTTCGTTGAATCTCAAAGTGATAGTTCTTGCATGAACGTCGATAAGCGATCTCGAGGTGTCTAAAAATGGACGACCTAAAATTAGAGGAACTTGAGGATCCGCGGGGATGTCAACTACTATAAAATCAACGGGATTGTAGAACTTACCCACTTTCACAAAAATATCCTCGGCTACTCCACATGCTAAAATCGTAGAATGATCGGCCATCTCGATAGACATGTTCGAAGAAGTAAGAGCCGGAAGCGAAAGCGATTTCCAAATGGAAAATGGCATCAAATTAATGCTCGCACCAAGATCGGCCAAGGTGAGGCATTCTTTCATATCTTGTATGTCACAAGGAATGAGAAACTTTCCGGGGTCACCAACTTTTTCCGGTATGCGGTTAAGATAAATCAAAGAACAATTAGCAAGCTTTGAAAGCTTTTCTTATCGCTCATCATACTTTTAAAAGTGGAAGCGAAACGAGGAATATATAACAACGCGTCGGATAAACTCACATCGAAATGCACTTGTTGAAACATTTTTATAAAAAGCTCGATTTGTTGTTTGTTACGTTCTTGCAATTTCTCTTTGTTTCGTCTCGAAGGGTAAGGTAAGGGTGGTGTGGGTTGGACATTAGGCAACGGCCTTGGAATCACGGGTTCCATAATTGGTATTGGTTTAACCGTAGGTGTGGTATGAGCGGTACTTCGTGGGCTTGTAATATGCTCCTTTTCGACCATCACCTCGGGCTCTTTCTCAATTTCCTTCTCCGTAGAAGTACTTGGACGAGAGATTGGTTCCTTGAAAGTTTTACCACTTCGTGTAGTAATAACCTTCATTTCTCCCTTCGGGTTTGCAATGGTATCACTAGGAAGACCACCCGAGGAAGAGGGTTTACACATGATTGCTTCAAACATTTTTACCATTCGGTCTTCAAATTTTGATTGCCTTAAATCCGCTTTTAACAATTCTTGCTTAATCTCATGTTGTCCTTGTTCCATCTTTTGTTGATTTTGTTGAAGACGTTGGACATTTCCTTCCATTTTATTTGCATGAGTTTTAAGTTCATTAGCAAGTTCGTTTTTAAGCTCGTTTTTCAACTCGGATCTTAAGCTGATCATCTTACATTGCATGTTATCAAATTTAGCATCATTTGCTTTAGCAAAATCCAAAAATTCTCCTTGAACATTTTTAGTGTGAGCATTTTGAAAACCTTGTGTAGTGTTTTGAAAATCATGGTTTTGGTTTTTATTAGTAACTTGTCCATTCCCACTTTGATAATTCCCTTTGTTGTAGTTACCTGAATTGCCTTGGTAATTACCACCTTGATTGTTGTTTCGATAGTTATTAGCATTTTGATTTAGTGGAGCTTGATTTGGGGGGGAACCTTGGCCGTTTTGGTTGTAAGTTCCCGTTGCTACGTAAGCACTCGAAGTGTTACCACCTGCGGTAATGCACTCGGAAGGATCATGAGCTCCACCACAAGACAAACAACTCTTATCAACCGCTTTAACCGAAGCGGAATTCAAAGCCTCTTGTGCTTTCCAATGAGTCATAAGATTTGAAAACCTATCGAAAAGCCGATTTTCCTCATTAGCCTCATCATGTAAGGCATTAATGCTACGAGACGATGACGACGATGACGAACCCATATTGGCAAAACTCGGTGTGTTACGAGGGCTATAAACCTTAGATCTATTCTCGATAATCTTTAAAGCTTCATTGGTCGTTTTGCACAAAACATTACCACCCGCGGCGGCATTCAAGTAATCTCGTTCATGATGATTAAGCCCATTATAAAAAGTATCAACTTGATGCAATTCCGAAAAATCATGGTGTGGACATTCATGTAACATTTCTTTGAATCGTTCCTATGCCATTGAAAAACTATCATTATTTCGTTGTACAAATCTTGAAATCTCATTTTTCAAATGTGTTGTTTTAGATGGTGGAAAAAATTTGGTCAAAAACATAGAAACGAGATCACCCCATGTCAAAATTGAATTTGGTGGTTCTTTCTCAAGCCAAATTTTAGCGGGTCCATCTAACGAGTATGGAAACAACATCATATTAATGGCTTCATGTGGAACATCCTTAAACTTGCTAGTTGCAGTGAGACGATTAAAATTCCTTATGTGATAATGCGGGTTGTCTTTCTCATGACCTCTAAACTTATTAGCTTGCAACATCGACATTAAACCCGTCTTAATCTCGAAAATCTCCGCAAGGATAGCGGGAATCAAAATGGCCTCTCCAAAACCCTCGGTGGGTGCTTGAAGCAACTCCATCATAGTACGATTAGCCATGAAGACTTCTTGTTCTACAATAGGTTCAACGATTGGAGTTTGTTCTTCAATCAACGTCTCTTGATTTACTTGTTTTTAAAGACGTTTACGAGCTCGTTTTGCTTGATTATGAGTGATTATAAACTTCACGAAGAATGGGAGGTGAGCAAAGAAGATTCTTTTTGGGTGTTTTGTGAATTTACAATTTTTTTGTGTTTTTTATTGTTTTTAATTTTTTTTGGATTTTGGTGTATCTTCGTAGACAACAATCTACGAAATCTCTCCTCGAATCAAACTCTTGATTAATACTTTAGGCGGCAAAACCCTCGATTAGCCTTCAATCTCAAAATACTCACAAGCAAGAGGGGAAACGAGGCGGCGCGAAGCACTTAAGAGCCTTTTTCCTTAGGGTATATTTTATAATACCCGCCATATACCCACCTTATAGTTCGTATTTTTCAAAATCGAGCTTCACGAAAGTATTTATCTATTTTTGCCTTTTTCTTTAGTTTGAGATTCGAATATAATAATTAGGAGATCAAATCCCAATGAAGGTTGTGTTTTCACACTTTTGGAGATATTTTGTATTGATTGTGATACTTAATACAATATAGTAATAATAATTTCACAAGAAAAACCAAAAAACCGATAATACGTATTAGTAGAATTTCTACAAATAGAAATACTATTTATGGTTAATATTAAAAACAACAAGACAAATTAATCATGACACACCTCCCCGGCAGCGGCGCCAAAATGATTTTAGTGTTTTACCACACCTTTAGGAAAAGGAGGTAAATAGGGAAAGTATTAAGTGATGATTTAGGAAAATCAAACACTAATGACCCAATGAAGTTCGTTTCCCAAGGAGGTATATGTGTGTGACTAAAATGTAGCAAGATTTGAGATTAATATTGGATAGAAGGGGATGAGAAAAGAGGATGACAAAGACGTGAAATAAATTACTACTACGACTAAACGTAAAACTGTAAAATGAGCAAAAATAAAAATAAATAAACTAAGAGTTTACCAATGATCAAAACTTTTTGAAACCTTTTAATTAATTAAATATTAATTTTTAAATGCTAATTAAAGCCCTAAAAATCAAATTAATTATCAAAAAGCCCAAATAAATATTTTTCAATTGCTAAACCTCTAAAATGACCTAAAAAGATTAAAAACTATTTTTATAAATTTTTAAACTAAGAAAAACTATTTAAAATGATTTAAAAACTATTAAAACTTGAAGTAATTATAAAAATTAATCTAAAGATGATAAAAATAATCTAAGAGTTGCAAAATTCCTATTTTAATGTATTTAAGCTAAGAAAAATATAAAAAGTGCAAAAACATGAAATTTAAAAAATAATAATAAAATAATATTTAAAATCCATAAATTATAAAAAACTCTAAAAACTTGCAAACTAGTTTATTTAACCTAAATAATCAGAAAATGAAAGTGAAATTACCAAAATACCCCTAATGGGCCCCCAAATGGGCCAAAACCCAAAACAATCAACACAAATGGGCTTTTTAGCCCAAAAAGTCAAAATAAGCCCAAATGATTTAGAAAAGCCCTATCTAACTCAAAATTCAATTCTAAACACAATACTCTGAAGGCCCAAAAACTGAAAATGAGTTTATCACAGCTTAATGAACACACAGCTTATTCTTATTGGACCAATAAGCCCATTAAGCAATAAGTCAATGCCATATGCTCTAATTTGACACACAACCTTCTTTTAGGATACTAAAGAGATCTGTAAAAAGAAATTTTGAAAAAGCTCACTCAATAAGCCAGAAATAAGCAAAGAATAATTCCACAAAACGACCAAATAGTCAGGTTAGAGTTCTAGGGGGTTTCAGAAGCTCTGGTTTGTTGCAAAATCTCACAAATAGCTTAACTCATAATATTCAATCAAAAATCACAAAAAGCCAAGTAGAATAAGTTGTATGAACCAATAAGCTGGCTGAAAAAGACAAATAACCTAGTTTTCTAGCAAAAGCTTAACCAAAAGACTTGTCACCTTCCAGACTTGTTATTAAACTAAGAAAAATGATTTCTATTACAAAAGCCAAGTTGATGCATGCACCAATAAGCAGTTCTAAAAAATAAGCCAATTTGTGCTTATTTGACCAAAATTCAAAGTACTCCAAAGTTCACCAAATGATAAGGGATGGTATATGGGCTTGTTATAAGAAATTTTTGTGAAGGACTCAAGGAGGAGGCCTTGTGAATCAAGAGGTCAGTTGACCTTTTGATTACAGACTTTGGCAATAAGGGCTTAATAAGCTAGTTAGCTTATAAGCCAGATACAAGACACACCAAATAGCAAAATCCACTCACAAGCAGCACATAAAAATGTTCCAAGCAGCAAAATCACAAGGCATACACTAGGATAACAATTGCAAGCACAAAATGAGGTGGTCACTTTGTTGATGCAAATGACCACCTCAGCCAACTTTGATAAGCTATAGCACACTCAATAAGCCACCAATATCAAAAACCAGATAACCAATAGATAGCTTATCACCTAAACTATTCCCAAACCTGATTTCAGCCCTTAGATCCAACTAACAAAAAAGTTACTGGATCTGATGTGTTTGACAAATTCCAAAACACTTTTTATCAGATTTTTGCAAAACTTCAAATCCCTTTTCCAAACTTTCAGAATCTTAACCAATGACTAAAACTTGTATATTATGACTTGTTTATACTTCCCAAACCCTAAGAAACAAGGGCACAAGGCCACAAGGCCTTATGAACCAGTAATCCCAAACAATCCTTTATTAATCACTTTTCAAACAAACTTCTTAATCCTTCAAACAACCTACTGATTTTATAGATCAAATAGCTACACTAGGTGACAACTAACAGATTGCAACCATAAAACACAAAGCACAAACACAAAATCACTAAATCACATAACAAATCATAAAACAGACAATATCATGTGATTTTTAGAGGAATCTTAACAAGAGCTTATACCCGATCCTAGGAGGACCAGCAATGCTCCTTGGACCTTGTTCAAGAACTAGAACAAGACCAAGGTACTTCAACAAGAAAGATGGATGACTGCCTTGGTTGATGTTTCAAAGCAGAAACTCAAGGGCTTGATTTCTTCAACACAATGAACAAACAGCCCAACCAAAGGCTCCAATCCCTTCACAAGCTTGGTGTCAACAAGCTTGTAAGAGCTTATAGCTTTTGGTTAAGGATTAGTACAAAAAAAAATAGCAAAATCAGAAACCTCTTTTCAAGCTTTTTTTAAACTTGAAAACCTTACCAAACATAAACGTCCTTGAACCAAATGATTCAAGCACACTTATAAAATCAAATGGAACACAAAATTACCCTTAAACAAAACCAACTTTTAAAAACATAAAAAGGAATTACAATCTTCTCAAAATACCAACTTTTATAAATTTAAAAAAGGAATTACAATGTTTAAAAGGTAAAACTGGAAATAGGCTTTCTCACAAGTTGAGGAGTCCTTATATAGGCCACAAAGGCTGAGATTAAAATGAGAAAACCCTAGGTATGAAGTCCCTAAAAAGCCCTTGAATCTTCTAGACGTATTTGTTGTTTGAGCTGTCCAAATTCATCCAAATCGTTCATTTTAGCTTTGTAACCAAGCAACGAGTGTGGGCTATTAATTTTGACACCTGACATTCCTTGTAGGCTAATTTGGATGTTGATTGGTTGACGTGTGAATGGGTGGGGCACTTTGGTGAGTGGAGGTGAGGGTTTTGTGTGTGGGATGGGTTTCTACATGTGTGAATCACACGTGGGTGTGGGTAATTGGGATTTACCCTTTGGTTTAAGTGGAATGGTAACTGGGGGAGAAAGGTGAATAGTAACACCTTTTGATCCGTTTATTTTGGAAGTGGAAAGTGTTTGGCACATTTACTTTTTGAATGTTTCATTTGCCCAACTTTAGCACTTGTGTTTTGGTGAAATGGATAAAACAAGTTTTTCAGCCATCAAACACGTTTTCCTTTGTTATTCAAGTTCTGATTTTCACACTTTTGCCCCAAAACTTTAGCAAAAGTGTTTCAAGGGTAATTTTTGCCATGTTTGAATATTTGAGGGACTGATTTTGGACATTATTGATCTTCAAAGGTCTTTAATGTATCTTTGACTTCATGAGGGACCATAATTGACAATTTAGAATTGTTGAGGGACTAAACTTGTCATTTCTTCAAAGTTGAAGGACCATTTTGTAATTTTGACAAACTTAAGGGACCAAACTTGTAATTATACAAGGGTTTTAAGTGTCATTTCTTCATAATTTGAGGATCAATCTTGTACATCTTCAAGTCTTCAAGGATTAATCTTGGGTAATTCATGAACTAGGGCCCGGTTCTTTATACGGCTTCGTTTCTCGTGTCCGTTTTTCCTTGTTTCTTGTGATCTTCTGTCTTTTTCACGATATCCATACCTAAAACACACAAGTAAACAAATATAAGCATATATATGATAATTTATGACATTTTAGTGCATTTAAAGCCCGAAAAGAACGATGAGATCATGTATAAATGCCATCTCATCACATAGCCACGTTCTATGACTATGAGATTTGGCAAATGGATGTAAAAACCGCCTTCCTCAATGGACATCTTTCCGAAAAAGTCTATATGGTGCAACCTGAGGGTTTTGTCAATCCTAATTATCCTAACCGAGTATGCAAGATCAAGAGTTCCATTTATGGACTTAAGCAAGCATCTTGGCAATCGAATATCGTTTTAATGATGAGATTAAGAAATTCATTTTCACTCAGAATCAAGATGAGCCATGTGTATATCACAAAGCCAGTGGGAGTAATGTTACTTTCCAAATTCTATATGTTGATGACATATTGCTCATGGGGAACAATATTATAATGTTGAAAGGGGTAAAATCCTACCTTGTAAATTGTTTAGCTATGAAAGATTTAGGAGAAGCTACATATATTATTGGAATCAACATCTACCGAGATAGATCTAGACGGTTAAATTGTTTATGTCAAAGTGTTTATATTAAGAAAATCTTTAAAAGATTTCATATGGATAATTCCAGGCGTAGAACTATCCTAATGCATGAAAGCCCAAAATTGAGTAAGTCACAATGTGCTATTTCACCAGCTAAAAAGCAGCGCATGCAGAATGTTCCTTATGCCGCAGTTGTATGTTTAATTATGTATGCTGTAAGATGTACTCGTCCTAATGTTGCGTTATCTCAGAACATAACAAGCCTGTTAATGCAAGTGATGCCTAAAAACATTATTAGTGTTAACTAATCTTTCTTAGTTTTGATCACAACAAACTATACAACACATTTAGTATAAAACACAAAACGAATTATTTAACTAACACTATTATCAAGGTAATAATCATATCACTAACCTTTCTTAATCATACTTAGTGATCATCAAAGTGATTATCCTTAAAACTCACTTTTGGTAATATGACAAAAGATTTTTTAATAAACTTTCTTTTTAAGAAAATGTTTTATTAAAATGGAAAATGTAAATTTGAAAATGGCATATTCATATGCCATAAGAATATCCTTTGAAGGTTTAAAAAACCTCAGATATTCCTACCCCACTAAAATACAAAAAGGGAGCGGACTCTACTGGGCGGTACCTTAAAAAGCCTAGGCGGTTCCTTATCGATAAGCTACCGCCGGCTAGATAAGGATCCGCGCCCAACTAGCCGTTGGACTTTGTCTTCTATAAATAGTGGCTCGAATCTCATTTTCCAACAAGCCTCTTGGACGTTTTTCTCAGCCTCTTTCTCTTTTCTATAGCATAATCATTAGTAAATGATCACTTAAAGTGTTAAGGATGTTTACATATGATTATCCTCTTGATCCCCTACTTTACATTGTCTAATGAGAAGATCACTCACTCACTAGTGTTGTGATAAAGATGAATTCATGAATTAGTCATGTTCATCATGTTAGCGTTTTTATTTTTGTTAATCCATTCGTATTTATGAAATACTTGTACTAGTTGTGTTCATCCAAGCTATTTGTAAATACTTCGATTTGTTGTGTACATCCATTGCATATGTGTTTGCTTGGATTTCTGTTGTGTAGATCCAAGCTACATGTATGTACTTGGATATGTCTAGTTGAGTTGTAATAGATTTGTGTAGTAGTTCTCACTAAACTATAATGTGATGTGGTTGTGTCTTGTAAGTTCTCACTAAACTTGAAAGTGATTAGTAGTTGTGTTGTGTGAAGTTCTCACTTAGCTTCAAAGTTAAGAGTCGTGAAGATTTGTTCTAGCTTTAGATTAGAACTAGACATCTAGCCTTGTGTCGTTAAATGCTGAAGTAGGCAACGTCGCGAAGATTGGTTCTACCTTGAGATTAGAACTCGACATCTAGCCTTGTGTCG
Organism: Glebionis coronaria; assembly: GCA_025667525.1. Classification (NCBI taxonomy): domain Eukaryota; kingdom Viridiplantae; phylum Streptophyta; class Magnoliopsida; order Asterales; family Asteraceae; genus Glebionis; species Glebionis coronaria. The sequence continues at coordinate 172,028,438 of CM046880.1, read as the reverse complement.
TTAAATTGTGAAGTAGGCAACGTTGTGTAGATTGGTCCTAGGTAATGACTAGGTCTCGACATTTAGCTTAGTGTCGGAAAATAATGTAAGAGACGATGTAAGGCTTTCTCCGCCAAGAAGGGAGCTTGTGGATATAGTGGAAATCTAGAGTAGGTGTACTCGAGGAGTGGAGTAGAAACGAGGATAGAGCCTCGTTGTCGAACCACTATAAATCTTGGTGTCTTGTCACTAGGTTGTCTCATTCCTTACTCTTTACTTATGTCATTATCATTATACTTACCTATTACCATTGCTAATGCATTTGAATTGAACCTAATCATTATGCAACTTAGCTTTAAGTAAAATATAGTTTTGATACACACTTAATTCAAAGTAATTTAAATTAGGTGACTAATTGAAGAGAAACTATTCACCCCCCCTAGTCTCTACAATTGGTATCAGAGCAATGGTCACTCAAGATCTTTGAAGTATATTGTACTTCAAAACTTGGATCGATCCATTGTCTCCTCAAATTATAAGGTCAAGTTGTACTAAAGTTTCTCTTTGGTCAAAACTAATTCTTTTGAAAAATAGGTCTTTTAATTGGTAATATTGCATCCCTCTTAGATTAGTAGTCTTTATGCATTTTAGATCTAATCTTGAAATGTATCTACTAGTTTGCATCTTGCTTTGTGTAGGTACTCATGAAGATCAATCACTTAATTGGTTGTGGATTGAGCTACTTGCACTTGTAGAAGACTCATCTTCATTGATCCTCAACATCCTTGAATGATGATACCAAGATGATTGGGAATGATACTAGTCCTTGAAGACTTAGTACTCATCATAGTCATTGTTGGGCATTGCGTTGATTCCTTGATGGATTGCTCTTTGTGGCCAAGGTATGCTTTCATTCTTCCACACGCCCTTTGATCATTCTTTTGATCATTACTTGACTATGTGCTTGTTCTTGGCATCCTTGCCTTGACATTTGTTTGTGGTTTGTGATTCTCTTCTTTTATCCTCTCAAACCTTCATTGCTTGGATACTTGACTCACTATGGTGATGTAGAGTGAGTTAGTAGTAGCTTAAAGTATCAAGCATGATTTCCATGGTTTGCACCCATACGGTTAGTAGGCCCTTTGTGGGAGAGAAAGTGAATTAATACTTTGCTCATATTTTGTTTTAGACTAAGACTATTATTGAAAGTGATCTTAGTCCATACATGATTAATTGCTTTGTGTTTATTCATTACCAAAGCCGTTTAACGTTTTGCCGGAATGGCACGTCTTAAACCACTATATATGACACAAGCTCTTCGTCTCCATGATTCGAAGATTGTCATTAATCCTTTGAGCATTGATCTTAGTCTTGATTCACTTCCCTTGACTTCTCTCCACTTTGCCTTTTTGCTACGAGTAGTCGTTTGTCCGTTTCAGTTCTTTTCGATCTCGATTCAACTCGTAATCCTTCATTAAGGCATATTGCTTAGTGTGATGATGATCCAAATGATATTCTAAAAGGTTTAAGATATATTTTTAAGTGTTTTAGAAAATTTGGTTTTAAAAAAATTTTGGCGTGTTTCATTGATAAAAACCAGCCTCTGCAAGCGGTTCTTTATCTCTGGCGGCTCAAACCCGCCGTTCCTTATCGATAAGGTACCACGGGCAGTAAAGTTTGTCAGAGCGCCAGTTTTAATAAAATACCATTTTTCAAACCAAACCTTCTCTCTCCCAAAAACTCACAGCCGACGTTTTTCATCTTTTCCACCATTGTTAAATCTTCAAAAACCTTCAATCACTCAAATTAATTGATTCCAAGTTGTGGGTTTCACTCATCTTTCATCAAACATCAATTAATTGTAAGTACTTTCTTTCAATATCATCTATTTTGTTCTAGGGTTCATCCTTTCATATATGGGGATCTTTAAAATTGAAATTGAATTAGAACCTTAATAGGAATATTGGTTGACATGGTTATTTTACTATGATTCCTTAGGTTCATATTCATTAAGATTTCACTAAAACCCATTTGTAGAAAAAATCCGAATTTTGGCTAAATGATTTTGGTTAAAAGATGGAATTGAGATGAACCCATGAACAAATAGGTAGTTGCATTGTTAATGCTTACCTAAAAACCTTGTTTTGAAAAACCAATGTTCTAGTGCCTTTTTGATCTAACATAGATCATATGTTCTTGGTTAATAATGGAATAGACAGATTGTGAACATGAGAATGTTATGGATTCAATCCTTTGTTTGTCAATTTTTTTTATATAACACATTCTCATATTTCTTGAGTTTTGATTTTATTTTTCATATGAGTGATTGGAGAAATATTTTCTTGTGTTTATTTAGGTACTAATCATGCCTTCACAATACCAAAAGGATCATCAACTCACCAAAAAGTATATGCCAAACCTTTCCGACTTTTGTCATTCAACTCACCTTGCCCATACTTTTTCCTCCCGTCAATACCGTTGCTTTCATGAGGGTAGAGTTGTCCAAAAGGATATCAAGGATTATGTCTACATCAAGTTCATGTTTGAAAACATTGGATTTGATTGTTTGATGAACATTAAGGCATACATCTATCCTCGATTCCTATTGGAGTTCTTTAGAACATACTCCGTCATTGAAAACATTGATGGAATATTTGTTAGGTTCACATTTGTAGGCACTTGTCGCTTCACGGATAAATGGAAGCTTAGTGCTCTCCTTGAATCCTACAATTGTCCTCCAAATGATCATGAGGAAATTGATCTTGACTTCATTGTTGACATTGTCTCCAAAAAGCGTAATCGACCCGTTAAGAGAAGCCTTCATACAAAGGTACGTTCGGTGAAACGTCATGAGGTTCTCTTAAGCGACCTTAATGATTATATGCTCCAATGGACCAATATCCTTAGGGAAAATGTGTTTTGTCTTGGTGGAAACCGGGATCATGTTCCGGCGTGTTTAGTGCATATGTTATATTGCATCTTTACCAACACCAATTACAATTTGGCATATTTATCGCTCAACGGATCAATTATGCTATTCACAAGCCTAAAACATACCTACCTTAACCAATGCTTCTCACTCGCCTTTTTAAAAGGGTTGGCCGTGATTTTCCAAATCTTGATCTTTCTCAGTTTCAACCGGTCAAACGGGTCATGCTACCTATTCAAGAGGTATATAAGAGAAAGACAAGATGTGATCGTAAATCCGACCAACAAGAATCCAATGATGAGGACATGGACATGCCAACAAGTGATGGTGATGGTGTAACACTCCCAAATTTATACAACTCAGTACAGCGGAAGACTAGTTGGTGTTACGGGATAGCACATTACTCACATCATAGACAACGCATAAAAATCGCGTCGTTTATTTATAAAGCATTTCCATTCAATAATATCAAAGTTACATCGGTCCCAAGTCATTATATTTCATAAAAAGTTTTACAAAGTATTGGAATGGAAAATATAGTTTAGGTGCGGGCCATGAATTCTTGTCGTCTTCCCGAGAATTACCTTCAAGTACCTGAGATAAAACATGTTAAAAGAAATGGTCAGCGATAACGCCGAGTGAATTCATAGAGTTTAATAAATTCCATCAATATAATATCAGTATAAAATTATTACTGAAAATCATTTTGTACAAATCATTTTGATAGGCCATAAAATAGCCAAAGTCATTTTATACAAATCTTTATCGAAAATCGTAATATAGGCATTTGCCTAAAAAATCATTATACGAATCATTGTCGTTAAAAACACCATACAATACGTTTTGCAACATTGTATAGATTAAATAAAACCATTATATGAATATGGTTATAAAAAGCCTTAAAAATCATTATACGAGCCAATGTCGTAAAAACGTCATACAATACGTCTTACAACGTTGTATGAAAATAAAAACCGTTATATGAGTATGGTTATGAAAACCAAAACACAAACATAATTTCAATAGTATGACCCTGTATTGCTAGTCAGGCAGTACATCGTAATTCGAAGCGTATAATAGTATTTCGTTAGTTTTTGGATTATTATAAGCCGCATGACATTGTTACCTTACTAAACCAACAACGGGTAGCTAACCCGATACTCAATTTTCCCATCTAAAGTAGCGTGTCGTCACAAAGGTCACGCTATGGAAATCTTCTCATACATAAATTCGCTTACCAATCAATGTGGCACGACGGGGATCAACCGTCAAGGCGCGAACTGGGGTGATCGTCCCCAAATAGTACTATTAAATGCATAAGCGTCTACCAACTCCCGGTAGTTCACAATTCATGCTAATGGGACTTTTAGTGACATAACCTAACTTTAATAATCCATTTAATTTCATCTATCGGGTCCATTAATCATTTATCGGGTCATTCAATCATTCGGGTCCAAAATCAATAAACAAACAATCGGGACAAATGGTGTCCAAACTTTTATAAAAACTAACATGTTATCTCCCTCGCGGGTTTATAAAGCATTTATAAAACATTTAAAAGAGTGCGAGGCTATGAACTCACGTTGATATGGGAAGGCGGGTTATCGGCAACTCGGACGTACGATACGTGCTTCAATCACGGAAACCTAGACAAATAATACTCGGTCTTAGACTCATGTCCAATGACTTTATAAAAATAACAAGTATGTATACATATGATGATTATATATATATGATGATCAAGTGGGTTTACATATCCTCATTTACTCATTTTAGAGTTATATGTCGATAACTTTTATACTAGTTTACTAGTTTTACCTATTTACACGTTTTAAGTCCAATAAACTTATTATAAGTTATTTAACTTGTTTTAATCCATTTTGTACTTATATTATCAGTATTTAAACTTTCCATGTTGGGCCCAAATGGGTTAAGCCCAATAAGTTCTTTTTACAAGTATTTAACTTATTTAGTCCAATTATTAGCCCAATGTGTTTACTTAGCTCGTTAATGTCCGTTTGTCCTATAGTTCGGGTTTTTATCGGTTTTTACTTGTTATACATGTCTATATATCAGTATATAAGTTTTATAAAGTTTTCATTAGACGGGTCCAACCATATAAGTTTTATTTAACAAAAACGTTAATTTTACGGCAATAGCCGAAAAAGTCGTAAAAATCATGTTTATAGTTTTATAACTTATAAAACTTAATAATTTACCATTTTTATAAAATGTCCATTTATTTAACCTTTTACATACTTATATAAATAAAATCCATAAGTTAGTGGGTTTTTATTTTACATTTTATACTATTAAATTTTGAGTGCTTATATAATAGTATTATTCTTTATTTTCCAAAAATCTGATTTTTAACTTCATCTTCACCAAAACTGCCATATCTTGAGTTCTATATGGAGATAGAAGCTAAACTTTTTATCACATAAACTACATGATATGTGATACATTTAACTCTTCTATAGCTACTGTTGAATTATCATCTAAATATTTTCTAAAAATCGTCCAAAACAGTAACTTCAGATTTATACCCTAAACTTGTTTTGATCATATCTCACTCATTATTTTGATTCCATTGCATGGCCAACTCTCACATGTGTACAAGACCCATAGCTTACTGTAAATCCATTCTACTTCATCATTTTATCAGTCCATGACCTGTTTACTTACTGTTTTATACAGCCATGTAAATTAATCAAGATTTTAACCTTGTTTCATATGGTTTTTCACCTTTTTAATCATGTTTATCAACAACAAATCCCCACATGACATTTTTATCATCATATAATCATCATAAATATATACAATAGGAAATAAAATACATGTTTACATAATCAAAATAACAAGAAGATGAGGAGGACAATCTTTATACCACCAAGTTGATGTAGGTTATGATTTGGACATGGTTTTTGTTGGAGAAACTTGTGAATAATCATGACCATCTTCAAGACCACCATGCTCCATGAACTCCTTGTGGAAAATCAGCCTCAAGACACCAAGGAAACTCCTCCATGGATGTTATAACTTGCACCAATCAATAGGGCTTTAAAAGAGCTTCATCTTATGTGTAAATAACATAAGAATCCATGGTAAATTTTTGATCAAATTTGATGTTTAAGGGAGAAATGGGACGGCATGTTTAGGCTAGAGAGAGAGAGCTTAGTGTGGTTTTGCATGTTGCAAATGGGAAGTATGTGAAGGTTTGATGGTTTTGAGGTGAAGTAGCTTCAAAGTGAAGCTAAAAATGGACAAGTGTTGTAGTTTAGGCTGAGTAAATGACACCTTATGGTGTTGGTAAGTTTTTGGCCGCCCCATGTAAGCTAGTGGGGTGGGACAATGTATTTTGTCCCATCTCACTAGTTTACGGGTATTCCTCGATTCTAGTTTTCTCGATTTGCGTGCCCTCGGGTCGTTTTACGAAAAACGTTTTTATAAATTATGAATCAACGTCATAAAACGAATCCAATAAAAATTGTTTCATCAAAAACGGAGTTCGAAAACGTAAATACGTAATCCTAAGGTTTCCGATTTAGTCGTAAAGGACGTTAAAATAAAATCTTAAGTCCTAATCTCTTCTCGTAAATTTGTGAGTTTATGAACCAACACAAATTTAAAACTCCAAAATAATATTTACGGATAAATTTATTTTTCTGAAATGTCGGACTGTCACCAAAGACGGTGTATGTAAACGGAAGCACGTAACGTAGAATCCTCCGGTTTAAACGTAGTCGATGCTACTTCAAGACGTAAATCCAAATTTCTTCCCAAAAATAAGTGAGTTCATATTGTAAATTGTTTTTAAATAATATTGCGAATAAAATATCAACCATAAATTGACGGATTGTCACAGCATTTACCCCTAAACAGGATCTTTGTCCTCAAAGATCATCTTACCTTACTACTCGCTTCTTATAGAGTTAAAGTCATGTGGGTATTTCCTCCACATTCGGTCTTTTCTCACAAGTGTAATTCATTACAATACGCGAGTTTCATTAAGCATAACTACGGGAATAAGATCAGGCTTAATGTTGACTTACTTTCTCTATCCATGATGTTCATGGGTTTTTGATGAATGCAACTTTTCGCCGATCTAAGCTCTATTAAGAATAATCAGAATTTTACTTGATAGATATTGATAGATATTCCATCAAGTGCGATTTACGAAACATAATTCACGCGGTTCTTGAAATCCTAGGGTAGATCCAGCTTATATGCCTTTCAATCCCAACTTTTACATCATCTCAATGGTCCCATACAACGGGGACTTATATCCCATGATTTGTCAGATCATGAATTCATCTTTCCAAGGTTAAAAATTGTGGCATAACTTCGCTACCCATTTGGCACTTCAAGGTCTACATTTTACATTCACATAACCTCTTGCCCACTATCGGCAGTTAATAATCAAATCCTAAGTTCAACAATCATTTCAGATCTCGCGGGTCGGGTAATTTGCAAGGATAGGTTCGCCATCATAGGAAACCTTAAATCTAAAAGACATGTCCAACTCACAATGGGTGCATGTCGGATGTCTTCATCTCAACTCCTGCTTACAGATGCTCTAAGATTCAGATCCTAACAAGATTAGATCTCGATCATAATACGATAATTATGAATGATGATCCTTCCAAAGGAAAACGATTATACGGTTCATTACCAAAGGTCAATCATTTAAACATAAAGCAGCACTTATAGTATTTTGTATCGTTACTTTACCTCGTCCCTTCGATTTGGGGTGGTAAACAGTACTCTCTTCAAGATTCGTTCTCAATGACTTCTGAGCAAATCTCTAGAAATTCGATGCGAAGCGAGGATCTTGATAGAGATGATCGATACGGCACACCATGTTTACATAACTCCTTTGCATTTATCATTAACGGGAATGATATTAGCAGATTTAGTCAGTCTGTCGACGATGACCCAAATCGAATCGAATTCAGATGATGACCTTTGTAATAGCTGGACGTTTACAAATGTATGAGGCGATGTCTGCCTTCATAATTGCCATAAGTACAACTTCTTTAGACAAAGATATTTTTTTTAGTCAAAAATGACATACATATAATACTTATACTTACAAATTCCAACATAACTATATCTCACAATTTTTCCATATTTAGGCAGCCATAAACGGCCCTTTAAAACATTTAACGCTATCGGCTTCTCAATTTTTTTAATGGTTCACATTAGACGCGAACTCCTTTTATTATCTATATTATCCTTTTTACAAACATCGTTTATTTTTATATCGTTCGGAAAATTTTATTTTGCACCTTCATTTTTAAGGAACATGTCCTAACTGGTTCTTTATCTTTTCTACATAATGTGTCGGTATCTATATTCACTTCTCATGATGATATAATTATCATGTCCACAATTCACTCAGATATTCTTTGTATATTATGTGTCAGTAATTACGTTCACTTCCCTGATGAAATAAATATCACAACCGTATTTATTCAAAATTCTTTTTTTTTTCATATCTTCTATGTTTCAGTTTCGTCTTTACTATCATTTTTATCAGTTTTTCTCAATCCGACGTTTTAAAGCGTCGATAATCATTACAATTAATTAAATAATAATTAGTTATTATTTATGAAGCTTAAAAGTGAAAGTCTTAAATTTCTTACTTCGACCAATTATATAAAATGTTTAAAAATAATTTGAAATTAATTAACAAGATTTTTGTTGATTTATCAAAAATATTTAATAAGATTTCGTAAATGTTCGAAAAACCTTTGTTTATACTTTGGTCAAAATTTTCTTAGTTTGAAAAACAAAAATTGTCGTTTCGAATTTCAAGTAATAAGTTATATAGTTTCCTTAATTCTTCTTAGGTTGTCTAGAAGTATACACAAACATTTACCCCTAAACAGAAGTTTAGTTAAATGGTTTGTGTATAAGGGAATAATCCCTTAAAAATCCTTCGTTAAAACATTTGTCAAAATATATATTTCCATTTTCTTTTTAGTTAAATCCAAAGTCTTAAAAGGGCTCTTAATTTTTGAAGAGTCAATTTATATTCCATTATCCTTTTAATCACATAGTCTAATCATGTAAAGGTTCAAGTCTTTAATCACGTGTTAATTATTCAAGGTTCAGGTGTACACTGTTCGGCCAATTCAGGGCAGTCTATAAATAATTATTAACTCATTCTTATTCTGATAAACAAACATGTAGTTCTTAATGATCACGAGCATGAATTTATCAAATTACAGCCTACACACTTGATTCATCATAATTATGAATACTACATGTGCATTGTCAATCCAAACGACATCACGTGAAACTCATAACGTTCATCACCAGTTCGGGATGTGATGATTGGAATAGATAATCTCTTTCGCAGATGCGAAGTTGATGATAACCATGCCATGGATCAAATTTGCTAGAACCTTGTAAATGATCGAACAATTCTTCCATTTCGAGTTATGGATATCGTTTTCGATTGTCAATTTACTCAGTCACAGTAATCTATAAATATAAGAAAAGATAACACCATAGCTCTTCAGGATGACAGGCTTGGTATAATAAAATCTTTCTCCGACAACTTTCTCAGTTGTATGGTAATTCCTTTAATTTATATGGTGCTGACGTACAGTGCACAAGCCACAAGTGCAGCACCGGAAATATAATCAATACCAATTTCTACTTGCCTTAATGGCGAAAGTCTAGGTAATTCACCAACAAATACCTCCTAAAGTTTCAGATAACAAAAACATCTTTTAATAAATTCATATTAGGTTCTGCTAGATTACAATATCAATAGCTAATTCACAACCATTCACGGTATAATTTCAAGTCTAAATACAGGATATGGTCATCCATCAAGAATTATTTAGTTCACTTTTGATAATCAACATCTTGTCATTTAGGGTAATTCTACTCGAGTTCCCATCAATTAAGACAATGTCGTCATGTCATTATCAATCAATCCATTCTATTGGCATTACCAACTTTTCAGTTGCATTGCCGTCGATAAGATGTGAACTTCTCAAAAGACTAATAATAATTCGTAATCCTTCACAATTTCAGGGATATTAGGATACATAATTACTATTAAAAGAGTAAGGTCAACGCATAATCTATGTGAGAGAATTTCAATTCAGATACAGATGAAAACATTTAAGGAATATAAATATATCCCATGTTTTCATAATTCGAGTACGCATTCGAAAGCTCCTCGGATCGTTACCCAGGTCATTCAAATGAAATCAAATCAAAAGAAATGATAGGAACATCGATACATCCAGTCGGGTATCAACATTCTGTAATCAAATACTTTTCCTAAGAATCTCACTACGGGAGAATTGGACAAGAAAGAATTGTCAATTGTCAAATAAGACAATTTCCACAGATGAGTAAATTCGACTCAGAAGAATAGATGCTGCAGGCACATATGTGGGTGTCCCTAACACTATGTCCCTATTTTTCACTTCTTGCAGATCTCATAAGATTTAATCTTTCACGATCTTCAAAGAAAATGTAGTGTTTATTCATTAGTTTTATGGTGACTACTAATCAGCCTTGCATGGTCCATTCCAAATTGTATGTAGGCGCGCAACTATATACAATTTCAGGATTAACGATGCAATACTCAGTTCGTCAAAATTTTATCATCATGTTCATAATAAAAACATTTTCATGCTTAATTCTTAAATAAGAATCAAAACAATTTACAAAGATTTTCTTTATTATGAAAACAATTAAGTTTTCCAAGGTGTTTTATAAACGGCTTCATTTTGATAACAATCACTTATAAATCTCACTTTAAATAATCCATATGGTGATGAGAATTCAATTTTCTCAAGGAATACTGTTTTATCTTTATAAAAACAATGTGTGATCTGCAAAAGAGTGATGAAGAGTTGTTCACCAAGAACTAACTACGATATAATAGGAAATGAGCTTAGCCAAATAATCATGAGGTTCATGATCTCGATGGCACTCAAAAAGAATAATCCACAACGTAACTCAATTCAAGATGAGTACTTGTTCAATGGTTGCATCACTAATGCGAACATTAGGATGAAGCAATAAAGGATAGATAACATCGATACATGTAGATTTTAGCAATCAAAGGTAGTCTTTTCATTAATCGCAAACAAGTCAAATTGTATCGTAACACTTTATGTGTCACTATGTCATACAATTCTCAGAACTCATCCTACCAACTGATATCTCAGTTAAGTTAGGGATTTTTAAAAGATACCACAATGAATACTAATCTACAAGAGTCATTAGGTGTTCCACCTGTCCTAGAAGATCCATCGGTCTCAATTTCAGAAGAAGATTTCTTCAATTTATTTCTTGGACACTGGGCATCCTCGTTAGTGGACAATGGCCTAGGAACAACCCTTAACACAAACTAACAATCACTTAAAATCTTATAATTCAATCACAGAATTTAACGACTTCTATTAACATTCTCATATTTTATATGGGTTAAATTTTACTTCATTTAAGTTTCAACCAATTTTATACTCAATTCAATATCATACCTCATATTCCAATACTTTCAATCTTATTCTTCGGCCTTGTAAAGGTAATACAATCTCATTATAAATCCACACTTAATTTTCAATCCTATTAGCTCTTACAACAACAATTTTCAAATGAGTCATTAATATAAAATGACTTGATCATTCAACTAGACTTCTCGGAAAGGTACTAGTGGCATGAGGCTTTTGGGTAATGGTTCCAATAACAGCCTCAAGTGCAACATTCACCCTTTCGATTTCAATTTAAGAATTGGATGACAACAAGTCAGATGACATCTTTCTAGGTGGTAACGTTTTGTCAAACTCCACTCTATAAGAAAAGATCGTCATGACATCGATATCAGATTTAATCTCGCCAATTCTTTTTCAATATCACAATCAACTAATATCTATATTTCTACGAATATCAACCATTAGTTGGGATCATAAATATCCACAACTTGGTTTAGATCTAGGATAGCTAGAATTCCTACGAGAATAGCTTCGATTAATTTACTAGGGGATTTAGGGTACATTGTGACAATCTACGTCGTATAAATACCTCGTATAAATATCCAAATAATCATCAAACAATCATGTAATAAAGTTACATCATATATATATATAATCCAAGTTATATATATATTAAAATAACACTTCTCGGTCTTGGCCTTGTCGGTAACTCGGGAATTCTTCGGCACCGTTATAGTCAAAAGATTTTTAGACATTTTTAGAAAAATGTTTATAGTTAAAAGATTTTGAAATGTTTTATTCAAAACCTTGGTTTTAAAAATCTTTCGTTCTATATAACGAGAGCTCTGGTACCAAACTGTAACACCCCCAAATTTATACAACTCAGTACAGCGGAAGACTAGTTGGTGTTACGGGATAGCACATTACTCACATCATACACAACGCATAAAAATCGCGTCGTTTATTTATAAAGCATTTCCATTCAATAATATTAAAGTTACATCGGTCCCAAGTCATTATATTTCATACAAATTTTACAATGTATTGGAATGGAAAATATAGTTTAGGTGCGGGCCATGAATTCTTGTCGTCTTCCCGAGAATTACCTTCAAGTACCTGAGATAAAACATGTTAAAAGAAAAGGTCAGCGATAACGCCGAGTGAATTCATAGAGTTTAATAAATTCCATCAATATAATATCAGTATAAAATTATTACTGAAAATCATTTTGTACAAATCATTTTGATAGGCCATAAAATAGCCAAAGTCATTTTATACAAATCTTTATCGAAAATCGTAATATAGGCATTTGCCTAAAAAATCATTATACGAATCATTGTCGTTAAAAACACCATACAATACGTTTTGCAACATTGTATAGATTAAATAAAACCATTATATGAATATGGTTATAAAAAGCCTTAAAAATCATTATACGAGCCAATGTCGTAAAAACGTCATACAATACGTCTTACAACGTTGTATGAAAATAAAAACCGTTATATGAGTATGGTTATGAAAACCAAAACACAAACATAATATCAATAGTATGACCCTGTATTGCTAGTCAGGCAGTACATCGTAATTCGAAGCGTCTAATAGTATTTCGTTAGTTTTTGGATTATTCTCAGCCGCATGACATTGTTACCTTACTAAACCAACAACGGGTAGCTAACCCGATACTCAATTTGCCCATCTAAAGTAGCGTGTCGTCACAAAGGTCACGCTATGGAAATCTTCTCATACATAAATTCGCTTACCAATCAATGTGGCACGACGGGGATCAACCGTCAAGGCGCGAACTGGGGTGATCGTCCCCAACTAGTACTATTAAATGCATAAGCGTCTACCAACTCCCGGTAGTTCACAATTCATGCTAATGGGACTTTTAGTGACATAACCTAACTTTAATAATCCATTTAATTTCATCTATCGGGTCCATTAATCATTTATCGGGTCATACAATCGGGTCATTCAATCATTCGGGTCCAAAATCAATAAACAAACAATCGGGACAAATGGTGTCCAAACTTTTATAAAAACTAACATGTTATCTCCCTCGCGGGTTTATAAAGCATTTATAAAACATTTAAAAGAGTGCGAGGCTATGAACTCACGTTGATATGGGAAGGCGGGTTATCGGCAACTCGGACGTACGGTACGTGGTTCAATCACGGAAACCTAGACAATTAATACTCGGTCTTAGACTCATGTCCAATGACTTTATAAAAATAACAAGTATGTATACATATGATGATTATATATATATGATGATCAAGTGGGTTTACATATCCTCATTTACTCATTTTAGAGTTATATGTCGATAACTTTTATACTAGTTTACTAGTTTTACCTATTTACACGTTTTAAGTCCAATAAACTTATTATAAGTTATTTAACTTGTTTTAATCCATTTTGTACTTATATTATCAGTATTTAAACTTTCCATGTTGGGCCCAAATGGGTTAAGCCCAATAAGTTCTTTTTACAAGTATTTAACTTATTTAGTCCAATTATTAGCCCAATGTGTTTACTTAGCTCGTTAATGTCCGTTTGTCCTATAGTTCGGGTTTTTATCGGTTTTTACTTGTTATACATGTCTATATATCAGTATATAAGTTTTATAAAGTTTTCATTAGACGGGTCCAACCATCTAAGTTTTATTTAACAAAAACGTTAATTTTACGGCAATAGCCGAAAAAGTCGTAAAAATCATGTTTATAGTTTTATAACTTATAAAACTTAATAAGTTACCATTTTTATAAAATTTACACTTATTTAACCTTTTACATACTTATATAAATAAAATCCATAAGTTAGTGGGTTTTTATTTTACATTTTATACTATTAAATTTTGAGTGCTTATATAATAGTATTATTCTTTATTTTCCAAAAATCTGATTTTTAACTTCATCTTCACCAAAACTGCCATATCTTGAGTTCTATATGGAGATAGAAGCTCAAATTTTTATCACATAAACTACATTATATGTGCTACATTTAACTCTTCTATAGCTACTGTTGAATCATCTTCTAAATATTTTCTAAAAATCGTCCAAAACAGTAACTTCAGATTTATACCCTAAACTTGTTTTGATCATATCTCACTCATTATTTTGATTCTATTGCATGGCCAACTCTCACATGTGTACAAGACCCATAGCTTACTGTAAATCCATTATACTTCATCATTTTCAGTCCATGACCTGTTTACATACTGTTTTATACATCCATGTAAATTAATCAAGATTTTAACCTTGTTTCATATGGTTTTTCACTTTTTTAATCATGTTTATCAACAACAAATCCCCACATAACATTTTTATCATCATATAATCATCATAAATATATACAATAGGAAATAAAATACATGTTTACATAATTAAAATAACAAGAAGATGAGGAGGACAATCTTTATACCACCAAGTTGATGTAGGTTATGATTTGGACATGGTTTTTGTTGGAGAAACTTGTGAATAATCATGACCATCTTCAAGACCACCATGCTCCATGAACTCCTTGTGGAAAATCAGCCTCAAGACACCAAGGAAACTCCTCCATGGATGTTATAACTTGCACCAATCAATAGGCTTTAAAAGAGCTTCATCTTATGCGTAAATAACATAAGAATCCATGGTAAATTTTTGATCAAATTTGATGTTTAAGGGAGAAATGGGACGGCATGTTTAGGCTAGAGAGAGAGAGCTTGGTGTGGTTTTGCATGTTGCAAATGGGAAGTATGTGAAGGTTTGATGGTTTTGAGGTGAAGTAGCTTCAAAGTGAAGCTAAAAATGGACAAGTGTTGTAGTTTAGGCTAAGTAAATGACACCTTATGGTGTTGGTAAGTTTTTGGCCGCCCCATGTAAGCTAGTGGGGTGGGACAAAGTATTTTGTCCCATCTCACTAGTTTTCGGGTATTCCTCGATTCTAGTTTTCTCGATTTGCGTGCCCTCGGGTCGTTTTACGAAAAACGTTTTTATAAATTATGAATCAACGTCATAAAACGAATCCAATAAAAATTGTTTCATCAAAAACGGAGTTCGAAAACGTAAATACGTAATCCTAAGGTTTCCGGTTTAGTCGTAAAGGACGTTAAAATAAAATCTTAAGTCCTAATCTCTTCTCGTAAATTTGTGAGTTTATGAACCAACACAAATTTAAAACTCCAAAATAATATTTACGTATAAATTTATTTTTCTGAAATGTCGGACTGTCACCAAAGACGGTGTATGTAAACGTAAGCACGTAACGTAGAATCCTCCAGTTTAAACGTAGTTGATGCTACTTCAAGACGTAAATCCAAATTTCTTCCCAAAAATAAGTGAGTTCATATTGTAAATTGTTTTTAAATAATATTGCGAATAAAATATCAACCATAAATTGACGGATTGTCACAGCATTTACCCCTAAACAGGATCTTTGTCCTCAAAGATCATCTTACCTTACTACTCGCTTCTTATAGAGTTAAAGCCATGTGGGTATTTCCTCCACATTCGGTCTTTTCTCACAAGTGTAATTCATTAAAATACGCGAGTTTCATTAAGCATAACTACGGGAATAAGATCAGGCTTAATGTTGACTTACTTTCTCTATCCATGATGTTCATGGGTTTTTGATGAATGCAACTTTTCGCCGATCTAAGCTCTATTAAGAATAATCAGAATTTTACTTGATAGATATTCCATCAAGTGCGATTTACGAAACATAATTCACGCGGTTCTTGAAATCCTAGGGTAGATCCAGCTTATATGCCTTTCAATCCCAACTTTTACATCATCTCAATGGTCCCATACAACGGGGACTTATATCCCATGATTTGTCAGATCATGAATTCATCTTTCCAAGGTTAAAAATTGTGGCATAACTTTGCTACCCATTTGGCACTTCAAGGTCTACATTTTACATTCACATAACCTCTTGCCCACTATCGGCAGTTAATAATCAAATCCTAATTTCAACAATCATTTCAGATCTCGCGGGTCGGGTAATTTGCAAGGATAGGTTCGCCATCATAGGAAACCTTAAATCTAAAAGACATGTCCAACTCACAATGGGTGCATGTCGGATGTCTTCATCTCAACTCCTGCTTACAGATGCTCTAAGATTCAGATCCTAACAAGATTAGATCTCGATCATAATACGATAATTATGAATGATGATCCTTCCAAAGGAAAACGATTATACGGTTCATTACCAAAGGTCAATCATTTAAACATAAAGCAGCACTTATAGTATTTTGTATTGTTACTTTACCTCGTCCCTTCGATTTAGGGTGGTAAACAGTACTCTCTTCAAGATTCGTTCTCAATGACTTCTGAGCAAATCTCTAGAAATTCGATGCGAAGCGAGGATCTTGATAGAGATGATCGATACGGCACATCATGTTTACATAACTCCTTTGCATTTATCATTAACGGGAATGATATTAGCAGATTTAGTCAGTCTGTCGACGATGACCCAAATCGAATCGAATTCAGATGATGACCTTTGTAATAGCTGGACGTTTACAAATGTATGAGGCGATGTCTGCCTTCATAATTGCCATAAGTACAACTTCTTTAGACAGAGATATTTTTTTTAGTCAAAAATGACATACATATAATACTTATACTTACAAATTCCAACATAACTATATCTCACAATTTTTCCATATTTAGGCAGCCATAAACGGCCCTTTAAAACATTTAACGCTATCGGCTTCTCAATTTTTTTAATGGTTCACATTAGACGCGAACTCCTTTTATTATCTATATTATCCTTTTTACAAACATCGTTTATTTTTATATCGTTCGGCAAATTTTATTTTGCACCTTCATTTTTAAGGAACATGTCCTAACTGGTTCTTTATCTTTTCTACATAATGTGTCGGTATCTATATTCACTTCTCATGATGATATAATTATCATGTCCACAATTCACTCAGATATTCTTTGTATATTATGTGTCAGTAATTACGTTCACTTCCCTGATGAAATAAATATTACAACCGTATTTATTCAAAATTCTTTTTTTTTTTTCATATCTTCTATGTTTCAGTTTCGTCTTTACTATCATTTTTATCAGTTTTTCTCAATCCGACGTTTTAAAGCGTCGATAATCATTACAATTAATTAAATAATAATTAGTTATTATTTATGAAGCTTAAACGTGAAAGTCTTAAATTTCTTAGTTCGACCAATTATATAAAATGTTTAAAAATAATTTGAATTTAATTAACAAGATTTTTGTTGATTTATCGAAAATATTTAATAAGATTTCGTAAATGTTCGAAAAACCTTTGTTTATACTTTGGTCAAAATTTTCTTAGTTTGAAAAACAAAAATTGTCGTTTCGAATTTCAAGTAATAAGTTATATAGTTTCCTTAATTCTTCTTAGGTTGTCTAGAAGTATACACAAACATTTACCCCTAAACAGAAGTTTAGTTAAATGGTTTGTGTATAAGGGAATAATCCCTTAAAATCCTTCGTTAAAACATTTGTCAAAATATATATTTCTATTTTCATTTTAGTAAAATCCAAAGTCTAATCATGTAAAGGTTCAAGTCTTTAATCACGTGTTAATTATTCAATGTTCCATTATCCTTTTAATCACATAGTCTAATCATGTAAAGGTTCAAGTCTTTAATCATGTGTTAATTATTCAATGTTCAGGTGTACACTGTTCGGCCAATTCAGGGCAGTCTATAAATAATTATTAACTCATTCTTATTCTGATAAACAAACATGTAGTTCTTAATGATCACGAGCATGAATTTATCAAATTACAGCCTACACACATGATTCATCATAATTATGAATACTACATGTGCATTGTCAATCCAAACGACATCACGTGAAACTCATAACGTTCATCACCAGTTCAGGATGTGATGATTGGAATAGATAATCTCTTTCGCAGATGCGAAGTTGATGATAACCATGCCATGGATCAAATTTGCTAGAACCTTGTAAATGATCGAACAATTCTTCCATTTCGAGTTATGGATATCGTTTTCGATTGTCAATTTACTCAGTCACAGTAATCTATAAATATAAGAAAAGATAACACCATAGCTCTTCAGGATGACAGGCTTGGTATAATAAAATCTTTCTCCGACAACTTTCTCAGTTGTACGGTAATTCCTTTAATTTATATGGTGCTGACGTACAGTGCACAAGCCACAAGTGCAGCACCGGAAATATAATCAATACCAATTTCTACTTGCCTTAATGGCGAAAGTCTAGGTAATTCACCAACAAATACCTCCTAAAGTTTCAGATAACAAAAACATCTTTTAATAAATTCATATTAGGTTCTGCTAGATTACAATATCTATAGCTAATTCACAACCATTCACGGTATAATTTCAAGTCTAAATACAGGATATGGTCATCCATCAAGAATTATTTAGTTCACTTTTGATAATCAACATCTTGTCATTTAGGGTAATTCTACTCGAGTTCCCATCAATTAAGACAATGTCGTCATGTCATTATCAATCAATCCATTCTATTGGCATTACCAACTTTTCAGTTGCATTGCCGTCGATAAGATGTGAACTTCTCAAAAGACTAATAATAATTCGTAATCCTTCACAATTTCAGGGATATTAGGATACACAATTACTATTAAAAGAGTAAGGTCAACGCATAATCTACGCGAGAGAATTTCAATTCAGATACAGATGAAAACATTTAAGGAATATAAATATATCCCATGTTTTCATAATTCGAGTACGCATTCGAAAGCTCCTCGGATCGTTACCCAGGTCATTCAAATGAAATCAAATCAAAAGAAATGATAGGAACATCGATACATCCAGTCGGGTATCAACATTATGTAATCAAATACTTTTCCTAAGAATCTCACTACGGGAGAATTGGACAAGAAAGAATTGTCCATTGTCAAATAAGACAATTTCCACAGATGAGTAAATTCGACTCAGAAGAATAGATGATGCAGGCACATATGTGGGTGTCCCTAACACTATGTCCCTATTTTTCACTTCTTGTAGATCTCATAAGATTTAATCTTTCACGATCTTCAAAGAAAATGTAGTGTTTATTCATTAGTTTTATGGTGACTACTAATCAGCCTTGCATGGTCCATTCCAAATTGTATGTAGGCGCGCAACTATATGCAATTTCAGGATTAACGATGCAATACTCAGTTCGTCAAAATTTTATCATCATGTTCATAATAAAAACATTTTCATGCTTAATTCTTAAATAAGAATCAAAATAATTTACAAAGATTTTCTTTATTATGAAAACAATTAAGTTTTCCAAGGTGTTTTATAAACGGCTTCATTTTGATAACAATCACTTATAAATCTCACTTTAAATAATCCATATGGTGATGAGAATTCAATTTTCTCAAGGAATACTGTTTTATCTTTATAAAAACAATGTGTGATCTGCAAAAGAGTGATGAAGAGTTGTTCACCAAGAACTAACTACGATATAATAGGAAATGAGCTTAGCCAAATAATCATGAGGTTCATGATCTCGATGGCACTCAAAAAGAATAATCCACAACGTAACTCAATTCAAGATGAGTACTTGTTCAATGGTTGCATCACTAATGCGAACATTAGGATGAAGCAATAAAGGATAGATAACATCGATACATGTAGATTTTAGCAATCAAAGGTAGTCTTTTCATTAATCGCAAACAAGTCAAATTGTATCGTAACACTTTATGTGTCACTATGTCATACAATTCTCAGAACTCATCCTACCAACTGATATCTCAGTTAAGTTAGGGATTTTTAAAAGATACCACAATGAATACTAATCTACAAGAGTCATTAGGTGTTCCACCTGTCCCAGAAGATCCATCGGTCTCAATTTCAGAAGAAGATTTCTTCAATTTATTTCTTGGACACTGGGCATCCTCGTTAGTGGACAATGGCCTAGGAACAACCCTTAACACAAACTAACAATCACTTAAAATGTTATAATTTAATCACAGAATTTAACGACTTCTATTAACATTCTCATATTTTATATGGGTTAAATTTTACTTCATTCAAGTTTCAACCAATTTTATATTCAATTCAATATCCTACCTCATATTCCAATACTTTCAATCTTATTCTTCGGCCTTGTAAAGGCAATACAATCTCAATATAAATCCACACTTAATTTTAAATCCTATTAGCTCTTACAACAACAATTATCAAATGAGTCATTAATATAAAATGACTTGATCATTCAACTAGACTTCTCGGAAAGGTACTAGTGGCATGAGGCTTTTGGGTAATGGTTCCAATAACAGCCTCAAGTGCAACATTCACCCTTTCGATTTCAATTTAAGAATTGGATGACAACGAGTCAGATGACATCTTTCTAGGTGGTAACGTTTTGTCAAACTCCACTCTATAAGAAAAGATCGTCATGACATCGATATCAGATTTAATCTCACCAATTCTTTTTCAATATCACAATCAACTAATATCTATATTTCTACGAATATCAACCATTTGTTGGGATCATAAATATCCACAACTTGGTTTAGATCTAGGATAGCTAGAATTCCTACGAGAATAGCTTCGATTAATTTACTAGGGGATTTAGGGTACACTGTGACAATCTACGTCGTATAAATACCTCGTATAAATATCAAAATAATCATCAAACAATCATGTAATAAAGTTACATCATATATATATAATCCAAGTTATATATATATTAAAATAACACTTCTCGGTCTTGGCCTTGTCGGTAACTCGGGAATTCTTCGGCACCGTTATAGTCAAAAGATTTTTAGACATTTTTAGAAAAATGTTTATAGTTAAAAGATTTTGAAATGTTTTATTCAAAACCTTGGTTTTAAAAATCATTCGTTCTCTATAACGAGAGCTCTGGTACCAAACTGTAACACCCCCAAATTTATACAACTCAGTACAGCGGAAGACTAGTTGGTGTTACGGGATAGCACATTACTCACATCATAGACAACGCATAAAAATCGCGTCGTTTATTTATAAAGCATTTCCATTCAATAATATCAAAGTTACATCGGTCCCAAGTCATTATATTTCATACAAAGTTTTACAAAGTATTGGAATGGAAAATATAGTTTAGGTGCAGGCCATGAATTCTTGTCGTCTTCCCGAGAATTACCTTCAAGTACCTGAGATAAAACATGTTAAAAGAAAAGGTCAGCGATAACGCCGAGTGAATTCATAGAGTTTAATAAATTCCATCAATATAATATCAGTATAAAATTATTACTGAAAATCATTTTGTACAAATCATTTTGATAGGCCATAAAATAGCCAAAGTCATTTTATACAAATCTTTATCGAAAATCGTAATATAGGCATTTGCCTAAAAAATCATTATACGAATCATTGTCGTTAAAAACACCATACAATACGTTTTGCAACATTGTATAGATTAAATAAAACCATTATATGAATATGGTTATAAAAAGCCTTAAAAATCATTATACGAGCCAATGTCGTAAAAACGTCATACAATACGTCTTACAACGTTGTATGAAAATAAAAACCGTTATATGAGTATGGTTATGAAAACCAAAACACAAACATAATATCAATAGTATGACCCTGTATTGCTAGTCAGGCAGTACATCGTAATTCGAAGCGTCTAATAGTATTTCGTTAGTTTTTGGATTATTATAAGCCGCATGACATTGTTACCTTACTAAACCAACAACGGGTAGCTAACCCGATACTCAATTTGCCCATCTAAAGTAGCGTGTCGTCACAAAGGTCACGCTAAGGAAATCTTCTCGTACATAAATTCGCTTACCAATCAATGTGGCACGACGGGGATCAACGGTCAAGGCGCGAACTGGGGTGATCGTCCCCAAATAGTACTATTAAATGCATAAGCGTCTACCAACTCCCGGTAGTTCACAATTCATGCTAATGGGACTTTTAGTGACATAACCTAACTTTAATAATCCATTTAATTTCATCTATCGGGTCCATTAATCATTTATCGGGTCATACAATCGGGTCATTCAATCATTCGGGTCCAAAATCAATAAACAAACAATCGGGACAAATGGTGTCCAAACTTTTATAAAAACTAACATGTTATCTCCCTCGCGGGTTTATAAAGCATTTATAAAACATTTAAAAGAGTGCGAGGCTATGAACTCACGTTGATATGGGAAGGCGGGTTATCGGCAACTCGGACGTACGGTACGTGCTTCAATCACGGAAACCTAGACAAATAATACTCGGTCTTAGACTCATGTCCAATGACTTTATAAAAATAACAAGTATGTATACATATGATGATTATATATATATGATGATCAAGTGGGTTTACATATCCTCATTTACTCATTTTAGAGTTATATGTCGATAACTTTTATACTAGTTTACTAGTTTTACCTATTTACACGTTTTAAGTCCAATAAACTTATTATAAGTTATTTAACTTGTTTTAATCCATTTTGTACTTATATTATCAGTATTTAAACTTTCCATGTTGGGCCCAAATGGGTTAATCCCAATAAGTTCTTTTTACAAGTATTTAACTTATTTAGTCCAATTATTAGCCCAATGTGTTTACTTAGCTCGTTAATGTCCGTTTGTCCTATAGTTCGGGTTTTTATCGGTTTTTACTTGTTATACATGTCTATATATCAGTATATAAGTTTTATAAAGTTTTCATTAGACGGGTCCAACCATCTAAGTTTTATTTAACAAAAACGTTAATTTTACGGCAATAGCCGAAAAAGTCATAAAAATCATGTTTATAGTTTTATAACTTATAAAACTTAATAAGTTACCATTTTTATAAAATGTCCACTTATTTAACCTTTTACATACTTATATAAATAAAATCCATAAGTTAGTGGGTTTTTATTTTACATTTTATACTATTAAATTTTGAGTGCTTATATAATAGTATTATTCTTTATTTTCCAAAAATCTGATTTTTAACTTCATCTTCACCAAAACTGCCATATCTTGAGTTCTATATGGAGATAGAAGCTCAAATTTTTATCACATAAACTACATGATATGTGCTACATTTAACTCTTCTATATCTACTGTTGAATCATCTTCTAAATATTTTCTAAAAATCGTCCAAAACAGTAACTTCAGATTTATACCCTAAACTTGTTTTGATCATATCTCACTCATTATTTTGATTCCATTGCATGGCCAACTCTCACATGTGTACAAGACCCATAGCTTACTGTAAATCCATTATACTTCATCATTTTATCAGTCCATGACCTGTTTACTTACTGTTTTATACAGCCATGTAAATTAATCAAGATTTTAACCTTGTTTCATATGGTTTTTCACCTTTTTAATCATGTTTATCAACAACAAATCCCCACATAACATTTTTATCATCATATAATCATCATAAATATATACAATAGGAAATAAGATACATGTTTACATAATCAAAATAACAAGAAGATGAGGGGGACAATCTTTATACCACCAAGTTGATGTAGGTTATGATTTGGACATGGTTTTTGTTGGAGAAACTTGTGAATAATCATGACCATCTTCAAGACCACCATGCTCCATGAACTCCTTGTGGAAAATCAGCCTCAAGAAACCAAGGAAACTCCTCCATGGATGTTATAACTTGCACCAATCAATAGGGCTTTCAAAGAGCTTCATCTTATGTGTAAATAACATAAGAATCCATGGTAAATTTTTGATCAAATTTGATGTTTAAGGGAGAAATGGGACGGCATGTTTAGGCTAGAGAGAGAGAGCTTGGTGTGGTTTTGCATGTTGCAAATGGGAAGTATGTGAAGGTTTGATGGTTTTGAGGTGAAGTAGCTTCAAAGTGAAGCTAAAAATGGACAAGTGTTGTAGTTTAGGCTAAGTAAATGACACCTTATGGTGTTGGTAAGTTTTTGGCCGCCCCATGTAAGCTAGTGGGGTGGGACAATGTATTTTGTCCCATCTCACTAGTTTACGGGTATTCCTCGATTCTAGTTTTCTCGATTTGCGTGCTCTCGGGTCGTTTTACGAAAAACGTTTTTATAAATTATGAATCAACGTCATAAAACGAATCCAATAAAAATTGTTTCATCAAAAATGGAGTTCGAAAACGTAAATACGTAATCCTAAGGTTTCCGGTTTAGTCGTAAAGGACGTTAAAATAAAATCTTAAGTCCTAATCTCTTCTCGTAAATTTGTGAGTTTATGAACCAACACAAATTTAAAACTCCAAAATAATATTTACGGATAAATTTATTTTTCTGAAATGTCGGACTGTCACCAAAGACGGTGTATGTAAACGTAAGCACGTAACGTAGAATCCTCTGGTTTAAACGTAGTCGATGCTACTTCAAGACGTAAATCCAAATTTCTTCCCAAAAATAAGTGAGTTCATATTGTAAATTGTTTTTAAATAATATTGAGAATAAAATATCAACCATAAATTGACGGATTGTCACAGATGGCATTGGCACAAGTGCTCCCATTGATTCTTCAAATACTTCTCACCACTCCACAAACTCATTCGTGGATGGTTTAGATGACATTGCTTCCCCTCCTCATCTTTCCACTAGTGAAGTTCCTAATAATCTCAATTTAGAGGAACTTTACCGTCAAAATCTTCGAACCCAAGGTGATTTGCATGAACACCGGATTGAGTCAAGAAAGGGAATCAAGTACTTATAAAACATGATCAAGGGATTGGGAAAGAAGAGAAGATGAAGACTTTGAGTTGTTTCAAAGTATACATGTTGGTAAACATGTTTTGTGATGTTGAACATTTGCTTCCTCTTGTTTTTATCTTGGATGTGTATTAACTATATTCTACTTCTTTGGATTATTTGTTATTTATCCTAAATGTTTGCCATTATGATTTGCATAGCTTTGTTTTTCCTATGTGTTAGTTAGCTTCCTAGATTTTGGTCAGTAGTTAACTTTGGCTTGAAAATCCTTTGATAAAAATCTGGGCTAACCAAAATTTGAGGAAATACTTTTTTTGAACACCACTGGTCGCGATTCCTTAGTAACTCGCGGTACCTTATTGATAAGGAACCGCCGCCCTTAGATAAGGAACAGCCGGCTATTGTGTCTGACAGAATCTTTTGCTTTACACTGTTTTCCTTAATCTGTGTAAACCTTGATTAATTCTTTGCAAAAACCTGCACATTTCCTAAACTAGGTTAGCTAAATTCATTGTTCACATAAAATGTTTTTAACCCATTACTAGTTTGGATCATCCCTTCACCCTTTTAAACCCACCTTATAGCCATGTTCTTCACACATCAAACCTTCTTCCTTCCTTAAACCTTAAACCCTTCATCTCAACCATGGTTTCTACAAGAAGCACAAACTCATCCAAAACCTCCACCACAAAGAACAATCTTAAGATTAAGATTAAAATGGCTAAACCTAACTCCTCACCCTTTCACACTCCCAAAAATGAGATTGTCCCAATTCTCATTTTCTCATCAAACTCACCACCTCTTGCTCCATGCAAGACTTCATCAACCCATGGAACCAACCATTCTCATGGTTATACCTCCTCTTCATTCCAATCTAGAATGAATGAGCTTTCCTCACCCTTCACTCCAAGTAATCTCTTGGATGTGACTACCCAACCCATCCAAAGCATTCCTATTGTGAATGACTTTGAAGATACCATGGGAACTTCACCATTTACCCCTCCTAACTCACCCTTTTCACCCTTGGAGAGCTTGCCTCCACACTCACCTACATCACCCTTGGAGAACTTTTCTCTTCCACCTCCACCTCCCTCAAACACTCCAAACTTGGGTGATCCTATCTTTTATGGGTATTTCATGCACAATGGCACTAATTGCCCTTTTTGTCTCAACAACTTCTATCTCCTTGATATCCTAAGAATGGAGATCATTCGGGCTCACATAGAGTTGCAAAGCTTTTTGTTGACTCTCTTTGCCAGTCATCCTCCTAGGAGATAGATGACGATGTTCCCTAATAAGTTTTTCTTTAAACCAAGCCAAGGAAGATTACTGATCAAGACCTAGCTTTTTAGCGATCTTTAGTTTAGTTAGTTGTTTTTCTTTATTTTTCTTATGTATCTCTTTCATGATATTTTATGAGAATGAATTATGGACTTGGCATCATGTGCTTCTATCTCTATGTGGACATTAATCAACTTTAATTCCAAATTAAAATTGAATATAAATCTATCACAACCTCTAACACTTGGCTAAAATTGGTTCAAAATGTTATCCAAAATTTTTTCACCCTTTGTCAAGACATTCTTGGTGAATGTGTTGCTTTTATGAAACCCTAGCAAAATTTAGTGCTAATAGAGGTAAAATTCCAAGATTTGCAATTTTTTGAAAAAGTCTTAGTTTTTCTCAAAACCCTAGAAAATCTAGATTTCAAGTCCACTGCACGCGGTTCCTTAAAGAACGTGCGGTTCCTTAAGTGATAAGGAACCGCTGGTCCCTATAAGTTACCGCGCACAGATTGCCAATTTTTGGCTCGTTTTTGGTCTTCCTTCATCACCCTATTCCCAGTCAAGATTCCATGTTTACTTAGTTTGGCTAAACATCCCTTGACACTTTACTTTTGTTCTTCAAACCTTTACCTTATATACTTTCTTCTTATACCCCAACCTTGAGATTTCATTCTCACCCCTCAACAATGCCTAACTCTCCCTTTCATAACCTTGACACTTCTTTGTCACAAACCTCCTCACCCAAAGCTTCCTCATCAAAGCTTTCAAAGAAACCGAAAATCTCGGTTAAACCTATTTGGATCAAGAAAAATGACCCTTCTTCATCCAAACCACCCAAGAACCCCACCTTCTCTCCAATCAATTATTTGAATGAGACCTACTCCATTAACCCAATCACCGGAGAAAAGGAGAATCTCCCCCCACCACCAAAACCCTTTGGAACCCCTCATTTTTCCAACTAAAGGGCTACACTCCATTGGAGTCAATGAAACTTTAGTTGTTTTAGAGTCATTTCTTTTATTAAGCAATCTTGGAAAATTGTCACTATTAGACTAGCTTATGCTTTGTGGTTTATTTTCCATATA
This sequence comes from Glebionis coronaria, assembly GCA_025667525.1. Classification (NCBI taxonomy): domain Eukaryota; kingdom Viridiplantae; phylum Streptophyta; class Magnoliopsida; order Asterales; family Asteraceae; genus Glebionis; species Glebionis coronaria. The sequence continues at coordinate 172,001,070 of CM046880.1, read as the reverse complement.
TTTTGCTTTAGATACTCATATTATGTGTATGACTGTCAACTTTGCTTGTCTTTTTCATATTTATGTAATATGAAATCTTTGTGTTGTCTTTGTTTTCTTTATTTGATCATTCTCTCTTTCTTTTGAATTGATCGTGGTTAATCTTTTACAATTGTTTATGGGTGATTCCATCAATTCTAAATTTTAACCTCTTGACAAATTTATCATCTTCATTGGTTGGATGTTTCCTTTCTACCTGCATTCCACCAATTGAACCTTGATTTTGTCATTTACCTCTTTGGACATACTTAGCAAATACTTGCTTCTAATTTGAGATTTCTTCTCCTTCTTCCTCTCAAGTTACTTAGTATGTAGTGATCATATATACATTGGTGTTTCTTTCCTTTCTACTAACCTTTGTGTAGCATGTCACCTTAGCTCATACACTTGGTGCCCCAAGCAAGGGGGAGCAACCACCAAGGGGGAGCTACTAGCAAAGTCCGGATATCTTCAAAGACTTGTGCTAACCTTTTTGCTACGACAAATGGGGAGAAATGATAGTGATAAACTCGTTAATAATTCAATATTTTGTGTTTCTAAGTAAATGAGTTTATAGTTTGTCGTAATCAAAAAGGGGGAGATTGCAAGTGATGCCTAAAAACATTATTAGTGTTAACTAACCTTTCTTAGTTTTGATCACAACAAACTATACAACACATTTAGTATAAAACACAAAACGAATTATTTAACTAACACTATCATCAAGGTAATAATCATATCACTAACCTTTCTTAATCATACTTAGTGATCATCAAAGTGATTATCCTTTAAACTCACTTTTGTTAATATGACAAAAGATTTTTTAATAAACTTTCTTTTTAAAAAAATGTTTTATTAAAATAGAAAATGTAAATTTGGAAATGGCATATTCCATATGCCATAAGAATATCCTTTGAAGGTTTAAAAAACCTCAGATATTCCTACCCCACTAAAAGACAAAAAAGGGAGCGGACTCTACTGGGTGGTACCTTAAAAATCGTAGGCGGTTCCTTATCGATAAGTTACCGCCGGCTAGATAAGGATCCACGCCCAGCTAGCCGTTGGACTTTGTCTTCTATAAATAATGGTTCAAATCTCATTTTCCAACAAGCCTCTTGGACGATTTTCTCAGCCCCCTTTCTCTTTTCTATAGCATAATCATTAGTAAATGATCACTTAAAGTGTTAAGGATGTTTACATATGATTATCCTCTTGATCCCCTCCTTTACTTTGTCCAATGAGAAGATCACTCACTCACTAGTGTTGTGATAAAGATGAATCCATGAATTAGTCATGTTCATCATGTTAGCCTTTTTACTTAGACTAGTTGTGTTCATCCAAGCTATTTGTAAATACTTGGATTTGTTGTGTACATACATTGCATATGTGTTTGCTTTGATTTGTGTTGTGTAGATCCAAGCTACATGTGTCTACTTGGATATGTCTAGTTGAGTTGTAATAGATTTGTGTAGTAGTTCTCACTAAACTATAAAGTGATGTGGTTGTGTCTTGTAAGTTCTCACTAAACTTGAAAGTGATTAGTAGTTGTGTTGTGTGAAGTTCTCACTTAGCTTCAAAGTGAAGAGTCGTGAAGATTGGTTCTAGCTTTGGATTAGAACTCGACATCTAGCCTTGTGTCGTTAAATGGTGAAGTACGCAACGTCGTGAAGATTGGTTCTACCTTGATATTAGAAATCGACATCTAGCCTTGTGTCGTTAAATTGTGAAGTAGGCAACGTTGTGTAGATTGTTCCTAGCTAATAATTAGGTCTCGACATTTAGCTTAGTGTCGGAAAATAATGTAAGCGACGATGTAATGCTTTCTCCGCCAAGAAAGGAGCTTGTGGATATATTGGAAATCTCGAGTAGGTGTACTCGAGGAGTGGAGTAGAAACGAGGATAGAGCCTCGTTGTTGAACCAATATAAATCTTGGTGTCTTGTCACTAGGTTGTCTCTTTCCATACTCTTTACTTATGTCATTATCATTATACTTACCTATTACCATTGCTAATGCATTTGAATCGAACGTAATCATTATACAACTTAGCTTTATGTAAAAGATAGTTTTGATACACACTTAATTCAAAGTAATTTAAATTAGGTGACTAATTGAACAGAAACTATTCAACCCCCCCCCCCCCCCTCTAGTTTCTACAAAGACGATTTCAACAGAGTACTAGTGAACTTCACTAGACTGTTGTTAAAAATATTCTTAAGTATTTACGGAATACTAAGGAAATGTTTCTGGTTTATGGTGGTGACGAAAAACGAGAGCTCAGCGTTTCTTGCTACACTAATGTTGGATATCTGACAGATGTTGATGACCTAAAATCTCAGACTCGATATGTTTTCGTTCTAAATGGAGGTGCTATTGACTGGAAGAGCACAAAGCAAAGTATTTTTGCAACTACATCTACAGAAGCTGAGTATGTAGCTGCTTCTGATGCAGCTAAAGAGGCTGTTTGGATTCGTAAATTCATTTCTGGGCTTGGAATTATGACCACAACTGAAGAACCCATTAATATGTATTGTGATAATACTGGAGCCATTACAATAGCTAATGAAAGTGGAGTCACCAAGGGTGCTAGACATTTCCGCGCAAAAGTTCACTATATGCGAGAAACCATTGAGATGGGTGATGTCAAGATAACATAAGTTCATACAGATGACAATCTAGATGATCAATTAATGAAGACATTAGCATTCCCTAAGCATTCTAAATTGACTCGGGGTATTGGTATGATACCAGCTAGTAGTCTCATGTAAATCTGTATGTTAATTAGTATTTGGATAATTGGGAATTGTAAGACAGTTTTATTTTCTGATAAATAAAGATACGAGGTATTTGTTATTTCATTCATATAAAATTTGTTATTCTATATTTTCATGTTTAATCCATAAATGATTTAATCATTCTAAATATCCATTGTCGGTTAGAAATATGGGAATATTGTTTACATAAGGCAAATGTGAGTGTTGGATATATTCTTTAAGAAGGATAATTGTTCTCAGCCAAACTCGTATGTATTCATAAGGGATGCATACTGGATTCCCCAACTTCAAACATTTACTTTTGGATCCTTTTCATGAGTAAGATGTTGAAAATGGTCTGTTAATTCATCCTTAGACTTGAGATGCAAACAAGTTCTGCATGTGTGGATATCATTTTCGTAATTATATGCAAAACGCTATCCTGAATAAGGTAGTTATAAAAGGTATTTTTCGGTGTGATGTGAAGCAACATCCACAACACTTGTAGTCAATAAAGAATTTGTTACTCTACTAAGTATGTGAAGAACGATACCATGGCGTCTCTCTAGAATTAATCAGATAATTGTTTGGCCGAACCCAAATGGTAATGCAAGATGAATCTTGGTTACATTTGGTATATCTGAATTAAATTCAATAACAAGAATCTAAATGGTTAAACTATATGGAATGAGTTAGGACCCCTATCCATTGTTTAACGGTATCTATAACAAAGGATGATAAAAAGCAAGGCGAAAATGACCATGCTACTTAGAATGTTCAATGAAACTATATCTCAAACACCTCTATTTAAATAACGAGTGTGAGCGTTGCTAGACGTTTCCGTCGTTGACATTTGTGCAATCAACTCCAACGACCAAGTGGGAGATGTTAGTTCATGCTCGTAGGAGATAGACAAATGTGACTGAGGTGTGTGAGCCTATTAGAAGCACATACGTTAAACACTTAGAGTGCGTTTACTTTACGTTAAGCTTCAAAACTGTAAATTGTTGGATTAATCGTGTAAGAACTTTCAGGGTTGTCCTAAATTCGATTTAGTAAGCCGAGGAAAGATATAGAATGATTACTTGAGTGTCCAGATTCATTTGAGATAAGGAGCAAAGAAGAGTCATGATAAACATTGTTTTTGTATATGGGATAAGGCTTAAACTTGAAGAGTTTTAGACTTATCATGAGTGGGATTAGATGGGTATATAAACACCCTTCTACCCAGCTCATAACATACAAATTTTACAAAGCAAAACAAAGAAAAGCTCTGCCATTAACATACTCTTGATAATCAATTTAGGTTTAAACTCAATTAGGGTTTATAATCTTAAATTGATCACTCCATCTCAAATCACTTGCATTCAATCAAGCCATGTTGTTTAGTAGTTGTTATTTGATACTACTAAAGGTTTACAAATCGTGGGATAATCTATCAAAGGCGTGACAGATCACAGAAGCTATTCTGGCCTTATTCTGATCGTTCTCGGACAAAAGTTCCGTGCAGATCAGACAGTGTTGTCCGATATCGTACAACAAAGGGAAAGGTTATCGGGTAAAGATTATATATCGGACAACAAAGCAGTTTTAGGTTGTTTTGTTTTTTTGGTTTGGATCGGGTTTTTGACACACGGTGTTTGGGTATACATGAAGTACGACTAGCATTCCGAACGTACATGGTTGACGTGTTTGTGTGAGCAACCGTAGATGTGGTTTATTTAGCCACTTATTTATATCATTTGCTTTTGGACGAAGGTACGTTTTCTCGTTACCCTTTTATTATTTATTATGTGTTAACCATATTTGCTCAACTAGATCCAATCCGTTGCGTACTCGTAGTTAATTGGTTAACTAGATTTTAAATCACAACAACTTTTGCAGTATATGTTGACTTATTATTCGTAATTTTTGTTAAAAAAATGGTGTATGTGGTAACTATATGTAAAAAATACGGGGTAATGTATTGGGGGATATTATAAAATACAAATTTTTTAAACTTGAGATGTTTGTGAGGTAAGGTTTGAAGTTTCTGAATCTTAAAATGCAGAACAAATTGAGTTTTGTAAAATGTTTTATACGAAGCAAATTGAAATCATGAAATACAATAAACACGAAGATGAGGATTGAATCAATGAAAATATGAACAGAAAAACAGCAAGTAAAGTTTAAGATGAGGTTTAGGATAAACCACAATTCTTAGCAACCTTTGATGACTTCAACCTGTGAGATGGCATAGAACTACGTATTTAGAAATAAGTTTGTTGCTCGTCTTCCAATGTGTAGTGCCCGAGGAAAGCAGAAGTAGATATGGCAAAGCGTAGTCGTCCTTCTTTGTCTGTGCCTGATGTTGCGACTAAGTTAACTCACAGCTCAAAAGATGTATGTTATTATCTTTGACGAGACACGCTGGTAGGAGTTTGGTAGTGAATGACAAGGTGGCAGTGAGTGCACGGGAGGTACCATCATACACAAAAGAAAGGGGCCCTACGGTATATAATGATGGGATCAAGTTCAGCAAGTTTACAGTGTATGTTATTATCCCCAGAACACTATTAAAAAAATGATTAATATAGTAGGTGTATGTGTGTAAATTGACCCGACCAGACCCATGTACATTATTTTAATCCTCAATGAAAGTCGAGCCTATTCAAAGATGATGTTGATCTAAGTTGGTGATCGAGATTGTCATCTTTCTCAGAACTGCAAAAATTAAATATCGAGGACGACTGAAAATATGATCAAAGTACAATACCTCATAAGCAATCTATCTCTAATCAAATATCTCTTAATTACAATGACGAAGGTGGTGTTTTACCAGATAGTCTAAAAATTTCTTTATGATGTTATTACCAAAAACAAATATACCATTTTGAAATTGATTACTATCTTTGAATATAGAAGTTACTTCTTTGTAATGAATTGAAAACACTAGCTAATCTGCTAAATAAAAACTGAGGAATGAGCATATTTATATTTGGGGATGGTTCGATAGGTTCACAACATACTTGAATCTTAGAGTTGACTATAGTGTTCCAGGATCTCATCTTTTGATATTAGTATGTGTAACACCCCAAAATGTGATATGCGGAAGCTGTGAATTTGGGGGCTGTTACGTCATTGTATCATAGTTCAAGGTACAAGAGAACGACTCTAAATGAGACGTTTTATAAAAATACCTCGTTGAATTTAATAAAAAGCATCCAAGTACAAAAGGTCTCAGTTTCAAAAGATAGCGTAGCGGAATATAAAAGTTTTAAACACCAACGAGATAACAGTTCAAAAGCATAAGTAGATAAATGTCCGAAGATACCCAAGAAATGCATGCGGACTCCAAGTACTTCACACAGTAGATACAAATCATCATCAATTACCTGAGATAAATGCTAAATTGGGTTAACATAAAGTTGGTGAGAATATAGGTTTCAAGTAAAATTCATAGTAATTCGATTTCAGATTTCATTCCATATACACATACAACTATAGGAGGTATAGTGCCAAGTGTAGGATAAATTGGGTGTTCACAATATTTATGATAGCTAAGCTCGTGACATCGATACTAATTATCCAGTACATACAATAGATTGTATATATAAACTTTGCCCCAATAGAGTACCTAGCCAAGATAACTCCGTTCACACAAATGGTATACACTCGTCCGGCGTCAAAATGCCCGAGTGGAGGTTGTCAACCCTCAATAGATCTATCCATATCATAAGAGCTTACTCCAGCAGAGGAATTAACGATTCACGATAGTGGGGACTACGGCTAAAGCAACTTAAGCTATCTCATAAACAGTGTTCACAAAACGTTCACAGAAATCTAGTTTTACTAACGTCCAGAAGCAAGCATCGAAAGAATTTATCACATCCCAAAACATTAAACATATAAAACAGTTTAATAGGGATCTATAAACTCACCTCAAGCAACAATTCAAACCGCACAAGTATGATCAAATAGTAGCGAGCAACTCTAGCAACAACCTAAATATAATACTATAGTTTAGGCGCTAGCAAATAAGTCACAATAGTTCGTCACGTACGTTACTCATCAATCATATATATATATATTTTGTTTTGTAGTTAAAATCGTGACTTGTAGATAGTACATCGTTATAAGCATTATAGTATATATACTTAGACAAAAATATTTATTTTTGACTCGACGAAATTTCGACAGCCTTATGGCGTAGATTTTAATTTACACAAATTTATCTTAATAAAATTTCCGACACAATTTCTAACGAAGATTTTGCAGCCTTTCGGCGTCACTTTAAAACTTTCCCTTTTTAGTAAGTACCCAAATCTCGTCCTAATACCACTAATTTCAACACTTCTCAATCAAAACATTTCAACAAGTCATTTTCCCCACAATGCTACCAATTTCCACTTTTATCGCTCAAACTTTTAACAATGAACCAAGTATTCACATTTTGCGCTTATATCCTTTCACAAAACGAGTCCAACATTTATACATAACATTTAGTACCCATTTCGACACTTAAAACAACTCGGTTTAACTCGAAAACGTCGTTTCGACCACTTTAAAAATCTAGACAACAAGTACATTATAGAGTTTTTCACAAAAATTCAGTTTTTCGACAACGAAATTTAAACGACCATATCTTTCTCATTTTTACTCCGTTTTTAGCCCATAATATATCGAAACGAAGGTAATAACTTATATTTTCATATCGTAGTAAACTAGTGTCAAAACAATTTTTACGACCCTCTATGCCTCCTATAAAAGTCGGACAGATTATATACTTTTCGTAAAAAATCGTTTTCGACCATTTTCAAGCGTACCCACTAGTAGTAACACTACTAGTTCCCTTCAATTATTCATAAACACACTCAAAATACAAGATTTATCTTCAAGTCCATAAATCTAAAAATGTACATTTTTATATTTTACAAGTCTTTCAATTAAAACATTTTCATGCATGGATCTAACAGATCCATACATAATTTTTTTAGATTTAAAATATTTCATGACCAAAAATAATTTTTTTCTTTTTATTTCAAGAAAATAGTTGATGAGTAACATGCATGCATAGATCTACATAGATTATGCATGAAAAAGAAATAATCGAAAAAGGTTCAAGAAATAACCTTGAGTAACAATTCTACGTAACCACGATAACTCATCTACGCTCTAATCAACTAAAAATCAACAAAACCCAACTTCTATAAAATTCAACCAAAAACTTCTCAAATCGACAAACCAAGAAAACCAATTCTTCTTTATGCTTGTATAAACCCTAGGATGTATTTGTTTTGTGCTTAATGTTCTTAAAATGGAGCTTCAAAAAATCAACAATGGAGGATTTGGTTATGGTGTTTGTGTCGTGTGTTTTTGAAAGAGAAAGAGAGATGTGTGTTTTTTTTAGTGAAGTGAATGAGTGAAAGTGAGATATCAGTTGAGGTAAATATGGTTAATAAGTTAAAAGGGTTTGAGGTGTGTAAGGTTTAAGCTTATTTTGGCAAAGTGTAACACTTTGATTATCTTGCATGTGGTGGTTTTTTTGGCTGGTTATGGGGGGTCCCACATGGGTAAATATTTCAAAAGTTTTACTATGGTAACTAGTTAGAAGGTTTAAGGTAAAAAGTTAGTTAATTTTAGGTAAATATCGAAAAGTATATAGTTAAGTTTAAAATTACGTAAAACTTAAAAATTTGACGAAATATATTAAATTTATGGTTTTTCGACGAAAACTGACATTTTATAATTTATAAAGTATTTTATGCATGCTAACGACGGTTAAACGTAAAAACGACGTAAAATACGAAAACGCGATACGTTAATTAAATATTCACTGAAATACGATTTATTACTATAAATAGCAAAAATACTAAAATACAGGCATATAAATATATACAAAAATATTTAAATACGTTGTTCATGAAAATACGATCACGCTGTTAAAAACTAAACAGTTAAGCACATAATTAACAGATAACGAATAATCTCATGCATTATCGTCAATTCATTGACCGTCTCAGCATTTTGGTCAGATTCACAGAATGTGTTCAGAATAATGACTAAGCACAGTGTCAAGTCATTACTCGTCATCAAACAGTTTTTCAGAAAATGCGGGATAACTCCCGGGTTCCAACACAGTTAAATCACATAGTTGACTAAATAAAAAAGTCAAAGGGTAAAATAGTCATTTTACAAAGTTGGATAATTACCAGGTGTTACATCATCCCCTTGATAGAGAAGCTTTGTCCTCAAAGCTTAGGAGTGTCACGGGATCTAGAGTTGTCAAAGAGTTGCGGATATTTCTTGCGAAATTGATCCTCACGCTCCCAAGTGAATTCTGCTCCACCTTGATGATCGGAATACGACTCTGCTTCAATCGTTTGACCTCACGACCCATGATTTCAACAGGTTCTTCGAAAAATTGCATCTTGTCGTCGATTCAGAGTTCCTCCAACGGTATAACGAGTGTCTCATCAGAAAGACACTTCTTCAAGTTCGATACATGAAAAGTGTTGTGCACACGACTCAACGCTTTCGGTAGTTCGAGACGATAGGCTACAGTTACAACCATTGCCAGAATTTTGAAAGGTCCAATATAACGGGGGTTCAGCTTTCCTCGCTTGCCAAAACGTATCACACCTTTTCAAGGCGATACTTTTAGCATCACTTTGTCTCCCACTTGAAATTCGAGAGCCTTACGTCGAACGTCGGCCTAACTCTTTTGACGATCACGGGCTTCTTGAATTCGGCTCTTAATTTGAACAATCTTTTCAGTTGTTTCACGGATGAGTTCAGGGCCAGTGAGTTGACTATCCCCAACTTCACTCCAACACACAGGCGAGCGACATTTACGACCATACAACGCTTCAAACGGTGCAGCCTTAATACTGGTATGATAACTATTATTGTAAGAGAATTCCACTAGAGGCAAATGTATGTCCCATTGCTTCCCAAAGTCAAGCATGCAAGCACGTAACATGTCCTCCAACGTTTGAATAGTTCTCTCACTCTGTCCGTCAGTCTGCGGGTGATAAGCAGTACTCATATCCAATTGCGTACCCAATATTTTCTGAAGTGATTTCCAGAACTCTGAAGTGAATCTACCGTCTCTATCGGAAATTATCGAGATCGGTATCCCATGTTTTGCGACTACTTCCTTCCGGTAATGTCTTCTAAGCTTATCCATTGAATCATCTTCCTTCATAGCCAAAAAATGTGCAAATTTCGTAAGTCGATCCACAATTACCCAAATTGTGTCGTATCCGTTTGTCGTCTTAGGTAGCTTAGTTATGAAATCCATGGTTATGTTTTCCCACTTCCACATAGGAACTATAGGTTGAACCAAAAATCCAGATGGTTTTTGGTGTTCCGTTTTCACTCTAGCACAAGTCAGACACTTCCCTACATAAGTAGCAATTTCAGCTTTCATATTTGGCCACCAATGTAGCTTCTTCATATCCTGATACATTTTGTCAGATCCTGGGTGAATCGAATACTTAGATTTATGCGACTCGTGCATAATCACGTCCGTTAGTCCTCTAAACCGTGGTAACCAACTTCTACCATTCAGACATAGTGTTCCATTAGTGCTAGTCTCCAATTTCTTAGTGACCATTCCCCCTAGTTTCTCAGCTTCAACATGTTCAGGCTTAAGGGCTATGGTTTGTGCTTCTCGAATTTGCACAGGTAAGTTCGGATTGATAATCATAGCTAACGATCTAACTCTACGTGTCATCAATTTTTCCTTTCTACTTAGTGTATCCGCCACTACATTGACCTTCCCAGGGTGGTAGCGGATTTCACAGTCATAATCGTTGAGCAACTCGATCCATTGACGTTGTCTCATGTTCAGTTCCTTCTTGTCAATAATATGTTGCAAACTCTTGTGCTCGGTATAGACGACACACTTGGTTCCATACAAGTAGTGTCTCCACAATTTCAAGGAAAATACTACCGCTCCTAGCTCCAAGTCGTGAGTAGTGTAGTTTTTCTCATGTGTTTTCAATTTTCTTGACGCGTAGGCGATAACTTTCTTCCTTTGCATCAACACAGCTCCCAATCCTTTTGCCGATGCATCACAGTAGACCACAAAGTCTTCCGATCCTTCTGGTAACGATAGAATAGGCGCACTACACAACATTTGTTTCAACTTCTAAAATGATAATTCCTCTTTATCTCCCCATTCGCATGTCACCTTCTTTTGAGTCAACTTCGTCAATGGTTTCGCGATCTTCGAGAATCCCTCGATTAACCTTCGGTAATTTCCGGCGAGTCCTAAGAATTGGCGAATTTCAATCGGTGTCGTAGGAGCAGTCCACTCACTAATTGATTCAATCTTGGCGGGATCAACATGAGTCCCCTTGCTATCAATAATGTGACCTAGAAATTGTACTCTTGGGAACCAAAAATCACACTTCGAGAACTTAGCGTACAATTCCTCCTTCTTAAGCAATTCCAATATTATCTTAAGATGTTCCTCATGTTCTTTCTCATTCCTTGAGTAAATCAGTATGTCATCGATGAACACAATGACAAACTTGTCCAAATACGGTTTACACACCCGGTTCATGAGGTCCATAAACACAGCAGGTGTGTTTGTCAAACCGAATGGCATCACTTGGAACTCATAGGGTCCATACCTAGTCCTAAAAGCAGTCTTTGCAACATCTTCCTCACGGACTCTCAATTGGTGATAACCAGACCTAAGGTCAATCTTCGAGTATACGCTCAATCCTTGCAACTGATCAAACAGGTCATCTATCCTAGGTAACGGGTAACGGTTCTTGATGGTAAGTTTGTTCAACTCACGATAATTGATACACATCCGAAAACTCTCATCCTTCTTCTTCACAAATAAGACTGGAGCTCCCCAAGGTGAAGAACTCGGTCTTATGAATCCTTTATCAGTCAACTCTTGTAGTTGCGTCGCTAGTTCTTGCATTTCCGACGGTGCTAAACGGTAAGGCGCTCGAGCAACAGGTGCAGCTCCCGGTATTAAATCGATCTGGAATTCAACTTGTCTGGCCGGCGGTAATCCAAGCAAATCTTCAGGAAAGACTTCCGGAAAATCCCGTACGATAGGTACATCTTCCAACCGTTTTTCTTCCGTCTGCTTTTCAGTAACACAGGCCAAAAATACGTGGCAACCTTCCGACAACAACTTCTGAGCCTTGACACGCGAGATAACGTTCAGTCGTGACTTCCCTTTTCCGTTACTTGTATCCCCTTGTACCTCCAAAACTTCATCATCGAATGGTAAACGAACGATCTTCTCGTCGCATACAATCGTAGCATGATATCTCGACAACCAATCCATTCTGATAATCACGTCAAAACTCCCTAACTCAACAGGCATAAGGTCTATTACGAAAGGATGACCTAGAAGATTTAAAGTGCATCCGTGAAGTATAGTGTCGGCTTCTATCAACTTTCCATTAGCTAACTCAATAGTGTACTTACTGTCTAAGGGCGAAGGGGTCACATCAAGTAAAACACTAAAAACGGTCGACTCAAAACTCCTATCGCTCCAGTATCAAATAAAATAGAAGCATAACGACCATTGAGAAGGAACGTACCCGTAACGACGTCGGGGTTTTGTTGCGCTTCTCCTCCTCCTATCACATAGACCCTTCCATGAGCTTCCCCAGCCTTATCAATCTTTCCTTGGTCCTTATTCTTTTTCTTTGGGCACTCATTGTTGTAGTGTCCCTTTTGCTGACATTCAAAATAAGTGACGTTGGCTTTCGGGTTGGGTGGTGACTTACAGTCTTGATACTTTGGTTTTTGTATGGGGTTCAGATTATGTCTCTTGGTATCCTCTCGAATTGATCTCGGTCTTAAGTGGAATGATTGTTCTTGGTTACTAAATAAAAGGGCTTGGTTTTCTATCTACTAAATGTTAAATGCTTAAAGATGTAAGCTTAAATTTAAAAGTAATTAATTTAATGGCAACTAACAAGACTAGAATTAAAATTAAAATTAAAATTAAAATAAAGAAACAGTAAAGAAACAGTAATACAGTAACACAGAAACACTTAAAGAAAATTGATTCGAAAGTATAACCTTGATTCGGAACTTTGTTCATCCGGAACTTTTCACTCGGAACCCCTTGTTTCGGAACTTTGTTCGGAAGTTTATCCGGAAGATTGATCCGGAAATTTACTCGGAACATGGTTCGGAAGATTGTTTCGGAAGTTGGTTCGGAACTTTCACCCGGAACTTTAATCGGAACTTTATTCGGAAGTTTGGTTCATCCGGAACTTTATACTCATTCGGAACTTTTAAACAAGAAAACTCATTTGGAACTTTTTAATTCATTCAGGACTTTTAAACAAAAAACTCATTCGGAACTTTTAAAGAACATATTCATTCGGAACTTTGGTGTTCATCCGGAAGTTTTGTGTTCATCCGAAAGTTTTTGGTTCACTCGGAACCTGGGGAATACACAAGAACGAAAACAGTCACGAAGAACACGGGAAACGATTCTAATCCAAAAATCACCAAGCTTTTTCACCAAAAACTTAAATACAACTTAACACAAATGATTTACTAACCAATAACTACGAATCCCATCAACAAAAACACAAAACCCAACAACTTTTAAAGATCAAATCACATAAAATAAAAACTTAAAAACTTGAAATGAAAGATGATGATGAACAAGATGAAATGGAAAGATTAAACAAGAACTTGTATTGATGATTTAATGTTTTAACAATAACAAAACAAGGATCAAAATTATAAGATTGAGAAAACAAAGATCAAGATCACCAAACACCCTAGTGGTGTTGGTGATGCTACGAACTAAAAGGGAGAAAAAGAAGGAGGAGAGAAAAACTAAAACTAACTGCCTAAATGTGTGAGGGGTGGACTATATATAGGTGTTCCCCTTGGTTGGTGAGTGGGCTTTCTCCCGTTCTTCGTGTCTTCTCGTCTTTTCAGAAAAGTTGACGATTTCGATTCTGATTCGGGATTTGTCGTCGATTAAATTCAACTCGTCTTTTAATTTCTTCGTTTAATAGACTTGAGTTTCTTCGACTTATGTAAATCTTCCATCTTTGGTCCTTTTCTTCGATAAATCTTCGAATAGGCCCAGTGACTTCAAATCTTTTGCATCTCTTGGACAATAGACTTCATCTTGAGTCTTTTTCTTCGATGAATCCTGTGCAATCCCATGTTTTCTCCATTATCCATCCGGTTGGCTCTGAAAACACAATAAACACAAAAACCATGCATAATTACAAACAAATGATATTAAATACATGTTTTGGTCTTGTTTTAGCCAGAATTAAGTGGTAAAAGGATGGGTGTTTACACACCTATCAAATCCCCTACACTTAACCATTGCCATGACCTCATGCAATGCTTAGTGATAAAGCAATTTTACACTTTTCTCATAATTAATCAACCTTGGCCTTATTAAAATACTACTAAACAAAAATTAAAGTACTAAAAGAAATTAAAATTTAAAGGAAACAAAAGGATAGAAAACCATTTTCACTTGAAAATAACTACATGGAAATAACTTGCAAAGAGATCAAGGACTTACATTAGGGCTTTGGTGCTGCGAAGATTTATCACCCTCAAGTTTCACGTTCCCCAAACTAAGCTTAAAAACGAGATCATTGTTATTAAAAGTTAGCAATTCAAACACTTACACACATGGCTTAATTAAATGCTTAAACTCCCTTATTCCTAGGTGTATCTCTTATATTTTATTTTTGTCTTAGAATGATCATGAAGATGCATTTTTGGACTTATTTCGATAGTTTATTTAGGCTGAAAGCAAAGTAGGACGATTTGATCAATAGTTAGCTAAAGGACAAAATCTCTTAAAACTGCTTCTCGGGATATCAAAAAGTTCATATCTTGGCATAACTCGGTTCACGATTTGAGACCTTTCTCGGGTCGATATTTGGCATGTACTTCATACTTCATATCATGAGAGACGTGCTTGAGATAATGGTCTTCTCATCGTTCATAGAGTTTCTTCACTTGGAGACTTTTGAGAGGTACTCCAACTTTGTTGACCACGACTTCATGATTATTTCTTCAATCTCTATTTGGGATTTTGAGATACAACGATCCGTCATCTTTATGGGAGTTGATTGCTTTTCGTCGTGATAGACTTCTCCATCATCTTTATGGGAGTTGATTGCTTTTCGTCGTGAGTCTTGATCCTTCATATTGACTTTGGGAATAATGCTTTTCACATCACTTGGATCTTTAGCAATAAAATGGAATCCTCATGCCTTGTTAGGGCCTTTTCGGACTCGCCAATCTTCGCGCCCCGCTTCATAAGTTATGCCTTTGCTATGAACTCTTATCATTACCGAGCAACTTTTAAACGATCTTGGGCTAGAAGCTAAGTAACCTTTCAAATCGTACTACCTTACTTATTGCAGATAAATTATTAGCAAGTGATGGGAGAATAGGCAAATAATTACACCAAGTGAGCTTGTGCAAGAATATCGACTTATAATTGACTCTATCATTTCTCGTCCTCCACAATTTAAAATCTCAAGTAATGAGACTCGTGGATACTTAGCCTAGTAAACCAATTAAGGTCTACATGGTTAAGGATACTAGCTAGAATAAACTTGGATAAGTCTATTCGGGTTGAGTCAAAATAAACGCAACGGGCCTAATATGTCAAAGACTTCTAAACAAGCTACACCACTTTATTAAAAATTTTGACTTTATTGTGGGATATATACATATGAAAGGAACGATAAAAATTTAAAAATTACGACTAAATGGCCAAAGTTAATAAAAAATTTGAAAAATGTTGAAAAATAGGATTTTCTGGTTAAATGAAGGCATTTTCATGGAAAAGTCAACTTAAAACTTCGATAGAAGTCCCCCTTACACTTAAGATAAACATTGTCCTCAATGTTTAAGCATGTGGGAAAAGTATCCCCTACACTTATGACATTGTGCACGTTGGTTAACTCAAGTTAAGGAAGAGACGACTAAAGTGATCAATTTCAAATGTGAGTATGAAGAAAATTGAATCATGATAGTTGAGAGATAGAACCGGATTTCGGATAACACGGGAGCACAGTTCTTCATAGATTCCAAGAGTGCACTTATCCCTGTAATCAGATCACCACACAAAGACAAACGCGTATAGAAGTCCCCCTACACTTAGGGGATTAAAACATAAAAGGATAGATACTCGGGCTGCCTTCCGAGGAGCGCTTGTTTTTGATAACCGAGTCACGAGCCTGACTCGACCTAAAATTAGTTCATGGGGAACATGGTGAGGGATGGAATCACCTCCTGAGAGGTGTCCTCACCAAAGTAAAGCTTCAGACGCTGGCCATTCACCTTGAAATTGGGCCCATTTGGCTGAGAAAGCTCAATGGTCCCATAGGGAAAGACTTTGGCGACGGTGAATGGACCAGACCATCGTCTCTTCAACTTGCCAGAGAAGATCTTAAACCGAGAGTTAAAAAGTAAGACTTGATCACCATCGTGGAACTCTTGGTTCTTGATTTTTGCGTCATGAAGGATCTTCGTCTTCTCCTTGTAGATCAGCGAGTTCTCATAAGCTTCATTCCTCAGTTTGTTGAGCTCGTTGAGTTGAATCTTGCGATGATCACCGGCTTTGTTGATGTCGAAGTTAGCCCACTTCAAGGAACAGTGCGCCTTATGCTCCAGCTCGATGGGAAGGTGGCATGCTTTCCCGTACACAAGATGATAAGGTGTACAACCGATCGGGGTCTTGTAAGCAGTACGGAAAGCCCACAGAGCATCATCTAACTTATCGGCCCACGCGACACGATGCTCTCCCACTTTACGCTCCAAAATTCGCTTCAATCCACGATTGGATATCTCGGCTTTCCCATTGGTTTGGGGATGATAGGCGGTGGAAAGACGGTGATTGACACCATACTTAGCCATGACTCTTGCAAATTGGTCGTTGCAAAAATGAGTCCCGCGGTCACTGATAATAGCACGAGGAACGCCGAATCTAGCGAATAGCGATTTCAAAAAGTAACAAACCACCCTTGCATCATTAGTAGTTAAAGCTTTGGCTTCAACCCACTTTGAAACGTAGTCAACGGCTACAAGGATGTATTTGTTTCCTTTAGATGAAGGGAATGGCCCCATAAAGTCGATACCCCAAACATCAAAGATTTCACACTCTTGAATGAAATTCTGAGGCATCTCGTCTTTATGTGTGATCGTGCCTTGTTTTTGGCAAGCATCACATTGTTTCACCATCTCGTGAGCATCACGATAGATGGTTGGCCAATAAAATCCCGAATCAAACACTTTTTTGGCGCTGTAGTTGGGACCAAAGTGACCACCGGTGGGTCCTTTGTGGCAAGCGTCAAGGATTTTCAAAGCTACCGGTCCATCAACACATCGGTGAATAATCAAGTCGGCACATTGTTTGAAAAGATACGGGTCATCCCAAAAGTAAGTCTTAATATCGTTAAAGAACTTCTTCTTTTTCTGGGATGTTAATCCGTCAACGAGAATTCCACCCGCCAAGTAGTTTGCAATGTCCGCAAACCACGGGGTTTCATCAGCAGTCGAGTTGATAGACATTAAGGTCTCCAAGGGAAAAGAATCATTGATTTCTTTGTTCGGATGATCCCCCTGGTAAGGATCCTCAAGTCTACTGAGATGATCCGCGGCTAGGTTTTCAGCTCCTTTTTTATCGCGAATTTCGATTTTAAATTCTTGAAGTAGCAAAACCCAGCGAAGAAGTCTTGGTTTGGAATCTTGCTTTGTTAACAAGTACTTCAACGCGGAATGATCGGTATACACAATTGTTGTAGAAAGGACAAGATAGGGGCGGAATTTTTCAAAGGCATAGACAACAGCTAGAAGCTCTTTTTTGGTTGTCGTATAATGCAATTATGCCCCCGTCATTGTCTTGCTAGCGTAATGGATCGGTTGGAAGTGTTTGTTCACTCTTTGTCCCAGAACCGCTCCAATAGCAAAATCACTAGCATCGCACATCAACTCAAAGGGAAGCTCCCAATTAGGGGTAACCAAGACGGGTGCCTTAGTTAGCTTATCCTTAAGCGAGTTGAAGGCTTCAAGTCACTCTTTGGAAAAGATAAAAGGAGTATCTTTTTCCAAGAGGTGGGTCATCGGGCGAGCGATTTGAGAAAAATCTTTGATGAATCGATGGTAGAAGCTCGCATGACCCAGAAAACTTCTCACATCCTTCACGGTTGCAGGTGGAGGCAACTTGGCGATAACATCGACTTTAGCACGGTCTACTTCAAGACCGGCTTTGGAAATCTTGTGTCCCAGCACGATGCCTTCTTTTACCATAAAATGGCATTTTTCCCAATTCAGAACAAGGCGAGTGTCTTCGCACCGCTTAAGCATACGTTCCAAATTGGCAAGGCAAGAAGAGAAGGAATCCCGAAGACCGAGAAATCATCCATGAAGACTTCCATGGTTTGTTCAACCATGTCATGGAAGATAGCTAACATGCACCTTTGGAAAGTCCCGGGCGCATTACATAAGCCAAAAGGCATTCTTTTGTTAGCAAATGTGCCATAAGGACAAGTGAATGTTGTCTTCACTTGATCTTGGGGATCGATGGGTATTTGGAAATAACACGAGAAACCATCAAGAAAGCAGTAATATTCATTACCCGCTAAACGTTCAAGCATTTGGTCCATAAAAGGTAGAGGGAAATGATCCTTTCTCGTGGCATCATTGAGTTTGCGGTAGTCTATACAAACTCTCCACCCACTAACGAGACGAGTGGAAATCAACTCGTTGTGTTCATTGGGAACAACGGTTATTCCGCCTTTCTTAGGCACACAATGGATTGGACTAACCCATGGTGAATCCGAAATAGGGTAAATCATACCCGCATCAAGAAGTTTGATAACCTCTGTTTTGATGACTTCATGGATTTTTGGATTCACCCTTCGTTGGCTTTGAATTGTGGGCTTAAAGTCGTCCTCCATGAGAATTTTGTGTGTGCAGAATTGAGGATCAATTCCACGAATATCAGAGATCTTCCAAGAAATAGCCTTCTTATGATCTTTCAACACGGTGATAAGTCGGGCTTTTTCGTCTTCCTTTAGGTCCTTAGCAATGATGACTGGCGACTTCTTCTCTTCTTCGAGGAATACATACTCGAGATGGGGCGGCAACTCCTTAAGTTCTAAATCCGGAGGATTTTCGACGGGAGGCGTTTTCAAAGTCGGAGTATCGATAGAAATAACCGTGGGAGATGGAGGAGAAGGATTGTCTTCGTTGAGAAGGTTATCAAAGAAATGCATGTCTTCATTCCCATCGGTGGGAGAATCATCAGTAGCTAAATTCACATCTCCCATGGTGTCTTCAAAATCTTTCCAAAACAAGTCACTATCTCCAAATAGAGACAATGATGAATCAATGGAGGACACGGTCTCAACATTGGGAAGAGAGGTAGGAATACTTTTGCAAGCATCATTAAAGTGTTCTTCACAAGCCTCATCAAGAATGTCAATACAATTAACACTCTTATATGAATAAGGCTGTTTAGACAACTTTCCCATGTTGAAGACTACTTTGTCGTCACCCACTCTCATGATAAGCTCACCGGCTTCAACATCAATGAGAGTGCGACCGGTCCTCAAGAATGGACGACCAATAATTAGTGGCACACGAGGGTCCATCTCGTAGTCGACAACAACAAAATCAGCAGGAAAGGTGAATTTGTCGACTCCTACAATGACGTCTTCGGCTATCCCCACTGGATAAGCAACCGTACGGTTAGCTAATTCCAAAGTCATTTTGGTGGGGACTAGCTCTGGGAGAGATAATTGCTTCCACACACTTAAAGGCATAAGATTAATACTGGCACCTAGATCGGCTAGGGCCATGTAATTCTCTACTCCCGGGAAATTGCAAGGAATTAAGAAACGACCCGGATCACCAAGCTTGGTTGGCAATTTCCTTAAGAGCATTGCAGAGCAATTCTCATTAAGTTGGGTGTTGGCAATATCGAGGAGCTTTTCCTTGTCGCTCAGAAGATGCTTAAACATTTTCACGTACTTAGGAATGTGAGCGAGAGCCTCAGCGAGGAGATGTTAAAATTCAATTGTTTGAACATTTTAAGGAAGTTCGAAACCTGAATATCGTCCTTGCTTTTGAGCTTCTCTTTCCTCAACCTAGATGGATAAGGTATATTAGAAGAAGAGGAAGGCTTTGGAAGAATAGGATCACTCACATCCTTGGGTGGAGGAGGGGTAGAAGGAAGAGGTGGAGAAATTGGGGAAGGAGAAGGATGAGGAATAGGAGCAGGTGACTCGTTCTCCTTAGTCACGATCACCGGTGGAGGTATAGGAAGCTCGGGTTCCTTGGTACCTTTGCCACTGCGAGTAGTGATTGCTTTCATCTCCCCTCTTGGATTCGCAACGGTGTTACTCGGAAGAGTACCCGAAGAAGAGGGTTGATTAACTTGGAAGAAACTAGTCATCATGTTCTTCAAGTCATTTGTTTGACTATCCAACATGTTTCTCATGTCGGCTCTCAAATCGTTCCCTTGTTTGACCAAGTCAGCTTTTAGTTGAGCACTTCTCTCTGAAGATTTCCCACTATAACATCGTTAGTCCTCATATAAGTTTCCACTTCTTGGTGAAGAGCGGTGGGTTGGTTGGGAGGAGCATTGTATGCGGGTGGTTGATAAGCAGGTTGCTGGTATACTTGGTTGTTTCGTTGAGGTGGTTGTTGCTGCTTGTGAGGTGGGATGTATGGTGTACGAGGTTGTTGTTGTTGTTGAGGAGGGCGGTTGAGGTTTTGTTGTTCGTTTGGGTTGGTAGGAGGAAAACCAGGTGGAGAAAGATAGTTGTTGGAGCGGTAGCTAAGCAAATTACGGTCACCTTGAGGTCTAGCTTGATAAGCAGGTTGAGGATAGGTGCCATATGCCGCATTCACATTCTCAGCAGGGTAGTCGTGGGTGGCGGTACAAGTTGTGTAAGAGTGAGGACCACCGCATATCTCACAAGGTTGGCTGACAGCGTTAACTTGAGCGTTTTTAGCGTTGTTGTTGTTGTTGTTGCTGACGGTGTGGGTGACAAGCGATTCAAGAAGCGTAGTGATTTTGTCCAGCCGCTTGTCGCTAGCACTAGCGACATTGGTCCTAACACTCTTGGTTTGCACACGAGACTTATTCTCAATGATATCCCAAGCAACATTGGAAGTCTTAGCCAAAAGATTACCCCCCGAGGCACTGTTTAGTGAATCTTGGTCACTCATGCTTAAACCATTGTAAAAAGTATTAATTTGATGTACTTTGGTAAAACCATGTTGTGGGCATTTTCTTAAAAGATCTTTAAAACGATCCCAAGATTCACTGAACGACTCATCTTACTTTTGTTCAAAATTTATTATTTCATTCCGCAAAGCGGTAGTACGAGAGGGTGGGAAAAAGTAATTGATAAACTTGGTTTCCAAATCCGTCCACGAGAGAATACTCTTTGGCGGTTCCTTAGCAAGCCAATGCCGGGCTTGTCCCTCTAAAGAAAAGGGAAAAAGTTGTAACCTGATAACCTCTTGTGGAACACCATTGAACTTGACCGTGTTGGTTAGTTGCAAGAATCTCTTGATATGGTCGTGTGGATCATCAATGGTACGTCCCAAGAATGGTTGAGCGGAGACCATCTGGATAAAGCCTGATTTTAGCTCAAAGTTGTTGGCGGCAATTGGAGGTATGACAATTGGATCAGTATTGCCGTCTACATGAGCTTGCAGCAGTTCAATCATCGGGCGATTATCCGGAAGGGGCTCATTGTTGTTGTTATTATGCATGTTGTTGAAAGGTGGGTTGTTATTGTTATTATTGTTGTTTGGAGGTGGTATGTTGTTGTTGTTTTGTACATCGGACATGTCTAAGTGATCGAGAGGCTCGGGCTCTTGATAAGACGTGGATCGAGTGCGCATACACCTGCAAAAGAACTAACAAAAGAAAAACAAAGCAAAAATATTTTTGGTTTTTATGTTTTTCTTTAATTTTTTTGTATTTTTGAAAGTTTTATATTATTTTTTTTATTTTTTTTATTTTTTTTATTTTTTTTGTGTTTTTGAAATTATTTATGAAAAAGTAACGTTCACGGGGAACGGATCCCAAAATCCAAGTTCTCACAAAAAACTTTTGATCTTAACGAGAAGAGCCGGCAGCGGCGCCATTTGATATTTGGGTTTTCATGGGGTTCAGATTATGTCTCTTGGTATCCTCTCGAATTGATCTCGGTCTTAAGTGGAATGATTGTTCTTGGTTACTAAATAAAAGGGCTTGGTTTTCTATCTACTAAATGTTAAATGCTTAAAGATGTAAGCTTAAATTTAAAAGTAATTAATTTAATGGCAACTAACAAGACTAGAATTAAAATTAAAATTAAAATTAAAATAAAGAAACAGTAAAGAAACAGTAATACAGTAACACAGAAACACTTAAAGAAAATTGATTCGGAAGTATAACCTTGATTCGGAACTTTGTTCATCCGGAACATTTCACTCGGAACCCCTTGATTCGGAACTTTGTTCGGAAGTTTATCCGGAAGATTGATCCGGAACTTTGTTCGGAAGATTGGTTCGGTAGTTGGTTCGGAACTTTCACCCGGAACTTTAATCGGAACTTTATTCGGAAGTTTGGTTCATCCGGAACTTTATACTCATTCGTAACTTTTAAAAAAGAAAACTCATTCGGAACTTTTTAATTCATTCGGAACTTTTAAACAAAAAACTCATTCGGAACTTTTAAAGAACATATTCATTCGGAACTTTGGTGTTCATCCGGAAGTTTTGTGTTCATCCGGAAGTTATTGGTTCACTCGAAACCTGGGGAATACACAAGAACAGTAACAGTCACGAAGAACACGGGAAACGATTCTAATCCAAAAATCACCAAGTTTTTCACCAAAAACATAAATACAACTTAACACAAATGATTTATGATAGGTGTGTAAACACCCATCCTTTTACCACTTAATTCTGGCTAAAATTAGACCAAAACACGTATTTAATATCATTTGTTTGGAATTATGCGTGGTTTTTGTGTTTATTGTGTTTTCAGAGCTAACCAGATGAATATTAAAGAAAACATGGGATTGCACGGGTTTTATCAAGGAAAAAGACTAAAGACGAAGTCTATTGTCCAAGAGATGCAAAAGATTTGAAGTCAATGGGCCTATTTGAAGATTTATCGAAGAAAAGGACCAAAGATGGAAGATTTACATATGTCGAAGAAACTTAAGTCTATTTAACGAAGAAATTAAAAGACGAGTTGAATTTAATCGACGACAAATCCCGAATCAGAATCGAAAACGTCAACTTTTCTGAAAAGACGATAAGACAAGAAGAAAGGGAGAAAGCCCACTCACCAACCAACCACTAGGACTATATATAGTTTCCTCCTTCACATTTTAGGGAGTTAGCTTTCATTTTTTTCTTTTCCCAGTTTCTTAGGATCGGTTCATCACCAACACCATTAGGGTGTTTGGTGATTTTTAATTTTCTTTCAATCTTGTAAGTTTTAATCATTACTCTTGTTACTTTTACACCAATCCTTCTATTCCATCTTTTCATTTTATCTTGTTCTTCATCATCTTCTATTGCAAGTTCTTAAGTTTTTTATTTGATTCAAGTTTGATCTTAAAAAGTTGTTGATTTAGTGTTTTTATTGTTGGGATTTGTTACTTATGGTATTTAAATGATTATTGGTTAGTTTGGTAAAACCTTTTTGAGTATTTAAGTCGATTTGGATTAAAATTCGTATGCCCTGTTTTGTCGTTGCTGTTACTGTTCTTCATCTCAGACTTTCCGAACAGAGCCCATATTCCGAATAGACGATTTCTTATTTCCCTTATTCGGAATATTGGATATTCCGAATAGGGTTGTTAATTTTCTCTTACTCGGAATACCTTTTATTCCGCATAGGCAAGATTTTCCGAATAGACCACTTTATTCCGAATTGCATTTTTTATTCCGCGTAGTCAAACATTCCGCATAGGCTATTCTTCCGAATAGGGATCTGTTTTTCCGAATAGTTCATTTTTTCCGAATAGACTTGTTTTTCCGAGTAGGCAAATTTTTCCGCATAGGTTTAGGTTTTTCCGCATAGCACATGTTTTCCGAATAGAGCAGTTTTTCCGCATAGGGTTATTTTCCGTTTAAGAGCACATTATTCCGAATAGAGATCATTCCGCATAGGCCATTTTTCCGAATAGGATTTATTCCGAGTAGGATACTTTTTCAGTTAGGATATTTTCCAGTTTGTTGCTTTTTACTTGTTGATTGTTTTAAGCGTAAATCTTTCTTTACTTTACCCATTTCCTTGTTTAGTAGATTTAAAAACCAATCCCACTTTTTGTCACCAAGAACAAATCATTTCACTTTAAACTGAGATTAATTCGAGAGGATTCCGAGAATCATATTTTGAACCTATACAAAATCTCTTGTATCAAATGGCGCCGCTGCCGGCTCTTCTCGTTAAGATCAAAAGTTTTTTGTGAGAACTTGGATTTTGGGATCCGTTCCCCGTGAACGTTACTTTTTCACAAAAATTTTTAAAAAAAAATCCTAAAAAATATAAAATTTTCAAAAATACAAAAAAAATTAAAAAACATAAAAACCAAAAATATTTTTGCTTTGTTTTTCTTTGTTCGTTCTTTTGCAGGTGTATGCGCACTCGATCCACGTCATATCAAGAGCCCGAGCATCTCGATCACTTAGACATGGCCGGTGTACCACCTCCAAATAATAATAACAAAAACAACCCGCCTTTCAACAACATGAACAATAACAACAACAATGAGCCCCTTCCGGATAATCACCCGATGATTGAACTGCTGCAAGCTCATGTCGATGGCAACACGGATCCAATTGTCATACCTCCAATTGCCGCCAACATCTTCGAGCTAAAATCAGGATTTATCCAGATGGTCTCCGCTCAACCATTCTTGGGACGTACCATTGATGATCCACACGACCACATCAAGAGATTTCTACAACTCACCAACACGGTCAAATTCAATGGCGTTCCACAAGAGGTTATCAGGTTACAACTTTTTCCCTTTTCTTTAGAGGGACAAGCCCGGCATTGGCTTGCTAAGGAACCGCCACAGAGTATTCTCTCGTGGACGGATTTGGAAACAAAGTTTATCAATTACTTTTTTCCACCCTCTCGTACTACCGCTTTGCAGAATGAAATCATAAATTTTGAACAAAAGTACGATGAGTCGTTCAGTGAATCTTGGGATCGTTTTAAAGATCTTTTAAGAAAATGCCCACAACATGGTTTTACCAAAGTACATCAAATCAATACTTTTTACAATGGTTTAAGCATGAGTGACCAAGATTCACTGAACAGTGCCTCAGGGGGTAATCTATTGGCTAAGACTTCCAATGCTGCTTGGGACATCATTGAGAATAAATCTCGTGTGCAAACCAAGAGTGTTCGGACCAATGTCGCTAGTGCTAGCACTAGTGACAGCGACAAGCGACTGGACAAAAACACTACGCTTCTTGAATCGCTTGTCACCCACACCGTCAGCAACAACAACAGCAACAACGCCAAAAACGCTCAAGTGAACGCTGTCAGCCAACCTTGTGAGATATGCGGTGGTCCTCACTCTTACACAACTTGTACCGCCACCCAAGACTACCCTGCTGAGAATGTGAATGCGGCATATGGCACCTATCCTCAACCTGCTTATCAAGCTAGACCTCAAGGTGACCGTAACTTGCTTAGCTACCGCAGCAACAACTATCTTTCACCACCTGGCTTTCCTTCTACCAACCCAAACCAACAGCAAAACCTTAATCGCCCTCCTCAACAACAACAACAACCTCGACAACCATACATACCTCCTCACAAGCAGCAACAACCGCCTCAACGTAACAACCAAGTCTACCAACAACCTGCTTACCAACCACCTGCATACAATGCTCCTTCCAACCAAACCACCACTGCATTACACCAAGAGGTTGCAACCTACATGAGGACCAATGATGTGATCGTGGAAAATCTACAACAGGAAGTGCGAAACTTGAAGGCAGACTTGGTAAAGCAAGGAAATGATTTGAGAGCCGACATGCGAAATACGTTGGATAGCCAAACTAATGATCTGAGGAACGAGATGGCTGGTTTCTTCCAAGGTAATCAACCCTCTTCTTCGGGTACTCTTCCGAGTAACACCGTTGCAAATCCAAGAGGGGAGATGAAAGCAATCACCACTCGAAGTGGCAAAGGTACCAAGGAACCCGAGCTTCCTATACCTCCACCGGTGGTTGTGACTAAGGAGAACGAGTCACCTGCTCCTATTCCTCATCCTTCTCCTTCCCCAATCTCTCCACCTATTCCTTCTACCCCTCCTCCACCCGTGGTTGTGAGTGATCCTGTTCTCCCAAAGCCTTCCTCTTCTTCCAATATACCTTATCCATCTAGGTTGAGGAAAGAGAAGCAAAAGAGCAAGGATGATATTCAGGTTTCAAACTTCCTTAAAATGTTCAAACAATTGAATTTTAACATCTCCTTCGCTGAGGCTCTCGCTCACATGCCCAAATACGCAAAAATGTTTAAAGATCTTCTGAGCGACAAGGAAAAGCTCCTCGATATTTCCAACACCCAACTTAATGAGAATTGCTCTGCAGTGCTCTTAAGGAAATTGCCAACTAAGCTTGGTGATCCGGGTCGTTTTCTTATCCCTTGCAATTTCCCAGGAGTAGAGAATTGCATGGCCCTAGCCGATCTAGGTGCCAGTATTAATCTCATGCCTCTATGTGTTTGGAAGCAATTATCTCTCCCAGAGCTAGTCCCCACCAAAATGACTTTGGAATTAGCTAACCGTGCGGTTGCTTATCCAGTGGGGATAGCCGAAGACGTCATTGTAGGAGTCGACAAATTCACCTTCCCTGCTGATTTTGTTGTCGTCGACTACGAGGTGGACCCCCGTGTGCCACTAATTGTTGGTCGTCCATTCTTGAGGACCGGTCGCACTCTCATCGATGTTGAAGCCGGTGAGCTTATCATGAGAGTGGGTGACGATAAAGTAGTCTTCAACATGGGAAAGCTTTCTAAACAGCCTTATTCATACGAGAGTGTTAATTGTATTGACGTTGTTGATGAGGCTTGTGAAGAACACTTCAACGATGCTTGTAAAAGTATTCCTACTTCTCTTCCCAATGTTGAGACCGTTTCCTCTATCGACTCATCACTATCCTTATTTGGAGAAAGTGATTTCCTTTGGAAAGATTTGGAAGCCACCATGGGAGATGTGCATTTAAACAATGACGATTCTACTACCAATTGGGATGAAGATATCAGTTTCATTGCTAACTTCCTCAAAGAAGACAATCCTTCCCCTC
Source organism: Glebionis coronaria (assembly GCA_025667525.1). NCBI lineage: Eukaryota > Viridiplantae > Streptophyta > Magnoliopsida > Asterales > Asteraceae > Glebionis > Glebionis coronaria. Next base: position 171,973,985 of record CM046880.1, on the reverse strand, counting down.
CATCTCCCACTGTCATTGCTATCGATACTCCGACTTTGAAAACGCCTCCCGTCGACAATCCTCCGGATCTAGAACTTAAGGAATTGCCGCCCCATCTTGAGTATGTATTCCTTGAAGAAGAGAAGAAGTCGCCAGTCATCATTGCTAAGGATTTGAAGGATGAAGAGAAAGCCCGACTTGTCGCCGTGTTGAAAGATCATAAGAAGGCTATTGCTTGGAAGATTTCGGATATTCGTGGAATTGATCCTCACTTCTGCACACACAAAATTCTCATGGAGGACGACTTTAAGCCCACCATTCAAAGCCAACGAAGGGTGAATCCAAAAATCCATGAAGTCATCAAAACAAAGGTTATCAAACTTCTTGATGCGGGTATGATTTACCCTATTTCGGATTCCCCATGGGTTAGTCCAATCCATTGTGTGCCCAAGAAGGGCGGAATAACCGTTGTTCCCAATGAACACAACGAGTTGATTTCCACTCGTCTCGTTACTGGGTGGAGAGTTTGTATAGACTACCGCAAACTCAATGATGCCACGAGAAAGGATCATTTCCCTCTACCTTTTATGGACCAAATGCTTGAACGATTAGCAGGAAATGAATATTACTGCTTTCTTGATGGTTTCTCGGGTTATTTCCAAATACCCATCGATCCCCAAGATCAAGAGAAAACTACATTCACTTGTCCCTATGGCACTTTTGCTTACAAAAGAATGCCTTTTGGCTTATGTAATGCGCCCGGGACTTTCCAGAGGTGCATGTTAGCTATCTTCCATGACATGGTTGAACAAACCATGGAAGTCTTCATGGATGATTTCTCGGTCTTCGGGGATTCCTTCTCTTCTTGCCTTGCCAATTTGGAACGTATGCTTAAGCGGTGCGAAGACACTCGCCTTGTTCTGAATTGGGAAAAATGCCATTTTATGGTAAAAGAAGGCATCGTGCTTGGACATAAGATCTCGAAAGCCGGTCTTGAAGTAGACCGTGCTAAAGTCGATGTTATCGCAAAGTTGCCTCCACCTTCAACCGTGAAGGGTGTGAGAAGTTTCCTGGGTCATGCGGGTTTCTACCGTCGATTCTTCAACGATTTTTCTCAAATCGCTCGCCCGATGACCCACCTCTTGGAAAAAGATACTCCTTTTATCTTCTCCAAAGAGTGTCTTGAAGCCTTCAACTCGCTTAAGGATAAGCTAACTAAGGCACCCGTCTTGGTTACCCCTAATTGGGAGCTTCCCTTTGAGTTGATGTGCGATGCTAGTGATTTTGCTATTGGAGCGGTTCTGGGAAAAAGAGTGAACAAACACTTCCAACCGATCCATTACGCTAGCAAGACAATGACGGGGGCACAATTGCATTATACGACAACCGAAAAAGAGCTTTTAGCTGTTGTCTATGCCTTTGAAAAATTCCGCCCCTATCTTGTCCTTTCCACCACCATCGTGTATACCGATCATTCCGCGCTGAAGTACTTGTTGACAAAGCAAGATTCCAAACCAAGACTTCTTCGCTGGGTTTTGATGCTCCAGGAATTTAAAATCGAAAATCGCGATAAAAAAGGAGCAGAAAACTTAGCCGCGGGCCATCTCAGCAGACTTGAGGATCCATACCAAGAAGATCATCCAAATAAAGAAATCAATGATTCTTTTCCCTTGGAGACCTTAATGTCTATAAACTCGAAGCCGAATGAAACCCTGTGGTTTGCGGACTTTGCAAACTACTTGGCGGGTGGAATTCTCAAGGAAGGGTTGACGTCTCAACAAAAGAAGAAGTTCTTCACCGACATTAAGACTTACTTTTGGGACGACCCTTACCTATTCAAACAATGTGCCGACCTGATTATCCGTCGATGTGTTGATGGACCGACAGCTTCGGAAATCCTTAATGCTTGCCACAAAGGACCCATCGGTGGTCACTTTGGTCCCAACTACACCGCCAAAAAAGTGTTTGATTCGGGATTTTATTGGCCCTCTATATATCGTGACGCTCACGATATGGTTAAAAGATGTGATGTTTGCCAAAAACAAGGCATGATCACACATAAAGACGAGATGCCTCAGAATTTCATTCAAGAGTGTGAAATTTTTGATGTTTGGGGTATCGACTTTATGGGGCCATTCCCTTCCTCTAAAGGAAACAAATACATCCTTGTTACCGTTGACTACGTTTCAAAGTGGGTTGAAGCCAAAGCTTTACCTACTAATGACGCAAGGGTGGTTTGTAACTTTTTGAAAGCTCTATTCGCTAGATTCGGTGTGCCTCGCGCCATTATTAGTGATCGTGGGACTCATTTCTGCAATGACCAATTTGCTAGAGTCATGGCTAAGTACGGTGTAAACCATCGTCTTTCCACAGCCTACCACCCACAAACTAATGGCCAGGCTGAAATATCCAACCGAGGACTTAAGCGAATTCTTGAAAGGACCGTGGGAGAGCATCGTGCCTCATGGGCTGATAAACTTGATGATGCTTTGTGGGCTTTTCGTACCGCTTACAAGACCCCGATCGGCTGTACGCCTTATCGTCTTGTGTACGGGAAATCGTGCCACCTCCCCATTGAGTTGGAGCACAAGGCTTATTGGGCCTTGAAGTGGGCTAACTTCGATATCATCAAAGCCGGTGATCATAGGAAGCTTCAACTCAATGAGCTGAATGAACTTCGGAATGAGGCTTATGAAAATTCTTTGATCTATAAGGAAAGAACTAAGCTCATTCACGACTCCAAGATTAAAAACCGAGAGTTCCATGTTGGAGACAAAGTCTTACTTTTTAACTCTCGGTTGAAAATCTTCTCGGGCAAGCTAAAATCTCGTTGGTCCGACCCATTCACCATCTCCCAAATTTTTCCATATGGTACTCTCGAGCTCGCTCAACCTAATGGACCGAATTTTAAGGTGAATGGCCAACGAGTGAAGTTGTACTTTAGTGAGGACACCTCTCAGGAGGTGATTCCATCCCTCACCACGTTCCCCATGAACTATTTTTGGGTCGAGTCAGGCTCGTGACTCGGTTATCAAAAACAAGCGCTCCTCGGGAGGCAGCCCGAGTATCTATCCCTTTAACCCCCTAAGTGTAGGGGAGGACCTATTTTAGTCGTTTGTGTTTGTGTGGTGATGTGATTACAGGGATAACTGCACTCTTGTAATCTTTGAAAAACCGTGCTCCCGTGTTATCCGAAATCCGGTTCTATCTCTCAACTATCGTGATTCAATTTTCTTCATACTCACATTTGAAATTGATCACTTTAGTCGTCTCTTCCTTAACTCGAGTTAACCAACGTGCACAATGTCATAAGTGTAGGGGAAACTTTTCCCACATGCTTAAACATTGAGGACAATGTTTATCTTAAGTGTAGGGGGACTTCTATCGAAGTTTTAAGTGGACTTTTCCATGAAAATGCCTTCATTTAACCGGAAAATCATATTTTTCAACATTTTTCAAATTTTTTATTAACTTTGGCCATTTAGTTGTAATTTTTAAATTTTTATCGTTGCTTTCATATGTATATATCCCGCAATAAAATCAAAAATATTAATAAAGTGGTGTAGCTAGTTTAGAAGTCTTTGACATATTAGGCCCGTTGCGTTTATTTTGACTCAACCCGAATAGACTTATCCAAGTTTATTCTAGCTAGTATCCTTAACCATGTAGACCTTAATTGGTTTATTAGGCTAAGTGTCCACGAGTCTCATTACTTGAGATTTTAAATTGTGGAGGACGAGAGATGATAGAGTCAATAATAAGTCGGTATTCTTTCACAAGCTCACTTGGTGTAATTATTTGCCTATTCTCCCATCACTTGCTAAAAATTTATCTGCAATAAGTAAGGTCGTACGATTTGAAAAGTTACTTAGCTTCTAGCCCAAGATCGTTTAAAAGTTGCTCGGTAATGATAAGAGTTCATAGCCAAGGCATAACTTATGAAGCGGGGCGCGAAGATTGGCGAGTCCGAAAAGGCCCTAACAAGGCATGAGGATTCAATTTTATTACCGAAGATCCAAAGTGATGTGAAAAGCATTATTCCTAAAATCAATATGAAGGATCAAGACTCACGACGAAAAGCAATCAACTCCCATAAAGATCATGGAGAAGTCTATCCGAAAAGACCCTAACAAGGTATGAGGATAAATAGATCCAAGTCCGAAAAGGAGGCGGATCGTTGTATCTCAAAATCCCAATTAGAGATTGAAGAAATAATCATGAAGTCGTGGTCAACAAAGTTGGAGTACCCCTCAAAAGTCTCCAAGTGAAGAAACTCTATTATGATGAGAAGACCATTATCTCAAGAACGTCTCTCGAAGATATGAAGTATGAAGTACATGCCAAATATCGGCCCGAGAGAGGTCTCAAATCGCGAACCAAGTTATGCCAAGATATGAACTTTTTTGATATCCCGAGAAGCAGTTTTAAGAGATTTTGTCCTTTAGCTAACTATTGATCAAATCGTCCTACTTTGCTTTCAGCCTAAATAAACTATCGAAATAAGGCCAAAAAAGCATCTTCATGATCATTCTAAGACAAAAATAAAATATAAGAGATACACCTAGGAATAAGGGAGTTTAAGCATTTAATTAAGCCATGTGTGTAAGTGTTTGAATTGCTAACTTATAATAACAATGATCTCGTTTTTAAGCTTAGTTTGGGGAACGTGAAACTTGAGGGTGATAAATCTTCGCAGCACAAAAGCCCTAATGTAAGTCATCAATTTCTTTGCAAGTTATTTCCATGTAGCTATTTTCAAGTGAAAATGGTTTTCTATCTCTTTGTTACCTTTAAAGTTTTATTTCTTTAATTTTTGTTTAGTAATATGCGAATAAGGCCAAGGTTGATTAATTATGAGAAAAATGTAAAAATTGCTTTATCACTAAGCATTGCATGAGGGCATGGCATTGTTGAAAACTCACTTTATGTGACAACATTTAAGAATTCCCATTAGTTATCATAGTCACACACGTTTAGACTAGACTAGGTTCTTGTACTGTTAAGCGTTTCGTGTGTGACTATATGTTGGAAATACGTTTTACGTATTTATGAAGGATCGGTCGCTCCAACTATACTTATGTAACGGGCTCGTGATCTATTTACTTATTGTATAGTCCATATAGCCCACATGTAGGGTGGGCTATATATAACCCCTCCTAGCATGTTAGGAGGGGGTTGTTGGTTCACATTTTCACTTAATCATTTTATTCATCTTACTTTCTCTCTCTACAATTCTCTCCCTTCTCTCCTTTCTCTCTCTAATCCTTCATCTAATTCCTTCATCTTCTTCATATTAATCAGTCAATCAACCAACCTAATCCACCAAATCCATGATCTAGAATAGGCCATTAATTTCGTAGACCTTCAATTGGTATCAAGAGCCATGGTTAGTTTGGTTTATTCTTCTTTTATTTTGTTTGATTTTGGTGGGTTTTGATTTAATCATGCTTAAACTTTAAAAAGTTTGTATTTTTTATAAAAAGTTTGTGTTTTTATATGATAAATCATATCAAGTCTTCAAATTTAATTACTTTTTAGATAAAAAATCACAAATTTTTATATAAAAATCAAATTTTTCTTATATAAAACATTAAAAAGTTGTGTTTATAAAAAAAAAAAAAAAGTTGGTGTTTTTTATAAAAGTTTTTGTTTTTCTCTTTTTAATTTTGTGTTTTTATAAAAAGTTTGTATTTTTTTTATTGTTTTTTATCACAAAGTTTGTATTTTTTTTTTTTTTTTTTTATTGTGTTTTTTATTAACAAATTTTGTATTTTTTATTAAATCCTTTCTATTTCGTTTGCTTTTTTTGTTTGAATATCTTAAATTCAATTTTTAATTTTGTTTTTTTTATTTTTTATCTTTTAATCCATTTTACTACTTTAATTTTTATTTTTATTAGTTTTTTTTTTTAAGTTTTTATAATCAATTTTTTTTTATATATCAGTTTTTTTTTTATATAATTTTCCTTATTATATCTGGGTTTCAAGTCTATTGGGTCTCAGTCCTTCAGTCCTGCTGTCCAAAATCAAAGTTTTTTGTCCAGTTGTTCAGTTGTTCAGTCTTGTCGTTAATCAAGGTCTTTGGGTCTTCAGTCAGTTTGTCATGAAGTTTTTGAAAAGTTCCGAATCAAACTGTTAAGTTCCGAATCAAACCTTTAAAAGTTCCATATCAACAGAAAACTTCCGAACCAAGAACTTCCGGATCAAGCCAAAAGTTCCGGGTCAAGAAGTTCCGGATCAAGAACTTCCGAACCAAGAACTTCCGGATCAAGCCAAAAGTTCCGGATCAAGAAGTTCCGGATCAAGAACTTCCGAACCAAGAACTTCCGGATCAAGCCAGAAGTTCCGGATCAAGAAGTTCCGGATCAACAACATCCGAATCAAAAACTTCCGAATCAATTGTCTTGAAAAAAACTTCCGTATCAATCTTTCAAAAACTTCCGAATGAAGCAACAATATTCAAATTAAACGGGCAAATCATCGTCTTTTCAAAAAGACTCATTCCCTCTCGACTCAGACAAACACCCTCGACACACACTCTCTTTTTACCCCAACATCAACACACCCTCAAACCATTTTCGACTCGACAACAATTTTTGACTTTATACTCGACTCAACAAACCAACCAGAACACCCTCGACTCCCTACCACCCCAACACTATCGAACCACCCTCATCAGACCCACCCTAGAAACCCTCTCAACAACAAACCAAAGACTCACCCAAACACCCAAACCGACTCTAACCCAGACTCCTACACCTGACCCTCGTCCCCCCACCCAACCCAACACACCCTCCCATTGTCCCTGACTCAACAACTCGACTCAAGAACTTGTAACCGCAACAACAGGATTCGATCCATTGTCCCTGACTCGACCCCTCACCTCACAAACTCTCAAAACCTTTCTCGACTCACACCCATCCCAAACCGTCTCACACCCTCTCCCGACTCCCACTCTCGGTCACACCTTCATTACTCAAAACCATATTTTTCTCGACCCACAAGACAGAACGACTCAACAGTAGGAGAGAGAGACTCAACAAAAAGTTAAAAACAAAAAAAAAAATACCTACCCGAGATCCTTTAATCAAGGATCTTGAAGATTAAATCATCTTGATTCTCGACTTCTTTCTCTTTCAGTTGTGAGTTGGTTTCGAGGATTTGTGATTGATTTGAGATTCGAGATGAATGTCACTGAAAGGGTGTTTGATGTGATCAGTTGTGATTGATTGTTCTCAGCAGCCGCACCTCTTCTTTATCCACTGGGATACGATTGACGGAGATATCTTTGTTTTGAGAAGCCATAGATGAGTTGATTTACGTTTGTGAGTTTGTGAAGGAGAGAGAGACGGAAGTGGTTATGAGATTGGTCAAAGGAAGTTAATATTAAGTTTGGGGCGGATAAAACTATGTATTGGGAATAGACTATAAATAATGGACGGAGAATCCTATATACAATCTTGCCACGTCTTGTTTCTATTTGCTTTACACGTATTTCAGTTTTTTTTTTATTCTAAATTTTGTATTTTAAAGTTAATTTATTTTTTAACATATTTTCAAAAATATATCCGATTTTTGTTAAGTTTTTTTTCATATAATCAGATTTTTAAAGTTTTAGATTTTTATTTTTTTTTTGTTTAAAAGTTATATTTTTTGTTTAAAAGTTAAGTTTTTTTTTTTATAAAATCAGATTTTTAAATTTTGTCTTTTAAAGGTTAAAAGTTATATTTTTTTAATTTAATTTAGGATTTTTTGTTTAAAATTTCTGGCAAAACGTGTCGAGACAGGTATTTTTTAAAGTTAACGTGGAAAAATATTTTGTGGCCGGATTTGACGACAAAGTGACGAGTCAAGGTGACGGGTTCTATTTTTTAGCGACTACGGATTTTTGATCAGGTTTTATTCATAATCTTATGAGCCGATAACAATTTTTGAGCCGAGTCGTATTGTTCAAACCCGACAAACAACAACAGCCACATCATTTTTCCTCAATTACCAATGGAATCGTTAAAATCAACACTTAAAGAGGGAGAATCGCATCACGTGCAAGCCAACGCTAGGGAAAGTGGTATAACTTCATTTCAAATGCTCCAATCACATCTTGTCACTCTTTCGGGGATTCAAGGAGGGAGTGAATTTGTGACAATCTTTGGACAAGATCGTCATATATTCATCGACTCCATTTTTACCGCTTTGACCCAACTCGCCGAGCAACTCAACCATGGAAACTTTAATCACTCTGCATCGGTACTTGCATATAAGGCTCTTGTGACACACCTCACGCCTTTCCTCCAATTTAATATCATCAAGCCTGAAAGTTCAATGATTTGCCAATCATTTCTTCGAGATACACATACCGAGCTTCGAGTTTTCCGTGATACGATTTTGAAACTCATGTCATCGGTCTCGTCTTCGATATATAAAAGATCACAACTTCAGCAAGTGTATGTTAATGGAGTGCAAGAATCAATGACGCAGATGCAAGAGGATAATGGTCATACGGTTGACAACTTGGAGCCTAACGATGGCACGAGCACAGAATCAGGAGGACAACATGATGCCAGTGGCACGTCAGGGAATGTTCACGAGATTTCTCTTGATGACACCTTACCCATTTATGACGTAGAGCCTGCAAACATGGTACAATGTAATGTGGTTTATGATGTATATGCTGATGATATGCCGCATATTGAGGATTCTGAACCTATTTATGACAAACATGGGATGGAAACGAGTGATAGCAATACCACTTCTGATTCATCCGATGTAAGTCATAATGGGGGAGAGATTGTTCAGAATGCTAAACATCATGATAATTATCCTATAACTGATTCATTGACTGCTTCTGATTCCAAGATTAAAGAGCTCGAAACGATCGTAGCTCGGCAATCAAAAGATCTTGAGGATGCCAAACTTGAATTTTCTAAGAAAACGGACAAATTTGACACATACTTTGAAAAACTTGAAAAGTCAAACGTTGTTCTTGAAAGAAAATTGGATCAAACTGTTCTAGATTCTAAAGCTGAAAAGGATAATCTTTTGAAACAAATTCAACTGCTTGAATCTAAGTTGGCATCCCAAGATAACGTGCTCAAAGAAAATGAAACATTAAAGGCCCAAGTACAGGAAAAGGTTTTTGCTATAGCTGCGTTGAAAAACGAGTTAAGGAAAAGTAAAGGACCTAGTGTGGACACTAAGCTTGAAAAACCATCAATCTTGGGGAAACCGCCTACAAATCAGTTCGTCAGACAACCGATTGTCAGACAACCTACTGCATTTAGATCCGAGCGACCACAATCCTCGAGACCGCGGTTTGCCTCCCAAGTTGATTTGGTTCATCTTATTAGACCAGTCACTCCAGCAACTAGGCCCAATGTGATCACTCCAGCTTTAGCAAGACCAAATCATATGATTGCCTCTAGTTTCCCTAAAAATACCAAGACCACGTCTAGAACTAGTTCAAATGACGTTTGCCATGAACCTGATCTTAGGGAAGCTAAGCAAAAGACACATGTAAGAGATAGGAATTCCAAACCCAGTCAGATGCCTTCTAGTGTACCCAACACTGCTAACCGTAGCATGTCCAATCCTAGGAGCATCAATCAATCATCTAAGGATTCTAGATCTTACTCGGACATTAAATATGCTACTTGTAAAACATGTAGAAAATGTGTCTTTACGGCAAATCATGATGCTTGTATCAAAAAATTGCTTAATGAGGTGAACTCCCGTGCTAGACTTAAATCTCAGTGGGTAGCTAAAATCAAACCCTTTGGTAAGATGTGGCGCCCCACTGGTAGAACTTTCACTCTTGTAGGAAACGAGTGCCCTTTAACTAGGATAGTCTCCGATTCTACAAAGACTACTAGGGAGGAAATTGCAAAGGATGATACATCACTTAAGCCTGAACTTAAGATTTTCTATAAAAGGAAACGATTGCCAACTAAGACAAGTGAATCATCCCCTCAGGCCACCTCTGACACAAGAAAAGCCAACTGTGAACCCCCACGTGCTTCAAAAATAGATATCTCTAACCCATGCAAAAGTATACAAACTCCTAATGAGAATGCAGGTACCAAAGTTGATGTTCCAAAAGAACGAAGCGGTCCAATCGTTGTGTACCGTTCAACTAAGGACACTCTTAGAGTTTGGTTGCTGAAGAAGCAGATATCAGAAAAACAAATGTCTCAGGGGATTCATGGTTAAGCTGCACAAGGACTTATAGTCACATCACAGACTATAACTCGCTCCTCAAAGAAAGGAAAGTTTATCGCCGATGGTAAACTTATCCTAACAACGAGAAATTCATTTTTCTCGGGCATGAGCTTATATCAAAAACATTCCAAGTTTTTAAGCTCATGCATTATGGCTCCTCGTTAAATGACAGACGACGACCCGGACTTCAGAGACAGGGAAGTTTATCCACGCAACGATGACTTACCCTCTTAACAAGAAATTAAGTTTTCTTGGACACGAGCTTACCCTAAAACCATTCAAAGGTTTTAAGCTCGTGTATATGGTTTATCATTAAATATCAGATGGTAACCCGTGCTTCAAATAAAGGAAAGTTTATCGCCGATGATAAACTTATCCTTACAACGAGAAATTAAATTTTCTCGGACACGAGCTTACATTTAAACCATTCAAAGGTTTTAAGCTCGTGTACACGACTTACAGTTAAATGTCAGACTGTAACTCGAACTTAAAATAAAGGAAAGATTATCTTTTATGATAACTTATCCTCTTAACGAGAAATTCACCTTTCTCGGTCATGAGCTTGTATTAAAACATTCGAAGTTTTAAGCTCAGAAAGGAAAGTGTATCTTTTAAATAAGAGAACTTTTCCTCGTAACGAGAAATTAACCTTTCTCGGTCATGAGCTTTCCGTTAAAACAGTCAAAGTTTTCAAGCTCATGAACACGACTTCTAAGTAAATGTCAGCTTAGGACTCGTTCTTCAAATAAAAGGAAAGTTTATCGCCGATGATACACTTATCCTTAACAAACGGGAAGTTCACAACTTCTCGGACTTGAGCTCGCTTTTAAGATATTCAACATCTTAAGCTCAAGTAATTGTTTTTCAAAACTTTGAACACAATTTTTCGAGAATTTCTCAAAAGGTTTTTCTAAATCTTTCAAAATTGTGTGTTCAAAAACGTTTTGATAAAACGAGCATGTCTTCTGGAATCGATAATATTTACGAACCTAGAAATGTCATTCAATAATGACACGGGGTTGTAAATAAAGTTCGAGCAGAAGTTCAAACTTTTAAAACATGCTCAAAATGGTTTGCTATTATTTCAGATAGTAACCCGCTTTTCATAATCAAGTCAAGCATTTCACCGGAAAGCTTTGACTCAACAACGGGAATTAATTTTCTCGGGAACGTGACGAGGAGACCAACATTCGTGAACAAGAACCATGTGCTTCTTTCATATGCTGTTCTCCATTATTCAGGTCCAACCTCGTACATTGCTAATCTTGTGAATTCATTATCATATCTGATCTTTGCACGTAATAAATACCTTACACTTGTGTTTAAAAGGTATTTAATTTACGTTTCAGCACACCCTCATTAATTTGAGGGGGAGCTTGTGTAATTCATGAAGATAATTGGACTTGCATTTTTCTTCCCAAATTTTCTTAAAAATGCTATTAAATCAATTGATATTAAAAACATCGATTGGGTTAATATTTTTAATATGGGGGAGAAAATGTGATTTAATATGGGATATGATCAATCATGAATGGTTTGACTTAACGTGATAGCTCATCCCGACATATGCAAAATGTTTTCGGATATCGTGGCATATGTTAAGGGGGAGCAAAATGGATTTGCACTTCAAAATGGATTTCATGGTGACATACACTTACCCAAAACATCTCTATTCACGACGGTGACGATTGTGGTGACATAAGGATGGTAGGATAGGTTAAAGTCCAATGATTTCTCTAGAACCGGAGGAATCTTCCCAAGGACATTCCTAGATAGAATTAGAAGTCCTAGGAAAGATGGAGAAAGAATGTGAACGTAGCTGAATGCCGACCAAGTACTTAAGCTAGCACTGGAACAATCACAACAAGGTGCTAGTGATGACGTATTGGTAAGCATTGAAGGGGTTGAAGAATGAAAAAGAACTGTAAAGATAAAGGGTGTAAAGAAAGAAGCCCTCCTTACAACTTTAGGCAGAAACCGGGTCAATACATATGCTATTGAGGTCATTTTTGCTAATGATTCTCGATATTGAAGAAAGACGTCATGGACCCAGTGATGCAATGCACAACCCTTCCCAGCTAACTCAAATATCTCTCAAAAGGTATTTGTTTTAATCACACGGAGATCAACACATTATCTATTGATTTATTCACTCCGAATAAATTGGTATTGAAAAGGTGGCACTCCTCTCCAGCCTCCGATCACTAAAAACCCAAAATGCACGATCGAGTCTAGAGCCATTTGAGATCATCAAATATCTCATTAGGACACACTTTCATTATTCCTTGCTTCCTCACAAACTGTGAAAAGTAAGAACGATCTTAAGAGTCCTACGCAAAATCTTCATGATCTTGCCTGAACATCCGAGTAATACGAAAGTATTTACAATGAAGATGGAAATCCTTCTTGAGCGAATATCAAAAAGCTCATGGTAGGTCACTTGTGCGGTTCTTTATGAATCAAACTTGTGATAACTGGAAAGCAACAGTGGTTTAATTCTTAAATGAATTTAAACACGTTCCAGGCCTCTACGCATTATCATATGATCTTGCCAGAACATTCAGAGTAATACGATTAAGTATTTACAGTGACGAATGGAAATCCTTCTAGTGTTAACATCAAACAGCACTTGGTAGGTAACTTGCAAGATTCTATATGAATCAAGCTAGTGACAACTGGAAAGCAACGATGGTGCGGTTCTTAATTGAACTTCACTTGTTCCAGGAACATGTATTGACGGCTTCAAATCATGCGGATAATATTATCCAAATGATTCACTCTTTACGTTCGCAGTCAGCTTTGGACGGTCGAGTAAAGAGAACGGGTTTACCCGCGAAATCTTGTCAAGGAGGTTCTTTATTGAAACTACCTGCCACAAGTACGATATTTAATATCGTCCAACGGTCTTCACCGACCGGAGGTAAATTGCTACCGAATTAGAATGAAATGTTCAAGGCCATTTCATCCGTGTATATTGTTTTGTTGCTAACTGTCTTATGCAGCGTAACAAGAAGGTGGCATTGCGGTGTACAATCCAGAAGAAGTCGTCACCACATGCTTATACTACATACAACTAGTACTTCAACAAATTCAAGAAAGCCTGAAGGTCAAGTCTTCCGCTGTATCAAACTCTGAAGCTTTCAAGAATTTAAAAGTATAAGTATGTGGAACATGAAGTCACAAAGAGGCAAATATCACAAGTGAAGAATGCACAAGGTCAAGGCAAGGAAACATGCTCAAGACTAAAGTCAAAGATCACATCAAGCATATTCACAAGAACAAGATCGAAGACTCAAGCATAGATGCTAGGTTTAAGATTTTGTAAAAAGATGTGACCTCCCTTAGGGGGAGATTGTTGGAAATACGTTTTCCCTATAAAGTCTCGGTCACATCTTAGTTAGCATAGATCACGAGTTATAGACTATTTAGAACTTTGTAACTTGGAGCGACCTCCCTTAGGGGGAGATTGTTGGAAATACGTTTTACGTATTTATGAAGGATCGGTCGCTCCAACTATACTTATGTAACGGGCTCGTGATCTATTTACTTATTGTATAGTCCATATAGCCCACATGTAGGGTGGGCTATATATAACCCCTCCTAGCATGTTAGGAGGGGGTTGTTGGTTCACATTTTCACTTAATCATTTTATTCATCTTACTTTCTCTCTCTACAATTCTCTCCCTTCTCTCCTTTCTCTCTCTAATCCTTCATCTAATTCCTTCATCTTCTTCATATTAATCAATCAATCAACCAACCTAATCCACCAAATCCATGATCTAGAATAGGCCATTAATTTCGTAGACCTTCACTATATATACCCCTCCTTAGCTTCCAAGGAGGGGTGTTGGTTGTGTCATATTTTCACTTAATACATTTTCTCTCATATTTCACACACATTCAACCTCTCTCTCTCTCTCTAAGCCAACAATGGCTTCCACCACCATCTACCACCACATTAGACCACCAGATCCGTTTTAGCTTTTCTACATTTGGCATCAGAGCCACGGTTCCATCCTTGGATCGTGTATATATATTCGATTTGGTGGTCTAATTTCTTCTTTGTGTCTCGTTATATCATTTTGTGGTTCATTTTGTCACAAATTTTTTTTTGTTGTCACGTCTTCTTTCTTTTTGTCCAATTTATCCAAAAAAAAGTCACATACCATGTCTCAAGTTATGTATTGTCTCAAGTTATGTATTTGGTGAAGTTTTATCATTTCTGTGTCCTTTATTTCCATCATGTCTCGAAATTCATTACTTTTTTCCAAGTTGTATACCCGTTTACTTTTGTTGTTTTTTATCCTGATATTCATCTCATCTGGATTTCTTTATGGGGATAAAGACAAAAGTTTTTCATGGTTCAACCATTTTTTATGGGGGTACAAATTCACTGGTCAAAACCCTATTGAGGTGGACATTACGATGCTCTCACTGCGACGACTTCTTTTTTCGGATGTATTCCGATGGGGTTCTTTTTTCTCATTCCGATGGGTTGGGCCATCCTCATTGCGATGGATGGTTTGATCCCATCGCAATGGCATTTGTATAACGTCATGCTGCCCATTTTTTTCCCAATATTGCGATGGCAAGTAACTATTGCGATGGGTTCTTATTCCATTGCGATGGGTACCATTGCGATGGGTACCATCGCAATGGGTACCATCTTAATAAGACATCATGTTTCGATGGACTCGACTTGTTAGACTGCGATGGGACTTGTTAGAATGCGATGAACTGACAAAAAAAAAATCATATTACGATGGACAGTCTGATATGCGTTTAAATCAGTCAGCATTTAAAATCAGATTTGGACTTAAATCAAACCAAGTTTCTTTTTCACAAACCAGTAATATCATTTACCGACTCCTGACACTCACACCTTAACCGTGTACTAATCTGAAAAAAACATTTTTCTACTCTCCATCCTTTTATCTCCACAACACCACTCATATCTAATCCTAATCCCATCGTCCCCTAAACCCACCATCTAGACTCGATTTATTGACTGAATTCATGTCAAACTCGATCTTAGATTTGTTAAAACTTTTTTGTTAATCCTGAAAAAAGGTTTCTTACGTTTAAACAAGTTATCATAAATCATTTAATGGGCAAACTCGTCTTGATTTACGATTTTTTTACTGATTTCTAACATGCCTGTTAAAATCACTGTAAAATTCGTTTAAATCAATTTTACATCTCATATAACCTACCCGATATCTATTAAGACCTTGTTGCAAAATCGTCCTAATTCGTTTTCTTAAGGATGATGTTTTGAGATGCGTTTTTGGGAAAGAAGATGTATGATGATGGAGGAGATGGATGATTATGATGGCAGATTGATTTGATGATGATGATGGTGTTTGGTAGTATCGACAGTTTAGAGAAAAACAGCAGCGAAGGTTTCGAGATTCGTTTTAGATGGGATTGATGGTATTATCTTTGACTGAATATTAGGTGGAGGTGTAAACATAGGGGACGGATGTAACAAGTGAAAAAGGAGTAGGGTTGTAGAAGCTTGGTGGCTGTGTTTTAGACGAGATTTGATGAAGGAAGAGAGGAGTTTGGGGGCGGATAAAACTAGGTGTGTGATTAGGGTTATGTGGTAAATGGTGAGTATAATTAGGTTAAGTGGGTATTTATCCTCTTGACACTATTCAATGATCGGGTTTATTGTTGACTAGTGTGGTGGACCCGTTGGTTTTTGATCAAACTTACACGAAATGATGACTTGTTCACAATTGCATAACACGTGGGGTGATTTTTTTTTTTTGCTATGTGTAACGTGGCATGTGGTGGTATTTCACCATTTTGTTGCATATCATATTATTGCAAAACTGTCCCAAACCATAACGTGGCATCTATGAACTAGTACTACTTTATACATGTGGGCCGAATATTTTCTTTTTAACAACAAGCGTGATATCTAATGTACCATGGTCCACATGCGTGTGTGCCTTGCACTTAATTTTGATGCGGTCTCATTTGCTTATAGCCATATTACATGGCATATAAGTGAACAACAAATTTGATATGGAATTGATCATCTAAAAAGAAAATATGCTAAGATAAAGTGACAAAATAATGTAACGAGACAAAAAGACGTGACTATGTGACAAAAATTATTTGACGAGACCAAGAAAAAAAATTGGGCGATTTTTTAGTGGCTACAGATTTTTTTTTGGATCGGATATTAATTATTTGAAGACGGAGACGAATTTTTCGAAGGCGTGTATTTATTTTATCTTTTAATAGATAACTTGTTCGTGCTTAATCTTAGAATGAAGACTTGGTTATCTGGTTTCCGGGTTCGGGGTGGATGGTTGATGACTCGGATAACTATCACTCAAAGGGGTTACTTTGTTGTACTCAGTGTCACGCGCATAGTCGACGTGGATAATTTCAAGAGGGGTTGTACTTAAAGACATCTTTTGTGATGCATTGGGTACTTAAAATTTTATCCACCGTTCTTCATTCAACAATAGTGCAAGCTTAAGTCACAAGATCGAAGGATTCTTATTCAGTTTCATGTTTGATGTATCTGGTTCATTCCATCAGTGCTCACTTTAAATTTCCTTCAAGTGGGTTGGTAAAGATGGCCATGGAGAGTTTATGAGAAGAGATTTTCAATCAACAGCTGATTCTCACCGAATATAATTACGCTTATTTATTATTCTCTCGAGATTTTCAGGTTTATGTGCTTACGATTTATTGATGGTTCCGAGTTTCGAAACCATCAAGGGGGAAGAAGAAGACACATCGAACGCACAACGAGTACACGTGATGAACTTCATACCTTCTTTTGATTTGAAGACATTCCGGGATGACATTTGTCATAGCCGCAGAGAAAATCAGTGTTTTAACTCGTGGCGTTATCAATCTCTAAACGGTACACTACTGATTTGATGATTAATTGTTTGGTTGTTGCAATTATTCATCATCATTATCCTATATGCACTCCCGGGACTTAATTGACTCTGGTGCATCTCCGGAAGAAGATATGTGCATTTCCGGGACTTAATTGACTCTGGTGTTACGATGTCAACTTCATGAATGGGATAAAGTGTCTACTTCAGTATTTGAGCTTCATAATGGGGATTGATTTACTTTCTTCAACCATGTGGGGGAAGAAATGTCTTGATTCTTTCTGGTATGCATAACTTGAACTCTCGGGGGGAAGAAAAATTCAGAAGAATTATTCATGCGTGAGAAGAGAAGTTGTTGATCTACTTGGTGTACCCCAAACTTTCAATCTCTCTTAGCAACATTATCATGTTATATGATGGGATTTGCTTGTTAGATTCCGTTGTGCGCTTAATCATTCTAAGCTTTATTGAAAGCTTTGAAGTTGCTTACGAGGATTGTCTATTTAGGGGGAAGCTATTTAAAAAGCTTCTACATCAAGTTTATGTGGCATGAATTAGGGGGAAGCTAATTCAGAAGCTTCTCCTTAACCAGAAGTGTATGGGTTACTTAGCTCGTGCCGTTACAGTATTTCTACTACAAGTTAAAGATGAGTCGTCTAGAAGTCAAAGGCCTCAGAAGACATCATCAGCATTGGACGCTTCAAGAAAGCTCTTGTTCTTATCATTATATACTTGTTAGGAAAAAATATTGTAAGGAATTCTACACGTCGTCCCATGGGGGAAGATTGTTGGAAACTCACTTTATGTGACGACATTTAAGAATTCCCATTAGTTATCATAGTCACACACGTTTAGACTAGACTAGGTTCTTGTACTGTTAAGCGTTTCGTGTGTGACTATATATACCCCTCCTTAGCTTCCAAGGAGGGGTGTTGGTTGTGTCATATTTTCACTTAATACATTTTCTCTCATATTTCACACACATTCAACCTCTCTCTCTCTCTCTCTAAGCCAACAATGGCTTCCACCACCATCTACCACCACATTAGACCACCGGATCCGTTTTAGCTTTTCTACAGTTAAGTGTAGGGGATTTGATAGGTGTGTAAACACCCATCCTTTTACCACTTAATTCTGGCTAAAATTAGACCAAAACACGTATTTAATATCATTTGTTTGGAATTATGCGTGGTTTTTGTGTTTATTGTGTTTTCAGAGCTAACCAGATGAATATTAAAGAAAACATGGGATTGCACGGGTTTTATCAAGGAAAAAGACTAAAGACGAAGTCTATTGTCCAAGAGATGCAAAAGATTTGAAGTCAATGGGCCTATTTGAAGATTTATCGAAGAAAAGGACCAAAGATGGAAGATTTACATATGTCGAAGAAACTTAAGTCTATTTAACGAAGAAATTAAAAGACGAGTTGAATTTAATCGACGACAAATCCCGAATCAGAATCGAAAACGTCAACTTTTCTGAAAAGACGAGAAGACAAGAAGAAAGGGAGAAAGCCCACTCACCAACCAACCACTAGGACTATATATAGTTTCCTCCTTCACATTTTAGGGAGTTAGCTTTCATTTTTTTCTTTTCCCAGTTTCTTAGGATCGGTTCATCACCAACACCATTAGGGTGTTTGGTGATTTTTAATTTTCTTTCAATCTTGTAAGTTTTAATCATTACTCTTGTTACTTTTACACCAATCCTTCTATTCCATCTTTTCATTTTATCTTGTTCTTCATCATCTTCTATTGCAAGTTCTTAAGTTTTTTATTTGATTCAAGTTTGATCTTAAAAAGTTGTTGATTTAGTGTTTTTATTGTTGGGATTTGTTACTTATGGTATTTAAATGATTATTGGTTAGTTTGGTAAAACCTTTTTGAGTATTTAAGTCGATTTGGATTAAAATTCGTATGCCCTGTTTTGTCGTTGCTGTTACTGTTCTTCATCTCAGACTTTCCGAACAGAGCCCATATTCCAAATAGACGATTTCTTATTTCCCTTATTCGGAATATTGGATATTCCGAATAGGATTGTTAATTTTCTCTTACTCGGAATACCTTTTATTCCGCATAGGCAAGATTTTCCGAATAGACCACTTTATTCCGAATTGCATTTTTTATTCAGCGTAGTCAAACATTCCGCATAGGCTATTCTTCCGAATAGGGATCTGTTTTTCCGAATAGTTCATTTTTTCCGAATAGACTTGTTTTTCCGAGTAGGCAAATTTTTCCGCATAGGTTTAGGTTTTTCCGCATAGCACATGTTTTCCGAATAGAGCAGTTTTTCCGCATAGGGTTATTTTCCGTTTAAGAGCACATTATTCCGAATAGAGATCATTCCGCATAGGCCATTTTTCCGAATAGGATTTATTCCGAGTAGGATACTTTTTCAGTTAGGATATTTTCCAGTTTGTTGCTTTTTACTTGTTGATTGTTTTAAGCGTAAATCTTTCTTTACTTTACCCATTTCCTTGTTTAGTAGATTAGAAAACCAATCCCACTTTTTGTCACCAAGAACAAATCATTTCACTTTAAACTGAGATCAATTCGAGAGGATTCCGAGAATCATATTTTGAACCTATACAAAATCTCTTGTATCAATTTACTAACCAATAACTACGAATCCCATCAACAAAAACACAAAACCCAACAAAAACACAAAACCCAACAACTTTTGAAGATCAAATCACATAAAATAAAAACTTAAAAACTTGAAATGAAAGATGATGATGAACAAGATGAAATGGAAAGATTAAACAAGAACTTGTATTGATGATTTAATGTTTTAACAATAACAAAACAAGGATCAAAATGATAAGATTGAGAAAACAAAGATCAAGATCACCAAACACCCTAGTGGTGTTGGTGATGCTACGAACTAAAAGGGAGAAAAAGAAGGAGGAGAGAAAAACTAAAACTAACTGCCTAAATGTGTGAGGGGTGGACTATATATAGGTGTTCCCCTTGGTTGGTGAGTGGGCTTTCTCCCGTTCTTCGTGTCTTCTCGTCTTTTCAGAAAAGTTGACGATTTCGATTCTGATTCGGGATTTGTCGTCGATTAAATTCAACTCGTCTTTTAATTTCTTCGTTTAATAGACTTGAGTTTCTTCGACTTATGTAAATCTTCCATCTTTGGTCCTTTTCTTCGATAAATCTTCGAATAGGCCCAGTGACTTCAAATCTTTTGCATCTCTTGGACAATAGACTTCATCTTGAGTCTTTTCTTCGATGAATCCCGTGCAATCCCATGTTTTCTCCATTATCCATCCGGTTGGCTCTGAAAACACAATAAACACAAAAACCACGCATAATTCCAAACAAATGATATTAAATACGTGTTTTGGTCTCGTTTTAGCCAGAATTAAGTGGTAAAAGGATGGGTGTTTACACACCTATTAAGTCTCTAGCAATGTGTGAAGTTTTCTTGCAGTTGTGACATTGTACATTACATTGCCCATTATGGTGACGCTTACATCGGTTGCACATAGGTAACGTCCCATTGTATACTCCTTTTTCCCCAGTACCAGCAGTGTACGCGTTCACGGTTTCTTTCCTCTTATTTGGATAGTTCCCATGGTTGTTCCTTTGGCTATTCCCCCATTTTCTCTTGTTGTCCACGGTATTTCCAGCATTTGCTCGAACAACTTGATCCATCAGACTGTGAGCCATCCTTATAGCATCACTAACTTTTGTCGGTCCAGACGACGTCACATTCCCTTGAACTCTACCAGGTAAACCCCAAATGTAGCGCTCAACCTTCTTTTCTTCATCTGGAACCATTCCAGGACATAGAAAACACAACTCTTGGAACCTCCTAGTGTACGCACCAATGTCATTGTTCTTCACAGTCAGGTTCTACAGTTCAATTTCCATTTTCTAATTTCGTTACGAGGACAATATTCCTTAGTAAACAACTTCTTAAGTTCCTCCCAACTCATTCCATACGCCTCCTCGGTTCCAACCGTCTGCACATGGATGTTCCACCATGTCAACGCTCTAGCAGCTAAAGTGCAAGTAGAATAAGTCACTCGGTTTTCAACAGTACATCCACTGACACGGAACACTGAAATTGTGTATAATGCAGTTCGTTTTTCTCAGTTCTTGTCTAATTGAAAGTCCTAACAATATCGGGTTTTTAACTGTTTTTGGTTGTATATATTTTTTTTTGGATATTCTATTTGCTAATTCAAACAATGCCTTGCAAAACTGAAAAATATTGTCTACTTATATGTAAAACATCGTGCAAATACCAAGTATTTATTCAAGTAAAATTCAAAATGTAAATTTTACAACTAAAAGGACTGAAAATGTAAATTCTATGAAAAGTAAATGCTCAAAATGTAAAACTAACAAGTACAAGGACTGAAAGTGTAAAATCAGTTAACTATGAGGACTAAAATTGAAAACTATGCAAACAACTAACCAATTCTTAACAAATTCCAAACTACTAACTAAATTTTAATAAACTCTGAAAGTTTAAGGACTGAATTAATGAAAACCCTAAAAAGATTCAAGTTTAGCCAAGTTTAAAACCAGTTTGATTCATTAGGGACTAAGTTGCAATATTTGAAAAGTTATAAGCAAAAACGGGTTTAACTAACAAATAAGCTCGTTTGAGCTTATTTGTCAACCAAAATTGTTCAAACCACTTGCAAAATGCTTAAAATCAAGAATAAGCTTGACCTGTAAAAAGAAATAAGCTAACAATGGCTAAAACTCTGATAAGCACTTTCCAATAAGCACAAAATAAGCTCTAAAGAAATCTAGACATGCACAACTGGATTTTTGTAATGAAACTGATTAATGAACTCAAAATATGAACGGGAAATCAAGTCTTGTTAAAAATCATTCAGTAATAAGCTTGGAAATTGAATTAAGCTAAAATTTGGCTTATGTTGACCAGCGTTGACCAAGCTTTTTTCAAAAAGCTCAAAATCTCAAAAATCAACCACAAGCATTAACTAAGTGAATTTGTAAAAGAAAATTGACTAGTTTATGAATAGGATTGTGAGATATGAAAAAGAAATTAGAACTTTACAGAATCATGCATTTGCTTATAGGATCAGATTTTTGCTTATTCCCACTTGTTTACTGAATACTGTACAAAATGCTTATGGACAATGAAACTTCATATTATGACCTAGATTTGAGAACTGGTTTGATGGAATTTCATTATGAAACAAGTAAATGCTAAGTAAATGAATTTGACAACTTTTCTTGAACAAAACTGACTAAAAATGACCCAAACTTTTTACAATGCCATTTGCCTTTTTGACCTTAATGTTGACTTGAAAATGGTTTAAAACTACTTGATATGAATTTATGACTGAAAATGAATGAGAACATGCCAAAATTTAACAATTGAACTTCTAATACAAGCTAATGCCAAAACTACTTAAACTGATCTTTTTTGAAATTTGTAAAGACTTTTTGAGTACAAGTTTAAACTGAATGAAGAACTTTATCACACCGAATTCAGTGATCAAAATGAAGTGTGTGAAAGCTATTTGCAAGTAACTGAAACAACTAGGACTCAAATAGTATAACAAAGCTAAAATGACTGAATTAAGCTAAGAACTAGGACAAGTATCAAATCAAAAAGCAGATAAAGCAACACTTAAAGTAAAAAATGACTAGAATCAATTCAAGAACAGGCTAATCAACTTTTATCATGCAATCAACAAAGATCTTAGCTAGGAATGAAGCATGCATTTATAATTGAGAGGAATTGAAAACAAGAAGCGTTTGCACCTATTGTAGTAACCTTTGAGAAGTAGATGAGTGCTGAACTCTCTAGTCTAGTGCTAACCACCACCTTAGCACTAGATTCAACTATCTACAATCAATCAAACAGCTACACATCATCAACAAGGCTAAAATGCCTTGAAATCATCAAATCTGCTATGAACTTGGACTGAAATCAACAAACAGCTACAATCTTCACACAAAGTCAGTTATGATCAAGATATGATCATAACAAACTCAAAACAGCAACAAGAGTATCAATGGTGCAAGGTATGAACGGTATAGAAGGAATTGAGAATTGGCGGGAAAGTAAGAATTTGAATTTTACTAATGGAAAAGTGGTTACAAAGCTGTTAAGTGGTTACAAACTAACTAACTAACTCAAGAGTGTGTCAAACTCTTGAGTTGTTAAGCTAAAAACTTGAAATGGTGAAAGAAAATCTTAAAGTGTGTGTGTTTTCACACTTTTCTACTCTACAAGAAATGAGGACTAATCATGCTATTTATAGACTTCAGAGGAAGAGCAGTTGGGGTTGGTGACGTGTTGGAGCCAATCCCTGACTTCCACGTGTCATAAATCTACTTAATTGATTTTGCAGGTATGAACTCAAATTGGGGATTCTTTGTGGAGTTGATTTCAGGTTAATTGGTTATGACCAATGGATTCGTCTCTTGATTTTGAGCAAGTTTGATGTTAAGCACTTCTCTTGAAATCCACTCTAGCTCTAACCCGATCCTAGAAATTTTGTTTGTTTGAAGATGCCACGTGTCAAGTCTTCATTGGTTGAAAAGGGTGCACACGGATTGCACTGTTGTGATTTGCTCATTTATGAATGGCGGCGATAATGGGTATTAATTGCCATGATATGGCAATCCATTATTTCCTTTTCCTGGCTTCTTACTGGTCCTTAGCTTAAAACACGGATCACACTTGTATTAACTTTCCAAAAATGGCAGAATTGATCCCTTGACTTTGGCAGATTATATATTTGAGCTATTTACTTCATTTCTTTGGCATATTTGGTCCTTCAAACTTCATTCTTGAACAAAATTGGTCCTTTGACTGAGTTGACTTGAGAGTTGACCAAATTTGACTATGATCTTCACTTTTATATATTTACACTTTGGTCCTTCAACTTTGGTAGATTGTCAAGATAGGTCCTTGCACTTTCAAAGTCTTGTCACTTTTGATCCTTCTTTGTCTTTTTCATCAAATTAAGCTTGATTATTCCTTGTTTGCTTGAAAATGCATCCTTTTACCTACACAAGTGTACACAAACACAAACATACCATATAATACTATTTTTACAAGATAAATTGGTATTTTGCTTCATGTTTTAGGGTTATTTGTTGATAAATTGATATGAGTTTTAGCTCATATCAAATCCCCCACACTTGAACATTGTCATGTCCTCATGCAATAATATATATTTTTAAAGCACAAATTTACATTCTCCTCATAATTAATCCACCTTGGCCATATGGAATGCATCTACACTACTCTAAACTACATGATGCATGATTTTGATTTTTAACAATGCAATGAACAAAATACAATTCTATCTATGTCTTTTTGGTTTTTTTCTTGAAATGATTTTGATGGAAATAACTCATAAAGAATTCAATGACTTTGATTAGGGCTTGGGTACCATGGACATTTATCACCCTCAAGTTTCACTTTCCCCATACCAAGCTTAAAAATGGGATCATTGCATTCACAAGTAAAAAATGCATCAAATTATTCATGACAATTAAATATGGAACCGGTTATTATTTGAGCAAATTGCTTGTGGGCAAATTTGTCATTTATTCAAGTGTGAAGTATAAGAAGTGCAAAATCCAAAAATAAGGAAGCACGGTTTTTATCCTAAGTAATCCTCTCATCCATTACTTGAAAAACCGCTCACAATTAATACAAGTCGGTTTCAAGAATAATAAGTCATTCGCCTTATGTGTAAAATTCTCATGTCATGTTTTCATAAGTAGCTACACACTCACTAAGGAAAGAAAAATAAAACTCACGCAATAATTTACATCCGCCATCTTTTTGAGACTTTGGATCATCAACCCCGCAACCCGTCAAGGTAATATTGGATTGGAGCAATCTATTGAATCCCCGCAACCTGTCAAGGTAATATTGGAACTCAATAGTCACTATAATTAACACCACACTGCCCCTCTTGGGAGTCTTGTATATATATATTTTTTTCTTTTCTTTTTCTTTCTTTTTTTTCTAGCCACTCATTTTTTTTCTAAGCCGCTCTTATTTTTCTTTATTCCTCACTAAGAAATTTGAAAAGAATAAAAGGAAAAACACCGGCTAAATATTGAGCATGACATAAGTCTAGTACACATAAAACGTTCTAACTTAGGATCTTAAGACGTACTTATATCAACCATGAATGATTAGGCAAAAATGCATAAGAGATTACAAACCAATTAAAACCGTTCTTGATTATTTATTAACAATTATATACATGCGAAGAAAATAGAGGTTAAGAAGAGAATAGTTTAGCCACAAGTAATTATCATGAAGTTTGTCTAGCCCTTTTATACTTGCTTCAACACTATCATTTCCCATTCTCCACAAGTTTAAAATCTGAAATAATGAAATTGGTGGATGCTTAGCCTAATAGACCAATGAAGGACTACATGGTTAAGGATACTAGCTAGAGAATGCTAAGATAAGCAAACTCGGGTTGAGTCAAAATATCCATGGCGGGCCTAATATGTCAAAGAAATCTAAACTTGTTAAACCATGTTTTTATTATATTTTTTCCTTTTTATATATTTTTGATGAAGCATAAAGAAGAAATATATACAATGCAAATGTGTTATGCAAATGAAAAATGATTGATGCAAAAATTATGAATGCATATTTTTGGTGGCCAAAGTAGATCAAAAATTTGAAAAATATTTGAAAATCCAATTTTCCATGTTATCATGAAAGACGATGACAAGTTCTAGGAAAGGTCACTTCGATAGAAGACCCCCTACACTTAAGCTAAACATTGTCCTCAACGTTTTAGAGTATTGGAGTAAACTCCCCTACACTTATGACAATGAATATACTTTGCTTAACCCAAGTTAAGGAAAGGACAACTATTAGTGAAATCATGGTTAAGCACAAGGTGTCAATGAAAAATCACAATAGTAACAAAGTGAACCGGATACAAGGGCCTCCTCCATAAGCTCCAAAGTATGAAATGAGTGAGCAACCCTACAAACAATCATGAAGACAAAAGAAGATCTCCCCTACACTTATCTCCAAGTCTATCCCTTTATTTCTAACCTACAACACTCTAAACCTAGTTATACGATGCTTGAGTTAATGAGTCTCTAGCTCGACTCGTCCCACACTCAAAAGTGCCTAATACCTATCATGGAGAAGAAATTTTTTTTGCCCCTTTTTAAGAAAAGTCTCCATGATGAGGTAAAACAAGTTTTCATTTATCAAAACTCCATAAATATCCCCAGGATCAAATACATAATTACCATCCCACTTATAACACAATTTAACAACTAACTTCCCAAGCAATAGTGAAAAGAGTGAGGTGTTGTTCTCCAAAATGGTTGTCCATATGTTCTTCAGAAGGTGATAGGGTAAAACTCTCAAATCATTCATAAGGTTTCCTTTTGTTGCATCAGGTGGATACTGAGATGGTTTAGCATGCTCTATGCCAGGATCAAAAATTCGTTCCTTGATGGGAAAACAACAACTGTTGGTTTCCTTAGAAGATTCTCCTTTGTAGTTCACATGGTGAGAGAAAGGTTGTGGAGGCATGAGTATCAACAAGCTCTTAGAAGAAACCATCTTGGCTTGTTTTCCTTTATCACTTTGAAAGGTGGAGGTGGGCAAGGAAGAAGGTAAAGGATCTTCATGCATTAAAGATTCTAAATAGAGTATGTCCCCCTCCTCATCAAGATAACCAAGAGTGTACTCCAAAGATATATCCTCTGCTAAAAACTCATCACTCTCATCCATTATAGAATCCGCCTCATCACAATAAACATCATATATTGGTCTATCAAAAATTGGTGATCCCTCAAAACCAAAGGAAGTATGATCATCAAAAAATGGAGAATCACAAGTAGAAAGCTCATCATCACTATAGTCATCATATGTTGGTGTATCACAAAGAAAAGATTCTCCATCACTAAAGTCCTCATGAATATGATTATCATTGTGTAAAAGTAGATTGTCATATGGGGTTTCACCAAAGTTTAGCTCTTGATGTCCATGAAAATCCAAAAATGAAGTAATGGAAGCAATGGTCTCAACATGAGGTAAATCATAATCTCTACTTAAGCAAGCTTCATAAAAGTACTCATCACAAACTTCATCAAGAATATCATCTTTTATTTCCTCCTCATGCACAACATCAATATGTTTTACCGCTTCGGGCTCATTAGACTTTTTAGACAACTTCCCCATGTTAAACACAACTCTCTCATCTCCTACCCGCATTGTAAGTTCTCCTTCCCCCACATCTATTAAAGTACGACCCATTCTCAAAAATGGCCTACCAACAATCAAAGGCACTCTAGGATCCATATCATAATCAACCACCACAAAATCCGCGGGAAATGTAAATCTATCAACCCCCACAAAAACATCTTCCGCAACTCCCACCGGATAAGCTATATGATATTATATATTTCCCTATGGTGAAAGTTCGATTTCTCGGAATCCTCTCGAATTGATCTCAGTTAAAAGTGGAATGATTTGTTCTTGGTGACAAAAAGTGGATTTGGATTTCTAGTCTACTAAACAGATAAGTGAATAAAATGGTAATGAAGTAAACTTAAAACAAATAATAAGCAAAACTGGAAAAATACTCTATTGAGAAATTACCCTATGCGGAAAGTATGACCATTCGGAAAGTATTGATCTATTCGGAAAGTTTACACCATGCGGAAAATCCAGTCTATTCAGAAAAATCAGCTATTCGGAATAAATTGTCTATGCGGAAAATACTCCTTTATGCGGAAAGTAAAGACCATTCGGAAAGATGTCTTATGCGGAACATTTGCTTCATTCGGAAAAATGACATCATTCGGAATAACATACCTATTCGGAAAGTACTGCTCTATGCGGAAAATAAGCTTACTCGGAAAAATTGCTATTCGGAAAATCAAGCTCTATTCGGAATGTCTTGCCATGCGGAAAATAATGCCTATTCGGAAAATGTTCCGAATAAGGAAACGAAAATTTGCTATGCGGAATGTTGGAAAGTTCCGAATAAGGGAACAAAGAAATGGCTATGCGGAATATTGAAATATTCCGAGTAACAGAAATGAAAACTCCCCTATTCGGAATATTGAAAGATTCCGAATAAGGGAAACACAAACTCTCCTATTCGGAAAGTTTGGCTCGTTCGGAAAATCCTGGGTA
The DNA here is from genome assembly GCA_025667525.1 of Glebionis coronaria. NCBI lineage: Eukaryota > Viridiplantae > Streptophyta > Magnoliopsida > Asterales > Asteraceae > Glebionis > Glebionis coronaria. The sequence continues at coordinate 171,945,781 of CM046880.1, read as the reverse complement.
ACGAAGAACAGTAACAGCAACAAGTAAACAGGGGACACGGTTTTTTACTCAAAATCAAACTAAATACTCAAAAAGGTTTAACCAAACTAACCAATAATCATTAACATACCATAAGGAACAAATCCCACTAATAAAAACACTAAATCAACAACTTTTTAAGATCAAACTAAAATCAAATAAAAGCTTAAGAACTTGCAACAAAAATGATGAAGAACAAGATGAATAGAAAGATGGAATAGATTGATTAATGGAAGAGTAACAAGGTTAATGATCAATGATTACAAGATTGAAAAAGAAAAATGAAAATCACCAAACTCCCTAATGGAGTTGGTGAAGGGACGAACTACAAAGAAAACTGGAAAAGAAAAATGAAGCTAACTCCCTAATGTGTGAAGGGAGTTTCTATTTATACTCCTAGTGGTTGGTTGGTGAGTGGGCTTTCTCCCTTTCTTCTTGTCTTCTCGTCTTTTCAGAAAAGTTGACGTTTTTGATTCTGATTCGGGATTTGTCGTCGATTAAATCCAACTCGTCTTTTAATTTCTTCGTTAAATAGACTCGAGTTTCTTCGACTTATGAAAATCTTCCGTCTTTAGTCCTTTTCTTCGATAAATCTTCGAATAGGCCCAGTGACTTCAAATCTTTTGCACCTCTTGGACAATAGACTTCGTCTTGAGTCTCTTTCCTTGGTAAATCCCGTGCAATCCCATGTTTTCTTTAATATTTATCCGGTTAGCTCTGAAAACATAATAAACACAAAAACAACGCATAATTCCAAACAAATGATATTAAATACGTGTTTTGGTCTCGTTTTAGCCCGAATTAAGTGGTAAAAGGATGGGTGTTTACACACCTATCAAATCCCCTACACTTAACCATTGCCATGCCCTCATGCAATGCTTAGTGATAAAGCAATTTTACATTTTTCTCATAATTAATCAACCTTGGCCTTATTTAAATCCTACTAAACAATAATTAAAATACTAAGAGAACTTAAAACTTTAAAATAAACAAAAGATGAAAATAACTTGTAAAGAAATCAAGGACTTACATTAGGGCTTTGGTGTTGCGAAGATTTATCACCCTCAAGTTTCACGTTCCCCAAACTAAGCTTAAAACGAGATCATTGTTATTATAAGTTAGTAAATCAAACACTTACACACATGGCTTAATTAAATGCTTAAACTCCCTTATTCCTAATTGTATCTCTTATATTTTATTTTTGTCTTAGAATGATCATGAAGATGCATTTTTGGACTTATTTCGATAGTTTATTAAGGCTGAAAGCAAAGTAGGACGATTTGATCAATAGTTAGCTAAAGGACAAAATCTCTTAAAACTGCTTCTCGGGATATCAAAAAGTTCATATCTTGGCATAACTTGGTTCACGATTTGAGACCTTTCTCGGGCCGATATTTGGCATGTACTTCATACTTCATATCTTCGAGAGACGTTCTTGAGATAATGGTCTTCTCATCATAATAGAGTTTCTTTACTTGGAGACTTTTGAGGGGTACTCCAACTTTGTTGACCACGACTTCATGATTATTTCTTCAATCTCTATTTGGGATTTTGAGATACAACGATCCGCCTCCTTTTCGGACTTGGATCTATTTATCCTCATACCTTGTTAGGGTCTTTTCGGATAGACTTCTCCATGATCTTTATGGGAGTTGATTGCTTTTCGTCGTGAGTCTTGATCCTTCATATTGACTTTAGGAATAATGCTTTTCACATCACTTTGGATCTTCAGCAATAAAATTGAATCCTCATGCCTTGTTAGGGCCTTTTCGGACTCGCCAATCTTCGCGCCCCGCTTCATAAGTTATGCCTTGGCTATGAACTCTTATCATTACCGAGCAACTTTTAAACGATCTTGGGCTAGAAGCTAAGTAACTTTTCAAATCGTAAGACCTTACTTATTGCAGATAAATTATTAGCAAGTGATGGGAGAATAGGCGAATAATTACACCAAGTGAGCTTGCGCAAGATTACCGACTTATAATTGACTCTATCATTTCTCGTCCTCCACAATTTAAAATCTCAAATAATGAGACTCGTGGACACTTAGCCTAATAAACCAATTAAGGTCTACATGGTTAAGGATACTAGCTAGAATAAACTTGGATAAGTCTATTCGGGTTGAGTCAAAATAAACGCAACGGGCCTAATATGTCAAAGACTTCTAAACTAGCTACACCAATTTATTAATATTTTTGACTTTATTGCGGGATATATACATATGAAAGCAACGATAAAAATTTAAAAATTACGACTAAATGGCCAAAGTTAATTAAAAATTTGAAAAATGTTGAAAAATATGATTTTCCGGTTAATTGAAGGCATTTTCATGGAAAAGTCCACTTAAAACTTCGATAGAAGTCTCCCCTACACTGAAGATAAACATTGTCCTCAATGTTTAAGCATGTGGGAAAAATCTCCCCTACACTTATGACATTGTGCACGTTGGTTAACTCAAGTTAAGGAAGAGACGACTAAAGTGATCAATTTCAAATGTGAGAATGAAGAAAATTGAATCACGATAGTTGAGAGATAGAACCGGATTTCGGATAACACGGGAGCACGGTTCTTCAAAGATTTCCAAGATTGCAGTTATCCCTGTAAGCACATCACCACACAAACACAAATGACCAAAATAGGTCCTCCCCTACACTTAGGGGGTTAAAGGGATAGATACTCGGGCTGCCTCCCGAGGAGCGCTTGTTTTTGATAACCGAGTCACGAGCCTGACTCGACCCAAATTCAGTTCATGGGGAACGTGGTGAGGGATGGAATCACCTCCTGAGAGGTGTCCTCACCAAAGTATAACTTCACTCGTTGGCCATTCACCTTAAAATTTGGTCCATTAGGTTGAGCGAGCTCGAGAGTACCATATGGAAAAATTTGGGCGATGGTGAATGGGCCGGACCAACGAGATTTAAGCTTGCCCGAAAAGATTTTCAACCGAGAGTTAAAAAGTAAGACTTTGTCTCCAACATGGAACTCTCGGTTTTTGATCTTGGAGTCGTGAATGAGCTTAGTTCGTTCCTTATAGATCAAAGAATTTTCATAAGCCTCATTACGGAGTTCATTCAGCTCATTGAGTTGGATCTTGCGTAGGTCACCGGCTTTGTTTATATCAAAATTAGCCCACTTCAAGGCCCAATAGGCCTTGTGCTCCAACTCAATGGGGAGGTGGCACGCTTTCCCGTACACAAGACGATAAGGCGTACAGCCGATCGGGGTCTTGTAAGCAGTACGGAAAGCCCACAAAGCATCATCGAGTTTATCAGCCCATGCGGCACGATGCTCTCCCACGGTTCTTTCCAAAATTCGCTTCAGTCCTCGGTTGGATATTTCGGCCTGGCCATTAGTTTGTGGGTGGTAGGCTGTGGAAAGACGATGGTTTACACCGTACTTAGCCATGACTCGAGCAAATTGGTCATTGCAGAAATGAGTCCCACGATCACTAATAATGGCACGAGGCACACCGAAGCGAGCGAATAGAGCTTTCAAAAAGTTACAAACCACCCTTGCGTCATTAGTAGGCAAAGCTTTGGCTTCAACCCACTTCGAAACGTAGTCAAAGGCTACAAGGATGTATTTGTTTCCTTTAGATGAAGGGAATGGCCCCATAAAGTCGATACCCCAAACATCAAAAATTTCACACTCTTGGATGAAATTCTGAGGCATCTCGTCTTTATGTGTGATTTTGCCTTGCTTTTGGCAAACATCACATCGCTTAACCATATTGTGAGCATCACGATATATGGAGGGCCAATAAAATCCCGAATCAAACACTTTCTTAGCGGTGTAGTTGGGACCAAAGTGACCACCGGTGGGTCCTTTGTGGCAAGCATCAAGGATGTCCGACGCTGCCGGTCCATCAACACATCGGCGAATTATCAGATCAGCACATTGTTTGAATAGGTAAGGGTCGTCCCAAAAGTAAGTCTTGATGTCGGTAAAGAACTTCTTCTTTTGCTGGGACGTCAACCCTTCCTTGAGAATTCCACCCGCCAAGTAGTTTGCAAAGTCCGCAAACCACGGGGTTTCATTCGGCTTCGAGTTTATAGACATTAAGGTCTCCAAGGGAAAAGAATCATTGATTTCTTTGGTCGGATGATCCCCTTGGTATGGATCCTCAAGTCTACTAAGATGGTCCGCGGCTAGGTTTTCTGCTCCTTTTTTATCGCGGATGTCGATTTTAAATTCCTAGAGCAGCAAAACCCAGCGAAGAAGTCTTGGTTTGGAATCTTGCTTTGTCAACAAGTACTTCAACGCGGAATGATCGGTATACACAATGGTGGTGGAAAGGACAAGATAGGGGCGGAATTTTTCAAAAGCATAGACAACAGCTAAAAGCTCTTTTTCGGTTGTCGTATAATGCAATTGTGCCCCAGTCATTGTCTTGCTAGCGTAATGGATTGGTTGGAAGTGTTTGTTCACTCTTTGTCCAAGAACCGCTCCAATAGCAAAATCGCTAGCATCGCACATCAACTCAAAGGGCAGCTCCCAATTAGGGGTAACCAAGACGGGTGCCTTAGTTAGCTTATCCTTAAGTGAGTTAAAGGCTTCAAGGCACTCTTTGGAGAAGATAAATGGAGTATCTTTTTCCAAGAGGTGGGTCATCGGGCGAGCGATTTGAGAAAAATCTTTGATGAATCGACGATAGAAGCCCGCATGACCCAAGAAACTTCTCACACCCTTCACAGTGGAAGGTGGAGGCAACTTTGCTATAACGTCAACTTTAACACGGTCTACTTCAAGACCGGCTTTCGAAATCTTATGTCCAAGCACGACGCCTTCTTTTACCATGAAATGGCATTTTTCCCAATTTAGAACTAGGCGAGTGTCTTCGCACCGCTTTAGCATACGTTCTAAATTGGCAAGGCAAGCAGAGAAGGAATCCCCAAAGACCGAGAAATCATCCATGAAGACTTCCATGGTTTGTTCAACCATGTCATGGAAGATAGCTAACATACACCTTTGGAACGTCCCTGGCGCATTACATAAGCCAAAAGGCATTCTTTTGTAAGCGAAAGTGCCATAGGGACAAGTGAATGTAGTCTTCTCTTGATCTTGGGGATCGATGGGTATTTGAAAATAACCCGAGAAACCATCAAGAAAGCAGTAATATTCATTACCGGCTAATCGTTCAAGCATTTGGTCCATGAAAGGTAGAGGGAAATGATCCTTTCTCGTGGCATCATTGAGTTTGCGGTAGTCTATACAAACTCTCCACCCAGTAACGAGACGAGTGGGAATCAACTCGTTGTGTTCATTGGGAACAACGGTTATTCCGCCCTTCTTGGGCACACAATGGATTGGACTAACCCATGGGGAATCCGAAATAGGGTAAATCATACCCGCATCAAGAAGTTTGATAACCTCTGTTTTGATGACTTCATGGATTTTTGGATTCACCCTTCGTTGGCTTTGAATAGTGGGCTTGAAGTCGTCCTCCATGAGAATTTTGTGCGTGCAGAAGTGAGGATCAATTCCACGAATATCCGAGATTTTCCACGCAATAGCTTTCTTATGAGCTTTCAACACAGCAACGAGGCGAGTCTTCTCTTCATCTTTCAAATCCGTTGCAATAATGACGGGTGACTTCTTGTTGTCGTCCAGGAACACATACTCGAGATGTGGCGGCAACTCCTTAAGTTCCAAATCCGGAGGATTTTCGACGGGAGGCGTTTTCAAAGTCGGAGTATCGATAGCAATGACCGTGGGAGATGGAGGCGAAGGATTGTCTTCAGTGAGAAGATTGTCAAAGAAACTCATGTCTTCATCCCCCTCGGTGGGAGTATCATTAGTAGCTAAATTCGCATCTCCCATGGTAGCTTCAAGATTGTTCCAGAATAAATCACTATCTCCAAATAGAGACAACGATGAATCAAGAGAGGACACGGTCTCAACAGTGGGAAGAGAGGTAGGAATACTTTTGCAAGCATCATTAAAGTGTTCTTCACAAGCCTCATCAAGAACGTCAATACAATTAACGCTCTCATATGAATAAGGCTGTTTAGACAACTTTCCCATGTTGAAGACTACTTTGTCGTCACCCACTCTCATGATAAGCTCTCCGGCTTCAACATCAATAAGAGTGCGACCGGTCCTCAAGAATGGACGACCAACAATAAGTGGCACACGAGGGTCCATCTCGTAGTCGACGACAACAAAATCAGCAGGAAAGGTGAATTTGTCGACTCCTACAATGACGTCTTCGGCTATCCCCACTGGATAAGCAACCGTACGGTTGGCCAATTCCAAGGTCATTTTGGTGGGGACTAGCTCTGGTAGAGATAATTGCTTCCAAACACTTAGAGGCATGAGATTAATACTGGCACCTAGATCGGCTAGGGCCATGCAATTCTCTACTCCCGGGAAATTGCAAGGGATAAGAAAACGACCCGGATCACCAAGCTTGGTTGGCAATTTCCTTAAGAGCACTGCGGAGCAGTTCTCATTAAGTTGGGTGTTGGCAATGTCGAGGAGCTTTTCCTTGTCGCTCAAAAGATCTTTAAACATTTTAGCGTATTTGGGCATGTGAGCGAGAGCCTCGGCGAAGGAGATATTGAAATTCAGTTGTTTAAACATTTTAAGAAAGTTAGAAACCTGAATATCATCCTTGCTCTTTTGCTTCTCTTTCCTCAACCTTGAAGGATAAGGTATATTGGAAGAAGAGGAAGGCTTTAAGGGAATAGGATCACTCACAACCACGGGTGGAGGAGGAGTAGAAAGAAGAGGTGGAGAAATTGGGGAAGGAGAAGGAGGAGGAATAGGAGCAGGCGACTCGTTCTCCTTAGTCACAACCACCGGTGGGGGTATAGGAAGTTCGGGTTCCTTGGTACCTTTACCACTTCGAGTGGTGATTGCTTTCATCTCCCCTCTTGGGTTTGCAACGGTGTTACTCGGAAGAGTACCCGAAGAAGAGGGTTGACTACTTTGGAAGAAACTAGCCATCATGTTCCTCAAGTCATTCGTCTGACTATCCAACGTGTTTCGCATATCGGCTCTCAAATCATTTCCTTGCTTTACCAAATCGGCTTTCAGGTTGAGCACTTCTCTCTGAAGATTTCCCACTATCGCATCGTTAGTCCTCATACAAGTTTCCACTTCTTGGTGAAGAGCGGTGGGTTGGTTGGGAGGAGCATTGTATGCAGGTGGTTGGTAAGCAGGTTGTTGGTAGACTTGATTGTTTCTTTGAGGTGGTTGTTGCTGCTTGTGAGGTGGGATGTATGGTTGTCGAGGTTGTTGTTGTTGTTGAGGAGGGCGATTAAGGTTTTGTTGTTGGTTTGGGTTGGTAGGAGGAAAACCAGGTGGGGAAAGATAGTTGTTGCTGTGGTAGCTAAGCAAGTTACGGTCACCTTGGGGTTTTGCTTGATAAGCGGGTTGTTGGTAGGTGCCATATGCCGCATTCACATTCTCAGCAGGGTAATCTTGGGTGGCGGTACAAGTTGTGTATGAGTGGGGACCACCGCATATCTCACAAGGTTGGCTGACAGCGTTCACTTGTGCATTTTTGGCGTTGTTGCTGTTGTTGTTGCTGACGGTGTGGGTGACAAGCGTTTCAAGAAGCGTAGTGAGTTTGTCTAATCGCTTGTCGCTGTCATTAGTGCTAGCACTAGCAACATTGGTCCTAACGCTCTTGGTTTGCACACGAGACTTGTTCTCAATGATATCCCAAGCAGCATTGGAAGTCTTAGCCAATAAATTACCCCCTGAGGCACTATTCAGTGAATCTTGGTCACTCATGCTTAAACCATTGTAAAAAGTATTTATTTGATGTACTTTGGTAAAACCATGTTGTGGGCATTTTCTTAAAAGATCTTTAAAACGATCCCAAGATTCACTGAATGACTCATCGTACTTTTGTTCAAAGTTTATAATCTCATTCCGCAAAGCGGTAGTACGAGAGGGTGGAAAAAAGTAGTTAATAAACTTTGTTTCCAAATCCGTCCACGAGAGAATACTCTGTGGCGGTTCCTTAGCAAGCCAATGCCGGGCTTGTCCCTCTAAAGAAAAGGGAAAAAGTTGTAACCTTATGACCTCCTGTGGAACTCCATTGAACTTGACCGTGTTGGTGAGTTGTAGAAATCTCTTGATATGGTCGTGTGGGTCATCAATGGTGCGTCCCAAGAACGGCTGAGCGGAGACCATCTGGATAAAGCCTGACTTGAGCTCGAAATTGTTGGCGGCAATTGGTGGTATAACAATTGGATCCGTGTTGCCATCAACATGAGCTTGCAGCAATTCAATCATTGGGCGATTATCCGGAAGGGGCTCATTGTTGTTGTTATTCATGTTGTTGAAAGGTGGGTTGTTGTTGTTATTATTGTTGTCCGGAGGTGGTATGTTATTGTTGTTTTGAACACCAGCCATGTCTAAGTTATCGAGAGGCTCGGGCTCTTGATAAGACGTGGATCGAGTGCGCATACACCTGCAAAAGAACGAACAAAGAAAAGCAAAGCAAAAATATTTTTGGTTTTTATTGTTTTTTACTTTTTAGGATTTTTGAAATTTTTATATTTTTTAGTGTTTTTGAAAATTTTTAGGAAAAAGTAACGTTCACGGGGAACGGATCCCAAAATCCAAGTTCTACAAAAAACTTTTGATCTTAACGAGAGGAGCCGGCAGCGGCGCCATTTGATATTATATATTTCCCTATGGTGAAAGTTCGATTTCTCGGAATCCTCTCGAATTGATCTCAGTTAAAAGTGGAATGATTTGTTCTTGGTGACAAAAAGTGGATTTGGATTTCTAGTCTACTAAACAGATAAGTGAATAAAATGGTAATGAAGTAAACTTAAAACAAATAATAAGCAAAACTGGAAAAATACTCTATTGAGAAATTACCCTATGCGGAAAGTATGACCATTCGGAAAGTATTGATCTATTCGGAAAGTTTACACCATGCGGAAAATCCAGTCTATTCAGAAAAATCAGCTATTCGGAATAAATTGTCTATGCGGAAAGTAAAGACCATTCGGAAAGATGTCTTATGCGGAACATTTGCTTCATTCGGAAAAATGACATCATTCGGAATAACATACCTATTCGGAAAGTACTGCTCTATGCGAAAAATAAGCTTACTCGGAAAAATTGCTATTCGGAAAATCAAGCTCTATTCGAAATGTTTTGCCATGCGGAAAATAATGCCTATTCGGAAAATGTTCCGAATAAGGAAACGAAAATTTGCTATGCGGAATGTTGGAAAGTTCCGAATAAGGGAACAAAGAAATGGCTATGCGGAATATTGAAATATTCCGAGTAACAGAAATGAAAACTCCCCTATTCGGAATATTGAAAGATTCCGAATAAGGGAAACACAAACTCTCCTATTCGGAAAGTTTGGCTCGTTCGGAAAATCCTGGGTAACGAAGAACAGTAACAGCAACAAGTAAACAGGGGACACGGTTTTTTACTCAAAATCAAACTAAATACTCAAAAAGGTTTAACCAAACTAACCAATAATCATTAACATACCATAAGGAACAAATCCCACTAATAAAAACACTAAATCAACAACTTTTTAAGATCAAACTAAAATCAAATAAAAGCTTAAGAACTTGCAACAAAAATGATGAAGAACAAGATGAATAGAAAGATGGAATAGATTGATTAATGGAAGAGTAACAAGGTTAATGATCAATGATTACAAGATTGAAAAAGAAAAATGAAAATCACCAAACTCCCTAATGGAGTTGGTGAAGGGACGAACTACAAAGAAAACTGGAAAAGAAAAATGAAGCTAACTCCCTAATGTGTGAAGGGAGTTTCTATTTATACTCCTAGTGGTTGGTTGGTGAGTGGGCTTTCTCCCTTTCTTCTTGTCTTCTCGTCTTTTCAGAAAAGTTGACGTTTTTGATTCTGATTCGGGATTTGTCGTCGATTAAATCCAACTCGTCTTTTAATTTCTTCGTTAAATAGACTCGAGTTTCTTCGACTTATGAAAATCTTCCGTCTTTAGTCCTTTTCTTCGATAAATCTTCGAATAGGCCCAGTGACTTCAAATCTTTTGCACCTCTTGGACAATAGACTTCGTCTTGAGTCTCTTTCCTTGGTAAATCCCGTGCAATCCCATGTTTTCTTTAATATTTATCCGGTTAGCTCTGAAAACATAATAAACACAAAAACAACGCATAATTCCAAACAAATGATATTAAATACGTGTTTTGGTCTCGTTTTAGCCCGAATTAAGTGGTAAAAGGATGGGTGTTTACACACCTATCACTATAGTACGGTTAGCCAACTCAAGAGTCATCTTAGTAGGAGTGAGCTCGGGAAGTGAAAGTTTCTTCCAAACCGATAATGGCATGAGGTTTATGCTTGCTCCTAAATCTGCTAAAGCCATACAATTTTCCACCCCCGAGAAATTGCAAGGAATCAAAAACCTCCCCAGATCTCCAAGCTTAGTAGGCAACTTCTTAAGCAAAACCGCGGAGCAATTTTCATTCAAGGAAGCATTAGGCAAATCCACCAATCGCTCCTTGTTAGAAAGTAAGTCTTTAATCATCTTAGCAAACTTAGGCATATTGGCTAAAGCTTCTGCAAAGGAGATATTGATGTTAAGTTGCTTGAACATCCTCAAAAAGTTAGAAACTTGTATATCATCCTTGTTCTTAAGATTTTCTTTTCTCAATCTTGAGGGATAAAGAAGACTTGGTTTTGGTTGTGGTTGAGTGGTGGATGAAGGATTTTCCTTATTGAGTGCTTCATGAGTAGGTGTTGAAGTGGAAGAAATGGGAGCATTTTGAGGTGGTAAAGTAGAAGTAGAAGGCTTGTCACGTGGAGAAACAAAAGTGGGTGGAACAATAGGAAGCTTAGGAGGTGATGGATCCTTTGTTGTCTTTCCACTTCTTGTTGTAATAGCATTTACATTTGCCCTTGGATTTGTTTGTATGTTGGAAGGTAAAGCCCCTTGTGGTCTTTGATTATACATAATTTGGTTATGAAGAAGAGAAAATTTCTTGTTATTTTCCTCTTGATTATCTTTCAATTGTTTCTCAAAATAAGTAAACTTTTGAAGCATCAAATCCATGGGGTTAGGTTGCACATTTCCTTGATAAAAACCTTGTTGTGGGAAAGATGGAGGTGGTGGATTAAATCCTTGGTTTGGTGGATAGAAGTTATTTCCTTGAGGTTGAAAATGATTGGGTGCCTTGTAGTTATTTCCTTGGTAAGGTGGTCTTTGCCCTTGATTCCTTGGTAAAATTTGAGGAGGATTTTGTTGAATTTGGTTGGGTGGTTGGGGTGGAAATTCCGGTGGAGTAAGGTAATTTTGGGACTTGTAAGAAAGGTTATTTGGATTGATATTTGGCTTAAAGTGTTCACGATGTTCTTCTTGGTAAGCATAGCATTCCCCTTGATAAACTTGTACCTTATCACATTGTTCATAAGAATGGGGACCTCCACACGTTACACAAGAAAGAGTAATGGCATTCACATCATTTGAAGAATTGTTCAATGAAATGGTCTTAATGGCTTGAACCATCTCTTGAATCATTTCTTGTTGACCTTGTTTGACTTGTTGAATGATCTCTTGGTGATATTTAAGAAATTGATTATCACAAGGTGTTTGAGAAGTGTTTTGGATAACATGAACCCTTTCTTCAAATTGAGTGTTTGTTTGAACCATTGCTTTAGTCTCAATGATGTCCACGTCCTCTTGCATGGATTTAAGAAGAATATTCCCTCCCGCGGAAGCATTGAGTGAATCTTGGTGGTAAGATTTAAGTCCATTATAGAAAGTATTGATTTGGTGAACGTCATCCAATCCATGGTTAGGGCATCGCCTCAATAACTCTCTATACTCTTCCCAAGTATCACTAAAGGATTGACTAGGTTTTTGTTGAAAGCCTATAATTAAGTTCCTCAAGGCCATGGTCTTAGATGGAGGAAATAACTTGTTCAAAAACTTAGTGGTGAAACCATCCCATGTGGTGATACTATCGGGTGGTTGGGTGTCTAACCAATTCTTAGCTTGTCCCTCTAGTGAAAATGGCACTAACATCAACTTAATAGCATCATGTGGAACTCCATTGTGCTTAATGGTATTGCAAAGAGAAAGGAATCGCTTAAGGTGATCATGAGGATCATCATTCTTGTTACCATAGAAAGGTGTTTGTGAAACCATAGTAATCATAGCCGTTTTTAGCTCAAATGTATTTGCGGGAATGTCGGGGATCCTAATAGCACTAGCATATCCATGAACATTGGTTTGCAAACGTTCCATCAAACAACGATTATCGACAGCCATGGCTTCTTGTTGTGGATGAATCAAAGCACGATTCTCGTGATCGGCTTGATGGACGGTGGTGGTCTTACTCTTTCTCTTTTTCTTCCTTTTCGGAGGAAGAGGTTGTACACCAATCGGTATTTGTGCACGCCCACGAGTGAGCATGCAACTCAATACGAGGAATGAGAGAGAAGCTCTCGTGTGACTTTCAAGAGAAAAGGATTATCCTCTTCGAGTTTCAATATGAAATATCCACAAGAAAATAATATATATGTATGTACTACTTGGGTGCATGACCCCCAATGAAGCCTTCCTTCTTAGAATACTCACAAGTGAACGGGGGTTTAGGTGCCGCGAAGCACTTAAGTACCTATTGACCCTTAGAAGGGATTGTATAGAACATCGCCTTTCTGTTCACTTAAATGTTCGTATTCTTCGAATTGTTGCTTATTGAGAGTATTTATCTATTCTTGCTTTATTTTGTTTGATCGATACACGTGTCAAGGACCGGAACGCCCCTCAACACGGTGTATTGCCTCGGCAATACTTATGGAGAATATGTATATTGGTTGTTCTTATACGTATACGTATTTACTTATAATAATATAAGGAAAATATTTTTGTATTTATGAGTTTTTAAGAGAAAATACTATATGTACATAAAAACCGAGAGAATCCAATAATATATATTTTTGGGTGCAATCTCTTAGGAAAAAGATTGCTTTTTGGTTTTTTTAATTTGTTTGGTCAATTCTTTAGGAAAAGAATTGTTTTGTTAATTTTTTAGTTTTTATATATTTTTATATTTTTTATTTTTTATTTGTTTTTTATTTATGATACGTATTATTTTCTATTTGTTTTTGATTTATGATACGTAAAAATAACGTTCACAAGGTGAACGGATCCCAAAAGCCAATGAAAACCGTCAATCGATAGTCTCTCGTAAAGTCAAAGAACCGGCAGCGGCGCCATTTGAAATTGTGTATAATGCAGTTCGTTTTTCTCAGTTCTTGTCTAATTGAAAGTCCTAACAATATCGGGTTTTTAACTGTTTTTGGTTGTATATATTTATTTTTAGATATTCTATTTGCTAATTCAAACAATGCCTTGCAAAACTGAAAAATATTGTCTACTTATATGTAAAACATCGTGCAAATACCAAGTATATATTCAAGTAAAATTCAAAATGTAAATTTTACAACTAAAAGGACTGAAAATGTAAATTCTATGAAAAGTAAATGCTCAAAATGTAAAACTAACAAGTACAAGGACTGAAAGTGTAAAATCAGTTAACTATGAGGACTAAAATTGAAACTATGCAAACAACTAACCAATTCTTAACAAATTCCAAACTACTAACTAAATTTTAACAAACTCTGAAAGTTTAAGGACTGAATTAATGAAAACCCTAAAAAGATTCAAGTTTAGCCAAGTTTAAAACCAGTTTGATTCATTAGGGACTAAGTTGCAATATTTGAAAAGTTATAAGCAAAAACGGGTTTAACTAACAAATAAGCTCGTTTGAGCTTATTTGTCAACCAAAATTGTTCAAACCACTTGCAAAATGCTTAAAATCAAGAATAAGCTAGACCTGTAAAAGGAAATAAGCTAACAATGGCTAAAACACTGATAAGCACTTTCCAATAAGCACAAAATAAGCTCTAAAGAAATCTAGACATGCACAACTGGATTTTTGTAATAAAACTGATTAATGAACTCAAAATATGAACGAGAAATCAAGTCTTGTTAAAAATCATTCAGTAATAAGCTTGGAAATTGAATTAAGCTAAAATTTGGCTTATGTTGACCAGCGTTGACCAAGCTTTTTTCAAAAATCTCAAAATCTCAAAAATCAACCACAAGCATTAACTAAGTGAATTTGTAAAAGAAAATTGACTAGTTTATGAATAGGATTGTGAGATATGATAAAGCAGTTTGAACTTTACAGAAACATGCATTTGCTTAAAGGATTAGATTTTTGCTTATTCCCACTTGTTTACTGAATACTGTACAAAATGCTTATGGACAATGAAACTTCATATTATGACCTAGATTTGAGAACTGGTTTGATGGAATTTCATTAAGAAACAAGTAAATGCTAAGTAAATGAATTTGACTACTTTTCTTGAACAAAACTGACTGAAAATGACCCAAATTTTTTACAATGCCATTTTCCTTTTTGACCTTAATGTTGACTTGAAAATGGTTTAAAACTACTTGATATGACTTTATGACTGAAAATGAATGAGAACATGCCAAAATTTAACAATTGAACTTCTAATACAAGCTAATGCCAAACACTACTTAAACTGATCTTTTTTGAAATTTGTAAAGACTTTTTGAGTACAAGTTTAAACTGAATGAAGAACTTTATCACACCAAATTCAGTGATCAAAATGAAGTGTGTGAAAGCTATTTGCAAGTAACTGAAACAACTAGGACTCAAATAGTATAACAAAGCTAAAATGACTCAATTAAGCTAAGAACTAGGACAAGTATCAAATCAAAAAGCAGATAAAGCAACACTTAAACTACAAAATGACTAGAATCAATTCAAGAATAGGCTAATCAACTTTTATCATGCAATCAAAAAAGATCTTAGCTAGGAATGAAGCATGCATTTACAATTGAGAGGAATTGAAAACAAGAAGCGTTTGCACCTATTGTAGTAACCTTTGAGCAGTAGAGGAGTGCTGAACTCAATAGTCTAGTGCTAACCACCACCTTAGCACTAGATTCAACTATCTACAATCAATCAAACAGCTACACATCATCAACAAGGCTAAAATGCCTTGAAATCATCAAATCTGCTATGAACTTGGACTGAAATAAACAAACAGCTACAATCTTCACACAAAGTCAGTTATGATCAAGATATGATCATAACAAACTCAAAACAGCAACAAGAGTATCAATGGTGCAAGGTATGAACGGTATAGAAAGAATTGAGAATTGGCGGGAAAGTAAGAATTTGAATTTTATTAATGGAAAAGTGGTTACAAAGCTGTTAAGTGGTTACAAACTAACTAACTAACTCAAGAGTGTGTCAAACTCTTGAGTTGTTAAGCTAAAAACTAGAAATGGTGAAAGAAAATCTAAAAGTGTGTGTGTTTTCACACTTTTCTACTCTACAAGAAATGAGGACTAATCATGCTATTTATAGACTTCAGAGGAAGAGCAGTTGGGGTTGGTGACGTGTTGGAGCAAATCCCTGACTTCTACGTTTCATAAATCTGCTTAATTGATTTTGTAGGTATGAACTCAAATTGGGGATTCTTTGTGGAGTTGATTTCAGGTTAATTGGTTATGACCAATGGATTCGTCTCTTGATTTTGAGCAAGTTTGATGTTAAGCACTTCTCTTGAAATCCACTCTAGCTCTAACCCGATCCTGGAAATTTTGTTTGTTTGAAGATGCCACGTGTCAAGTCTTCATTGGTTGAAAAGGGTGCACACGGATTGCACTGTTGTGATTTGCTCATTTATGAATGGCGGCGATAATGGGTATTAAATGCCATGATGTGGCAATCCATTATTTCCTTTTCCTGGCTTCTTATTGGTCCTTAGCTTAAAAAACGGATCACACTTGTTTTAACTTTCCAAAAATGGCAGAAATGATCCCTTGACTTTGGCAGATTATATATTTGAGCTATTTACTTCATTTCTTTGGCATATTTGGTCCTTCAAACTTCATTCTTGAACAAAATTGGTCCTTTGACTGAGTTGACTTGAGAGTTGACCAAATTTGACTATGATCTTGACTTTTACATATTTACACTTTGGTCCTTCAACTTTGGCAGATTGTCAAGATAGGTCCTTGCACTTTCAAAGTCTCATCACTTTTGATCCTTCTTTGTCTTTTTCATCAAATTAAGCTTGATTATTCCTTGTTTGCTTGAAAATGCATCCTTTTACCTACACAAGTGTACGCAAACACAAACATACCACATAATATTGTTTTTACAAGATAAATTGGTATTTTGCTTCATGTTTTAGGGTTATTTGTTGATAAATTGATATGAGTTTTAGCTCATATCAAACACAGATTCCATCTTTTCAACCCAACGAGCTAATCCAACAACTCCTTTAGTACCATTAAAAATCAAAGGGTCACAACTCCTAAAGTCCTTCTAAGTACACGGCTTAGGCGGTCAGTTGTCAACATCGTTCGGCGGTGCTTGGTTCACGTTGTTGTTAGCTTGAATGTTTCCCAATGCAGCGGTCACTCGTTGTGTAATTAGTTCTTCTAATTGTTCGTCGGTCATTCCGTTACGTGTGTTCACCATTGTTTCTCTGCGTTAAGACAACAATTAAAATAAGGTTCAAGCACGAATATACACGTTATATATTTCTTATGCTAAAATAAAATGCATAATTTAACAGTACAACAAACATAGAAAGGATAGTCATTGGTCAAAGTCATAAAGTTAAATTCCCATTCATAATCAAAATATCAAGTACATAGTCATAAAATAAGAGTTTCGATTAAATACCAAAGATCAAAACAAAACCAAAAAAAACACCAAAAATGGTGATTGGAATTAAATCAGACTATAGATGTAATCGAAATGATACGTGATAGTATGCGATGACATATCCTACAACAACCATTCACGCGTTAGAGCAGTTGTAGGGTATGCATGAAATAATTATGTATAGAAATTAAAGTATGCAAATCAGCGAAATGCATATGTATATAATACATATTACGTATTAGATAATATATATTACATATTACTTATACTATTATCTTACGTAATACATTACGTAGTACATATATGTATACAGAGTAACAAGTAGCCACATCGGTTATAGTCTAGGCCTAAGATGCAAACCTAGTTCTCTATAACCAAGGATCTGATACCAATTCTGTAACACCCCAAAATGTGATATGCGGAAGCGGTGAAGCTCGGGGGCTGTTACGTCATTGTATCATAGTTCAAGGTACAAGAGAACGACTCTAAATGAGACGTTTTATAAAAATACCTCGTTGAATTTAATAAAAAGCATCCAAGTACAAAAGGTCTCAGTTTCAAAAGATAGCGTAGCGGAATATAAAAGTTTTAAACATCAACGAGGTAACAGTTCAAAAGCATAAGTAGATAAATGTCCGAAGATAGCCAAGAAATGCATGCAGACTCCAAGTACTTCACACATCAGATACAAATCATCATCAATTACCTGAGATAAATGCTAAATTGGGTCAACATAAAGTTGGTGAGAATATAGGTTTCAAGTAAAATTCATAGTAATTCGATTTCAGATTTCATTTCATGTACACATGCAACTATAGGAGGTATAGTGCCAAGTGTAGGAGAAATTGGGTGTTCACAATATTTATGATAGCTAAGCTCGTGACATCGAAACTAATGATCCAGTACATACAATAGATTGTATATATAAATTTTTCCCCAATAGAGTACCTAGCCAAGATAACTTCGTTCACACAAATGGTATACACTCGTCCGGCGTCAGAATTCCCGAGTGGAGGTTGTCAACCCTCAATAGATCTATCTATATCATAAGAGCTTACTCCAGCAGAGTAATTAACGATTCACGATAGTGGGGACTACGGCTAAAGCAACTTAAGCTATCTCATAAACAGTGTTCACAAAACGTTCACAGAAATCTAGTTTTACTTGCGTCTAGAAGCAAGCATCGAAAGCATTTATCACATCCCAAAACATTAAACATATAAAACAGTTTAATAGGGATCTATAAACTCACCTCAAGCAACGATTCAAACCGCACAAGTATGATCAAATAGTAGCGAGCAACTCTAGCAACAACCTAAATATAATACTATAGTTTAGGCGCTAGCAAATAATTCACAATAGTTCGTCACGTACATTACTCATCAATCATATATATATATTTTGTTTTGTAGTTAAAATCGTGACTTGTAGATAGTACATCGTTATAAGCATTATAGTATATATACTTAGACAAAATATTTATTTTTGACTCGACGAAATTTCGACAGCCTTTCGCGGTAAATTTTAATTTACCCAAATTTATCTTAATAAATTTTCCAACACAATTTCTAACGAAAATTTGGCAGCCTTTCGGCGTCACTTTAAAACTTGTCCTTTTTAGTAAGTACCCAAATCTCGTCCTAATACCCCTAATTTCAACACTTCTCAATCAAAACATTGCAACAAGTCATTTTCCCCGCAATACTACCAATTTCCACTCTTATCGCTCAAACTTTTAACAATGAACCAAGTATTCACATTTCGCGCTTATATCCTTTCACAAAACGAGTCCAACATTTATACATAACATTTAGTACCCATTTCGACACTTAAAACAACTCTGTTTAACTCGAAAACGTCGTTTCGACCACTTTGAAAATCTAGACAGCAAGTACATTATATTGTTTTTCACAAAAATTAAGTTTTCCGACAACGAAATTTAAACGACCATATCTTTCTCATTTTTACTCCGTTTTTAGCCCATAATATATCGAAACGAAAGTAATAACTTATATTTTTATAATATCGAAGTAAACTAGTGTCAAAACAATTTTTACGACCCTCTATGCCTCTTATAAAAATCGGACAGATTATATACTTTTCGTAAAAACTCGTTTTCGACTATTTTCAAGCGTACCTACTATTAGTAACACTACTAGTTCCCTTCAATTATTCATAAACACACTCAAAATACAAGATTTATCTTCAAGTCCATAAATCTAAAAATATACAATTTTATATTTTACAAGTCTTTCAATTAAAACAATTTCATGCATGATCTAATAGATCCAAACATAATTTTCATAGATCTAAAATATTTCATGACCAAAAATAATTTTTATCTTTTTATTTCAAGAAAATAGTTGATGAGTAACATGTTGATAACTGCTTTTTGCCAGTATAAAAATTAAAAAGTTCGTTGAAGTGGTCTAATCGAATTGATAACTGGTTTAAGTGCGACTCAGCTGTCTTTGGTGGAAACAAATGTTGTGTCGTTGTAGTAAAATTAAAGGTGCAAAAACTATTAAAGTAAAAGGCAGGTAAATTTAAATCTAAACCTAATTTAAAATAAATGACGGGAAATTAAAGCGTGACGAAAAATTAAAAGGTACTTAAAGTAAATAACGCAAACTTAAAACTATCCTAAAGGCAAACTAAAAACGCAATTAAAACTTAAACTAAGGCAAGCTTAAAATAAATCTAAGGCATGCAAACTTAAAGTGCGACTAAGTAAAAAGGCGGGAAAAGTAAAGCTAAAAAATTCAAACTTAAAAACAGAAACTTAAAATAACCTGAAAACAGTTCATTCGGAATAAACCTTCGTTCGGAATAATTACTCGTTCGGAATGTCACCTTCGTTCGGGATAATTCTTCTTCACTCGGAATATTTACCAAAACCCTTGATTCGGAATAAAATGCTCATCCGGAATATTACTTCATTCGGAATAATAAGCTCGTCCGGAATATCCCTTCATCCGGATTATCCCTTCATCCGGAATACACCCTTGATTCGGAATGTTTTCCTTGACTCGGAATATTCTGCTTATTCGGAATAAATCCTCAAAACTTTCGTTCGGAATGTTCCGAATGAACACCTTGTTTCGGAATGTGATGTTGATCCGGAATAAACTCCCTTGGTTCGGAATAAGGCACTGACCCGGAATTACTAGAACAAACCCTTCATTCGGAATGTTCCGAATGAACAACCTTGATTCGGAATGATAAGCTGGTTCGGAATATCCACTGATCCGGAATAACAAACTAATCCGGAATATGTCACTTATTCGGAATGTTTGCTTGGTTCGGAATAATCACAACACCACCTTCATTCGGAATAATTTGGGCTTTGATCCGGAATAACCTGGAAATCAACAGTAACGAAGAACACGGGGACAAAAATAACACGAATCTAAACAAAATCAAGCAAATAAAACCAAAAGATTAAGCAAAACTAATCAATAAACATAAACTAATCATAAACAAACAATCCAAATCAATAAAACTAACAATCAAACACCAACAAAATCGAAACCCACTTGATTAAATCAATAAAATTTAAAGAAGATAAACATGAACAATAAGCATAAAGATTAAGATCAAACAAGAAAGGTAGATAGGAGATGAACAATAAATGTAAAGATTAACAACAATTAAAAGGAAACTTACTTGAAATTAAATGAATTTAAGGTGCAAGACAATTAAGTAAATGACAAGTATTTAAATGTGCAAGTAAATAAAATGGAAGAGCATAGTTTGTCAAACTAGCTAACAAGAAAAAATGAAAGCCTAAGTGTCCTATTTATAGTGGATTAGGAAGGTGCTTAGTGGAAGCTTCCTCCCCTCTTTCTTCTTTCTTTAAATATCATTAAGTCCTTAATCTTCCAATTCTTCGACTTTTGTCTCGGGATTAATAACTCGTCTTGTAATTTCTTCAATAAATTAGACTTGAGTTCTTCGGCTTTTAGTAAATTTCTGTCTTTTGACTTTTTCTTCGATAAATCTTCAGAATTGGTCTTGGACTTCCGTTCTTTTTGCACTCTTGATTTCTTGACTTCGTCTTTTGTCTTTTTCTTCGATAAAAGCCCGTGAATGCCCGTGTTTTCTCCCCTTTTCACATTTTCGTCCTAAATCACAACAAAAACACAAACCACGCATAATTCCGACATTTATGACATAAAATACACGTTTTGGCTTGGTTATTATTGTAGTTAATTGGTAAAAAGGATGGGTGTTTACACACCTATCAAATCCCCTACACTTGACCATTGCAATGTCCTCATGCAATGCATTAGTTACAAAGCACGATTACACTTTTCAACACAATCAATCCACATTGGCCTTTATTAAAAAGATAGAAAATAATAAAACAAGTAAAGAAATCAAAGACATACCTTAGGGTTTTGGAAAAGTCATGAATGATCATCATCCTCAAGTTTCACGTTCCCCATATCAAGCTTAAAAACGAGATCATTGTTATTATAAGTTAGCAAACTAACACGAACTCATGTGGGCCAATTATTCACTTAGACTCCCTTATTCCTAGGTGTATCTCTTATATTTTATTATAATCTTGAATGATCACGAGGATGCATTGTATGACTTATTTCGATAGTTATTAAGTCTGAAAATAAAGTGGGACGATTTAATCAATAGTTAGCTAAAGGACAAAATCTTTTAAAACTGCTTCTCGGGACCTCAATAGTTCATATCTTGGCATAACTCGCTTCGCGATTTGAGACCTTTCTCGGACCGATATTTGGCAGCGACTTCATACTTCGAATCTTGAGAGACGTTCATGAAATTATGGTCTTCTCTTCATAATAGGAATTTCTTCACTTGAAGTTTTGAGAGATTCTTCATACTTGGACCACGACTTCTTCATTTTTATCCAATCTTTATTTGGGATTTTGATATACAACGATCCGCCTGCTTTTAGGACTTGGATCTATTTATCCTCATACCTTGCTAGCGTCTTTTCGGATAGACTTCTCCATGATCTTTTGGGGAGTACTTGCTTTTCGTCGTGTGTCTCGATCCTTCATATTGATTTTTGATAAATGATTCTTCACATCACTTTGGATCTTTAGCAACAAAATGTTGCCCTCATGCCTTGTTAGGACCTTTTTGGACTCGCCAATCTTTGCATCCCGCTTCTATAAGTTATGCCTTGGCTATGAACTCTAATCCATACCGAGCAACTTTTAAAAGATCTTGGGCTAGAAGCTAAGTAACTTTTCAAATCGTACAACCTTATTTATTGTAGATAAATTTATTAACAAGCGATGGGAGAATAGGCTTATAATCAACTCAGATAAATTCACGAAAGAATATCAAACTTATAATTGACTCTATCATCTCTCGTTCTCCACAATTTAAAATCTCAAGGAATGAGACTCGTGGATGCTTAGCCAATTAAATCAAAGTTTTGGGTTTTCGAGTCGCCTATAGGATCTTGCAAATTCTTAGACTCTTTCAAGTTTAGAATTTGCATTTTAAAGTTCCCTTGATAAACGACTCTCTAGGATCAATTATAGGAACTTGCGAAAAGTTCTTGTTCTTAACCCGTGAGAGTTAAGACTTTCGCGTTTTAAAGCTCCCTATATAAAAGCCTAGCAAAACTTGACTTAAACACTTTAAGGATACTAGCTAGAGTAAACTTAGATAAGTCAACTCGGGTTGAGTCAAAAGATTCACAACGATGAAAATTAAAACCACTTTATTAAAAATTATTCTAGTAAAGCAAGAAAATAACTACACAAAGGGAAAAACTAATGGGCCAAAATAGATTAAAAATTTTGAAAAATGTCAAAAAATTGATTTTCCGGTTAAAATGAGGACAAATACAAGGAAAGGACACTTAACTTCGATAGAAGTCCCCCCTACACTTGATATAAACATTGTCCTCAATGTTTAAGCATGTGGGAGTAAACTCCCCTACACTTAGGACATTGTGCACGTTGTTTAAATCTTGCTAAGGAAAGGACAACTAACGAGATTCCTATTTTAATATTGGGTGTGACACCCTAGAATCGAGGTCATTAACGATACCCTAAATTACGCTAATTTTTGAAATTTTTAATAAATTATAATTTCTATAATTATAAGTATTTTGGTTAGAGCCGATGTTCGAGGTTATAATTTTTACGGTTGACGTTTTGAGAAGGACGATGACGATTACGATCCCGAGGGATGCCCAATTTTATATAATTTTTGACGATTCATCGATAATGTAATTTTTCGAGAATTTTATTTACGGTTCGTGTTAAGTTGAGTCGGGTGAGTTTTATAGCCTTCCAAGTACATTTAAAGTATCCCAAAAATATTTTGGAGCGTTCGGGAAGATTTCTGACTCCCGTAAAATTTTCAAAATTGACAAATGAGTCAAACCCGCAAAGTTTTGAGGTCGTTTTCTATTTAAGGACAAAAGAAGCCCAAAATTGCACAAAGGTCCCTCCTAACTATCAAAAAGGGCCAAAATTGAAACACACACAAACACATACAACACTTGCACCAAAAATCAAACCATCACTCTCTCCTTGTCTCTCTCAAACTCACGGCAACCCCAACCCACACAAAAATCTACCAAAAATCTTTTCTACTTGATTTTTCAAAAATCTAAGGTTAGACCACGCTTAGTTTGGTCATTCCCCACCTATTCATGTGCTCAAATCCGACATGCATTGATAAAAATTTTTCAAGATTTTTCCATATGATCCAAATTCGTTTTTGAGGCTTAAAGAGCTAATGCATGTTAATTTTAAGTGTTATGGAAGTATAAACACCAAGAAAACACACCAAAATTAATTTGGTTGTGGTGATTGGGTCACCCAAACCCCACGGCAAAGGGGGTGTTTGGGGAGCCATGGTGGTTGTTGAATTTGCATGTTATATTTGTGTTTGGTTTGTTGTTTTAGGAAGATTCATATAGGTTTTGTTACTTGCATGTCTATTTTCTTTGATTTTTGATATTGAGATTGATTGATCAATAGGGGTAGGATGGAAGTTTGATGTTAGGATATGTTTGGGAAGGCTTAGAATGATGTTTAGTGTTGGTTAGAAGTCTTGGAATCGAGTCTAAGCATGTTTTTGGTATGGTCATTTTTAGGCAGAAACATTTGGTCTATTTTAGAAAAATGATTTTTGTTCCAGGTCTTGAAAACTAAATGTAGTGATAGAGGGTTTTTCTAGCTTTAATTTGGTATAAGGTAGAGCCCGTGACTCAAAACGAGCTAAAAGTTATGACATTTTAAAGATCGGGTACCGGGAGACGAGGACTTTCACAATCCGGATTTGTGTAAAGTTTTAGTCAAATCCCGAGGGTCACAAGTATAATTTGGTAAATGATCAAGGGTCAAAACTTGGTCCCAAACCTGTACAAATGAGTCTATATGTTGACTTATGAGTCAAGGAAGTCAAAGGTATTTTTCATATAGGTCAAAGTGGTCAAAATTGGTCGAAGCGCAATTTCAGCCCGTAAAATGTAGTCGTGGAAATGAGTTGCGTAACGGGTCGTAAAAGTGAAAACTTTTGTTGGGCTTAAAAACATGTTATCTACAGGTCATATAGGATTTTTGGAAATTTTGTCAAATTTTATAAGCATGGTTTAATAAGGTAAAACAGCCCGTACTTTAGTCAAGTACCGGCGAGAACGTGTAAAAATGGACAACGTAGGTTATAAGAATGAATGGAATAAAATGAATGATACTTGTTGTTTTGTTTTTGGCGTGAGTTATACTTGTCCTAAGTGACTTGTATATATGTATTTTATACAGTACCGTAAGTATATAAATGAGATTACTCATTACGCGTTATTTGTGATAGGTGTTGATTTACCCGGGCATCCGTTTCATCGTCAGTGAACACTCCTCGAACTACCGACTACTTAATATCTTAGGTGTGAATTTATAGCCTCGCTTATATTATTTCAAATTGTTTTACCCGCGAGGGAAATGCATGCTAGTTTTTAAAAAGGAACGTATATCATGAATGATTGTTAGACCCGAAAGTTGCCTTAGAAATTGTGTTGAGTACCAAAGTTGCAAAAGTCCCTAAATTCATGAACTATTAACTATTGTCTTGCCCTTGCGAAGGGGGAAATAGCCGCTTATGCAATTTGTAGTACTACGGGGTTAACGACCCAATGCTAGCCGAGAAGCTGTACTTATAGTAAGTTCTGCGGTAGATTATTTTGTATGAGAAATAAGGTATAATTGCAACTGATGCCTTTAGAAGGGGCACTGGTTTCATCTGAATCATGCCGGTATATTTACGCGGGTGATTGAGTTAACGGATTAGTGTCATGAGCTTAAACACAATTGTCAGTATCCTGATTATAGTTTGTTTGATCGACAAGACTATAAATGATCACGAATGGTTTTTATTATATATACGTTCAAATGGATTGAAAAACCTATGAATTCCACTCAACGTTTTTGTTGACCAAATTTTTGGCATGTGTTTCAGGTAACCGCTGAGCAGTAGGATGGAGCATGCATGGGATGGATGTTGTGTGATCGGCTTGGTGTCCGCTTGTTTTTCCCTCCTTTTCTACTTAAACAATTTTTATGTTAATGTCATGTGGTTGTAAAACGGAAGTTTTTGGGGTTGAGATTCATGGGGACCGAAACGCTAAACTCTGTGCACTATTTGGGGTTGGAAAAACTGTGGACATGTATCATCTAACAATTTTAAATGTTGAGTTTTAAGTCGACGTCTTTTTAGCGTCGTTTGACATATCTTGTGTGCAATGAATACTGTGTAGCACCCATTGTTGTAGTTCCGCTGCGCATAACAATTGTGGGGGTGTTACAGATTGGTAATCAGAGCCACGAGTTATAGAGAACTAGGTCGTTTTTGAAAATCCTAAACTATAACTTTTGGTGTCGTAAGAAAAGGGTCCAAGCACACACAACTATCCTGCATGGCTCCGGTAAGATTTATTGTTGTATTTATGGCATTTGACGTATACTTTTGAGTAAAGTATATATGTGGGTAATTATTATATAAGTATGGAATTACTATATGTAGACGTTAAATTTTACGTGGAATATCCGACATCGTAATTTTCATATTAATCATGCATGAGCATCATATTATTACATTTTGGGCATATGTACCACCTTTGCATTGCATTTGCATGCATATATTTATAATTATTGTATAATTACTTATGTACCCTCCGAAATTCGCTGTTATTGCAGGAATGGCCGAGGTACCGCCCATCGATAACGGAAACGATTACGTCGTAGGTCACGAAGGGGGACCGTTTCCTCCGAACCCGCCGGACAATAATAATGGATGGATCGCTCCAGAAGACGAAATAGGGCCGGAAAACGACAATGGCGAAAGTGAGGTGGATAATTTCAGCATGAGTAGTGACGACAATGAGGATTCCGAAGAAGAGCCCGAGGAGCTATTGGATGATGGCATTCCCGAGGATGCCGTAGGCCAGACCGAACCCGATTTGTTTCAATCCCCGAGTTCGCCGAAGGGTTATGAGGTACCACCGACCGGTCGTTATGAGCAGCAACCTTTTGATCGCCCGATGGACAATAGTAATGGGAGCAGTGGAGAGTCATCCAAGTCGCCATCGATTCATGAGAATATTGCAAGGGTCTATTTTCCGAGACCGAGTCACTACTGGGATCCCGCAGGTCGTTTGGGGAGGATGGAAAGGTTAATGTATGAGCGGTTTGTAGTTGAGACTAGGGTGATTAAGAAGTTTGATAAGACTGAAAGGGAGCATCAAAGACTGTTGGAAAGGACTTCAAGGATTGCGTATGATGGGATGATGAACACAAGTGCCATCAATAGTTTGAAATCAATGGTTGCGAATTTAAGTGCTAGTCTTGATCGTGTGAGGGAAGATCAGATGAGGTTGTCGAGGATGCAGAGTTGGGAGCATCGTGTGAGGGATTCATTGCCCCCGGATTGGAGATTCGTGGACGATGTGGAGATGGAGGCGAATGACTTCATGGTTCAGCCGCCTACTAGAGGTGCTTGTATTTCGGTGGGAAATCAAGGAGCGATTGAGTATGGATCCACATCAGGGACGAGAAAGGAAACAGAATGTGGGCCAGATGAGAAAGGAAAGGGAAAAGTGGATGATGTGGACGAGGACGTGAGTGATGAGGAAACCGAGGAAGACGACGACGAGCCGCCATCCAAGAGGCCGTGTGGATCACCACATGCCTAGTTACTTGTTTTGTATTTTCTTTGATCATTGTAATAGAACTATTTTAGACCTTTGTATGACGGTATTATGACGAGAAACTCAAGTACTTGATGTTTTGTGGTGAATGATTGTAGTGGCATTACTTGTCACGATTTTGGTTAACTATCAATACAATCTATGTTACCTTTCATGATCTGTGATATGTCTTAAATTTGATCTTTTGTGGTGTGAATTGATGAATATTAGTAACTCCGTAGTGATGTGTCGTTGTATGTATTTTATGTCTGGGAAACTTGATATGAATACTTACATTGCTTTTCTATTTTCCTTGTCTTGCAGAAAGAGATATTCGATAAAACAATGCCTCCAAAGTTGACTGCCGATCGTGTTAACAACATGATTCAGGAAGCAATAGCTAATGCGTTGCAAGCGGACCGAGCTGGGAGAAATCAGGATCCAGGAAGGAACGCGGGGAGACAACCAGCCCCGAGAGTGTGTACCTATTCAAGCTTTATGAAGTGTGGTCCTACGCAGTTCCGTGGATCGGGTGGAGCCCTAGAACTTAGGCGATGGTTGGAAAAAGTTGAGAGTACGTTTGAAATCAGTGGTTGTGCAGAGGCGGATAAAGTAAAGTTCGCAGCAGCTACATTTCTGGATGATGCGTTAAGCTGGTGGAATACCCAGGTAGCTACGGTGGGATTGGCTGTGGCAAATGCAAGAACGTGGAATGCGACCAAAGCTTTGTTGACCAAGAAGTTCTGCCCAGGGGAGGAATTGGGGCAATTGGAGGACGAATTGAGACATTTGACCTTAAGGAACAACGATATAGCTGCTTACACCAGGAGATTCAATGAGTTAAGTCTCTTGTGTCCGGACATATTTGCCAATGATGCCAAGAAAATGAAGCAGTATATTAAGGGTTTATCTAGCAACATCAAAGGTGAAACAACTTCGTCGAAACCTGGAACGTTTGATGAAGCGGTTCAAATGGCACACGCTTTGATGGATGTTAAGCTTCAGGACAAGCAGAACTACATTGCTGAGGGCAACAAAAGAAAATGGGAGGCAGCACAAGGCAATCAATCCCAAGGCCAGAACCGAGGAGGAAACCGAAACAACCAAGGGCCGAACCGTAATCAGCAGTTTAATCAGAGAAGGAACGAAGGGATGAGGGCCGTGACGAACCCTAGAGGTGTGAAAGTGAACCCCCATTGTGGAAAGTGCAACTTGTATCACGTTGGAAACTGCCCGCCGGCATGCGGCAAGTGTGGAAAGGCAGGTCATAGGACTGCTAGTTGTCGAACGGGAGGAGTAGCCACTGGGGCTAATGCTATCAGGATGAGAGGATGTTATAGCTGTGGAGAAAGAGGGCATGTGCAAGCAAATTGCCCGAAGGCAGGGAACAGACGGGGAGGAAATAATGCGGCAGCTGTGTATCAAGTGGGAACTGCTGATAAACCACAAGGTCCCAATGTGGTTACCGGTACGTTTTTGCTAGACGCTTGTTATGCTAGTATTTTATTTGATTCTGGCTCTGACAAGAGTTTTGTAGACGTTAGATTTAGTCGTCATATCGATAGAGAACCGGTGTTGTTAACGACTAGTTATAATGTTGAATTAGCCGATGGAAAAATTGTTAGTACGAATACTATACTGAAAGGGTGTACCTTGAAGTTAGGAAACTACGCTTTTAAAATCGACTTGATGCCTATAGAGCTAGGATCGTTTGACGTGATTGTGGGAATGGATTGGCTAATGGCGCATAGTGCTACGATTGTCTGTGGTGAGAGATTGGTGCAGATTCCGCTGAGGAATAGGGTTTTGACGGTTAAGGGAGACGAATGCACTTCTCGTTTGAAGGTGATTTCGTGTTTGAAGATGATGAAGTACGTAGAGAGCGGATGCGATGTGTTTTTGGCACAAGTTTCGAGCGATGGTGATGTAGAGGCGAGGATTGAAGAGGTGCCAGTTATTCGCGAGTATCCGGACGTTTTTCCAGACGAGTTGCCAGGTTTACCGCCTACCCGTGAGGTCGAGTTTCGAATTGATCTAGTGCCAGGAGCTGCACCGGTTGCACGAGCACCTTATCGTTTAGCACCATCTGAGTTAAAGGAGTTAGCGGATCAATTGAAGGAGTTGATGGACAAAGGATTTATTAGGCCGAGCTCGTCACCTTGGGGAGCGCCAGTGTTGTTCGTAAAGAAGAAGGATGGTTCGTTTAGGATGTGTATCGACTATAGAGAACTCAATAAGCTGACGGTTAAGAATCGGTACCCATTACCGAGGATTGATGATTTGTTCGATCAATTACAAGGTTCCAGTGTATACTCAAAGATCGATTTAAGATCCGGGTATCATCAACTGCGTGTAAGAGAGGAGGATATTCCTGTAACTGCCTTTCGTACGCGGTATGGACACTTTGAATTTCGAGTGATGCCGTTTGGGTTGACAAACGCGCCTGCTGTATTCATGGATCTTATGAATCGCGTGTGCAAGCCGTATCTAGATAAGTTTGTTATTGTTTTCATCGACGACATACTTATTTACTCTAAGAGTAAGGAGGAGCACGAGAAGCACCTGAGAAGGATTTTGGAGTTGTTAAGGAAGGAGAAGCTGTATGCAAAATTCTCTAAGTGTGAGTTTTGGTTGGAATCAGTGCAGTTTCTAGGTCATGTGATTGATAAGGAAGGAGTTCGTGTAGATCCTGCTAAGATCGTAGCGATCAGGGAATGGTCAGCACCGACGACGCCGACTGAAGTTCGACAATTTTTGGGTTTAGCTGGGTAATATAGAAGGTTTATTGAAGGATTTTCGTTGATTGCGAAACCATTGACGTGGCTTACCGAAAAGAATAGGGTGTATGAATGGGGAAATGAGGAAGAGCTTGCTTTCGAAACACTCAAGGATAAGTTATGTTCCGTGCCGATTTTATCATTGCCTGAGGGAACCGAAGATTTCGTGGTGTATTGTGATGCGTCTCGTAAGGGTTATGGAGCAGTATTAATGCAACGTGAAAAGGTGATAGCTTACGCGTCGAGGCAATTAAGGAAGAACGAGGAGAACTACACGACGCATGATTTGGAATTAGGAGCGGTAGTTTTTGCGTTGAAGCTGTGGAGACACTATCTGTATGGGACAAAGTGTGTTGTATTCACTGATCACAAGAGTTTGCAGCACATTTTAGATCAAAAGGAGTTGAATATGCGACAAAGACGATGGGTTGAACTATTGAGTGATTATGATTGTGAAATTCGCTATCACCCTGGGAAGGCGAATGTTGTAGCGGATGCTTTGAGTAGGAAAGAACGGGAGAAACCTTTGAGGGTTAGAGCTTTAGTGATGGCTGAGAGCGTTGACTTAACCGAAACCATACTGAAGGCTCAGGAGAGAGGATTAATGAAAGGAAATGTTGAAGCCGAGAATTTGGGACGAATGTTGAAACCTCTTTTTGTGATTAGATCTGACGGACTAAGATATTTTGAGAATCGGATTTGGTTACCATTGTGTTCATCTGAGTAAGGAAAGCCTGGAGTTCGAGAATTGGTTATGAATGAGTCGCATAAGTCGAAGTATTCGATACATCCTGGATCGGATAAGATGTACCACGACCTGAAGAAAGTCTATTGGTGGCCGAATATGAAGGCAGATATTGCTCGTTACGTCAGTAAGTGTTTGACTTGCGCGAAGGTTCAGGCAGAACATAAGAAACCATCTGGATTGTTGGTACAACCGGAAATCCCGGAATGGAAATGGGAGAAAATCGCAATGGATTTTGTGACGGGTTTACCTAGGACTCCTAGTGGAAGCGATATGATATGGGTAATTGTGGACAGGTTGACGAAATCTGCTCATTTCTTACCTATGAAGAAGACGGACAGCATGGAAAAACTCGCCAGCGTGTACGTGAAGGAGATCGTCTGTAGACATGGAGTGCCGTTATCGATCATTTCGGATCGCGACAGTAGATTTACGTCGGAATTTTGGAAATCGCTTCAACGTGCGATGGGCACTGAACTGAGTTTAAGCACGGCTTATCACCCGGAAACTAACGGCCAGAGTGAACGAACGATTCAAACGATGGAGGACATGCTCCGAGCGTGTGTGATTGATTTTGGAGGAAGTTGGGAACGCCACTTGCCTCTAGTGGAATTTTCGTACAATAATAGTTATCATGCGAGTATCAAAGCGGCACCGTTCGAAGCATTGTATGGAAGGAAGTGTAGATCGCCCGTGTGTTGGAGTGAAGTAGGGGAGAGTCAATTGACTGGACCCGAAATGGTATTAGAAACGACAGAGAAGATCGTGCAGATCAAGAACCGACTACTTGCTGCGAGAAGCCGACAGAAAAGTTATGCCGATAACCGAAGGAAACCTTTGGAGTTTGAAGTTGGAGATATGGTTATGCTCAAGGTATCGCCATGGAAGGGTGTAATTCGTTTTGGAAAGAAAGGAAAGTTGAGTCCGAGGTATATTGGACCGTTTAAGATCGTTGAACGAATTGGACCAGTAGCGTACAAGTTAGAATTGCCGACCGAGCTTAGTGCTATTCATGACACGTTTCACGTATCGAACCTGAAGAAGAGTTTGGCGGACAAGGAATTGGTGATTCCTTTGGACGAGATTCGACTAGACGACAAAATGCACTTTGTGGAAGAACCTGTGGAAATTATGGACCGGGAGGTCAAGCGGTTGAAGCGTAGTAGGATTCCCATTGTGAAGGTCCGATGGAATTCTAAGCGTGGACCGGAATACACCTGGGAACGTGAGGACTTTTTCAAGGAAAGGTATCCTCATCTGTTCCAGTAAGACGAAATGTGAGTCCAAGAAGAGGCGAGCGCCGGGACGTCGCTCTCTTTAAGGAGGGGTGGATGTGACACCCTAGAATCGAGGTCATTAACGATACCCTAAATTACGCTAATTTTTGAAATTTTTAATAAATTATAATTTCTATAATTATAAGTATTTTGGTTAGAGCCGATGTTCGAGGTTATAATTTTTACGGTTGACGTTTTGAGAAGGACGATGACGATTACGATCCCGAGGGATGCCCAATTTTATATAATTTTTGACGATTCATCGATAATGTAATTTTTCGAGAATTTTATTTACGGTTCGTGTTAAGTTGAGTCGGGTGAGTTTTATAGCCTTCCAAGTACATTTAAAGTATCCCAAAAATATTTTGGAGCGTTCGGGAAGATTTCCGACTCCCGTAAAATTTTCAAAATTGACAAATGAGTCAAACCCGCAAAGTTTTGAGGTCGTTTTCTATTTAAGGACAAAAGAAGCCCAAAATTGCACAAAGGTCCCTCCTAACTATCAAAAAGGGCCAAAATTGAAACACACACAAACACATACAACACTTGCACCAAAAATCAAACCATCACTCTCTCCTTGTCTCTCTCAAACTCACGGCAACCCCAACCCACACAAAAATCCACCAAAAATCTTTTCTACTTGATTTTTCAAAAATCTAAGGTTAGACCACGCTTAGTTTGGTCATTCCCCACCTATTCATGTGCTCAAATCCGACATGCATTGATAAAAATTTTTCAAGATTTTTCCATATGATCCAAATTCGTTTTTGAGGCTTAAAGAGCTAATGCATGTTAATTTTAAGTGTTATGGAAGTATAAACACCAAGAAAACCCACCAAAATTAATTTGGTTGTGGTGATTGGGTCACCCAAACCCCACGGCAAAGGGGGTGTTTGGGGAGCCATGGTGGTTGTTGAATTTGCATGTTATATTTGTGTTTGGTTTGTTGTTTTAGGAAGATTCATATAGGTTTTATTACTTGCATGTCTATTTTCTTTGATTTTTGATATTGAGATTGATTGATCAATAGGGGTAGGATGGAAGTTTGATGTTAGGATATGTTTGGGAAGGCTTAGAATGATGTTTAGTGTTGGTTAGAAGTCTTGGAATCGAGTCTAAGCATGTTTTTGGTATGGTCATTTTTAGGCAGAAACATTTGGTCTATTTTAGAAAAATGATTTTTGTTCCAGGTCTTGAAAACTAAATGTAGTGATAGAGGGTTTTTCTAGCTTTAATTTGGTATAAGGTAGAGCCCGTGACTCAAAACGAGCTAAAAGTTATGACATTTTAAAGATCGGGTACCGGGAGACGAGGACTTTCACAATCCGGATTTGTGTAAAGTTTTAGTCAAATCCCGAGGGTCACAAGTATAATTTGGTAAATGATCAAGGGTCAAAACTTGGTCCCAAACCTGTACAAATGAGTCTATATGTTGACTTATGAGTCAAGGAAGTCAAAGGTATTTTTCATATAGGTCAAAGTGGTCAAAATTGGTCGAAGCGCAATTTCAGCCCGTAAAATGTAGTCGTGGAAATGAGTTGCGTAACGGGTCGTAAAAGTGAAAACTTTTGTTGGGCTTAAAAACATGTTATCTACAGGTCATATAGGATTTTTTGAAATTTTGTCAAATTTTATAAGCATGGTTTAATAAGGTAAAACAGCCCGTACTTTAGTCAAGTACCGGCGAGAACGTGTAAAAATGGACAACGTAGGTTATAAGAATGAATGGAATAAAATGAATGATACTTGTTGTTTTGTTTTTGGCGTGAGTTATACTTGTCCTAAGTGACTTGTATATATGTATTTTATACAGTACCGTAAGTATATAAATGAGATTACTCATTACGCGTTATTTGTGATAGGTGTTGATTTACCCGGGCATCCGTTTCATCGTCAGTGAACACTCCTCGAACTACCGACTACTTAATATCTAAGGTGTGAATTTATAGCCTCGCTTATATTATTTCAAATTGTTTTACCCGCGAGGGAAATGCATGCTAGTTTTTAAAAAGGAACGTATATCATGAATGATTGTTAGACCCGAAAGTTGCCTTAGAAATTGTGTTGAGTACCAAAGTTGCAAAAGTCCCTAAATTCATGAACTATTAACTATTGTCTTGCCCTTGCGAAGGGGGAAATAGCCGCTTATGCAATTTGTAGTACTACGGGGTTAACGACCCAATGCTAGCCGAGAAGCTGTACTTATAGTAAGTTCTGCGGTAGATTATTTTGTATGAGAAATAAGGTATAATTGCAACTGATGCCTTTAGAAGGGGCACTGGTTTCATCTGAATCATGCCGGTATATTTACGCGGGTGATTGAGTTAACGGATTAGTGTCATGAGCTTAAACACAATCGTCAGTATCCTGATTATAGTTTGTTTGATCGACAAGACTATAAATGATCACGAATGGTTTTTATTATATATACGTTCAAATGGATTGAAAAACCTATGAATTCCACTCAACGTTTTCGTTGACCAAATTTTTGGCATGTGTTTCAGGTAACCGCTGAGCAGTAGGATGGAGCATGCATGGGATGGATGTTGTGTGATCGGCTTGGTGTCCGCTTGTTTTTCCCTCCTTTTCTACTTAAACAATTTTTATGTTAATGTCATGTGGTTGTAAAACGGAAGTTTTTGGGGTTGAGATTCATGGGGACCGAAACGCTAAACTCTGTGCACTATTTGGGGTTGGAAAAACTGTGGACATGTATCATCTAACAATTTTAAATGTTGAGTTTTAAGTCGACGTCTTTTTAGCGTCGTTTGACATATCTTGTGTGCAATGAATACTGTGTAGCACCCATTGTTGTAGTTCCGCTGCGCATAACAATTGTGGGGGTGTTACATTGGGAAATATAAAATAGTGAATCGAAAAGAGTTTAGGATAGAACCAGGAAGAAGGGAACACGGAATCACGGTTCGTCAAAAGTCATCAAGAGTGTGTCTTTGAAGCTCTAATCCCTGCACATGATAAGAAAGAAAACAAGAAACACCACGGGGCTCCCCCTACACTTATGGTGAAAACAGGTAAAGATAGATAGATAATCGGGTTGCCTCCCGAAGAGCGCTTGTTTTTGTTAACCGAGTCACGAGCCTGACTCGTCCCCTAATTAAATGGTCTATGGGGAAGCCTCGAATGTAATACCGGGATCAAAGACCTTGTCCTCGTTCCCGGTTGACATCAACAAAGGGGAGTCGGGAGGATAAGTATTAAATGGTAGAAAGGTCCTTTCAACATACGAGAAGTATGTGAAATCTTGATCCACGGGAGGTGGGGTGGGTAAAGGAGACAAATTGTCATCCCCCAAAAAAATGGATGGTCACTATTCGGCAAATCCGTAAAGGTATCAATCATAGAATGGTCATTGTCACCTCCCGGGTCAAAGCACTCATCCTCATTTCCCGGTATGAAATGAGGAGAGTAAAAACGATACATCACCCGCTGGGGTGTGCACGCGGTAGGAGGAGGTGGTAATATAATATGAGAAGTATGAGAAAAATTACCTTCCACCTGCGTCCCTTTTTCAGTAGAGTCAAGTCTTTCCACCTCTGCGATAGAAGGGGGCATGGCTAACAAAGTATGCTCATCAATAGCAAGAGAATCAGAGCTATCAATGTCCTCAATCCCTTCGTCAAAGAGAGGATTCACCTCACTAGATAAGTAAGCGTCATCAAAATCAAATAAAGGGTTCGAATAAATCTTAAAAGTTTCCTTCAGAACGTCTTCATCAGATAGTGACTCGTCATCACTAGAAGTAAAATCATCATCTTGATCAAAAAGAGGATTAGAGAAAGCCAAAGAAGCCTCTACCAAAGTGTTGGTGGAAGGAACATCATCAGAAGAAAGCGCATCATACTCATCGCACTGTCGGATGTCAACTCAGATTCACTTGGATTTAGGACAAGGTTATCAGCACTAGACTTTATGAATTCGTCGGATTCCTTTGCAGGAATTGTGCTAAGATCCTCATCCCCTAGGATGGGTGAATCCTTAGGCTCCAGAGCCGGCAAGTCGTGAGAAGGAATATAATTCTCATCGTTCCAAGAAATAGGACTCTCATCGTCATCATCATCATAATAATATGGAGGCACGAGAGGAGGGGTATAAGCACTAAGGTTAGATACTTGCTCTTGTTGCTGATCCGCTTGACATTTTTCGATGATCTTGTTGCAAGCTTCTTGAAGTTGTTGACCTTTCTTAACAAGAGTGGCCCATTGTTCGTGGGAGCTCAAATGTTCGAAGGAAGGTTGATGAGTGACGGTGTGATGTGGGGGCTCAAATTTTTGAAAACCAGAATTATAGTACTGATGTGGCTCATGATAATTCATCGGCTGACAATAAGAAGTATCGTGAGGGCCCCCACAATGATTGCAACACGGGTATTGAGAAAAACCCGGTGCATTTGGTAGATAGCTAGGACCATTGTCGTAGTTGTAACCTGGTTCTTGCTCGTCAAGAGACGGGTATCGAATAGGACATACAATACACCAATGAGAATCGCTGCCACAATATATGCAAGGGGGAGGAATTGATGGATTAGAAGAAAAGGATGAATTAGTCGAATTGCATGATGGACAAAATCTAAAATGGGAAAATTGTGAATCAGAAACGGTTGGAAGATCTTTTCCGCATTGCTCGTAATAACATAATTCACATAGTTCGCCCTCAAATAATGGTCCCCTACACCTCCTGCAATGGACATAAAAAACCATGAAGAATAATAGATAAGCAAGAAGAATATTTTTGGTGCAAAACTTTGAAAAAGAAATGCCTTTTATGATTTTTTAAATGTTTTTGGGATTTTTTGAAAATTTTTGACACAAAAAATAACGTTCACAAGTGAACGGATCCCAAAAGCCAACGCATCTCTCACAAAAAACTGTTAATCTTCACGAAAAGAGCCGGCATCGGCGCAATTTGATATTTGCTTTTTGCTAGTATAAAAATTAAAAAGTTCGTTGAAGTGGTCTAATCGAATTGATAACTGGTTTAAGTGCGACTCAGCTGTCTTTGGCGGAAACAAATGTTGTGTCGTTGTAGTAAAATTAAAGGTGCAAAAACTATTAAAGTAAAAGGCAGGTAAATTTAAATCTAAACCTAATTTAAAATAAATGACGGGAAATTAAAGCGTGACGAAAAATTAAAAGGTACTTAAAGTAAATAAGGCAAACTTAAAACTATCCTAAAGGCAAACTTAAAACGCAACTAAAACTTAAAC
Organism: Glebionis coronaria; assembly: GCA_025667525.1. Taxonomy (NCBI): domain Eukaryota; kingdom Viridiplantae; phylum Streptophyta; class Magnoliopsida; order Asterales; family Asteraceae; genus Glebionis; species Glebionis coronaria. Next base: position 171,908,854 of record CM046880.1, on the reverse strand, counting down.
TAAGGCAAGCTTAAAATAAATCTAAGGCAGGCAAACTTAAAGTGCGACTAAGTAAAAAGGCGGGAAAAATAAAGCTTAAAAATTCAAACTTAAAAACAGAAACATAAAATAACCTGAAAACAGTTCATTCGGAATAAACCTTCGTTCGGAATAATTACTCGTTCGGAATGTCACCTTCGTTCGGAATAATTCTTCTTCACTCGGAATATTTACCAAAACCCTTGATTCGGAATAAAATGCTCATCCGTAATATTACTTCATTCGGAATAATAAGCTCATCCGGAATATCCCTTCATCGGGAATACACCCTTGATTCGGAATGTTTTCCTTGACTCGGAATATTCTGCTTATTCGGAATAAATCCTCAAAACCTTCGTTCGGAATGTTCCGAATGAACAGCTTGATTCGGAATGTGATGTTGATCCGGAATAAACTCCCTTGGTTCGGAATAAGGCACTGATCCAGAATAACTAGAACAAACCCTTCATTCGGAATGTTCCGAATGAACAACCTTGATTCGGAATGATAAGCTGGTTCGGAATATCCACTGATCCGGAATAACAAACTGATTCGGAATATGTCACTTATTCGGAATGTTTGCTTGGTTCGGAATAATCACAACACCACCTTCATTCGGAATAATCTGGGCTTTGATCCGGAATAACCTGGAAATCAACAGTAACGAAGAACACGGGGATAAAAATAACACGAATCTAAACAAAATCAAGCAAATCAAACCAAAATATTAAGCAAGACTAATCAATAAACATAAACTAATCATAAACAAACAATCCAAATCAATAAAACTAACAATCAAACACCAACAAAATCAAAACCCACTTGATTAAATCAATAAAATTTAAAGAACATAAACATGAACAATAAGCATAAAGATTAAGATCAAACAAGAAAGGTAGATAGGAGATGAACAATAAAAGTAAAGATTAACAACAACTAAAAGGAAACTTACTTGAAATTAAATGAATTTAAGGTGCAAGACAATTAAGTAAATGACAAGTATTTAAATGTGCAAGTAATTAAAATAGAAGAGCATAGTTTGTCAAACTAGCCAACAAGAAAAAATGAAAGCCTAAGGGTCCTATTTATAGTGGATTAGGGAGGTGCTTAGTGGAAGCTTCCTCGCCTCTTTCTTCTTTCTTTAATTATCATTAAGTCCTTAATCTTCCAATTCTTCGACTTTTGTCTCGGGATTAATAACTCGTCTTGTAATTTCTTCAATAAATTAGACTTGAGTTCTTCGGTTTTTAGTAAATTTCCGTCTTTTGACTTTTTCTTCGATAAATCTTCAGAATTGGTCTTGGACTTCCGTTCTTTTTGCACTCTTGATTTCTTGACTTCGTCTTTTGTCTTTTTCTTTGATAAAAGCCCGTGAATGCCCGTGTTTTCTCCCATTTTCACATTTTCGTCCTAAATCACAACAAAAACACAAACCACGCATAATTCCGACATTTACGACATAAAATACACGTTTTGGCTTGGTTATTATTGTAGTTAAGTGGTAAAAAGGATGGGTGTTTACACACCTATCACATGTATGCATAGAGCTACATAGATTATGCATGAAAAAGAAAGAGTCGAAAAAGGTTCAAGAAATAACCTTGAGTTACAATTCTACGTAACCACGATAACCCGATCTACGCTCTAATCAACTAAAAATCAACAAAACCCAACTTCTATAAACTTCAACAAAAAACTTCTCAAATCGACAAACCAAGAAAACCCATTCTTCTTTATACTTGTATAAACCCTAGGATGTATTTGTTTTGTACTAAATGTTCTTAAAATGGAGCTTCAAAAAATCAACAATGGAGGATTTGGTTATGGTGTTTGTGCCGTGTGTTTTTGGGAGAGAAAGAGAGATGTGTGTTTTTTTTAGTGAAGTGAATGAGTGAAAGTGAGATATGAGTTGAGGTACATATGGTTAATAAGTTAAAAGGGTTTGAGGTGTGTAAGGTTTAAGCTTATTTTGGCAAAGTGTAATATTTTGATTATCTTGCATGTGGTGGTGTTTTTGGCCGGTTATGGGGGTCCCACATGGGTAAATATTTCCAAAATTTTACTATGATAACTAGTTAGAGGGTTTAAGGTAAAAAGTTAGTTAATTTTAGGTAAATATCGAAAAGTATATAGTTAAGTTTAGAATTACGTAAAACTTAAATATTTTACGAAATATATTAAATTTATGGTTTTTCGACGAAACTGACATTTTATAATTTATAAAGTATTTTATGCATGCTAAAGACGGTTAAACGTAAAAACGAAGTAAAATAAGAAAACGCGATACGTTAATTAATTATTCATTGAAAATACGATTTATTACTATAAATAGCTAAAATACTAAAATATAGGCATATAAACATATACAGAAATATTTAAATACGTTGTTCATGAAAATACAATCACGCTGTTAAAAACTAAACAGTTAAGCACATAATTCACAGATAACGAATAATCTCATGGATTATCGTCAATTCATTGACCGTCTCAGCATTTTGGTCAGGTTCACAGAAAGTGTTCAGAATAATGACTGAGCACAGTGTCAAGTCATTACTCGTCATTAAACAGTTTTTCAGAAAACGCGAGATAACTCCCCGGTTCCAACACAGTTAAATCACATAGTTGACTAAATAAAAAATTCAAAGGGTAAAATAGTCATTTTACAAAGTAGGAAAATTACAAGGTGTTACAGTATGTCATCCTACATGGAATATAGGGCTTTGGATTTGATCCGAAAAAACAAAAACATATGAAGCTCTCTAAGGTATTTGCGTTTCGGCTTTCTACCTCGGCCCAATCGTGAATGGCCGAGGGGATGTAATAAGTGTGTAAACACTTATCCTTTTGCCACTAAAATCAAGGAAAAACAAGACCTAATCATGTGTTTAATTTCGTAAAAGTCGAAATTACACGTGGTTTTGTGTTTTTGTGTTAAATAGGTACAAATGATCAAAAGGAAAGAAAACATGGGGTTTCACGGTCAAATGTTGAAGAAAAGTCCAAGAAAGAGACAAAGACAAAGTTAAAGACCAAAAGTGTGCCTAAGATAACGAAAACCGACAAAATCGACACGGTTTTGAAGAAATGATCAAGGAAGCCAAAATCAAGCTCGTTTTTAGTGGATTTAATGTTATTTGAGTTAAATGGGCCTTGTGGGTCCCACTTATGATTAATGGGCCCAAAAGCCCATTTGAGAGGATATTTTATCATCTATTGGATCACTGGCCCAAAACATAGCCCAATTCATTTGCACAATATTGAGACGGAATGTATTATGAAGTATGGGCTTTAATGCCCAATTGCTCAAACAAATTATTTTTGCGACGGATGAAATGGTTAAGTGAAGAATTTATTCACTTGAGGTCAAACACCATAGTCAACATCACACACGCAAACATCCACTCACCCCACACGTTTAATATTTATTTACTCATCCCCACCCCATTTCGATGATAACAAGATAAACTTTTCACCCACCTTTCTCTCCCACAAAACGCAGCAATACCACTTTTACTGTTCAAAACCCTAAAACAAAAATTTAATCAATAAAAATTGGGGGTTTTCCCTAAAGTGTGTGAGTCACATACTTGGGGATTAAATCCCCAAATTTTTCGGGAAGAACACTATGGTGGTCCATCATACGTGGCTCCAATCCCACTTTTGATTGGATAATCCACATCACCACCACTACTTCATCCAATAGAATTCGTCCACATCACCCATCAACAAACATAACAAACACAACCCCATTCCAGGTTGGTGATCCATGTGCATAGGGGGTGTTTTCAGCCGTTAGATGAAGAAAATGAAGAGAGAGAAGGCAGAATGATGGATTAAACGGCTCAGATTCGATTGATTACTCTCGAAGCTTCATAAAGAAGCCTTGGGGGTTGGCTATAAAAACCCCCTCATATCTGTAATTTTAGATGCCTTTCATTTTAGTTTAATTTTTATTTTCTGAAAAACAGAATTAGGGTTTATTATAATTTCCTTTTTAAAGTACTGTAATCGAATTTTTAATATTAATGAAATTTTAATTCAGTTAATTTCTTGTCTCTTTACTTACTGTTACAATATTAATCTACTTTCTGTTTTAATTAAATAAATATTAAAGTAAGAAAAAGGTAGAAATAATTTCCCCTACTGGGAAATTATAAAAATATTGGTTCGGTTCGATTTGTTTATGGTTCTAGATGGTGATGATGATGGTACGGTTTGGGTAATAACGGTGGTGTTTGTTTGTTTGTTTCGGTTCACAAGGGGGTTCAGCGCCCACCTTCTTGCCAACGGAAATCATCAATAGGTTTGTTTTCTTTTTTTTATTTTGTTAAGTTTTAATCTAGGGTTATATTTATGTTTTGAGTCTGTTTGGATCTGATTGGTTTTGTTAATTTAGATTTATCTTTTTTTTAGCTTGTTTGAATCGGTTTTAGTTCATGTTATTTAGGTTGATTAATTTTGTTTAAGTTTTGTATAATCTGCTTTAAGTTTGACTTAAACCTGCTTGAAATTGTCAGGTTAAAGTTACTGTTTAAATCTGCTTATGTTTGGATTATGGTTAGATTGGGTCTGCTTATTTTAATATCTGTTAAGTTTTTAAGTAGTTTAATATTTGTTTTTGGATTTAAGTTCGATTGGTAATAAGTTCGAGTCTATTGCTTATCTTTGTGTTACTTACTGTTTGGTTTAGTTTGCTTATAGGTTTAATTTGCTTATTTTATCTGCTTACTTTCGGGATTAGCTTATTTGCTTATTTAGTTTATTTTATATTCAGATTTGCTTATTACTAGCTTTCTTAGTAATTGGCTTATTGAATTTTGCTATTCTCATTTTCGGTTTAATTTAGGATTGCATATTTTATGTTTTAAGTTTTGGTGCTTATTTGTTAAGTTGTTTAGCTGATTTTGATTATTTGTTCTTCGTCTACTTATTTGGTTAAGCTGAGATTGCTTATCTGTTTTTGCTGATTTATTGCTGCTCAGAAAACATATCCCATTATTCTGTTTTGCTTTTAAATTCCAAAAAAATATATTATTGGCAAAAACGTCCCTCCTGGGATTCGAACACGTGACCTCACGTTCAGCAACCAAGTGCCATAACCAACTCAGCTAGGCACTTATTTGTGTTTTAATCTACATTTGTTAATTAATATAGTAAAAAATATTTTATTCAGTTTTATTCAGTTTTAAATGTAAATTTTGTTTAAATTTCAAAGTAGTTTAAAAATAGTTTAAAATTAGTTTATTGAATTTATATTAGATTAGTTTTAATCATTTTAATTAGTTTTAAAATTTAAAAAGGTTTTAGTTAATTAAAATAGATTTTTAAATTAGATTAAATAGTTTTTACTTAATAGATTTTAGTATTAAAATACCAAAAATACGTTTCACCAAGAACAAATCTATCCACGTTAATTTGAGATCAATTCGAGTCGAGTCGAGGAAACGAACTGTGACAATCCGTCAATTTATGGTCGATATTTTATTCTCAATATATATTTGAAAACATTATTTTAATGTTATAATATGAACTCACTTATTTTGGGAAGAAATTTGGATTTACGTCTTGAAGTAGCATCGACTACGTCTAAACCAGAGGATTCTACGTTACGTGCTTACGTTTACATACACCGTTTTTGGTGACAGTCCGACATTTCAGAAAATAAATTTATCCGCGAATATTATTTTGGAGTTTTAAATTTGTGTTGGTTCATAAACTCACAAATTTACGAGAAGAGATTAGGACTGACGATTTTATTTTAACGCCCTTAACGACTAAACCAGAAACCTTAGGATCACGTATTTACGTTTTCGAACTCCGTTTTTGATGAGACAATTTTTATTAGATTCGTTTTGTGCCGTTGATTCATAATTTATAAAAATGTTTTTCGTAAAATGACCCGAAGGCACGCAAATCGAGGAAACTAGGATCGAGGAGTACCCGTAAATTAGTGGGATGAGACAAGTTTACACTTGCCTCACCACACCATGGGATGGCTAAAGCTTGTCAAACACACTTGAAGTGTGTCAAGTTTCTAGCTAAAGACTAGGACACTTGTCCTAAGTCTTCCACCACAAAACCATCTACACTTTAAAACAACTAAACATAAACAACAATACTCATTTCTTACATGCAAAACTAATAAAACTCTCTCTTGTTCTCTCTCTATGAACGTCCACCATGCTCCCAAAACACCCCATTTGATCAAAAATTCAACCATGAATCATGTGTTTAACTTGCACAAGTTGAATACCCTTTGAAGATATGAAGATTGGAGGTGATCCTAACCTATGAAAAGGAGTTTTCAAGGGAGTTTGGGGCTGATTTCTCAAGGAGTTTTCATGAAGAAAAAGGGCTGATTTTTGGAGGAATCTACAAATACTTGGTGATCCTAGAAGTGGTGTTGATATCTCATAAGATTGGTTACCCAAAACCATGTCTTGTTCATCCAAAAACTCATCATTTCATCACCTTGGTGGTATAAAGATTGTTCTTCCCATCCTCTTGTTATTTTGATTATGTAATCATGTATTTTATTTCTTATTGTATATGTATATGATGAATATATGATGATAAAAATATTGTGTGAGGATTTGGTGTTGATAATCATGGGTAAAAAGATGAAAAAACTATATGTAAAAAGGTTAAAATCATGCTTAAAATGATGGCTGTATAAAAAAGTAAAGAACCATATCATGAACTGATAAAATGGCATATATTAATGGATATACAGTAAGTAATATGTCTTGTACACATGTGAGAGTTGGTCATGCAATGGAATCATTAGGATGAGTAAGATATGATCAAAACAAGTTTAGAGTACAAATCTGAGTTCACTTTTTTGGACGATTTTTAGAAAATACTTAGAAGATGATTCAACAGTAGCTATAAAAGAGTTAAATGGAGCACATATCATGTATTTTATGTCATAAAAATATGAGTTTCTATCTCCATATATAACTCTAGATATGGTTGTTTTGGTAAACATGAAAGTAAAAATCAGATTTTGGAAATTAAAGTATAATAGTATTATATAAGCACTCAAATAAAAATAGTATAAAATGTGAATTAAAACCCACTAACTCATATAATACATTTATATAAATATGTATAAGGATAAATAAATGGACATTTTATAAAAATGGTAGTTTGATAAGTTTAATAAGTTATAAAACTATAAACATGATTTTTACGACTTTTTCGGCTATTACCGTAAAATTAACGTTTTTGTTAAATAAAACTTAGACGGTTGGACCCGTCTAATGTAAACTTTTATAAACGTATGTACTGATATATAAACATATATATAACAAGTAAAAACCGATAAAACCCGAACTATAAAACATACGGACATTTTAGGGCTAAGTTAACGTTATTGGACTAATAATACAACAAAATGGATTAAAACACTTATAAACTTATTTATTGGGCTTAACCCATTTGGGCCCAACATGTAAAGTATAAATACTGATAATATAAGTATGAAATGGATTAATACAAGTTAATGAACTTATAATAGGCTTATTGGACCTAAAACACGTAAATAGGTAAAACTAGTAAACTAGTAAGAAGTTATCAATACATAAACACAAAAATGAGTGAATGAGAATATATAAACCCACTTGATCATCATATATATAAAATCATCATATGTATACATAATTGTTATTTTAAAAATGTCATTGGACAAGAGTCTAAGACGAGTATTATTTGTCTAGGTTTCCGTGATTGAAGCACGTACCGTACGCCCGAATTGCCGATAACCCGCCTTCCCACATCAACGTGAGTTCATAGCCTCACACTCTTTTAAATGTTTTTATGAAATGTTTTATAAACCCGCGAGGGAGATAACATGTTAGTTTTTATAAAATAGGACACTATTTGTCCCGATTGTTTGTTTATTAATTTGGACCCGAATGATTGTATGACCCGATGAATGATTAAATGACCCGATAGATGAGATAAAATGGATTATTAAAGTTAGGTTATATCACTAAAAGTCCCATTGGCATGAATTGTGAACTACCGGGATTTGGTAGACGCTTATGCATATAATAGTACTATTTGGGGACGATCACCCCAGTTCGCGCCTTGACGGTTGATCCCCGTCGTGCCACATTGATTGGTAAGAGAATTTATGTATTAGAAGATTTACATAGCGTGACCTTTGTGATGACACGCTAATTTAGATGGGCAAATGAGTTTCGGGCTAGCTACCCGTTGTTTGTTGTTGTAAGGTAACAATGTCATGCGGCTTATAATAATCCAGTTAACGAAATACTACTTTAAGCATTGAATTGCAATATATTGCCTGACTAGCAATACAGGGTCTTATCTTTGATATTATGTTCGTGTTTTGGTTTTATATAACCATATTCATATAAAGGTTTTTATTTAATCTATACAACGTTGTAAAGCGTATTGTATGATGTTTTTACGACATTGGCTCGTATAATGATTTTTAAGGCAAATGCCTATATTATGATTTTGATAAGGATTTGTATAAAATGACTTTGGCTATTTTATGGCCTATTACAATGATTTGTACAAAATGATTTTCGGTAATAATTTTATACCGATGTTATATTGATGGATTTTATTAAACTCTATGAATTCACTCGGCGTTATCGCTGACCTTTTCTTTTAACATGTTTTGTCTCAGGTACTTGAAGGTAATTCTCGGGAAAACAACAAGAATTCATGGCCCGCACTTAAACAACAATTTCCATTCAAATGTTTTGTAAAAATTGTATGAAATAATATGACTTGGGACCTATATAACCTTGCTATTTTTGAATGGAAGTGCTTTATTAATAAACGACGCGATTTTTAAGCGTTGTCTATAATGTGAGTAATGTGCTATCCCGTAACACCAACGAGTCTTCCGCTGTATTGAATTGTATAAATTTGGGGGTGTTACAGTTTGGTACCAGAGCTCTCGTTATAGAGAACGAAAGATTTTTAAAACTAAGGTTTTGAATAAAACATTTCAAAATCTTTTAACTATAAACATATTTCTAAAAATGTCTAAAAATATTTTGACTATAATGGTGCCGAAGAGTTCCCGAGTTACCAACAAGGCCAGACTGAGAAGTGTTATTTTAATATATATATATAACTTAGATTATATATATATATATATATATATATATATATATATATATATATATATATATATATATATATATATATATATATATGATGTAATTTTATTACATGATTGTTTGATGATTATTTTGATATTTATACGAGGTATTTATACGACGTAGATTGTCACAAGGAACCCTAAATCCCCTAGTAAATTAATCTAAGCTATTCCCGTAGGAATTCTAGCTATTCTAGATCTAAACCAAGTTGTGGATATTTATGATCTCAACAAAATGGTTGATATTCGTAGAAATGTAGATATTAGTTGATTGTAAAATAGAAAAAGAATTGGCGAGATTAAATCTGATATCGATGTCATGACGATCTTTCCTTATAGAGTGGAGTTTGACAAAACGTTACCACCTGGAAAGGTGTCATCTGATTCGTTGTCACCCAATTCTTAAAAATTGAAATCGAAAGGGTGAATGTTGCACTTGAGGCTGTCATTGGAACCATTACCCAAAAGCCTCATGCCACTAGTACCTTTCCGAGAAGTCTGATTGAATGTGTGAGTCATCTCATGCTATTGACTCATTTGATAACTATTGTTGTAAGAGCCATAGGATTGGAAATTAAGTGTTGTTCATATCGAGCTTTTATTGCCCTTTTGAGGTTTATGAATAAGGTTGAAAGTATTGGAGAATGATGTAGGATATCGCATTGAGTATGATTTGGTTGAAACTTGAATAAAGTAAAATTTAACCCGTATGGAATATGAGATTGTTAATAGAAGTCGTTAAGTTCTGTGATTGAATTATAAGGTTTTCAATGATTGTTAGTTGGTGTTAAGTGTTGTTCCTAGGCCATTGTCCACTAACGAGGATGCCCAGTGTCCAAGAAATAAATTGAAGAAATCTTCTTCTGAATTGAGACCGATGGATCTTCTGGGACATATGGAACACCTAATGACTCTTGTAGATTAGTATTCATTGTGGTATCTTTTAAAAATAATCCCTAACTTAACTGAGACATCAGTTGGAAGGATGAGATCTTGGAATTATATGACATAGTGACACATAATGTGTTACGGTACAATTAGACTTGTTTGTGATTAATGAAAAGACTACCTTTGATTGCTAAATTCTACATGTATCAATGTTATCTATCTTTTATTGCTTCATCCTAATGTTCGCATTAGTGATGCACCCATTGAACAAGTACTCATCTTGATTTGAGTTACGTTGTGGATTATTCTTTTTGAGTGCTATCGAGATCATGAACCTCATGATTATTTGGCTAAGCTCATTTCCTATCATATCGTAGTTAGTTCTTGGTGAACAACTTTTCATCACTCTTTTGCAGATCACTCATTGTTTTTATAAGTTGAAACAATATTACTTGAGAAAAATTGAGTTTTCATCACTATAAGGATTATTCAAAGTGAGATTTATAAGTGATCGTTATCGAAATGAATTTGTTTATAAAACACCTTGGAAAACTTAATTGTTTTCATAACAAAGAAAATCTTTGTAAATTTATTTTTGATTCTTATTTAAGAATTAAGCATGAAAATGTTTTTATTATAAACATGATGATAAAATTTTGACGAACTGAGTATTGCATCGTTAATCTTGAAATTGTATATAGTTGCGCGCCTACATACAATTTGGAATGGACCATGCAAGACTGATTAGTAGTCACCATAAAACTAATGAATAAACACTACATTTTCTTTAAAGATTGTGAAAGATTAAATTTTATAAGATCTGCAAAAAGTAAAAAATAGGGACATAGTGTTAGGGACACCTACATATGTGCCTGTATCATCTATTCTTCTGAATCGAATTTACTCATCTGTGGAAATTGTCTTATTTGATGATTGACAATTCTTTCTTGTCCAATTCTCCCGTAGTGAGATTCTTAGGAAAAGTATCTGATTACCGAGTGTTGATACCCGACAGGATGTATCGACGTTCCTATCACTTCTTATGATTTGATTTCATTTGAATGACCTGGGTAACGATCCGAGGAGCTTTCGAATGCGTACTCAAATTATGAAAACATGGAATATATCCATATTCATTAAATGTTTTCATCTGTATCTGATTTGAAATTCTCTCGCGTAGATTATGCGTTGACCCTACTCTTTTAATGGTAGTTGTGTCTCCATATATCTCTGAATTTGTGAAGGATTATGAGTTATTATTTGTCTTTTTAGAAGATCACATCTTATCGACGGCAATGAAACTGGAAAGTTGATAGTGCCAGTAGAATGGATTGATTGATTATGACATGACGACATTGTCTTAAATGATGGGAAATCGAATAGAATTCCCCTAAATGATAAGATGTTGATTATCAAAAGTGATCTAAATAATTCTTGATGGATGACTTGAAATTATACCATGAATGGTTGTGAATTAGTCATAGATATTATAATCTAGAAAGAACCTAATATGAATTTATTAAAAGATGTTTATGTTATCTGAAACTTTAGGAGGTATTTATTGGTGAATTACCTAGACTTTTTCCATTTAGGCAAGTTGAATTTTGTATTGATTGTATTCTCGGTGCTGCACCTGTGGCTTGTGCACTGTAAGTCAGCACCATCTGAATTAAAGGAATTACCATACAACTGAGAGAGTTGTCGGAGAAAGATTTTATTCTACCGATCTCGTCATCATGAAGAGATATGGTGTTATCATTCCTTATATTTATAGATTACTGTGAACTGAGTAAATTGACAATCGAAAACGATATCCATAACTCGAAATGGAAGATTTGTTCGATCATTTACAAGGTTCTAGCGTATGTTTTAAAGATTTGATCCACGGCATGGCTATTATCAACTTCGCGTTTGCGAAGAAGATTATCTATTCCAATCACTACATCCGGTACTTGTAATGAACATTATGAGTTTCACGTGATGTCGTTTGGATTAACTAATGTACAGGTAGCATTCATAAATTTGGTGAGTCACGTGTGTAGGCTGTAATTTAGTAAATTCATGCTTGTGATCATTAAGGACCATCTCTTTGTGTATAAGAATAAGAAGGAGTTAATAATTAGTTATAGATTGCCCTGAATTGACTGAACAATAAAAACCTGTACCTTGAATATTTAACATGAGATTTAAAACTTAATCCTTTACATTATTTGACCGTGTGATTAATAAGATAATGGAATATATACTGACTTTTCAAAGTTAGAGCCATTTGAAACTTTGGGTTTTACCAAAAAGAAAATAGAAATATGTTTTCACAAATGTTTTAACAAAGGATTTTTAAGGGATTATTACCTTATACACAAATCATTTAACTAAACTCCTGTTTAGGGGTAAATGTTTGTGTATACCTCAAGACAACCTAAGAGGGATTGAGGAAACCGTTAAACCATGACTTAAAAATTTGAAACGACAATTTCTGCTTTTCAACTAAGAAAATTTTACCAAGGAATAAACGAAGGTTTTTTTTCGAACATTTACGAATCTTATTAATTATTTTCGATAAATCAGCAAAAATCTTGTTAATTAAATTCAAATTTATTTTGAACATTTTTATATAATTGGTCGAACTATGAAATTTAAAATTTTTATGCTTGTCTTTCATAAAAATGAAATATTTATTATTTAATTACTTGTAATATTTATCGACGCTTTAAACGTTAGATTGAGCAAAACTGATAAAAATGATAGTTGAAACGAAACTGAATCTTAGAAAATATGAAGGAAGGTGAACGTAATTACTGACACATTATGTAGAAAATATGAAGAATCAATTACGATGTATTTCTTAATAATGAATGTGCAAAATAAATTGTCGAACGATCTAAAAATAAACAATGCTTGTAAGAAGGATAAAATAGATAATAAAAGGGGTTCACGGCTAATATGAACCATTAGAATTGAGAAGCTGATAGCGTTAAATGTTTTAAAGACCACTTATGGTTGCCTAAATATGGAGGTTTGTGAAATTTAGTTATGTTGGAAACTTGTAAGTATAAGTATTCTATTCCTGTCATTTCTGATTTAATGTATCCCTATCTGAAGAAGTTATATTGATGGCAAACTATGAAGGCATACATCGCCTCATACATTAGTAAACGTCTAACTATTGCAAAGGTCATCATCTGAATTTGATTCGATTTTGGTCATCGTCGACAGACTGACCAAATCTGCTAATATCATTCTTGTTAATGCTAGATTCTTGATGAAGAAATTGACTCTTTATATTTAAAGGAGTTGTGTAAACATAGTGTGCTTGTATCGATCATCTCTATCATGATCCTCGCTTCGCGTTGAATTTCTAGAGATTTGCTCAGAAGTCATTAAGAACGAATCTTGATGAGAGTACTGTGTACCACCCCAATCGAAGGGACGAGGTAAAGTAACGATACAAAATACTATAAGTGTTGTTCTATGTTTGAATGATTGACCTTTGGTAATGAACCGTATAATCGTTTTCCTTTGGAAGGATTATCATTGATAATTATCGTATTAGGATCGAGATCGAATCTTGTTAGGATCTAAATATTAGAGCATCTGTAAGCAGGAGTTGGGACGAGGACACCTGATATACACCTATTGTGAGTTGGACATGTCTCTTAGGTTTAAGGTTTCCTATGATGGCGAACCTAACCTTAGAAAATACTCGACCCGCGAGACCTAAAATGATTGTTGAAATTAGGATCTGACTATTGACTGCCGGTAGTGGGCAGGAGGTTATGTGAATATGAAAGGTAGATCTTGAAGTGCCAAATGCGTAGCGAAGTTATGCCAAAAATTTTAACCATGGAAATTGAATAGATGATCTGAAAGATCATGGGATATAAGTCCCCGTTGTATGGGACCATAGAGATGATGTAAAAGTTGGTATAAAAGGCATTTAAGCTGGATCTGCCCTAGGACTTCAAGAGTTGCGTGAATTATGTTTCGTATATCGAACTTGATAAAATATCTATCAAGTAAAAATCTGAATTCTTCTTAATACAGCTTAGATCGGCGAAAAGTTGCATTCATCAGAAACCCGTGAACATCATGGATAGAGAAAGTAAGTCAACATTTAGCCTGATCTTATTCCCGTAGTTATGTTTGATGAAACTCGCGTATTGTAATGGATTACACTTGTGAGAAAAGACCGAATGTGGAGGAAATACCCACATGGCTTTAACTCTATAAGAAGCGAGTAGTAAGGTAAGATGATCTTTGAGGACAAAGATCCTGTTTAGGGGTAAATGCTGTGACAATCCGTCAATTTATGGTCGATATTTTATTCTCAATATATATTTAAAAACATTATTTTAATGTTATAATATGAACTCACTTATTTTGGGAAGAAATTTGGATTTACGTCTTGAAGTAGCATCGACTACGTCTAAACCGGAGGATTCTACGTTACGTGCTTACGTTTACATACACCGTTTTTGGTGACAGTCCCACATTTCAGAAAATAAATTTATCCGCGAATATTATTTTGGAGTTTTAAATTTTTGTTGGTTCATAAACTCACAAATTTACGAGAAGAGATTAGGACTTACGATTTTATTTTAACGCCCTTTACGACTAAACCAGAAACCTTAGGATCACGTATTTACGTTTTTGAACTCTTTTTTTTATGAGACAATTTTTATTAGATTCGATTTGTGCCGTTGATTCATAATTTATAAAAATGTTTTTCGTAAAACGACCCGAAGGCACGCAAATCGAGGAAACCAGGATCGAGGAGTACCCGTAAATTAGTGGGATGAGACAAGTTTACACTTGCCTCACCCCACCATGGGATGGCTAAAGCTTGTCAAACACACTTGAAGTATGTCAAGTTTCTAGATAAAGACTAGGACACTTGTCCTAAGTCTTCCACCAAACAACCATCTACACTTTAAAACAACTAAACATAAACAACAATACTCATTTATTACATGCAAAACTAATAAAACTCTCTCTTGTTCTCTCTCTATGAACGTCCACCATGCTCCCAAAACACCCCATTTGATCAAAAATTCAACCATGAATCATGTGTTTAACTTGCACAAGTTGAATACCCTTTGAAGATATGAAGATTAGAGGTGATCCTAACCTATGAAAAGGAGTTTTCAAGGGAGTTTGGGGCTGATTTCTCAAGGAGTTTTCATGAAGAAAAAGGGCTGATTTTTGGAGGAATCTACAAATACTTGGTGATCCTAGAAGTGGTGTTGATATCTCATAAGATTGGTTACCCAAAACCAAGTCTTGTTCATCCAAAAACTCATCATTTCATCACCTTGGTGGTATAAAGATTGTTCTTCCCATCCTCTTGTTATTTTGATTATGTAATCATGTATTTTCTTTCTTATTGTATATGTATATGATGAATATATGATGATAAAAATATTGTGTGAGGATTTGGTGTTGATAATCATGGGTAAAAAGATGAAAAAACTATATGTAAAAAGGTTAAAATCATGCTTAAAATGATGGCTGTATAAAAAAGTAAAGAACCATGTCATGAACTGATAAAATGGCATATATTAATGGATATAAAGTAAGTAATATGTCTTGTATACATGTGAGAGTTGGCCATGCAATGGAATCATTAGGATGAGTAAGATATGATCAAAACAAGTTTAGAGTACAAATCTGAGTTCACTGTTTTGGACGATTTTTAGAAAATACTTAGAAGCTGATTCAACAGTAGCTATAGAAGAGTTAAATGGAGCACATATCATGTAGTTTATGTCATAAAAATATGAGCTTCTATCTTCATATATAACTCTAGATATGGTTGTTTTGGTGAATATGAAAGTAAAAATCAGATTTTGGAAATTAAAGTATAATAGTATTATATAAGCACTCAAATAAAAATAGTATAAAATGTGAATTAAAACCCACTAACTCATATAATACATTTATATAAATATGTATAAGGATAAATAAATGTAAATTTTATAAAAATGGTAGTTTGATAAGTTTTATAAGTTATAAAACTATAAACATGATTTTTACGACTTTTTCGGCTATTACCGTAAAATTAACGTTTTTGTTAAATAAAACTTAGACGGTTGGACCCGTCTAATGTAAACTTTTATAAACGCATGTACTGATATATAAACATATATATAACAAGTAAAAACCGATAAAACCCGAACTATAAAACATACGGACATTTACGGGCTAAGTTAACGTTATTGGACTAATAATACAAAAAAATGGACTAAAACACTTTTAAACTTATTTATTGGGCTTAACCCATTTGGGCCCAACATGTAAAGTATAAATACTGATAATATAAGTATGAAATGGATTAATACAAGTTAATGAACTTATAATAGGCTTATTGGACCTAAAACACGTAAATAGGTAAAACTAGTAAACTAGTAAGAAGTTACCAATACATAAACACAAAAATGAGTGAATGAGAATATATAAACCCACTTGATCATCATATGTATACATAATTGTTATTTTATAAAGTCATTGGACAAGAGTCTAAGACGAGTATTATTTGTCTAGGTTTCCGTGATTGAAGCACGTACCGTACGCCCGAATTGCCGATAACCCGCCTTCCCACATCAACGTGAGTTCATAGCCTCGCACTCTTTTGAATGTTTTTATGAAATGTTTTATAAACCCGCGAGGGAGATAACATGTTAGTTTTTTATAAAATAGGACACTATTTGTCCCGATTGTTTGTTTATTAATTTGGACCCGAATGATTGTATGACCCGATGAATGATTAAATGACCCGATAGATGAGATAAAATGGATTATTAAAGTTAGGTTATGTCACTAAAAGTCCCATTAGCATGAATTGTAAACTATCGGGATTTGGTAGACGCTTATGCATATAATAGTACTATTTGGGGACGATCACCCCAGTTCGCGCCTTGACGGTTGATCCCCGTCGTGCCACATTGATTGGTAAGCGAATTTATGTATGAGAAGATTTACATAGCGTGACCTTTGTGACGACACGCTAATTTAGATGGGAAAATGAGTTTCGGGCTAGCTACCCGTTGTTTGTTGTAGTAAGGTAACAATGTCATGCGGCTTATAATAATCCAGTTAACGAAATACTGCTTTAAGCATTGAATTGCGATATATTGCCTGACTAGCAATACAGGGTCTTATCTTTGATATTATGTTCGTGTTTTGGTTTTATATAACCATATTCATATAACGGTTTTTATTTAATCTATACAACGTTGTAAAACGTATTGTATGATGTTTTTACGACATTGGCTCGTATAATGATTTTTAAGGCAAATGCCTATATTATGATTTTGATAAGGATTTGTATAAAATGACTTTGGCTATTTTATGGCCTATTACAATGATTTGTACAAAATGATTTTCGGTAATAATTTTATACCGATGTTATATTGATGGATTTTATTAAACTCTATGAATTCACTCGGCGTTATCACTGACCTTTTCTTTTAACATGTTTTGTCTCAGGTACTTGAAGGTAATTCTCGGGAAGACAACAAGAATTCATGGCCCGCACTTAAACAACAATTTCCATTCAAATGTTTTGTAAAAATTGTATGAAATAATATGACTTGGGACCTATATAACCTTGCTATTTATGAATGGAAATGCTTTATTAATAAACGACGCGATTTTTAAGCGTTGTCTATAATGTGAGTAATGTGCTATCCCGTAACACCAACGAGTCTTCCGCTGTATTGAATTGTATAAATTTGGGGGTGTTACACGAACATTCATTGCATTAAAAGGATTTGTAAAAATTCTTACATTAAATTGGCGTTGATGCCGCTTCGCTCGTTACGATTGACGATTTCGTGAGACGTTTGGATTTTGGGATCCGTTCACTTTGAACGTTAATTTTCTTGCACAAAAATAAAAAATACTAAAAAATCAAAAACTTAAAAATACAAAAAAATTAAAAAAACACACAAAAGCAAATTCTTTCCTAAGATTTGCAACAAAAAAATTAAAAAATCAAAAAGTAATACTTTTTCCTAAAAGTATTACACCAAAAATATTACGTATTAGTGTTATTTTTCTTAGTTCGATTTCTTTCGATTTTTCTTGTGAATATATATTTTTCTAAAAAATACAAAAAGATTTTTCATTTATTATATTATATTACGTAGCACAATAAATTTACCTACTTTTCAAATAAGGCCTTAGTTGGGATTTCATCACCTAACTATTGTATTCGCATCCAAAACAAGAAAAAAGGGCAAAATAGATAAATACTAGTAAGATGTTTGAACTTGTATACAAACTATAAGGTGGGTATAAGGCGACGCGCTATAAAAGGCCGTCTAAGGAAAAAGGTTTTTAAGTGCTTTGTGCCACCTCGTTTCCCCACTTGCTTGTGCGTATATTGAGAGGGACGGCCGATTATTGGTTTGCCAACTCAAGTAGTAATTAAGTATATATTTTTGTAGCTTTTTCATATTGCACCTCGAGAGGGAGAATCCTTTTCCTCTCAAAGTCGACCGAGGTCACCTACCTCATTCCAAAGTTTTAATTATATGCGCACTCGCGCGCGTACATACATACCGATTGGTGTACCAAATTCTTCCAATTCTTCCAAGAAGAAGAAGAAAAAGAAGAAAAACGAAAAGACCGTCATTCAAGCCGATCCCGAGAATCGAGCTTTGAACAACACGATGGCAACGGATAATCGACCAATGATTGAGATTCTACAATCTCACGTTGAAGGAAATGATGACGCGATTGTGGTGCCGGATATTGGAGCTAATAATTTTCAACTTAAACGGGATTTATTCAAATGGTTTCCGCTACACCATTTTTAGGCCGTACTAATGATGACCCACACGCTCATATCAAACGTTTCATACAATTAGCAAATACCTTAAAATACAATGGGGTGCCACAAGAGTCCATTCGTTTAAACTCTTTCCTTTTTCCCTCGAGGGACAAGCCCGGATTTGGCTTGATAAGGAACCACCCCAAAGTATTACAACATGGATTGATTTAGAGACCAAGTTCATAAACTACTTTTTCCCACCATCAGGGACCACCTCTTTAAGGAATGAGATCATCACCTTTGAACAACAATATGGGGAAACGTTTAGTGAGTCTTGGGATCGATTTAAAGAGCTTTTAAGAAAATGTCCACAACACGGTTTCACTAAAGTACATCAAATTAATAAGTTTTACAATGGTTTAACTCTAAATGACCAAGACTCACTTAATAGTGCCGTGGGGGGCAATATTCTTGTGAAATCGATGAACGAGGCTTGGGCCATAATTGAAAACAAGGGTAAAGTGCAAACCAAGAGTGTTAGGGCTACTATGGAAAGTGCTAGTTCTAGTGAGAGTGATAAGAGAATTGATAAGCTTACGTCACTTGTTGAATCAATTGCTCTAAACCCAATCCCTCAATGGTCAAGTTAATGCCATGAAAGAAACTTGTGAAACGTGTGAGACTTGTGGTTGACCACATTCATATTTTAATTGTGACAAGGTTTACAATAATCAACAAGAAGTTTATGCTTATAACAACAATGAAAATGAGCGGATTCATTTCAAACCAAATGTTGATGTTAACCATTTGTCTTACAAGTCTAATAACTATTTAACTCCCCCGGGTTTTGTAGCACCACAAAGACCACCCCCACCCGCCTAAAATAGGAACCAAGGTCCTCAACGGGGTAATTTTCAAGGAAATTCTAATCAACGGGGTTTTAATCAAAATCAAGGGAATTTTCAAGGGCAAAACCAAGGGTTTAATAATAAAAATCAAGGATTTAATTACCAAGGTTTTCAAAATCAAGGATTTAATCAAGGATATAATCAATATCAAAACCAAGGTTTTCCTAATCAAAGTTTTCCAAATCAAGGCTATAATCAAATGAACATGCATAATCCTCAAATGGACTTGGTTCTACAAAAATTAACCGACCATGAGCGAATTATGAGAGAGATGCAAGAATTGACCGATAAGAAATTTTTGACTATGATTCAAACCCTTCGTCCCCAAGGTGCCCTCCATTCGAACACCGTGACCAATCCTAGGGCTAATGTTAATGCTATCACTACTAGGAGCGGTAAGACCACCATAGAACCTTCCTATCCCCCACCTAGCCAAGGACCCGAGATACCTTCTTCTTCTACCCAACCTCCTTCTTCTTCTACTTGTGACATCCCACCCGTTATGCCTTCGTCTACACCTTATGTTCCACCGATACCAAAATTTTCTACCACACCTTCGGTTCCCAAACCGGTTCTTTCACCTTCCATTTCTACTCCTCCTCCACCAAAGGATGTGAGTGAGCAATCCACTCCAAAGCCTTCATCTCAACCCAATATACCTTATCCCTCAAGGTTGCGGAAAGAGAAATTGAAGAATAAGGATGATATTCAAGTTTCGAACTTCCTAAAAATTTTCAAACAATTGAATTTTAATATCACCTTTGCCAAGGCGCTCGCTCACATGCCTATGTACGCTAAGATGTTTAAGGACCTTTTAAGTGATAAGGAAAAATTTCTCGATATTGCGAACACCCAATTGAATGAGAATTGTTCCGCGGTTCTTTTGAGAAAATTACCGGTTAAGTTAGGAGATCCCGGTCGATTCCTTATTCCTTGCAATTTTCCGGGTGTTGAGAATTGTATGGCCTTGGCGGATCTCGGAGCGAGTATCAATCTTATGCCATTGTCCGTGTGGAAACAATTATCTTTACCCGAGCTAGTCCCCACTCGTATGACATTGGAATTAGCTAACCGTACGGTTGCTTATCCGGTGGGGATAGCCGAGGATGTTTTTGTAGGAGTCGACAAATTCACTTTTCCCGTCGAATTCGTTGTAGTCGGCTATGAGATGGATCCCCGTGTTCCCTTAGTTGTGGGACGACCCTTCTTGAGAACCGGGCGTACATTGATTGATGTAGCCGCGGGTGAACTTATCATGAGGGTCGGGGATGACAAAATCGTCTTTAACATGTGTAAACTTTCCAAACTTCCCGATGAGCCCGAATCTGTGAATTACATCGATGTGCTCGACGAAGCATGCGAAGAACATTTTCACGAGGCTTGTAAGAGCGGGATTTCTCCTTTACCTCATGTTGAGATCGTAGCTTCTATTGCTCCTTCATTGACTACATTTGAAGAAAGTGACTTTCTTTTACAAGAATTTGAAACGAGTTTAGGGGATGTGGATCTAAAATATGACGATTCTCCCACCGATTGGGAAGAAGACATTCGTACCATTGAGAGACTTCTCAATGAGAACCATATTTCTCCACCTACTCCTAAGGAAGTTACAAATAATGATCCTAATTTGACTAAGCCTTCCACCGACAATCCACCGGATTTAGAGCTTAAGGATTTACCGTCTCATTTAGAGTACGTTTTCTTAGAGGAGGATAATAAGTTACCCGTCATTATTGCTAAGGAAATAAAAGAAGATGAAAAATCCCAACTTATCGATGTGTTTAAGAATCATAAGAAAGCAATTGCTTGGAAAATCTTCGACATTCGCGGAATTGATCCTAATTTTTGCACTCATAAAATTCTCATGGAAGATGACTTTAAACCCGCAATCTAAAATCAAAGAAGGGTTAATCCAAAAATTCATGAAGTCATTAAGAAAGAAGTTATCAAACTTCTAGATGCCGGAATGATTTACCCTATCTCGGATTCGCCATGGGTTAGTCCCGTCCATTGTGTGCCTAAGAAAGGCGGAATCACCGTTTTTCCCAATGAAAACAACGAGTTGATTCCTACTCGACTCGTAACGGGTTGGCGAGTTTGCATAGACTATCGTAAGCTCAATGATGCCACTCAGAAGGATCATTTCCCTCTTCCTTTCATGGATCAAATGCTCGAGCGTTTAGCGGGTAATGATTTCTATTGCTTCTTAGATGGTTTTTTCGGATATTTTCAAATCCCTATCAATCCAAAAGACCAAGAGAAAACCACATTCACTTGTCCCTATGGAACATTTGCTTACAAAAGAATGCCTTTCGGCTTATGCAATGCTCCCGGTACTTTCCAAAGGTGTATGATGGCGACATTTCATGACATGGTTGAAGAAACTATGGAAGTCTTTATGGACGATTTCTCGGTCTATGGTGATTCTTTCTCTTCTTCCCTTGCCAATTTAGAACGTATGCTTAAAAGGTGTGAAGACACTCGTCTCATTCTTAATTGGGAAAAATGCCATTTCATGGTAAAAGAAGGCATCGTCCTCGGTCATAAAATTTCCAAAGCCGGTATCAAAGTCGACCGTGCTAAAGTTGATGTTATTGCTAAGTTACCTCCACCTACCACCGTCAAAGGAGTCAGAAGTTTTCTAGGCCATGCGGGATTTTATCGACGTTTCATCCAAGATTTCTCGAAAATAGCTCAACCAATGACTCATCTCTTAGAAAAGGATGCTCCTTTCATCTTCTCTCAAGAATGTCTCGACTCTTTCGAACTTATTAAAGGTAAATTAACTAAGGCACCAGTCTTAGTCTCTCCAAATTGGGGGTTACCTTTCGAGATCATGTGCGATGCTAGTGATTTCACTGTAGGAGCGGTTTTAGGTCAACGAGTGAACAAAAATTTCCAACCCATTCATTATGCTAGTAAGAAAATGACGGGGGCTCAATTTCATTATACCACTACTGAAAAAGAGCTTTTAGCCGTAGTGTATGCTTTTGAGAAATTCCGCCCCTATCTTGTGCTTTCCACCACCATCGTTTACACCGACCATTCCGCCTTGAAATACTTGTTGACCAAGCAAGATGCTAAACCGAGACTCCTTCGTTGGGTTTTGCTCCTACAAGAATTTAAAATCGAAATTCGTGATAAAAAGGGAGCAGAAAACCTAGTCGCGGATCATCTTAGTAGACTTAAGGATCCTTATCAAGGGGAACCTCCAAATCATGAGATTAATGAATCTTTTCCCCTTGAGACCTTAATGTCTATTAATTCCAATCTTGATGATACCCCATGGTTTGCGGACATTGCAAACTATTTGGCAGGTGGTGTTCTTATCGAAGGGTGATCGTCCCAACAAAAGAAAAAATTCTTCAAGGACGTTAAAACGTACTATTGGGATGACCCTTATCTTTTCAAGCAATGTGCGGATTTAATCATTCGTAGATGTGTTGATGGGTCGGCGGCTTTACAAATCCTTGAAGCTTGCCATAAAGGACCCACCGGTGGTCACTTTGGTCCTAATTACACCGCTAAAAAAGTTTTCGACTCCGTATTCTATTGGCCCACAATTATCATGACGCTCATGAAAAGGTTAAGCATTGTGATGCTTGCCAAAGGCAAGGCAAGATCACACATAAAGATGAGATGCCTCAAAATTTCATCCAAGAGTGTGAAATCTTTGACGTATGGGGCATCGAATTTATGGGGCCATTTCCATCATCCAAAGGAAACAAGTACATCCTCGTAGCCGTTGACTACGTATCAAAATGGGTTGAAGCAAAGGCTTTACCTACTAACGATGCGAGGGTGGTTGTTAACTTCTTGAAACAATTGTTTGCTCGATTCGGTGTGCCTCGTGCTATTATTAGTGATCGCGGGACTCATTTTTGAAATGATCAATTCGCACGAGTCATGGCTAAGTAATCACCGACTTTCCACCACATATCATCCACAAACTAATGGTCAAGCCGAGGTTTCCAACCGTGGTCTTAAGAGAATCTTAGAGCGAACCGTGGGAGATCATCGTGCCTTATGGGCCGATAAATTAGATGATGCTTTGTGGGCTTTCCGTACGGCTTATAAGACACCTATAGGTTGTACTCCTTATCGCCTTGTGTACGGAAAGGCGTGCCACCTCCCCATTGAGTTCGAGCATAAGGCTTATTGGACCTTGAAATGGGCTAATTTTGAAATAAACAAAGCCGGTGATCATAGGAAAATCCAATTCAATGAACTCAATGAACTTAGGAATGAGGCTTATGAAAATTCATTAATCTACAAGGAGAAGACTAAGCTCATTCATGATTCCAAGATTAAAAACCGAGAGTTCAATGTTGGTGATCAAGTTTTACTCTTTAACTCTCGGTTGAAAATCTTTTCGGGTAAACTTAAGAGCCGTTGGTCTGGTCCATTCACCGTGGCCCAAATTTTCCCTTACGGCACCATTGAGTTATCCCAACCAAATGGGCCCAATTTTAAGGTGAATGGCCGACGGGTTAAGTTGTACTATGGAGAGGACATATCTCACGAGATGATTCCATCCCTCTCACGAGATGATTCCATCCCTCTCCACATTTCCCTTGAATTAATTCGGGAAATCGAGTCGAGCTAGAGACTCGTGATAAACAAATCAAGCATCGTATAACTAGGTTAGATTTTTACCTTTACCATCCTTTCCACCCTTTTTCACCTTCATCCATTTCAACCAATAAGTGTAGGGGGAGCCAAGTAGGTTGTTTGTGTGTTGTGATGTTGTGCAGGGACATGAGCTTTAATGATCCACTTTTGGTGCTTTTGACGCGACCCGTGATCCCGTGTTCCCGTGTACCCGGTTCTCTCAAAACTATTGTGATTCATACATGTATATAAACAAGACGAATAAATGTAATCACTTTAGTTGTCCCTTCCTTAGCTTGATTTTAAACAACATACTCAATGTCCTAAGTGTAGGGGAGTTTATTCTCCCACATGCCTAAACATTGAGGACGATGTTTATATTAAGTGTAGGGGGGACTTCTATCGAATTTTAGTGGGCTTTTCCATGAATTTGACCCCATTTAACCGGAAAATTTAAAAACTTTTTAACGTTTTTCAAATTTTTGATCTATTTTGGCCTAGTAGTATTTTTATTTATTTTCCTTTTATCATCGCATCGTAATAATTTCCATTTCAAGAACAAATTCAAAAATAAATAAATGAATAAAATGGTTTTAACAAGTTTAGATATCTTTGATATATTAGGCCCGTCGTGAATATTTTGACTCAACCCGAGTTTACTTATCCAAGTTTACTCTAGCTAGTATCCTTAACCATATGGACCTAATTGGTTTATTAGACTAAGCATCCACGAGTCTCATTCTTTGAGATTTTAAATTGTGGAGAACGAGAGATGATAGAGTTGATAATAAGTTTATGGGTTAATTTTTGCTTATATGAGTTTTTGTGGCTCTTTCTTCCCGCTTGTATATTTAATTGCTTAATAAATGAGGATTTTTGCGGTGTAGATTCGATATCTTAACTCTTAGCAAAATCTTTATTCTCCTTGTAATTAAAGCATGAACACATTAAGGGTGCCAGCGTTGTGGACTTCCGACTAAGGTGGCTCATAACCACTAAGTAGGAGGTATTCAGACCATGGGACCGCGGAATTTGGCCTACTATATATATCATAAATAAAGAAAGAATAAGATTAAAACATGACCTTAAGCATGAACACATTTAGGGTGTAGGTCATGTAGCACGAACCTTGTCATTAGAGCCTTAGGGTGTATGGCATGGTAAGTGTTGAATAAAAATTGATCAAAAATCAATTCCCTCGTTTATCCTTCAAAGAGCCTTAGGGTGTGGACAACAGATGAGGAGCATTTTTACATCTGAAAGAGCCTAAGGGTATATGATGTGAACTTGCTAAACTCCACATAAGGTCTACATGACTTTGGAGGAATAATTAATAAGTAGTACTGTTGGCCAAATTTTGGGTCCGGGAATTTATTCCCCAAATCGTGTTAAATCATCCTTGATGTGGGCTTACTTTAGTGACAACGTTTTTGAGGACGAGGTTAGGTTTTGAGTGTCGGGTTTGCACCGTTTGGCCTTCATATTTGGACTAATAATTATCGAATAAGTCAAATGAGCCTACGGGTGAATGACAATCAATAAAATCTAGAGATACAACGTAGGAATTGGAGAAAGAGTATTACACAGTTGTCTTATATAAGTGGTTTTAACTTAAGGACTTATGGTAAACAATGATCTCGTTTTTAAGCTTGGTATGGGGAACGTGAAACTTGAGGGTGATTAATATTCATAACACTAAAGCCCTAATCTAAGTCTTAGATTTCTTTACAAGTTTCTTCCATCAAATAATTTCCAAGTTAATAAATTGTTATAACTTTTGTTTCCTTTAAAGTTTTTATCTTTCCGTCGTAGTAGTAATAGTATATCTTAATAAAGGCCAAGATGGGTTGATAATGAGAAAAATGTAACCTTAATGCTTTAAAACTATGCATTGCATGGGGTCTTGCAATGGTCAAGTGTAGGGGATTTAATAAGTGTGTAAACACTTATCCTTTTTCCACTAAAATCAAGGAAGACCTAATAATGTGTTTAATGTCGTAAAAGTCGGAATTACGCGTGGTTTTGTGTTTTTGTGTTAAATAGGTACAAATGATCAAAAGGAAAGAAAACACGGGGTTTCACGGTCAAATGTTGAAGAAAAGTCCAAGAAAGAGACAAAGACAAAGTCAAAGACCAAAAGTGTGCCTAAGATCACGAAAACCGACAAAATCGACAAAGTTTTGAAGAAATGATCAAGGAAGCCAAAATCAAGCTCGTTTTTAGTGGATTTAATGTTATTTAAGTTAAATGGGCCTTGTGGGTACCACTTATGATTAATGGGCCCAAAAGCCCATTTGAGAGGATATTTTATCATCTATGGGATCACTGGCCCAAAACATAGCCCAATTCATTTGCACAACATTGAGACGGAATGTATTATGAAGTATGGGCTTTAAAGCCCAATTGCTTAAACAAATTGTTTTTGGGACGGATGAAATGGTTAAATGAAGAATTTATTCACTTGAGGTCAAACACCATAGTCAACATCACACACGCAAACATCCACTCAATCCACACGTTTAATATTTATTTACACATCCCCACCCCATTTCGATGATAACAAGAAATAAACTTTTCACCCACCTTTCTCTCCCACAAAATGCAGCAACACCACTTTTACTGTTCAAAACCCTAAAACAAAAATTTAATCAATAAAAATTGGGGGTTTTCCCTAAAGTGTGTGATTCACACACTTGGGGATTAAATCCCCAAGTTTTTCTTGAAGAACACTATGGTGGTCCATCATACGTGGCTCCAATCCTACTTTTGATTGGATAATCCACATCACCACCACTACTTCATCCAATAGAATTCGTCCACATCACCCATCAACAAACACAACAAACACAACCCCATTCCAGGTTGGTGATCCGTGTGCATATGGGGTGTTTTCAGCCGTTAGATGAAGAAAATGAAGAGAGAGAAGGCAAAATGATGGATTAAACGGCTCAGATTCGATTGATTACTCTCGAAGCTTCATGAAGAAGACTTGGGGGTTGGCTATAAAAACCCCCTCATATCTGTAATTTTAGATGCCTTTCTTTTTAATTTAATTTTTATTTTCTGAAAAATAGAATTAGGGTTTATTGTAATTTCCTTTTTAAAGTACTGTAATCGAATTTTTAATATTAATGAAATTTTAATTCAGTTAATTTCTTGTCTATTTACTTATTGTTACAATATTAATCTACTTTCTGTTTTAATTAAATAAATATTAAAGTAAGAAAAAGGTAGAAATAATTTCCCCTACTGGGAAATTATAAAAATATTGGTTCGGTTCGATTTGTTTATGGTTCGAGATGGTGATGATGATGGTACGGTTTGGGTAATAACGGTGGTGTTTGTTTGTTTGTTTCGGTTCACAAGGGGGTTCAGCGCCCACCTTCTTCCTAACGGAAATCATCAATAGGTTTGTTTTCTTTTTTTTATTTATTTTGTTAAGTTTTAATCTAGGGTTATATTTCTGTTTTGAGTCTGTTTTGATCTGCTTGGTTTGGTTAATTTTGATTTATCTGGTTTTTTAGCTTGTTTGAATCGGTTTTAGTTCAAGTTATTTAGGTTGATTAATTTTGTTTAAGTTTTGTATAATCTGCTTTAAGTTTGATTTAAATCTGCTTGAAATTGTTAGGTTAAAGTTACTGTTTAAATCTGCTTATGTTTGGATTATGGTTAGATTGGGTCTGCTTCTTTTAATATCCGTTAAGTTTTTAAGTAGTTTAATATTTGTTTTTGGATTTAAGTTTGATTGGTAATAAGTTCGAGTCTATTGCTTATCTTTGTGTTGCTTACTGTTTGGTTTAGTTTGCTTATAGGTTTAATTTGCTTATTTTATCTACTTACTTTCGGGATTAGCTTATCTGCTTATTAAGTTTATTTTATATTCAGATTTGCTTATTACTAGCTTTCTTAGTTATTGGCTTATTTAATTTTGCTATGCTCATTTTCGGTTTAATTTAGGATTGCTTATTTTCTGTTTTAAGTTTTTGTGCTTATTTGTTAAGTTGTTTAGCTGATTTTGATTATTTGTTCTTCGTCTGCTTATTTGGTTAAGCTGAGATTGCTTATATGTTTTTGCTGATTTTATTGCTGCTCAGAAAACAGATCCCATTGTTCTGTTTTGCTTTTAAATTCCAAAAAAATATATTATTAGCAAAAATGTCCCTCCTGGGATTCGAACACGTGACCTCACGTTCAGCAACCAAACGCCATAACCAACTCAGCTAGGCACTTATTTGTGTTTTAATCTGCATTAGTTAATTAATATAGTAAATCTATTCCTTGTCAGTTTTTTAAAATTAATACAAGTTTAGGTTTAATTAATTAAAAGTTTTTTTTAAAAAAAAGGTTTTCTTTTATTTAGTTTTAAATAAAAAATAAAAAGTAAAAAATATTTTATTTAAATTGTTTTTAGTTTTTAATTAATATATTTTAATTTGAAAATAGTTTAAAAGTAGATTTTGTTTAAATTTCAAAGTAGTTTTAAAATAGTTAAAAATTAGTTTATTGAATTTAAATTAGATTAGTTTTAATCATTTTAATTAGTTTTAAAATTTAAAAAGGTTTTAGTTAATTAAAATAGATTTTTAAATTAGATTAAATAGTTTTTACTTAATAGATTTTAGTATAAAAATACCAAAAATACGTTTCACCAAGAACAAATATATCCACGTTAATTTGAGATCAATTCGAGTCGAGTCGAGGAAACGAACATTCATTGCATTAAAAGGATTTGTAAAAATTCTTACATTAGGAAGCTGTAGCCATCGTTGACGACCACGACTCAGTCGCTAATGGCTGAGAGGCAAATGAGATCCGCACTTTATTTTGGGTAAGCGAAGACTATATAACATTCACCTATGTTATTAGTCAAGCGGTGACTTCTTTCTATTATCAAAAGTGTGTGTTTATAAAGAAAGGATGATACATATTACATAGTATGATCAAAATAAGTAAGAATACAGTAAACATTTGATCAATGTCTATAGGATACTAACTAAGTACTATTATCTGATTCAATAGCAGGTAATTACTACAACTAAATTAGGTCAATGATTAATTATCTGGAACTTTAAGGTAGTTTTGACCTTTTGTGCATAGCCCGCATTCGAGTGATAAGAGACAAATGTGTATTATGAAAGAATAACAACAAGATAAAATCAATATATTTATACAAATTGCCATAACTGAAGATGTGCTCACCTTTATGGGAGCAAAGAAAATGTATGGACTATGTTGCTTAGGACCATTTCCAGGAGCGGGCTTTGCTTGTGATTTCCTTTTCCCCATAGTGCAGCTAACGTTATTGGGTTTATAATGTTAATAATGAGAAATACCATAATCATTAGAAATGACAAAATAAGCAAGTCTAAAGTAGGTTGGTTACATGATTGCGTAAACCCACCGTTAATGATAATATGACATTACATGAGTCTATTAAGAAATGTTAATTCACCTTATTAGCTTCTCATGTGGTGTGTCGTGAACATGCTCAGGCATAGAACTTGACAGTTGTAGTGTTCAGAACCTCAGATAACAGGCATACCAAAACGTACATAATATGTCATATGTCCAATCACCAAGTAATAACACCTTTAAGCACTTCTACCTGCAGTAAATAATGTGGTACCCGTAAACCATAATTCATATTCTCGTATGCTATAAACATAGATGTAGTTCGAAAATACATTTTAAGAAAAGGAGATACTGGCGTTGATATGCTTGAAGCTGTAGATATCACGTTGTTGAATCAAAAATTGTTGGATATTTTAATCGTCATTAGGGTTTTAGGAAAAGAGGCGCTACATAAAATGATGAATACGAGCCGCTTTAGGTACCCAACCTTCCATACCCACCCATTTAGCTACATGTATTCAAAAAATGTGATGGCCCCTCTTTATAAAAAAGAAGAAGAGACTGACCCTCAATCTCTGGTTTTAGCTTCGTCTTTGGGGTAACTTTGGCACTCTCTCTATGATCATTATCAATCCTACATAAACCAATAGGACTGGAACATCAACTAAAGCTCAAAGAGTCTTTAAGAATAAAAATGAAACACCCTTATAACTATAAAACCAAATCCTGAATTAAAACCAGTACCAAGATAATGAAGTTACTTTAATAGTGTCTGGTATGTTTTTTCAAAATAAGTTTAAGATAATGCACTTCGATAACTATAATATGTAAAATGACACCCCATTCATGTTGATCCTATGTGGATGACTTGAGACCTGCTATCAAAATAGAAAAAATTAATTAAAAAAAGTAGGGTGCAATGTAATTGAGTATGAATCAAGGTAACAAATTATAAGAATCCCTAATAACAAAATCAGTCAATAAATCAATCGTAACTGTGATCATATGATCTTATTAATTTACTGTAAACATTTAGGGTTAATTCAAAGCAACTTTAAGATAGTTTATACTTATTAAGAGGGTGAAGGAGATGTGATTGTCAAAGATGTGATTGTTTTTTATGTTTTTTTGGATAGAATCAAAGATCTAATTAAAAAAGTGTTACTGTTGAACCAGAATCAAACAACAAAGATCAAAGATGGTGAAGGAGATGCGACTGTTTTTTTTTTGTTAGTTGGATAGAATCAAAGATCTAACAGAAGAAAAAAAAAGTGTTACGATTAAATCAGAATCAAACAACAAAGATAAAAGATGGTGAAGGAGATGCGATTGTCAAAGATTCAATTTTTTTTTGTTTTTTGGATTAGGGTTTCCATGACGGTTTGTGTGTGTGTTTTTCCCCGTGGTTGTGGGGTAAAAAAATGAAAAAAATAGATTAGAGTAATACATATACCAGCGGTTATAAAACACAATTTTAAAAAATATGCTTTTTCAATAAACGCTTTTCAGCCAATAGTGACGAAAATTAGGAAAGTTTTGAGATTTTTTGGAAAATATCAAATGCTATCGGTTTAAAGATGTGACTGGGATATAACTGTATTAAAAAGTGTGGTATCAAATCATAATTATATATATATATATATATATATATATATATATATATATATATATATATATATATATATATATATATATATATATATATATATATATATATATATATATATATATATATATATATATATATATATATATATATATATATATATATATATATATGTATATATATATATGTATATATATATATATATATATATATATATATATATATATATATATATATATATATATATATATATATATATATGTATATATATATATATATATATATATATATATATATATATATATATATATATATATATATATATATACTTTTACCTATGGAATTTTTACTATTTTTGAAGATATGAAATGTTTGTTATGATCAGAGGGTCTTCCACTATACCATTTGATTATCCCTCTACCAGATCTCTTATTTAATATATGAACTAATTCTAATGTTCATTTGAACGTCCGAATGTACTCCTAAGTACCCTAACCATCTTAAAACATTAATTTAAAACTCACTGATCCAAAACTGTTTTGACCTCCAACTATTATAACCTGTTTTTGACCCACTTCCGGACCTCAAATTTAGTTCTTGTTTCTTGCATTTAAACGCCAACTCAAATAACTCTCTAGGGGTATAAGATTCGATTAATTAAAGTTTGTAAAACTCTTGATATGATCAAAACAATTGACCTAAAATTATGTCCAGTTTTTAATAACGAATTTATTACAATTAACCTAATTAATTACCCATAATTTAATTAATTACAAGCCCTAATTATTCTAATCATTATTATATTATTAAAACTCAGAATTTAATTTTGACCTAACCCTAGATCCATCATATATTGATGTATAAATGCTTAAGAACAAATTAATTAAAAAGGGATTGAAGATCTTACCTTAGATTTAATAGAAGCAAGATTTATTATGAAGAACCCAAATTTTTTTAATTATGCTGTGACTAATAAGTGTTACAGGAGAAAAATTATGTGTTTTTATTAACTATAAAATCCTTATATAGTGGTTAAAGAGTCCTACTCCAAGTTAAGCCCAAACTCTTTTTCCCTTTCATTTTCTGTTTTTAGTTCGTCGCCCCTAACTAACCCCCTATATATTTTTTTTACTTTTTTTTCTTTTAAATACTTAATAATATATTATTAATGTTTCCTTAAATTTCCTTAATTTATTTCAGCTCCTAAAGCCTTCGAAACCTTTAAACCGTAAAACTAGTAAATTTTACGCGTATACCGTAAAAGACGTAAAAATATACATTTTTATAAAAACTCTTAAAATATGAAATAAACGACATAACTAAGTCCTATATTACTTAAAACAGTCCTGTAAATTATTCTCGTGACTAAATACCTCATCCGAGACCTCAAAATGCTAAACCTAAAATCGTAAAAATACGATTTAGTATAATACTTATACGTATAAGTTAATTACCAAAATACCTCCATTTCTTTTCATAGTCACTATAATGTTGATCATAAAATTACCTTTCATCGATTTACTTATGAGTATTCCTTTCTCATAAACGATGTCCATTCCATCCTTATTCATAAAAAATAAACACGTAAACACATAACGCACATAGTCACAATAATGTAACCTAAAAATAAGACTAAGTTACGAACCTAAAAACCGTGGTTGTCACAGAAGTCGTGTTGATCTCTATGACAATAAAAAAACTTCTTTTGAGATAAGTCTGAGTCAACTGGGAGTTTTGCGTTGCAACATTGGGTCCATGATGTCTTGTCTTCATTATGTGTTGACCCGATTTTTGCCTAAGTTGTATGGAGGGCTCTCTCTTTACACCCTTTATCTGTACATTTCTTTTTCATTCTTCAACCCCTTTAATGTTTACCAAGACGTCATCACTAGCATCTTGTTGTTATTGTTCCAGTGCTAGCTTAAGTACTTAGTCGGCATTTTCCTTTTCACATTCTAATCCATTTATCCTAAGGACTTCTAATAATCTATTAGATTGTCCCTGGGAAGATCCCTCCGGTTCTGGTTGGATCATAGGACTTATACCTAACCACCATTTAACACCAATAACGTTGTAAAATAAAAGAGGTTGCTGGAAATACGTTTTACGTATAAAGAAAGTCTCGGTCACTCCAACAATATAGTTATAGGTTCGTAGCAGTGTTTTAGTAACATTTATTAAATAGCCCGACCCATGAACATGTTCATGGGCCGGAGGCCCAAGTCCATTAAGGACTTGGGTATATAAGCCTATTTCCACCATGGAAAGAGGTTTTGGTTGTTTATTTGGTTTTACACATTTAATAAGGTTTCTTTGTTTCTCTCTCTTGTTTCTCTCTCTAGATTAACAACAACCCTCTTGATTAGTTATAAGATTATCATTGTTCTACAATTGGTATCAAGAGCCATGGGGTGATTTAGGGTATTGATTAGTGTTGTTTGTTGTTTTGTTTAAGATTTGTGGGTTTTAGGGATTTCTATATTGAATCTTGAATTTTTTGGGATTTTGTCAATTGATTTAGTAGATAAGTCTTGAGATTTACTTATTTTGGTTGAAATCACAAAATTTTTCGTGTCTTTTTGGATTAATTTTGGGTTTAGATTGGTTTAATCTTGAAAAAGTACGATTTGGTTTGGCCTCGAAGTTCTTTTCTTTACCTGCTGTTACGTTTTTCCCGAACCAACAGGTTTCCCAAACCAACAGGTTTCCCGAACTAACAGGTTTCCCGAACCAACAGGTTTCCCGAACCAACAGGTTTCCCGAACCAACAGGTTTCCTGAACCAAGAAGTTTCCCGAACCAAGAGGTTTCCCGAACCAAGAGGTTTCCCGAACCAAGAAGTTTCCCAAACCAGTGATTTCCCGAACCAAGTGATTTACCGAACCAGTTTTCCCGAACCAATTTTTCCCGAATCAATATAATTTCCCGAATAAATCCAAAATCCCGAATCAAGGTGTGACAACCGCGGTTTTGAGGTTCGTCACTTAGTTTTATTTTGTGCTAGTTACGTGTCTTTACGTGTTTATGTACTAATTAGTGTGTATAGATTGTGGTTTGGATATCGTTTCCGGTACGGGGTACCTTGTGAGTGAAACGATGTGTGATGATTTCATGTTCATGAGCTCACATTGTAGTGACTATGAAATGAGATGGTGTTATTTAGTGGTTTTACGTATATGTATATGTATTATAGAAAATAGTATTTTTACGATTTACGGTTTAGCATTTTGAGGTCTCGAAAGAGGTATTTAGTCACGGGAGTATTTTCAGGATGGTTTTAAGTCATTTAGGACTTAGTTATAAAGTTTATTTAAAAATTTGAGATTTTTTATAAAAGTATATATTTTACGTTTTTTACGGTAAACACGTAAATTTGACTAGTTTTACGGTTTTGAGGTTTTGGAGGTTTTAGGAGTTGTAATAAATTAAGGTAAATTAAGGTAATATTATTAATACATATATTAATAATAAAAAGAAAAAAAAACGAAATTAGGGGAGGGTAGGACGGTTTTGGACGCAAGAAAAGGAGGAGAAAAAAAGGAAAAAAATAAAAAAAAAAGAAGGTTGAGTTTGGGTTGGACTAGGATTCACCCACACCCTATATATTATATTATTCACTACCAAAAATCATAAATCCCTGGAGATAATAAAAATATGGTCGACGGTTTGTAGAGAAGAATTAGGGTTCTTCATAAAATTGGGTTTTTTTCATCTTCCATTAATTTAAAGGTAAAACCTTCATAACCCTTTTCAATTTAATTGTTTTAATGATTTCTTAATCATATTATGATGGATTTAGGTTAGGGTTTAATTTAAAAACAGTATATTAATGTTATAATAATGAAGTTATAATGATTACATAAATTAGGGCTTGTAATTAGTGGGGTTAGGGTTAATTAATGAGGTTAATTTAGCTAAACCCGTTTTTAAAAACTGGGCAGAATTTAGGGTCAATTGTTTTGATCATATCAGGAGTTCTACAAACTCTTATTTTGAAATACAAAAATCCCTGAAAAGGTAATTGAAGTGGCTTTCCAATGCAAGAAACGAGAACTAAATTGGAGATCGAGAACTGGGTCAAAAACAGATTACAACAGTCGGAGGTCAAAACAGTTTTGAATTCAGCTTGTTTTCTTTTTATGTTTTAAGATGGTTAGGGTACTTAGGAGTACACTTGGACCTTGAAACGAAAATGAGAGTTATTTTATATGTTATATAAGATATCTGGAGGAGGGCTAATCAATTGGGATAGTGTAAGAACCCCTAATCATAACAAACTTTTTGTATGTTTAAAATCAGTAAATCTGGAATGAAAAAAGTATATATATATATATATATATATATATATATATATATATATCGGGGCCTTAACAGTAGCTTTAAGGTTGGGGAAAATGGGAGGTGTTAGTTAACATATGTAAGGGCATAAATATTCCCATTATGTAGATCATGGGTATGTTTAAGTGGGCATTTGGCTTATAGTTTGGAGACCAAAAACCAGGACTGTTTTGGGTAAAATGTTAACGGGACGGGTTATGAAGTATAATGAGTTAAGGGCTTTATAGAGGGGTGTAATGAAATGCTTAGAGAATATAAATGAGTTATTTATATAGGAGGAGGTTAGATGCCCATCATAGGTTGATGAGCCATCTTAGTGATTGGTTCATGTTATGATTATGTGTTTTTGGTTTGTTAGCTTTTTGCTAGTGCGCAGACTTTTAGAGAAGCTCAATCAAGTGAGTTTCATAGTCCCATGTTTACTAATGGTTTTGACTTCCAGATGGGATGGAAGAGACACTGTTTTGTTTTGTTATTTATAAATTATGCTGTGAATGTTTGGCGTTGGTAATGGACTTATGTGTGCATACTTATGTGATTAACTGCTAGTTAATTATTGATTGTTTATGTTTTGACTTGGTACCAAGGGGATGTTAACAAGGCGGTGCCTTTGGATTTGGTTCATAGGTGTTTGGATGCCTATGGGAGTATGGTGTTTTGTATGGCTGGGAGCCTTGGTTTTGGTTTGATTAGTTAAATCTTGAATGTTAGTTTGTTAATGCATGTTACTATCACATTGTCCATATGTTTTTAACTTTTGGTTGTTACTCACAGCTTATGGTATGATTTTGGCATTTGACTCTAAACCTATGACTCTCACCAACTTTATGTTGACGTGTTTTACTGTCTCTTTCAGGTGATACTATGGTTAAGCATGAGAACATAAGTGGCTAGGATTTGGAGAGCGTAGGAATGCATTTAGAAGGAGATCCCCGTTCCTTCTTAGTTTCTTTTTATATGTTTGTTTCGTTTATGTAATTGTTTGTCTCAGGTAAGTGATAGGACTGTTACCTACTTACCTAGACTCCTGCATTGTTGAGATATTGTCATAACTTTTGTGTCACCATTTTATGACATTTCTTATTTCATATAGTTATCTCTATAGCCACTTCAATTACCTTTTCATTTCTTATTCCATACGTCGCGCCCCATATTCCGCCATGATGGGGTGTGACAAAATGGTATCAGAGCCAATGGTTATAGAGAATTAGGTTGCCTAGTCGCGTAGCCTAGTCTATAGCTTAAGGGTCCCTGCATATAGGCGTCATAGGATTATGTGTGCATTATATTATAATTGATGTGTTTTGATGTTATTTATTGTGATGTTTGACTAGTATGAATTAACCATAGTAAGTTCATACTTAGCCACATGTTATTTTCTTTTCGGGTTGTGACTAGTTCGGTTTGAACCATAATCGTCCACGCTAGTCATTGTCGTATTTTGCTTAAATTGTACGTTATAGTACATAATTTGGTACATGGTAGTTTCTATCTTTTGTTGGGTTATTTTATGTACCTGAGGTATAATATTTTTTATTCTTTTGATGTTTAAGTCATGTTCCCTAAGAATTATGTGGTAATTCGAGTTACTAGGAGTAGGTGGACATGAAGGATTTTAGGTGTTTCCATTCTGATAGGCGATATGACTTATAACTGATTATGTTTTCGTTTTGGATTTAGTCTATGCTGTTTTAGCTAGACTATGGATTTATGTATTTCAAGAGTTTGACTATGTTATTTAAATAGTTGGAGTTTTAGACCTTATTGTTTATGTGGTTATGTGCTTAGGTGAGTTGATGGATTTATGTGTTATATGTTGTATTAATTCTTATAAGTGTCATCATAGGAGGGAGTGCATTGGGGAAAGGGTAATTGTATAAGTATGGTGGCCAACATAGTTATACAAGTACAACAACTTCAATGGGTTCCTAAGTATGATTGCATGAAAGAGGGTTAATACGTGCTTGTATATGATGAGATGTGGATTTTGGGTATATTTATAATATATGGGTTTATGTAACGGCTTCCTACGATATGGCTATTTTTTTAAGTGTGTTATATGTTTTGAGTTATAGTCGTGTCGTGTGATTATGAGGTAACACGATATGGGTTGGTTTTGGTAATGGGTTTTGTGCCTTGTTGTGGCATGGTGAGATGGTGAGAAGGTGATTACTCGTATGGAAAAACGAGTGTATGACGCGATCGATTGACTTGATATGTATGGTAACGAGTATGTTTTGCGTGATTTAATAGGTATATATATGTGGATGTATATATACTACTATGTGTTAAGTTATGGTATATGGTCGGTCACTAGTTATTATAAATTGAACGTACCTTGTGTTTGTTCGGGTTTTATGGTGCTGGAGTTTGATGGAGTTCCTACGACGTTTTGAGTCTTTTGGACGTGCGTCTACATTCGGGTATGTATTCTTATTATTGAGAACCACTAAATTTTCTTACAAATAAGTGTGGCTGATTATAGGAAAACGGTTTTGAAAATAATTTGTAGGTGTATAGTATGATATCGTAACTTACTTTTTTTTAGTTGTAGTAGTAAGTCATAAAAAGGTTGTCTTGAAAATAATTGGATTAGTCTTTTATGTAACATGTGATAATATATTTTAAAGGGGTAAAGAAATTTACAATAATTTTCTTAAGTGGAGTTAAAATTTTTGAATAAATTAACTAGACGACAAGAGAAAAGGGAGATTTTATTATAGTAATGATAATAATAACACCACACCTTGTAAACGTGTAGTAGTTTAGTTATAACCAGCCTAAATGGATTTTATAAAATAATAATAATAATATAGAATAAAATGAAAATAAAACACTGTATTTTATAAACATGTATTGGTTTCATAATAACAAGTGAAATAAGTTTAATATGGGTAAAAAAGATAATGGTTAGAATAAGATTGTAGTATATTAACTAGCTGATATATGAATAAAATGATGAGAATAAAGGATGAGTTATTGGTTAAAAATGAGTATTATTGATTTTCGTAGTGTTGGAGTTTGGTTCTTATGAGAAGTAACTAATTGGGATGGGAGTTTTAAATTTTCTAATGTATCGAAATTTGGTAATACTAATCGTGACGAGTCTAATTTTTCATTGTTGGCACACTCCATTGATCTTTCGGATTAGATTTTTTTGTTTTCATTTGTTTTGGCTAGGGTTCGTTTTACCCTATATTTTATTTTGGGACACGATTGTTTGGAATTCGTTGGTTACACGTCATGGTTGATTTTATTATACGGTTGTGGGAACATTAGGATGAGAGGTTAGAGTTGGGTAGTATTACTTATGGTTGGATATCGTAATAGAGATATGTGTTTTGGTTTAAAGGTTGTGTTGAAGGAGTGATTAAGATTTGTGGAGTGTTAGAACCTAGATTGGTTACGGGAATAAGGGAGTAAGTAAAGTTAGTTGACTGGTCGTGAGAACGAGACGTCATGCTATGACAAGTTGGTTGAAGTACCATTAGGAGATTGATGAAAGTACCAGCGGATGTGAGGGTAGATTAGAAATTTTCTACTAAAGATTGGGCAAATAACACGCAAGGGATTGGTATAGTTATGGAGGCAAGGTAGTAGTAGACACGTGAAGGGAAAATAGGAATGTCAAAGAATGATTGGTAGGAGGCTAATTAACGGTGATGTAAAACAAGTAAGGAAGAGTGAGCCATTGAGGGGTTGAAGTACTTTTAGAAATATTGTGGTAGATGAGTTGAAGTTAGAAGCTACTGGTAGTGTGAAGTTCCTAGGTAACATCATGGAGACGAGAAGGAATGTGTAAAGAGCTACATCGCAAAGCAAGGAGCTGAAAGGACTACATGTCGGCTGCAAGAATGATGCAAGAGATTTCGAAGGAGTCACAAAAGTTGTGAGGACTGGAAAGGTGACAAGCACTATGATGGGAAATTTGCGTATTGTTCGTGACGAAGAAGGGCAAATCGAGTATCGGAGTGGAGCTACAAAGAGCTGAACCGGTGGATCATGATGAAATGAATACATGACATGGGAGATTAAGAACTCGTGGAAGTAACAAGGGGATCGAGGGATGAGAAGTGAAGTTGAGTTGAATAAGTTTCGTGGAGAAGTGATTACAGAGTCGGTTTTGTGAAGGTGTTATGAAAGATCTTTGGAAGAGACATCTATGCATTATCAATTACACTAGTGATTTCCATAGATTTGAGGAATGAAGTATGAAATTTCTGTTGGACGGGATAGTGTAGGAATAGGGAGAACCATGGAAGAAGAGAACTAAGTATTCCTAGAAGATGATGATTAAAAGTACCTCATGTTGGGTGCAAGATCAAGGTAGAAGTACGAGATTTGAATAAGAATTCAAAATATGGCTTAGTAGACAAATGGAAACTAATGTGGGTATAAGATGAGAGTGTGATTCGCATGGATTCACATGAAACCCTAGTCTGTCCCTATTAGGAGGGAGTAGGAGAACTGGTTGTGAGAAAAACAAGTGAAGCTACTTGGAAAATTTTGGCGTATAGATGACTAGATAGACTTAGCTAGTGGAGCTGGATTGTTATATCTGCCTGGAATGCTAGAGGCATTTGGGGTACGAGACGTAGAGAATGATCTATACAGATCATGAACGTCTCCAACATATATTTAATCATCTTTATTGAGCATTTGGAAAAGGTGATGGGTAGAGTTAAGTGATGAAAGAAAAATTGCAAGGCCAAGTACCATCTGGGAAAGGCAAGCATGGTTGATGAGACATAGAATAATAAGAATGAGTGAAGCTGAGATGAACTTGAACTATATGGATGACGTATTAGGGTGGTTTGGATGAAGGATGTAGGTTGCACGAGTTGAGTTGTCTAAAGCGGAGAACGCGTCAACATGTATGTTGCGTGGCTTGGACAATCATATGGAGAAAAAAGGGACGTAGAATATACTTCCTACATAGATAGGAGTAGCTTAGAAAGGGGCGATGTAAGGACTACGTTGATGAAAGGGATACATAATGGGATGGAAGAATAAGTACGACGAGAGTTAGGTGATAGTCGGTAGACTGACTAATTCATCTCATATTTCAAGAGGAATGAGAAGTCACGTAGTTGAGAAGCTGGAAGAATTGCGTACGGATGTGATGGAATAGAGGGTTTTGCGTAAAGGTTAGCCTAATATGTATGGAGTGCCTTATGAAGGATTATGGCAAGGGAAGAAACGAAGGGAAGCATCACATCGTGATGTATGGTAGGAGTTGAGGAAGAAGAAGGAAGTGTGTATAGAAGCAAAGCATGAATGAAATAGGTCGAGATAGGAACCGAAGGTAAAACTTTGGTAGAGCTTAATGAGTAGAATAAAGCACAGCGCAGGCTAATACTGTCGTAGTGTGGAAAAGGAAATGGCACTGACCTATACTGATTGTTTGGGAGGCTTAGTATCGATAATCGAACGGATGAGGAGTTATAGGTGTGATGTGCCATAGGGACGAAGGGCTTGGTCTAACTGAGACAAGATGAGGAGCAATATGACCTTGGAGGTAGGACATTGTGTAGGTATAAAGGAAGTGTTGGCTATTAAAAAAAATCATGAAGAAAAGTGAGAAAGAAGGGTATAGGTGCTACTAGTGAAATATTTATACAACCTTAGGAGTTACACTGAGGGCATGAGTGATTGATTTAGAGGGAGTTAGGAAACTCATTAGCGATGGCTGAGTTTTCATATAATGATGGTTATCATACTAAAATTCGATAAATGCCATTTGAGGCACTATATGAAAGGATAGGTTGAGTTGTCCCCATTCTGGACTAGAATTGGTAAAAGAGGCTACTAATGTGGTAATGGTGTTTGTGGAAAGGATGAGAGCAACAAGGGATGCTATGTAGAAAAGGAGGAAACCACTAGAGTTTAGTGACAAAGTTATGTAGGAAGTTTCACCCATAGTAACGGGTGGTATGTTTTGGTAAAATGGAAGAGTTTATGTAGAGTTTTGTAGGTCCATTTATGATCTTTCGAAAGATCGGACCAGTAGCTTATGAGTATAGAATTACCTGGGGAAAATGAGTTGTATACATGATACATTTAATGTATTGAGACTGGTAAATGTTGTTTGAGAATGCATTTTGCATGTACGGTTATTCGGGACTTGTGTTAATAAGAGTCTTTGTTTTATCAAAGAGTCATTTGTGAAATTTATTGACTGTGAGGTCAAGAGTTTGACAATGAGTTTAATTAGTTTTGGTTTGTATATGTGGTATTATGAAACTTGAACTAAAGTTCACGTGGAAATGAGAGGAGTTCATTTAGAACAAGTATCCTCAGTTGTTTGCTAATGGTATGTTTGATCCTAAGGAGTAAATCTCGGGACGAGATTTCTATTAGGAGGGAGTGATGTGACAACCGCGGTTTTGAGGTTCGTCACTTACTTTTATTTTTTGCTAGTTACGTGTCTT
The DNA here is from genome assembly GCA_025667525.1 of Glebionis coronaria. NCBI lineage: Eukaryota > Viridiplantae > Streptophyta > Magnoliopsida > Asterales > Asteraceae > Glebionis > Glebionis coronaria. The sequence goes on along the minus strand of CM046880.1, from coordinate 171,866,785 downwards.
TACGTGTTTATGTGCTAATTGGTGTGTATAGATTGTGGTTTGGATATCGTTTCCGGTACGGGGTACCTTGTGAGTGAAAAGATGTGTGATGATTTCATGTTCATGAGCTCACATGGTAGTGACTATGAAATGAGATGGTGTTATTTAGTGGTTTTACGTATATGTATATGTATTATAGAAAATCGTATTTTTACGATTTACGGTTTAGCATTTTGAGGTCTCGGCAGAGGTATTTAGTCACGGGAGTATTTTTCGCGATGGTTTTAAGTCATTTAGGACTTAGTTATAAAGTTTATTTCAAAATTTGAGATTTTTTATAAAAGTGTATATTTTACGTTTTTTACGGTAAACGCGTAAATTTGACTAGTTTTACGGTTTTGAGGTTTTGGAGGTTTTATGAGTTGTAATAAATTAAGGTAAATTAAGGTAATATTATTAATACATACATTAATAATAAAAAGAAAAAAAATGAAATTAGGGGAGGGTAGGTCGATTTTGGACGCAAGAAAAGGAGGAGAAAAAAAAGGAAAAAAATAAAAAAAGGAAGGTTGGGTTTGGGTTGGACTAGGATTCACCCACACCCTATATATTATATTATTCACTACCAAAAATCATAAATCCCTGGAGATAATAAAAAAAGGGTCGACGGTTTGTAGAGAAGAATTAGGGTTCTTCATAAAGTTGGGTTTTTTTCATCTTCCATTAATTTAAAGGTAAAACCTTCATAACCCTTTTCAATTTAATTGTTTTAATGATTTCTTAATCATCTTATGATGGATTTAGGTTAGGATTCATTTAAAAACAGTATATTAATGTTATAATAATGATGTTATAAGGATTACATAAATTAGGGCTTGTAATTAGTGGGGTTAGGGTTAATTAATGAGGTTAATTTAGTTAAACCCGTTTTTAAAAACTGGTCAGAATTTAGGGTCAATTGTTTTGGTCATATCGGGAGTTCTACAAACTCTTATTTTGCAATCCAAGAATCCCTGAAAATGTAATTGAAGTGGCTTTCCAATGCAAGAAACGAGAACTAAATTGGAGGTAGGGAAGTGGGTCAAAAACAGGTTACAACAGTCGGAGGTCAAAATAGTTTTGAAATCAGCCTGTTTTCTTTTTATGTTTTAAGATGGTTAGGGTACTTAGGAGTACACTTGGACCTTGAAACGAACATGAGAGTTAGTTTATATGTTATATAAGATATCTGGAGGATTTCTAATCAATTGGGATAGTGGAAGACCCCCTAATAATAACAAACTTTTTGTATGTTTAAAATCAGTAAATCTGGATTGACAAAAGTATATATATATATATCAGGGTCTTAACAGTAGCTTTAAGGTTGGGGCAAATGGGAGGTGTTGGTTAACATATGTAAGGGCATAAATATTCCATTTACAGAGATCATGGGTATGTTTATGTGGGCGTTTGGCTTATAGTTTGGAGACCTAAAACCGTGACTGTTTTGGGTAAAATGTTAACGGGACGGGTTATGAAGTATAATGAGTTAAGGGCTTTATAGAGGGGTGTAATGAGATGCTTAGAGCATATAAATGAGTTGTTTATATACGAGGAGGTTAGATGTCCATCATAGGTTGATGAGCCATCTTAGTGATTGGTTCATGTTTTGATTATGTGCTTTTGGTTTGTTAGCTTTTTGCTAGTGCTCGGACTTTTGGAGAAGCTCAATCAGGTGAGTTTCATAGTCCCATGTTTACTAATGGTTTTGACTTCCAGATGGGATGGAAGAGACACTGTTTTGTTTTGTTATTTATAAATTATGCTGTAAATGTTTGGCGTTGGTAATGGACTTATGTATGCATACTTATGTGATTAACTGCTAGTTAATTCTTGATTGTTTATGTTTTGACTTGGTACCAAGGGGATATTGACAAGGCGGGGCCTTGGGATTTTATTCATAGGTGTTTGGATGCCTATGGGAGTATGGTGTTTGGTATGGCTGGGAGCCTTGGTTTTTGTTTGATTAGTTAAATCTTGAATGTTAGTTTGTTAATGCATGTTAGTATCACATTGTCCATATGTTTTTATCTTTTGGTTGTTACTCACACCTTATGGTATGATTTTGGCGTTTGAGTCTAAACCTATGACTCTCACCAACTTTATGTTGACGTGTTTTAGTGTCTCTTTCCGGTGATACTATGGTTAAGCATGAGAACATAAGTGACTAGGATTTGGAGAGCGTAGGAATGCATTTAGAAGGAGATCCCCGTTCCTTCTTAGTTTCTTTTTATATGTTTGTTTCGTTTATGTTATTGTTTTTTTGTTTATGTTATTGTTTGTCTCGGGTAAGTGGTAGGACTTTTACCTACTTACCTAGACTCCTGCATTGTTGAGATATTGTCATGACTTTTGTGTCACCATTTTATGACATTTCTTATTTCATATAGTTATCTCTATAGACACGCCATGTTGTGATGATATCCATACGTCGCGCCCCATATTCCGCCATGGTGGGGTGTGACACAAGGTATAATTTTTTTCTCTAAATTAAGATGATTTGTTCAAGGATTCTTAGAGGATTTAATCTTGGTTTACTACTCAACAACACAACACAACTCACAACCTTACTTCACTGCTTGATCAACCGATAATATTTTTTCAATCAAGTGTTCCAAAAATGAATCATCATTCATTCATGCCTAGAATCACTTCGCTTACCGATATCTCAATCATTTCGGGTACCGATACTCGCCCACCTTTGCTCATCAAAGATTTATTTGAAGCATGGCAAGGTCGCATGAGAACGTACATCATGGGCAAACCCAGTCTTCGACTTATGCTTCAATCAATTGAAAAAGGTCCATTAGATTGGGGAGAGGTTACCGTCAACAATGTGACAAGGAAAAGGGAGTATCATGAGTTAACTGATGCTAACAAAATCATTGCAGATGCCGATGAAAGGGCTATTCAGACAATTCTTCAAGCCCTTCCACCTGATATCTTTCGAATGGTAAGTGAACACACAGTGGCAAAGAATCTTTGGGATCGATTAGCTGTTTTGCTACAAGGGACCTCTCTCACTAAGCAAGAACGAGAGTGTCAATTGTATGATTTGTTTGATAGGTTTACATACATTCCAGGGGAGACTCTTCATGATTACTACTGGCGTTTCACTACTTTGATGAATGACATGAACGTGTATAATCTAAGGATTGAACAGTTTCAATTAAACACAAAGTTCTTGAACACGCTACCCCAAGAATGGAGTCAGTATGTCACCGATGTTAAGATGATTCGAGATTTGCACAAGTCGAATTTAGATCAACTCTACACCTTCTTGCAACAACACGAGAAGAATGTGATCCAAAAACGCATCTTTCAGGGATCTTATCAAGAACCATTGGCAGTAATGGCAAACAACCCTACATTGTCATATCACAACTCTCCGTTTGATGTGGGACACCAATATTCCTATCAACCAGTGTACCAAACACCAAGATTCCCATAGTACTTGATCTTGCCACAACCGCCTACATCTTATCACCAACAATTCAAGCAACCAGCAACATCATCATCACAAGGAGATTCACATCCATTACCTTCTGCTTCACACCAGTATTCACCGTATCAACCTCTAACAAACCCTGATTTTACCTATCCACAACTTGAGGCTCCTCAACCCCATTACTCACAACAAGTCAGTGCTCCATCAAATCAGATTGTAGCTCAATCAACACCAACATTCTATTGTGATGATGAGATCCCTGTCCCTGAGTTTAGACAAGGAGATAGTCCTACTGATATCCTTGCTCAAATGTCTGCTTATCTAACTCAAACATTAAACAAACAAGGTTACAGAGGTCCAGCAACAACTAACAATCAGTTAAGGAAGTCTTCTAACTCCCGACAACAGGCTACAATTCAGGATGGCAGAGTCATGGTGCAACCACTTCAGGGTAGACTCAATTCATCTACTGCTGGTGCACGTTCATCTAATACTACTGCTATAGGAGGAAATAGCACTAGTAAAATGAAGGTGATTATATGCTACAACTGCAAAGGGGAAGGGCACATGGCCCGAGAGTGCAAGAAGACTAAGAGGAAAAGGGACGGCACATGGTTTCAGGAGAAGATCTACTTGGTGAATGCTCAAGCCCAAGGACATGAGCTCGATGAAGAAGAGTTGGCATTTCTTGCAGATCCGGGAGTAGCGGAAACTAACGGTCTCACTACAGTCATCACAAATAATGCTGCATATCAATGTGATGATTTGGATGCATACGACTCTGATTGTGATGATCTTAATACCGCCAAAGCAGCTCTCACGGCAAATCTTTCACTTTATGGAGCTGATACAATTTCTGAGGTACCACATACTGCTACAGATACTAGTATTGTACCTTAACAAGTTGAGCAAATGTCTGAGTATTCGGAACAGCCTCCGGTGGTTAGTAACTCAATCGAGGAGACAAACAATGATAGCAATATAAATGAAAGTCCTCAGACATTGAGTGAACCACAACCGGGAGCTATTACGACTACCAATTCGTCTGCTCAACCTGATTTGGTTATGGTCTCAGCATCTTTGCTTAGCCAAATGAATAATGCGGTCCTTGAAACCCTCAGTGTTAATCAGACTTTATCTGCCGAGCTTGATTTGCATAAGGAAAAGGTTAAAACCTTAGAATTAACTCATGTGTCCACTACCTTAACCAATCCTGAATTTGATAAGTTTAGGCAAGTCCAAATGGATAATCTGCTAGAAATTAAGAGTTTAAGAGCAATTCTTTCGAAAGAACTTAAAGAAAAAGAGTCAGTCGTAAATAATTTTCAAAAACTACAAACGGATTTCAAAATACTCGAGTCTAAAAGAGTTGAAAGGGAAATTAAGGCGTCTGAGAGAGTTAAAAAGACTGAAATCTTACTTTTAAAATTATACTCTGCTTCGCATTTAGTACACTTGTTTCATTCTTCATTTCAAGTGTTCAATCTATCACGTCTAATAGACCTACCACCTAACCCGGGGTATGCAAAGCAAGCATTTCACCACAACCCATGACTTTATGATGCAACTAAGTTAGGATTGGTATTAGATCCGATTGTGTTTGTAAATGATTCTGAGAGCATGACACCATATGAAGAGAATCGGTTAAAATTAATTACTACATATCCTGAATATGACTATGCTCAAATGAATGCAACAAATGCTAAAATAGATCTTAGAACTCGATTTAATATGAAAAAGAGAACTATCCAAACATCCACTTTCATGCCTACTAGAGAATGCCTTAGTATAATTCCTACACTCGTTAACTCGGACGAACCGAAGGAAGTTCCTAAGAATCTTTCACCAGTTAGTACGGTAAAGCTCAGCTTGGAAGAGATTGAGCGATACCTTACCGAGTTTGACAAGGTCATCCTGGAATGTACGACTTCAACGGCTCTAACCGCTGGAGAATGGGCTTTCGAACACATGAAAACGATGTTTGAGAAAGAGTCTCTGATCTAACGGGTAATCTAAATTTTGAAATTGGTGAAGTTCAAAAAGTTTTCTATGAAATGGATGATGCTTATGAACAACATTTAATTGAAAAAGAAAAGATTTTATCCGAATATGACCGATTCTTAGAACATATAGTGTCTCTCGAAGTGATGCAAGTTGTTACTCTTATAAATGCTCATGAGATTTCATCTACTACTGTGAATAAATGTGATGATGTGCATGATAGGCCTGTGAATATTGTTGAGCCTGTGATTAATGTAGATATTCATTCTTGTCATGAATCCAACGCTGAATTTCTAAAGCTTCAAGATTCTTATGACAAACTTTCAAAAGGTTTTAATGAGCTTCAACAACATTGTATATCTCTTAAAATTGAGAATCAATCTAAAATGAAACTCTTTAAAAAACAAATGATTGTGAAAACTCCGTTGAGACAAGTGACAAGATGATTCAGGTTGTTCAGGCTTTAGAGGAAGAAATTATGAGACTTAAGAGAGAATCAGTAGCAGAGAAATTGGAACTAGAGGCTGCAGAGATTAAGAACCATGCCCTAGAAGATAGAATTACTTCTATGATAGGGGAGCTTGATAAAGTAAAGAAGGGTTTCTCAGATATTTATGGTTCATTAGAAGATCGCTTCGCTTTTAATGCGGCGGAGCAAAAGTCACTCGTTGACCAATTGAACCGTAAGTGCGAGGAAATCTCTGACTTAAACATTAAACGCATAGACAAAAACATGGTTTTGGCTGAATTAATGGAGACACTTCAACTCAAAGGACAAGAAGTTGTTGATAATCCAGCCACCATCTCTGCCTCGACCTCTAGTGCTCCCAAACCCAACCCACGTGTGCTATATCGGGATCCAAAACTTAAGAATAGTCCAACTAAGTTTGCTACATACATGAAAAATGCCTTAGAACATGCAGATCTAGCTAGAGAGATTGTTGATGACATGCGTGAACTAGATCCCACAAGTCATCTTCTATATGAGTTGTTATTATATGTGGATCATGTTCAGGATTATTTAGAAAACTTAGAGTACATTGGGAAACCGATATCTGTACCCCCAAAACAACAAACCACCACCATTGCCATGACTCAGTTCAATAAGAATCCAGGATCTAAGCCAATATTAAACACACCCATCAAGGCTAAATCAAAATCTATAACTAATGTTCCCTTGGCTTCTACAGGAGTAATTTTATCTACTAACGCTAAAGGATCTCAAGACAAGAAGAATTGGATCAAGCCTTCCACTAGTAGGACTGCGAAAAAGAAAGTAGAAGTTCACCATAGGAATGTTATTTTAAATTTGAATAAAAAGAATCATGTAACTAAGACTAAAGGCACTGTGCTTGTGCAGCAGCCTAGGCAAAATGTGAATTCTAATTTGAGATGTTGGAATTGTAATGAATGCATGTTTTCTAAGCGTCATGATTTATGCCTTGTTGATCACGTGAATGAAATGTATGCAATTAGGAACAATCTTGAATGGATTCCAACGGGGAAGAAATTCACCCAAGTTGGTTGGCAATGGAAACCCACTGGTAGGACCTTCACTGCTAATGGAACTACATGCCCTTTAACTAGGATCACATCCACGGAAGTTAGGTCCCAGCGTCCTTTAAATAGGAACACTAGCACTAAGAAATGGAAAAAGCGCCCTTTAACTAGGTCTGCCCCCACTATTGTGCCTACCAGTGAAGAAGTACCTCAGAATCTTAGACAACTAAAATCTAAGCCGGCATTTAGGAAGCAAGTTTGGAAGCCTAAGAATTCTTCGGTTAGCAAATCTAAGATACTTATATCTATACTTGCTAACTCGGAGGAACTACTAGATTCTGATACATCTTCCTTGTCTGGTGATATTTTCAGGTGGTACAAATCATCCTCTGGTACGTGGACTCTGGATGCTCAAAGCATATGACCGGAGATCGCTCGATGCTCAGAAATTTCGTCAGCAAGTTTCTAGGAACGGTTAAATTCGGCAACGACCATATTGCGATGATCATGGGTTATGGTGAATACCAAATTGGGAATGTTACGATTTCAAGGGTTTATTATGTGGAGGGAATTGGTCACAATCTATTTTCAGTGGGACAATTTTGCGATTCAAACCTTGAGGTGGCTTTTCGACAACATACTTTCTTTATTCGCGATTTGGCAGGAAATGATTTGTTAAAGGGTTCTCGAGGGGATAATCTCTACACACTGTCGATTCAAAACATGATGGCCGCCTCTTGTTTGCCTGCTCTCCAAAGCATCTAAGACCAAGTCATGGTTGTGGCATCGCCGGTTATCTCACCTTAATTTTGATGCTATTAACCATTTGGCTAAAAATGAACTTGTTCGTGGTTTTCCAAAACTTAATTTTGACAAGGATCATTTATGTTCCGCGTGTTCTTTGGGAAAAAGCACAACGAAATCATACAAACCTAAAGCAGAAGACACCAACCAAGAACCACTGTATCTTTTGCACATGGATCTTTGCGGGCCAATGCGTACGGCTAGTGTGAGTGGTAGAAAATACATCCTCGTCATGGTGGATGATTTCTCAAGGTTTACATGGGTAAAGTTTTTAACATCCAAGGATCAAGCACCAGAATATATTATTACTTTCTTAAAAATGATTCAAGTACGCCTTAATGCTACTGTTCGCCGTATTCGAACTGATAACGATACTGAGTTTGTTAATCAGATTCTTCGAAATTATTATGAGAAGGTTGGTATTTCTCATGAAACATCCGTGGCTCGCACTCCACAACAAAATGGTGTCGTTGAAAGACGCAACCGTACACTTATGGAAGATGCTAGAACTATGTTGATTTATGCGAATGCTCCTTTATTTTTATGGGCTGAAGCAGTGGCAACCGCATGCTATACCCAAAACCGCTCCATCATCCGTAAACACCATGGTAAAACTCCATATGAGCTACTTCATGGACACAAACCCAATATTTCATTTCTTCATGTGTTTGGTGCACTGTGTTATAAAAATACAAATAGTAAGAATTTGGGAAAACTTCAACTGAAGGCTAATATTGGAATTTTCATTGGTTACTCGCCTGCAAAGAAAGCTTACCGAATTTATAACCGTTGTCTTGGCAAGATTTTAGAAACTTTGGATGTGACAATCCGTCAATTTATGGTTGATATTTTATTCTCAATATTTATTTGAAAACATTATTTTAATGTTACAATATGAACTCACTTATTTTTGGGAAGTAATTTGGATTTACGTCTTGAAGTAGCATCGACTACGTCTAAACCGGAGGATTCAACGTTACGTGCTTACGTTTACATACACCGTCTTTGGTGACAGTCCGACATTTCAGAAAATAAATTTATCCGCGAATATTATTTTGGAGTTTTAAATTTGTGTTAGTTCATAAACTCACAAATTTACGAGAAGAGATTAGGACTTACGTGAATAATTTAACGTCCTTTACGACTAAACCGGAAACCTTAGGATTACGTATTTACGTTTTTGAACTCCGTTTTTGATGAGACAATTTTTATTAGAATTGTTTTGTGACATAGATTCATAATTTATAAAAACGTTTTTCGTAAAACGACCCGAGAGCACGCAAATCCAGGAAACTAGAATCGAGGAGTACCCGTAAATTAATGGGGATGGGACAAGTTTACACTTGCCCACCCCCATACATGTGGCATCTAAATAAGCTACACCACACACCATAGGTGTCAAAACTTCCTAAACAAGACTAACACTTGTCTTGCAAAGTTTATAAAACCATTTGCATAAACCATTCCTCACTTTTCAACACATGCAAAACCACTCATCCTCCCTTCCTTTCTCTCTCATTTTCGTCCCAAAACCACCAAAAACAACCCTCATTTGATCTATTTTAGCCATAAAATCATGTGTTATTCATACACATGATGATGCCCCTTTGAAGACTTGTTGTTTTGAGGTGATTCTAACACCTAAAAAGAGGTTTTCTATGGAGTTTTGGGGCTGATTTCTCAAGGAGTTTTCATGAAGAACAAGGTCTGATTTTTGGAGGAGTCTACAAGTATTTGGTGATCCTAGAAGTGGTATTGATATCTCATAAGATTGGTTACCTAAAACCAAGTCTTGTTCATCATCAACCTCATCTTTTCATCACTTTGGTAGTATAAAGATTGTTCTTCCTATCCTCTTTTTATTTTGATTATGTAATCATGTATTTTATTTCCTATTGTATATGTATATGATGAATATATGATGATAAAAATGTTATGTGGGGATTTGTTGTTGATAAACATGATTAAAAAGGTGAAAAACCATATGAAACAAGGTTAAAATCTTGCTTAAAAATGTTGGCTGTATAAAACAGTAAGGAAACAGGTCATGGACTGATAAAATGGTGAAGTAGAATCCATTTACAGTAAGCTATATGTCTTGTACACATGTGAGAGTTGGCCATGCAATGGAATCAAAATAATGAGTGAGATATGATCAAAACAAGTTTAAGGTACAAATCTGAGTTCACTGTTTTGGACGATTTTTAGAAAATACTTAGAGGATGATTCAACAGTAGCTATAAAGAGTTAAATGGAGCATATATCATGTAGTTTATGTGATAAAAATTTGAGCTTCTATCTCCATATAGAACTCTAGATATGGCAGTTTTGGTGAAGATGAAAATAAAAATCAGATTTTGAGAATTAATGTTTATTATTATTATATAAGCACTCAAAATTATATTATATAAAATGTAAAATAAAAACCCACTAACTTATGGATTTTATTTATATAAATAGGTAAAAGGTTAAATAAGTGTATAAATTATAAAAATGGTAGTGGAATAATACTTATAAGTTATAAAACTATAAACACGATTTTTACGACTTTTTCGGCTATTACCGTAAAATTAACGTTTTTCGCCAATTAAAACTTAGACGATCAAACCCGTCTAATGTAAAGTTTTTAAAAGTCATATACTGATATATAAGTAACTAATACAAGTAAAAACCGATAAAACCCGAACTATAGGACATACGGACATTAACGAGCTAAGTAAACACATCGGGCTAATAATTGGACTAAATAAGTTAAACACTTATAAAAAGTGGGCTTAACCCATTTGGGCCCAACTTGTAAAGCTTAAATACTGATAATATAAGTGTAAAAAGGATTAAAACAAGTTAAGAACTTATAATAGGCTTATTGAACCTAACACACGTAAATAGGTAAAACGAGAAAACTAGTATAAAAGTTATCGACACATAACACAAAAATGAGTAAATGAGAATATGTAAACCCACTTGATCATCATATATATATAATCATCATATGTATACATAATTGTTATTTTTATAAATTCATTGGACATGAGTCTAAGACCGAGTATTATTTGTCTAGGTTTCCGTGATTGAAGCACGTGCCGTACGTCTGAATTGCCGATAACCCGCCTTCCCACATCAACGTGAGTTCATAGCCTCGCACTCTTTTAAATGTTTTATAAATGCTTTATAAACCCGCGAGGGAGATAACATGTTAGTTTTTATAAAAGTTTGGACACCATTTGTCCCGATTGTTTGTATATTGATTTTGGACCCGAATGATTGAATGACCCGATTGTATGACCCGATAAATGATTAATGGACCCGATAGATGAAATTAAATGGATTATTAAAGTTAGGTTATGTCACTAAAAGTCCCATTAGCATGAATTGTGAACTACCGGGAGTTGGTAGACGCTTATGCATTTAATAGTACTATTTGGGGACGATCACCCCAGTTCGCGCCTTGACGGTTGATCCCCGTCGTGCCACATTGATTGGTAAGCGAATTAATGTATGAGAAGATTTCCATAGCGTGACCTTTGTGACGACACGCTACTTTAGATGGGCAAAATTTGTATCGGGTTAGCTACCCGTTGTTGGTTTAGTAAGGTAACAATGTCATGCGGCTTATAATAATCCGAATTAACAAAATAATAATAGACGCTCTGAATTACGATGTATTGCCTGACTAGCAATACAGGGTCATACTATTGATATTATGATGGTATTTTGGTTTTCATAACCATATTCATATAACGATTTTTATTTGATTTTATACAACGTCATAAGACGTATTGTATGATTGTTTTTACGACATTGGCTCGTATAATGATTTTTAAGGCAAATGCCTATATTATGATTTTCGATAAGGATTTGTATAAAAATGACTTTGGCTATTCTATGGCCTATTATAAAGATTTGTATAAACTGATTTTGGCTATTTTACGGCCTATTACAATGATTTGTACGAATTGATTTTTGGTACTAATTTTATACCAAAGTTATATTGATGGAATTTATTAAACTCTATTAATTCACTCGGCGTTATCGCTGACCTTTTCTTTTAACATGTTTTATCTCAGGTACTTGAAGGTAATTATCGGGAAGACGACAAGAATTCATGGCCCGCACTTAAACAATATTTTCCATTCAAATACTTTGTAAAAACTTTGTATGAAATAATATGATTTGGGACCGATGTAACTTTGATGTTTATGAATGGAAATGCTTTATAAATAAACGACGCGATTCTTATGCGTTGTCTATGATGTGAGTAATGTGCTATCCCGTAACACCAACTAGTCTTCCGCTGTACTAAGTTGTATAAATTTGGGGGTGTTACAGTTTGGTATCAGAGCTCTCGTTATAGAGAACGAAAGATTTTTAAAACGAAGGTTTTGAATAAAACATTTCAAAATCTTTTAACTATAAACATTTTTCTAAAAATGTCTAAAAATCTTTTGACTATAACGGTGCCGAAGAATTCCCGAGTTACCGACAAGGCCAGACTGAGAAGTGTTGTTTTAAACATATATATAACTTGGATTATATAGATATGATGTAATTTGATTACATGATTGTTTGATGATTATTTTGATATTTATACGAGGTATTTATACGACGTATATTGTCACAATGTACCCTAAATCCCCTAGTAAATTAATCGAAGCTATTCTCGTAGGAATTCTAGCTATCCTAGATCTAAACCAAGTTGTGGATATTTATGATCCCAACAAATGGTTGATATTCGTAGAAATGTAGATATTAGTTGATTGTGATATTGAAAAAGAATTGGCAAGATTAAATCTGATATCGATGTCATGACGATTTTTCCTTATAGAGTGGAGTTTGACAAAACGTTACCACCTAGAAAGATGTCATCTGACTCGTTGTCATCCAATTCTTAAAATTGAAATCGAAAGGGTGAATGTTGCACTTGAGGCTGTTATTGGAACCATTACCCAAAAGCCTCATGCCACTAATACCTTTCCGAGAAGTCTAGTTGAATGATCAAGTCATTTCATATTAATGACTCATTTGATAATCGTTGTTGTAAGAAGTTATAGAATCAGAAATTAAGTGTTGATTCATATCGAGCTTTTATTGCCCTATTAAGGTTTATAAATAAGATTGAAAGTATTGGAGAATGAAGTAGGATATCGAATTGGGTATAATTTGATTGAAACTTGAATAAAGTAAAATTTAACTTGTATTGGAATATGAGATTGTTAAGAGGAACTCGTTAAGTTCTTTGATGGAATTATAAGGTATTAATTGATTGTAGGTTCGTGCTAAAGGTTGTTCCTAGGCCATTGTCCACTAATGAGGATGCCCAATGTCCAATAAATAAATTGAAGAAATCTTCTTCTGAATTGAGACCGATGGATCTTCCGGGACATGTGGAACACCTAATGACTCTTGTAGATTAGTATTCATTGTGGTATCTTTTAAAAATCCCTAACTTAACTGAGATATCAGATGGTAGGATGAGTTTTGAGAATTGTATGACATAGTGACACGTAATGTGTTACGGTACAATTTTGACTTGTTTGTGATTAATGAAAAAGACTACCTTTGATTGCTAAATTCTACATGTATCGATGTTATCTATCTTTTCTTGCTTCTTACTAATGCTCGCATTAGTGATACAACCATTGAACAAGTACTCATCTCGATTTGAGTTACGTTGTGGATTATTCTCTTTGTATTCCTGAGTGCCATCGAGATCATGAACCTCATGATTATTTGGCTAAAGCTCATTTCCTATCATATTGTAGTTAGTTCTTGGTGAACAACTTTTCATCACTTTTCTGCAGATCACTCATTGTTTTTATAAGATAAAACCGTATCCATTGAAAAAAATTGAATTTTCATCACTATAAGGATTATTCAAAGTAAGATTTATAAGTGATTGTTATCAAAATGAAGTTGTTTATGAAATACCTTGGAAAACTTAATTGTTTTCATAACAAGGAAAATCTTTGTAAATTTATTCTTGATTCTTATTTAAGAATTAAGCGTGAAAATATTTTTATTATAAACATGATGATAAAATTTTGACGAACTGAGTATTGCATCGTTAATCTTGAAATTGTATATAGTTGCACACCTACATACAATTTGGAATGGACTATGCAAGACTGATTAGTAGTCACCATAAAACTAATGAATAAACACTACATTTTCTTTGAAGATTGTGAAAGATTAAACTTTATGAGATCTGCAAGAAGTGAAAAATAAGGACATAATGTTAGGGACACCTACATATGTGCCTGTAGCATCTATTCTTCTGAGTCAAATTACTCATCTGTGGAAATTGTCTTATTTGACAATTGACAATTCTTTCTTGTCCAATTCTCCCGTAGTAAGATTCTTAGGAAAAGTATCTGATTACCAAGTGTTGATACCCGACTGGATGTATTGATGTTCTTATCATTTCTTTTGATTTGATTTCATTTGAATGACCTGGGTAACGATCCGAGGAGCTTTCGAATGCGTACTCAAATTATGAAAACATGGAATATATTCATATTCGTTAAATGTTTTCGTTTGTATCTGATTTGAAATTCTCTCGCATAGATTATGCGTTGACCTTACTCTTTTAATAGTAATTGTATATCCTGATATCCTTGATTTATGAAGAATTATGAGTTATTATTAGTCTTTTGAGAAGTTCACATCTTATTGACAGCAATACAACTGAAAAAGTTGATAATGCCAGTAGAATGGATTGATTGATTATGACATGACGACATTGTCTTAATCGATGGGAACTCGAGTAGAATTCCCCTAAATGATGAGATGTTGATTATCAAAAGTGATCTAAATAACTCTTGATGGATGATTTTATCCTGTATTTAGACTTGAAATTATACCATGAATGGTTGTGAATTAGTCATAGATATTATAATCTAGAAGAAGCTAATATGTATTTATTAAAAGATGTTTATGTTATCTGAAACTTTAGAAAGTATTTGTTGATGAATTACCTAGACTTTCGCCATTAAGGCAAGTTGAAATTGGTATTTGGTTATATTCTCGGTGCTGCACCTATGGCTTGTGCACTGTACGTCAGCACCATCTGAATTTAAGGAATTACCGTACAACTGAGAGAGTTGTCGGAGAAAGATTTTTTTATACCAAGCCTGTCATCCTGAAGAGCTATGGTGTTATCTTTCCTTATATTTATAGATTACTGTGACTGAGTAAATTGAAAATCGAAGACGATATCCATAACTCGAAATGGAAGATTTGTTCGATCATTTACAAGGTTCTAGCGTTTGTTTATAAGATTTGATCCATAGCATGGTTATCATCAACTTCGCATCTGCGAAAGAGATTATCTATTCCAATCACTACATCCGGTGCTTGTAATAAACATTATGAGTTTCACGTGATGTCGTTTGGACTGACTAATGCACGTGTAGTATTCATAAATTTGGTGAATCACGTGTGTAGGCTGTAATTTGATAAATTCATGCTCGTGATCATTAAGGACCATTTGTTTGTTTGTAAGTATAAGAATGAGTTAATAATTATTTATAGACTGCCCTGAATTGGCCAAACATTGTAAACCTGAACCTTGAATAATTAACACATGATTAAAAGACTTGAACCTTTACATGATTTGACTATGTGATTAAAAGGATAATGGAATATAAATTGACTCTTCAAAAATTAAGAGCCCTTTTAAGACTTTGAGTATTACTAAAAAGAAAATGGAAATATGTTTTGACGAATGTTTTAACAAAGGATTTTAAGGGATTATTCCCTTATACACAAACCATTTAACTAAACTTCTGTTTAGGGGTAAATGTTTGTGTATACCTCAAGATTACTTAAGAAGTATTGAGTAGAACCATTAAACCATGACTTGAAATTTGAAACGACAATTTTTGCTTTCCAAACTAAGAAAACTTGGATCAAAGTATAAACAAAGATTTTTAGAACATTTACGAAATCTTATTAATTATTTTAATTATTTTCGATAAATCAACAAAAATCTTGTTAATTAAATTCAAATTATCTTTGAACATTTTATATAATTGGTCGAACTAAGAAATTTAAAACTTTTACGTTTACATTTCATAAAAATTGAATATTTAATATTTAATTAATTATAATAATTATCGACGCTTTAGACGACGGATTGAGTAAAACGGATAAAAATGATAGAAGAAACTAAAACATAAAGAATATGAAGAAAGAATTTTGAATAAATAAAGTTATGATATTTATTTCATCAGGAGAAAGTGAACGTAATTACTAACGTTTAATATAGAAACAATATCTTAGTAAATTGTGGACATGATAATTATATCATCATGATAAGTGAATATAGATACTGACATATAATATAAAAAGGATGAAGAAACAATTAGGACATGTTCCTTAATAATGAAGGTGCAAAATAAATTGCCAAACAATTTGAAATATAGCCGATGATTGTAAAAAGGATATTATAGATAATAAAAGGGGTTCGCGGCTAATGTGAACCATCAGAATTAAGAAGCCGATGGCGTTAAAATGTATAAAAGACCACATGTGACTGTCTAAATATGGAGATTGTGAGATATAGTATGTTAGAATTTGTAAGTATAAGTATTCTATTTTATGTCATTAATGACTAAAAGTATCTTGGTCTGAAGAGGTTGTACTAATGCCAAATTATGAAGGCAGAGATCGCCTCATACATTAGTAAACGTCTAGCTATTGCAAAGGTCATCATTTGAATTTGATTCGATTTGGGTCATCGTCGACAGACTGACCAAATCTGCTAATATCATTCTCGTTAATGATAAATGCAAAAGAGTTATATAAACATAGTGTGCCTGTATCGATCATCTATATATCAAGATCTTCGCTTCGCATCAGATTTCCAGAGATTTGCTCAGAAATCATTGAGAACGAACCTTGATGAGAGTACTATGTACCATCCCAAATCGAAAGGACGAGGTAAAGTAACGATACAGAGTAATATAAGTGCTGTTTTATGTTTGAATGAATGACCTTTGGTAATAGACCGTATTATTTTGGAGTTTTAAATTTGTGTTAGTTCATAAACTCACAAATTTACGAGAAGAGATTAGGACTTACGTGAATAATTTAACGTCCTTTACGACTAAACCGGAAACCTTAGGATTACGTATTTACGTTTTTGAACTCCGTTTTTGATGAGACAATTTTTATTAGAATTGTTTTGTGCCATAGATTCATAATTTATAAAAACGTTTTTCGTAAAACGACCCGAGAGCACGCAAATCCAGGAAACTAGAATCGAGGAGTACCCGTAAATTAATGGGGATGGGACAAGTTTACACTTGCCCACCCCCATACATGTGGCATCTAAATAAGCTACACCACACACCATAGGTGTCAAAACTTCCTAAACAAGACTAACACTTGTCTTGCAAAGTTTATAAAACCATTTGCATAAACCATTCCTCACTTTTCAACACATGCAAAACCACTCATCCTCCCTTCCTTTCTCTCTCATTTTCGTCCCAAAACCACCAAAAACAACCCTCATTTGATCTATTTTAGCCATAAAATCATGTGTTATTCATACACATGATGATTCCCCTTTGAAGACTTGTTGATTTGAGGTGATTCTAACACCTAAAAAGAGGGTTTCTATGGAGTTTTGGGGCTGATTTCTCAAGGAGTTTTCATGAAGTACAAGGTCTGATTTTTGGAGGAGTCTACAAGTATTTGGTGATCCTAGAAGTGGTATTGATATCTCATAAGATTGGTTACCTAAAACCAAGTCTTGTTCATCATCAACCTCATCTTTTCATCACTTTGGTAGTATAAAGATTGTTCTTCCTATCCTCTTTTTATTTTGATTATGTAATCATGTATTTTATTTCCTATTGTATATGTATATGATGAATATATGATGATAAAAATGTTATGTGGGGATTTGTTGTTGATAAACATGATTAAAAAGGTGAAAAACCATATGAAACAAGGTTAAAATCTTGCTTAAAAATGTTGGCTGTATAAAACAGTAAAGAAACAGGTCATGGACTGATAAAATGGTGAAGTAGAATCCATTTACAGTAAGCTATATGTCTTGTACACATGTGAGAGTTGGCCATGCAATGGAATCAAAATAATGAGTGAGATAAATCTGAGTTCACTGTTTTGGACGATTTTTAGAAAATACTTAGAGGATGATTCAACAGTAGCTATAGAAAAGTTAAATGGATCATATATCATGTATTTTATGTGATAAAAATTTGAGTGTCTATCTCCATATAGAACTCTAGATATGGCAGTTTTGGTGAAGATGAAAATAAAAATCAGATTTTGAGAATTAATGTTTATTATTATTATATAAGCACTCAAAATTATATTATATAAAATGTAAAATAAAAACCCACTAACTTATGGATTTTATTTATATAAATAGGTAAAAGGTTAAATAAGTGTATAAATTATAAAAATGGTAGTGGAATAATACTTATAAGTTATAAAATTATAAACACGATTTTTACGACTTTTTCGGCTATTACCGTAAAATTAACGTTTTTCGCCAATTAAAACTTAGACGATCAAACCCGTCTAATGTAAAGTTTTTAAAAGTCATATACTGATATATAAGTAACTAATACAAGTAAAAACCGATAAAACCCGAACTATAGGACATACGGACATTAACGAGCTAAGTAAACACAATGGGCTAATAATTGGACTAAATAAGTTAAACACTTATAAAAAGTGGGCTTAACCCATTTGGGCCCAACTTGTAAAGCTTAAATACTGATAATATAAGTGTAAAAAGGATTAAAACAAGTTAAAAACTTATAATAGGCTTATTGAACCTAACACACGTAAATAGGTAAAACGAGAAAACTAGTATAAAAGTTATCGACACATAACACAAAAATGAGTAAATGAGAATATGTAAACCCACTTGATCATCATATATATATATATAATCATCATATATATACATAATTGTTGTTTTTATAAAGTCATTGGACATGCGTCTAAGACCGAGTATTATTTGTCTAGGTTTCCGTGATTGAAGCACGTGCCGTACGTCTGAATTGCCGATAACCCGCCTTCCCACATCAACGTGAGTTCATAGCCTCGCACTCTTTGAAATGTTTTATTAATGCTTTATAAACCCGCGAGGGAGATAACATGTTAGTTTTTATAAAAGTTTGGACACCATTTGTCCCGATTGTTTGTATATTGATTTTGGACCCGAATGATTGAATGACCCGATTGTATGACCCGATAAATGATTAATGGACCAAATAGATGAAATTAAATGGATTATTAAAGTTAGGTTATGTCACTAAAAGTCCCATTAGCATGAATTGTGAACTACCGGGAGTTGGTAGACGCTTATGCATTTAATAGTACTATTTGGGGACGATCACCCCAGTTCGCGCCTTGACGGTTGATCCCCGTCGTGCCACATTGATTGGTAAGCGAATTAATGTATGAGAAGATTTCCATAGCGTGACCTTTGTGACGACACGCTACTTTAGATGGGCAAAATTTGTATCGGGTTAGCTACCCGTTGTTGGTTTAGTAAGGTAACAATGTCATGCGGCTTATAATAATCCGAATTAACAAAATAATAATAGACGCTCCGAATTACGATGTATTGCCTGACTAGCAATACAGGGTCATACTATTGATATTATGATTGTATTTTGGTTTTCATAACCATATTCATATAACGATTTTTATTTGATTTTATACAACGTCATAAGACGTATTGTATGATTGTTTTTACGACATTGGCTCGTATAATGATTTTTAAGGCAAATGCCTATATTATGATTTTCGATAAGGATATGTATAAAAATGACTTTGTCTATTTTATGGCCTATTATAAAGATTTGTATAAACTGATTTTGGCTATTTTACGGCCTATTACAATGATTTGTACGAATTGATTTTTGGTACTAATTTTATACCAAAGTTATATTGATGGAATTTATTAAACTCTATGAATTCACTCGGCGTTATCGCTGACCTTTTCTTTTAACATGTTTTATCTCAGGTACTTGAAGGTAATTCTCGGGAAGACGACAAGAATTCATGGCCCGCACTTAAACAATATTTTCCATTCAAATACTTTGTAAAAACTTTGTATGAAATAATATGATTTGGGACCGATGTAACTTTGATGTTTATGAATGGAAATGCTTTATAAATAAACGACGCGATTCTTATGCGTTATCTATGATGTGAGTAATGTGCTATCCCGTAACACCAACTAGTCTTCCGCTGTACTAAGTTGTATAAATTTGGGGGTGTTACATTGGATGTCGATTTTGATGAGCTGACAGCGATGGCTTATGAGCAACACAGCTCTGAACCCGCATTACATGAGATGGGAACCAGTACAATCAGTTCCAGATTAATTCCCAACAATCCTACTTCTCCATCATTTCTACCACCTACAAGGTCCGAGTGGGATAAGTTATTTCAACCTATGTTTGATGAATTCTTTGATCCACCGAGTATTGATTATCCAGCACTTGTAGCCGTAGCTCTGATTCCCGAAGTTATCGCTCAAGATAATGGAAATCAATCCGAGACATCTATTGTTACTCTCGAACCAGATGTCCCATCCCCTAACAATTCACAAACTCTATCTGAATTATCACCACCACTCGTTCCTAATGATGTTGAAGAGGATCCCTATGATCACGACTTGGAATATGCTCACTTACAAGAGCTTCCCTTCTTTGGTTCACATATACCTGAAGACCCTACTGGTGCGTCTACCTCAGAGGAAGCTCCTGCAATCGTTCACTCCTGACCACCACGGATTGAATCTCACAACACAAAATGGACAAAGGATCACCCAATCCGCAATATTATTGGTGACATCGATCGACCAGTCTTAACACGCCACCAACTCCAAGAACATGCATTATATTGCTATTTTGATGCATTTCTTTCAGACATTGAACCTAAAAACTGGCAACAAGCCATGACCAAATCCTCTTGGATTGAAGCCATGCAAGAGGAACTTAATGAATTTCAACGTCTTGATGTGTGGGAATTAGTTCCTTTACCCAGCAACGTTGAAATCCTGACATTGTTGTGGGTATATAAGGTTAAACTCGATGAGTTAGGTAGAGTGCTGAAGAACAAAGCAAGATTGGTTGCTAAAGGTTACAAACAAGCTTTGGGTATTGACTTTGAAGAATCCTTTGCTCCTGTTGCACGCTTGGAGGCAATTAGACTATTCCTTGCTTATGTTGCTCACATGAATATGATCGTCTACCAAATGGATGTTAAGACGGCATTTCTCAATGGTGAATTAAGGGAAGATGTCTATGTAAGCCAGCCTAATGGATTCGTCAACTCGGAGTATCCTAATAACGTGTACAAGCTCAAGAAGGCTCTTTACGGGTTGAAACAAGCTCCACGCGCGTGGTACGATCTCTTATCGTCGTATCTCATCTCGAAAGGCTTCTCCAAAGGCAAAGTGGACCCAAATTTATTCATTCTCAAGGAGGACAACGACATGATACTGGTACAAATTTATGTTGATGATATAATATTTGCTGCTACTAATCAACGATTGTCTGACCATTTTGAGAAAATTATGTCCACACGCTTTAAGATGTCGATGATGGGAAAATATTCATTGTTCTTAGGGTTGCAAATTTCTCAGAATCCCAGACATCTTCATTAATCAATCCAAATTTGCTCTTGAATCATTAAAGAAATATCATTTTGAAAACTGTGATCCCGTGGATACTCCAATGGTGGAGAGATACAAGTTAGATGAAGATAAGGAAGGGATAGCTGTCGATCCTAAACTTTACCGTGGAATGATCGGCACCCTTCACTATCTGACTGCTAGCAGGCCTGATTTGCAATTGGCTATATGCATGTGTGCCCGGTATCAGGCTCGGCCTACCGAAAGCACTTACATGTTGTGAAAAGGATCTTTCGGTATCTTAAAGGAACACTTAATCGTGGTTTGTGGTATCCGAAGGATTCCTCTATTGCGCTAATCTCATATGCAGATGTGGATTATGTTGGGTGTCAAGATACTAGACGTAGCACTTCTTGTAGTGTGCAACTTCTTGGAGATAGACTTATTAGTTGCGCATCTAAAAGGCAGAAAAGCGCTGCGATATCAAGTACCGAGGCTCAATACATTGCTATGTCCTGTTGTTGTGCTCAAGTCCTTTGGATGAGATCACAATTAACTGACTACGGTCTTGGATTCAATAAAATCCCGATGTACTGTGATAACAAAAGTGCAATTACTCTGTGCTGCAACTATGTTCAACATTCCCGGGCGAAGCACTTTGACATACGCTACCACTTCATCAAAGAGCAAGTAGAAAATGGAGTGATCGAACTGTACTTCGTCAACACTAAGTATCAGCTGGTAGATATTTTCACGAAGGCATTAGATCGAGGACACATCGAGTTTTTGATCGAAAAGCTAGGCATGAAATCATTCTCACCAGCGACACTTAAGGAGTTGGCAGAAGAATCTGAAGAATAGTAGTGGTAAACTATTCTCGAGTATCCTTTGATCGTGATCTTGTATATTATCGTATATATTTAAACCATCAAAAGAAAAATACAAAAATATAAAACATAGAAAAACCATAAAAAATATAAAACATTCAAAATCCATAAAAAATATAAAATATAGAAAATCCAAAAATATTTTTCATTTTCAAAACGGGCATGTCTTTTAGTACGGTAATATTTACGGCCTTAGAAATGTCGATTAAAATTGACACGGCGTCATAAATAGAGTCCGTATAAAAGTTGTATATGTTTTTAAAACATGCCCATTATGGCTTGTAGTTATTTTTGACTACAACCCGCTTTTCGCATTTAAGTCACGTATTTCTTACGAAAGCGTTGGCTCACAGCGGGAATTAATTTTCTCGGGTATGGTTTACTTTAAAACTGTGACAATCCATCAATTTACGATTGATATTTTATTCTCAATATTTATTTGAAAACATTATTTTAATGTTACAATATGAACTCACTTATTTTTGGGAAGAAATTTGGATTTACGTCTTGAAGTAGCATCGACTACGTCTAAACTGGAGGATTCAACGTTACGTGCTTACGTTTACATACACCGTCTTTGGTGACAGTCCGACATTTCAGAAAATAAATTTATCCGTGAATAATATTTTGGAGTTTTAAATTTGTGTTAGTTCATAAACTCACAAATTTACGAGAAGAGATTAGGACTTACGATTTTATTTTAACGTCCTTTATGACTAAACCGGAAACCCTAGGATTACGTATTTACGTTTTCGAACTCCGTTTTTGATGAAACAATTTTTATTAGATTCGTTTTATGCCGTTGATTCATAATTTATAAAAACAATTTTCGTAAAACGACCCGAGGGCACGCAAATCGAGGAAACTAGAATCGAGGAGTACCCGTAAATAAATGGGGATGAGACAAGTGGGACACTTGCCCCACCCCCATCAAAACCGGCCCAAGCTAGGACACCACATCATTTTATGTGGCACCTTTGTAACAATAATGCTACACTTGTAAGCAAAGCTTACAAGTTAAGCTTTACCACCTCAAAACAAGCTACCAAATACCACTCTTCTCATTTCTCACCATGCAAACAACTCATCCTCTCTCTCACTCTCTCTAATATGCCGTCCCATTTGCTCCACAAAAACACCATCATTAATCAAAAATCAACCATGAAATCTTATGTTATATACACATATATTGAAGCCCTTTTGAAACCCTATTGATTGGTGGTCCTTATAACATCCAAGGAGGAGTTTTCATGGAGTAGTAGGGCTGATTTTCCACAAGGTGTCTATGAAGAATGGTGGTCTTGAAGATGGTCTTGGTGCATCACAAGTTTCTCCATCAAATTCCATGTTTTGATCACAACCAACATCAACTTGGTGGTATAAAGATTGTCCTCCTCATCTTCTTGTTATTTTGATTATGTAAACATGTATTTTATTTCCTATTGTATATGTATATGATGATTATATGATGATAAAAATGTTATGTGGGGATTTGGTGTTGATAAACATGATTAAAAAGGTGAAAAACTATAAAGAACAAGGTTAAAATCTTGGTTAAAAGTGATGCCTGTATAAAACAGTAAAGAAACATGTTATGAAGTGATAAAGTGATGAAGTAGAATCCATTTACAGTAAGCTATATGTCTTGTACACATGTGAGAGTTGGCCATGCAATGGAATCATTGTAATGAGTGAGATATGATCAAAACAAGTTTAAGGTACAAATCTGAGTTCACTGTTTTGGACGATTTTTAGAAAATACTTAGAAGATGATTCAACAGTATCTATAGTAGAGTTAAATGTAGCAAATATCATGTAGTTTATGTGATAAAAATTTGAGCTTCTATCTCCATATAGAACTCAAGATATGGCAGTTTCGGTGAAAGTGAAGATAAAAATCAGATTTTTGAAAAATAAAGTATAATACTATTATATAAGCACTCAGAATTATATTGTATAAAATGTAAAGTTAAAACCCACTAACTCATGAATTTTATTTATATAAATATGTTAAAGGTTAAATAAGTGGACATTTTATAAAAATAGTAACTTGTTATGTCTTATAAGACATAACAAATTACCTAGACTTTTGCCATTAAAGCAAGTTGAAATTGGTATTGATTATATTTCCGGTGCTACACTTGTGGCTTGTGCACTGTACGTCAGCACCATTTGAATTTAAGGAATTACCGTACAACTGAGAGAGTTGTCGGAGAAAGATTTTATTCTACCAAGCCTGTCATCATGAAGAGCTATGGTGTTATCATTCCTTATATTTATAGATTACTGTGAACTGAGTAAATTGACAATCGAAAACGATATCCATAACTCGAAATGGAAGATTTGTTCGATCATTTACAAGGTTTTAGCGTATGTTTTAAAGATTTGATCCACGGCATGGTTATCATCAACTTCGCATCTGCGAAAAAGATTATCTATTCCAATCATTACATCCGGTACTTGTAATGAACATTATGAGTTTCACGTGGTGATGTTTGGATTGACTAATACACATGTAGCATTCATAAATTTTGTGAATCACGTGTGTAGGCTGTAATTTGATAAATTCATGCTCGTGATCATTAAGGACTATATGTTTGTTTATAACAATAAGAATGAAGTAATAATTAATTATAGATTACCATGAATTGGTCGAACAATTAAAACTTGTGCCTTGAATATTTAATATAAGACTTAAGACTTAATCCTTTATATGATTTAACCGTGTGATTAATAGATAATGGAAGCTATATTGACTTTTCAAAGATTAGAACCATTAACGCTTAGGGATTAAAAACTTAATCCTTTACATAAAATGACCGTTGGATTAATAATGGTAAGATGTATGCATATAGACTCTTCAAAAATTAAGAGCCCTTTTAAGACTGTGGATTTTACCAAAAAAAAAAAAAAGAAAGAAAAATGGAAATATGTTTTGACAAATGTTTTAACAAAGGAGTTTTAAAGGGATTATTCCCTTATACACAAACCATTTAACTAAACTTCTGTTTAGGGGTAAATGTTTGTGTATACCTCAAGATAACTTAAGAAGGATTGAGTAAAACCATTTATACCATAACCTGAAAACTTAAAACGACAATTTTTGCTTTTCAAACTAAGAAAACTTTGACCAAAGTATAAACAAAGGTTTTTCGAACATTTACGAATCTCCTTAAATATTTTCGATAAAAAATAAAAAAATAAAAAAAAATCGTGTTAATTAAATTTAAATTTATTTTTGAACATTTTATATAATTGATCGAACTAAGAAATTTAAAAACTTTTACGTTTACGCTTCATAAAAATTAACTAATAATTATTTAATTAATTATAATAATTATCGATGCTTTAGACGACGGATTGAGTAAAAGGGACAAAAATAATAGTCGAGATAAAATTAAAACTTAGAAAATATGAAGAAAGGTGAACGTTATTACTGACGCATAATATAGAAAGAATATCTGAGTGAATTGTGGACATGATAATTACATCATCATGAGAAGTGAATATAGATACTGACATATTATATAAAAAGGATAAAGAACCAATTAGGATATATTCCTTAATAATGAGGGTGCAAAATAAATTGTCGAACGATATAAAAATAAACGATGTTTGTAAGAAGGATAATATAAATAGTGAAAGGTTTCACGGCTAATGTGAACCATTAGAATTGAGAAGCCGATAGCGTTAAATATTTTAAAGGCCACTTGTGGTTGCCTAACTATGAAGGATTGTGAGATATAGTTATATTGGAATCTTGTAAGTATAAGTATTCTATTTATGTCATTTATGACTAAAAGTATCCTTGTCTGAAGAAGTTGTACTAATGGCAATTATGCAGGCAGACATCGCCTCATACATTAGTAAACGTCTAGCTATTGCAAAGGTCATCATCTGAATTTGATTCGATTTGGGTCATCGTCGACAGACTGACCAAATCTGCTAATATCATTCCAGTTAATGATAAATGCAAAGGAGTTACGTAAACATAGTGTGCCTGTATCGAACATCTATATCAAGATCCTCGCTTCGCATTGAATTTCTAGAGATTTGCTCAGAAATCATTAAGAACGAACCTTGATGAGAGTACTATGTACCATCCCAAATCGAAGGGACGAGGTAAAGTAACGATACAAGGTAATATAAGTGCTGTTCTATGTTGAAATGAATGACCTTTGGTAATAAACCGTATAATCATTTTCCTTTGGAAAGATTATCATTGATAATCATCGTATTAGGATCGAGATCTAATCTTGTTAGGATCTAAATCTTAGAGCATCTATAAGCAGGAGTTGAGATGAAGACACCCGACATACACCCATTGTGAGTTGGACATGTCTTTTAGGTTTAAGGTTTCCTATGATGGCGAACCTATCCTTGCAAAATATCCGACCCGCGAGACCTGAAATGATTGTTGAAATTAGGATTTGATTATTGACAGCCGGTAGTGGGCAAGAGGTTATGTGAATATGAAATGTAGATCTTGAAGCGCCAAATGGGTAGCGAAGTTATGCCACAATTTTTAACCTTGGAAAAATGAATTCATGATCTGACAAATCATGGGATATAAGTCCCCGTTGTATGGGACCATTGAGATGATGTAAAAGTTGGGATTGAAAGGCATATAAGCTGGATCTACCCTAGGACTTCAAAGACTGCGTGAATTATGTTTCGTGTATCGAACTTGATGGAATATCTATCAAGTGAAAATCTGATTATTCTTAGTAGAGCTTAGATCGGCGAAAAGTTGCATTCATCAAAAACCCGTGAACATCATGGATAGAGAAAGTAAGTCAACATTAAGCCTGATCTTATTCCCGTAGTTATGTTTGATGAAACTCGCGTATTATAATGGATTGCACTTGTGAGAAAAGACCGAATGTGGAGGAAATACCCACATGGCTTTAACTCTATAAGAAGCGAGTAGTAAGATGATCTTTGAGGACAAAGATCCTGTTTAGGGGTAAATGTTGTGACAAACCGTCAATTTACGATTGATATTTTATTCTCAATATTTATTTGAAAACATTATTTTAATGTTACAATATGAACTCACTTATTTTCGGGAAGAAATTTGGATTTACGTCTTGAAGTAGCATCGACTACGTCTAAACCGGAGGATTCAACGTTACGTGCTTACGTTTACATACACCGTTTTGGTGACAGTCCGACATTTCAGAAAATAAATTTATCCGTGAATAATATTTTGGAGTTTTAAATTTGTGTTAGTTCATAAACTCACAAATTTACGAGAAGAGATTAGGACTTACAATTTTATTTTAACGTCCTTTACGACTAAACCGGAAACCCTAGGATTACGTATTTACGTTTTCGAACTCCGTTTTTGATGAAACAATTTTTATTAGATTCGTTTTGTGCCGTTGATTCATAATTTATAAAAATGTTTTTCGTAAAACGACCCGAGGGCACGCAAATCGAGGAAACTAGAATCGAGGAGTACCCGTAAATAAATGGGGATGAGACAAGTGGGACACTTGCCCCACCCCCATCAAAACCGGCCCAAGCTAGGACACCACATCATTTGATGTGGCACCTTTGTAACAATAATGCTACACTCGTAAGCAAAGCTTACAAGTTAAGCTTTACCACCTCAAAACAAGCTACCAAATACCACTCTTCTCATTTCTCACCATGCAAACAACTCATCCTCTCTCTCACTCTCTCTAATATGCCGTCCCATTTGCTCCATAAAAACACCATCATTGATCAAAAATCAACCATGAAATCTTGTGTTATATACACATATGTTGAAGCCCTTTTGAAACCCTATTGATTGGTGGTCCTTATAACATCTAAGGAGGAGTTTTCATGGAGTAGTAGGGCTGATTTTCCACAAGGTGTCTATGAAGAATGGTGGTCTTGAAGATGGTCTTGGTGCATCACAAGTTTCTCCATCAAATTCCATGTTTTAATCACAACCAACATCAACTTGGTGGTATAAAGATTGTCCTCCTCATCTTCTTGTTATTTTGATTATGTAAACATGTATTTTATTTCCCATTGTATATTTATATGATGATTATATGATGATAAAAATGTTATGTGGGGATTTGGTGTTGATAAACATGATTAAAAAGGTGAAAAACTATAAAGAACAAGGTTAAAATCTTGGTTAAAAGTGATGGCTGTATAAAACAGTAAAGAAACATGTTATGAACTGATAAAGTGATGAAGTAGAATCCATTTACAGTAAGCTATATGTCTTGTACACATGTGAGAGTTGGCCATGCAATGAAATCATTGTAATGAGTGAAATATGATCAAAACAAGTTTATGGTACAAATCTGAGTTCACTGTTTTGGACTATTTTTAGAAAATACTTAGAAGATGATTCAACAGTAGCTATAGAAGAGTTAAATGTAGCACATATCATGTAGTTTATGTGATAAAAATTTAAGCTTCTATCTCCATATAGAACTCAAGATATGGCAGTTTTGGTGAAAGTGAAGATAAAAATCAGATTTTTGAAAAATAAAATATAATACTATTATATAAGCACTCAAAATTATATTGTATAAAATGTAAAGTTACAACCCACTAAATCATGAATTTTATTTATATAAATATGTTAAAGGTTAAATAAGTGGACATTTTATAAAAATAGTAACTTGTTATGTCTTATAAGATATAAAACTATAAACATGATTTTTACGACTTTTTCGGCTATTACCGTAAAATTAACGTTTTTGTTAAATAAAACTTAGATGGTTGGACCCGTCAAATGAAAACTTTATAAAACTTATATACTGATATATATACATGTATAACAAGTAAAAACCGATAAAACCCGAACTATAGGGCAGACGGACATTAACGAGCAAAGTAAACATATTGGACTAATACTTGGGCTAATAATTGGACTAAATAAGATAAACACTCATAAAAAGAACTTATTGGGCTTAACCCATTTGGGTCCAACTTGTAAAGTGTAGATACTGATAATGTAAGTATAACACGGATTAATACAAGTTAAGAACTTATAATAGGCTTATTGGACCTAAAACACGTAAATAGGTAAAACGAGAAAACTAGTATAAAAGTTATCGACACATAACACAAAAATGAGTAAATGAGGATATGTAAACCCACTTGATCATCATATATATATATAATCATCATATGTATACATAATTGTTATTTTTATAAAATCATTGGACAAGAGTCTAAGACGAGTATTATTTGTCTAGGTTTCCGTGATTGAAGCGCGTACTGTACGTCCGAATTGCCGATAACCCGCCTTCCCACATCAACGTGAGTTCATAGCCTCGCACTCTTTTAAATGTTTTTATAAATGTTTTATAAACCCGCGAGGGAGATAACATGTTAGTTTTTATCAAATAGGACACCATTTGTCCCGATTGTTTGTTTATTGATTTTGGACCCGAATGATTGAATGACCCGATTGTATGACCCGATAAATGATTAAAGGACCCGATAGATGAAATAAAATGGATTATTAAAGTTAGGTTATGTCACTAAAAGTCCCATTAGCATGAATTGTGAACTACCGGGATTTGGTAGACGCTTATGCATTTAATAGTACTATTTGGGGACGATCACCCCAGTTCGCGCCTTGACGGTTGATCCCCGTCGTGCCACATTGATTGGTAAGCGAATTTATGTATGAGAAGATTTCCATAGCGTGACCTTTGTGACGACACGCTACTTTAGATAGGCAAATTGGTATCGGGTTAGCTACCCGTTGTTGGTTTAGTAAGGTAACAATGTCATGCGGCTTATAATAATCCGACTAACGAAATACTACTAGACGCTCAGAATTACGAAGTATTGCCTGACTAGCAATACGGGGTCATACTATTGATATTATGTTTGTATTTTGGTTTTCATAACCATACTCATATAACGGTTTTTATTTTCATACAACGTCATAAGACGTATTGTATGATGTTTTTACGACATTGGCTCGTATAATGATTTTTAAGGCAAATGCCTATATTATGATTTTCGATAAGGAATTGTATAAAATGACTTTGGCTATTTTATGGCCTATTACAAAGATTTGTATAAAATGATTTTGGCTATTTTACGGCCTATTACAATGATTTGTACGAATTGATTTTTGGTACTAATTTTATACCAAAGTTATATTGATGGAATTTATTAAACTCTATGAATTCACTCGGCGTTATCGCTGACCTTTTCTTTTAACATGTTTTATCTTAGGTACTTGAAGGTAATTCTCGGGAAGACAACAAGAATTCATGGCCCGCACTTAAACAATATTTTCCATTCAAATACTTTGTAAAACTTTGTACGAAATGTAATGACTTGGGACCGATGTAACTTTGATATTTATGAATGGAAATGCTTTATTATTAAACGACGCGATTTTTATGCGTTGTCTATGATGTGAGTAATGTGCTATCCTGTAACACCAACGAGTCTTCCGCTGTATTGCGTTGTAAAATTTGGGGGTGTTACAGTTTGGTACCAGAGCTCTCGTTATAGAGAACGAAAGATTTTTAAAATTAAGGTTTTGAATAAAACTTTTCAAAATCTTTTTACTAAAAACATTTTTCTAAAAATGTCTAAAAAAATCTTTTGACTATAACGGTGCCGAAGAATTCCCGAGTTACCGACAAGGCCAGACTGAGAAGTGTTATTTTAATATATATATATATATAACTTGGATTATATATATATATATATATATATGATGTAATTTTATTACATAATTGTTTGATGATTATTTTGATATTTATACGAGGTATTTATACGACGTCGATTGTCACAAGAAACCCTAAATCCCCTAGTAAATTAATCGAAGCTATTCTCGTAGGAATTCTAGCTATCCTAGATCTAAACCAAGTTGTGGATATTTATAATCCCAACAAATGATTGATATTCGTAGAAATATAGATATTAGTTGATTGCGATATTGAAGAAGAATTGGCGAGATTAAATCTGATATCAATGTTATGACGATCATTTCTTATAGAGTGGAGTTTGACAAAACGTTGCCACCTAGAAAGATGTCATCTGATTCGTTGTCATCCAATTCTTAAAATTGAAATCGAAATGGTGAATGTTGCACTTGAGGCTGTCATTGGAACCAGTACCCAAAAGCCTCATGCCACTAATACCTTTCCGAGAAGTCTAGTTGAATGATCAAGTCATTTCATACTAGTGACTCATTTGATAATTGTTGTTGTAAGAGATATAGGACTGGAAATTAAGTGTTGATTCATATTGAGATTGTATTGCCTTTACAAGGCCGAAGAATAAGGTTGTAAGTATTGGAAGAATAAGGTAGGATGTCGAATTGAGTATAAAATAAAAAAATTTTGATTGAAAACTTGAATAAAGTAAAAATTTAACTTGTATGGAATATGAAATTGTTAAAAGGAAGCCGTTATGTTCTGTGATGGAATTATAAGGTATTAATTGATTGTAGGTTCGTGTTAAAGGTTGTTCCTAGGCCATTGTCCACTAATGAGGATGCCCAGTGTCCAATAAATAAATTGAAGAAATCTTCTTCTAAATTGAGACCGATGGATCTTTCGGGACAGGCAGGACACCTAATGACTCTTGTAGATTAGTATTCATTGTGGTATCTTTTAAAAATCCCTAACTTAACTGAGACATCAGTTGGTAGGATGAGTTCTAAGAATTGTATGACATAGTGACACGTAATGTGTTACGGTACAATTTTGACTTGTTTGTGATTAATGAAAAGACTACCTTTGATTGCTAAATTCTACATATATGGATGTTATCTATTTTTTCTTGCTTCATCCTAGTGTTTGCATTAGTGATGCAACCATTGAACAAGTACTCATCTTGAATCGAGTTACGTTGTGGATTATTCTTTTGAGTGCCATCGAGATCATGAACCTCATGATTATTTGGCTAAGCTCATTTCCTATCATATTGTAGTTAAGTTCTTGGTGAACAACTCTTCATCACAATTTTGCATATCACTCATTCTTTTTATAAGATAAAACAGTATGCCTTGAGAAAAATTGAATTTTCATCACTATAAGGATTATTCATAGTGAGATTTATAAGTGATTGTTATTGAAATGAAGTTGTTTATAAAACACCTTGGAAAACTTAGTTGTTTTCATAACAAGGAAAAAAAAAATCTTTGTAAATTTATTTTTGATTCTTATTTAAGAATTGAGCATGAAAATGTTTTTATTATAAACATGATGACAAAGTTTTGACGAACTGAGTATTGCATCGTTAATCTTGAAATTGTATATAGTTGTGCGCCTACATATAATTTGGAATGGACCATGCAAGGCTGATTAGTAGTCACCATAAAACTGATTAATAAACACTAAATATTCTTTGAAGATTGTGAGAGATTAAATTTTATGAGATCTACAAGAAGTGAAAAATAAGGACATAGTGTTAGGGACACCTACATATGTGCCTGTAGCATCTATTCTTCTGAATCGAATTTACTCATCTATGGAAATTGTCTTATTTAACAATTGACAATTCTTTCTTGTCCAATTCTCCTGTAGTAAGATTCTTAGGAAAAATATCTGATTACCGAGTGTTGATACCCGACTGGATGTATTGACGTTCTTATCATTTCTTATGAATTAATTTCATTTGAATGACATGGGTAACGATCCGAGGAACTTTCAAATGCGTACTCAAATTATGAAAACATGGGATATATTCATATTCGTTAAATGTTTTCATTTGTATCTGATTTGAAATTCTCTCGCATAGATTATGCGTTGACCTTACTATTTTAATAGTAGTTGTGTATCCTAATATCCCTGAATTTGTGAAGGATTATGAGTTATTACTAGTCTTTTGAGAAGTTCACATCTTATCGACGGTAAAGAAACTGGACGGTTGATAGTGCCAGTAGAATGGATTGATTGATTATGACATGACGACATTGTCTTAATTGATGGGAACTCGAGTAGAATTCCCCTAAACGATAAGATGTTGATTATCAAAAGTGATCTAAATAATTCTTGGTGGATGACGATATCCTATATTTAGACTTGAAATTATAACGTGAATGGTTGTGAATTAGTCATAGATACTATAATCTAGAAAGAACCTAATATGAATTTACTAAAAAGACGTTTCTGTTATCTGAAACATTAGGAGGTATTTATTGGTAAATTACCTAGACTTTTGCCATTAAAGCAAGTTGAAATTGGTATTGATTATATTTCCGGTGCTACACTTGTGGCTTGTGCACTGTACGTCAGCACCATTTGAATTTAAGGAATTACCGTACAACTGAGAGAGTTGTCGGAGAAAGATTTTATTCTACCAAGCCTGTCATCATGAAGAGCTATGGTGTTATCATTCCTTATATTTATAGATTACTGTGAACTGAGTAAATTGACAATCGAAAACGATATCCATAACTCGAAATGGAAGATTTGTTCGATCATTTACAAGGTTTTAGCGTATGTTTTAAAGATTTGATCCACGGCATGGTTATCATCAACTTCGCATCTGCGAAAAAGATTATCTATTCCAATCATTACATCCGGTACTTGTAATGAACATTATGAGTTTCACGTGGTGATGTTTGGATTGACTAATACACATGTAGCATTCATAAATTTTGTGAATCACGTGTGTAGGCTGTAATTTGATAAATTCATGCTCGTGATCATTAAGGACTATATGTTTGTTTATAACAATAAGAATGAAGTAATAATTAATTATAGATTACCATGAATTGGTCGAACAATTAAAACTTGTGCCTTGAATATTTAATATAAGACTTAAGACTTAATCCTTTATATGATTTAACCGTGTGATTAATAGATAATGGAAGCTATATTGACTTTTCAAAGATTAGAACCATTAACGCTTAGGGATTAAAAACTTAATCCTTTACATAAAATGACCGTTGGATTAATAATGGTAAGATGTATGCATATAGACTCTTCAAAAATTAAGAGCCCTTTTAAGACTGTGGATTTTACCAAAAAAAAAAAAAAAGAAAGAAAAATGGAAATATGTTTTGACAAATGTTTTAACAAAGGATTTTTAAAGGGATTATTCCCTTATACACAAACCATTTAACTAAACTTCTGTTTAGGGGTAAATGTTTGTGTATACCTCAAGATAACTTAAGAAGGATTGAGTAAAACCATTTATACCATAACCTGAAAACTTAAAACGACAATTTTTGCTTTTCAAACTAAGAAAACTTTGACCAAAGTATAAACAAAGGTTTTTCGAACATTTACGAATCTCCTTAAATATTTTCGATAAAAAATAAAAAAATAAAAAAAAATCGTGTTAATTAAATTTAAATTTATTTTTGAACATTTTATATAATTGATCGAACTAAGAAATTTAAAAACTTTTACGTTTACGCTTCATAAAAATTAACTAATAATTATTTAATTAATTATAATAATTATCGATGCTTTAGACGACGGATTGAGTAAAAGGGACAAAAATAATAGTCGAGATAAAATTAAAACTTAGAAAATATGAAGAAAGGTGAACGTTATTACTGACGCATAATATAGAAAGAATATCTGAGTGAATTGTGGACATGATAATTACATCATCATGAGAAGTGAATATAGATACTGACATATTATATAAAAAGGATAAAGAACCAATTAGGATATATTCCTTAATAATGAGGGTGCAAAATAAATTGTCGAACGATATAAAAATAAACGATGTTTGTAAGAAGGATAATATAAATAGTGAAAGGTTTCACGGCTAATGTGAACCATTAGAATTGAGAAGCCGATAGCGTTAAATATTTTAAAGGCCACTTGTGGTTGCCTAACTATGAAGGATTGTGAGATATAGTTATATTGGAATCTTGTAAGTATAAGTATTCTATTTATGTCATTTATGACTAAAAGTATCCTTGTCTGAAGAAGTTGTACTAATGGCAATTATGCAGGCAGACATCGCCTCATACATTAGTAAACGTCTAGCTATTGCAAAGGTCATCATCTGAATTTGATTCGATTTGGGTCATCGTCGACAGACTGACCAAATCTGCTAATATCATTCCCGTTAATGATAAATGCAAAGGAGTTACGTAAACATAGTGTGCCTGTATCGAACATCTATATCAAGATCCTCGCTTCGCATTGAATTTCTAGAGATTTGCTCAGAAATCATTAAGAACGAACCTTGATGAGAGTACTATGTACCATCCCAAATCGAAGGGACGAGGTAAAGTAACGATACAAGGTAATATAAGTGCTGTTCTATGTTGAAATGAATGACCTTTGGTAATAAACCGTATAATCATTTTCCTTTGGAAAGATTATCATTGATAATCATCGTATTAGGATCGAGATCTAATCTTGTTAGGATCTAAATCTTAGAGCATCTATAAGCAGGAGTTGAGATGAAGACACCCGACATACACCCATTGTGAGTTGGACATGTCTTTTAGGTTTAAGGTTTCCTATGATGGCGAACCTATCCTTGCAAAATATCCGACCCGCGAGACCTGAAATGATTGTTGAAATTAGGATTTGATTATTGACAGCCGGTAGTGGGCAAGAGGTTATGTGAATATGAAATGTAGATCTTGAAGCGCCAAATGGGTAGCGAAGTTATGCCACAATTTTTAACCTTGGAAAAATGAATTCATGATCTGACAAATCATGGGATATAAGTCCCCGTTGTATGGGACCATTGAGATGATGTAAAAGTTGGGATTGAAAGGCATATAAGCTGGATCTACCCTAGGACTTCAAAGACTGCGTGAATTATGTTTCGTGTATCGAACTTGATGGAATATCTATCAAGTGAAAATCTGATTATTCTTAGTAGAGCTTAGATCGGCGAAAAGTTGCATTCATCAAAAACCCGTGAACATCATGGATAGAGAAAGTAAGTCAACATTAAGCCTGATCTTATTCCCGTAGTTATGTTTGATGAAACTCGCGTATTATAATGGATTGCACTTGTGAGAAAAGACCGAATGTGGAGGAAATACCCACATGGCTTTAACTCTATAAGAAGCGAGTAGTAAGATGATCTTTGAGGACAAAGATCCTGTTTAGGGGTAAATGTTGTGACAAACCGTCAATTTACGATTGATATTTTATTCTCAATATTTATTTGAAAACATTATTTTAATGTTACAATATGAACTCACTTATTTTCGGGAAGAAATTTGGATTTACGTCTTGAAGTAGCATCGACTACGTCTAAACCGGAGGATTCAACGTTACGTGCTTACGTTTACATACACCGTTTTGGTGACAGTCCGACATTTCAGAAAATAAATTTATCCGTGAATAATATTTTGGAGTTTTAAATTTGTGTTAGTTCATAAACTCACAAATTTACGAGAAGAGATTAGGACTTACAATTTTATTTTAACGTCCTTTACGACTAAACCGGAAACCCTAGGATTACGTATTTACGTTTTCGAACTCCGTTTTTGATGAAACAATTTTTATTAGATTCGTTTTGTGCCGTTGATTCATAATTTATAAAAATGTTTTTCGTAAAACGACCCGAGGGCACGCAAATCGAGGAAACTAGAATCGAGGAGTACCCGTAAATAAATGGGGATGAGACAAGTGGGACACTTGCCCCACCCCCATCAAAACCGGCCCAAGCTAGGACACCACATCATTTGATGTGGCACCTTTGTAACAATAATGCTACACTCGTAAGCAAAGCTTACAAGTTAAGCTTTACCACCTCAAAACAAGCTACCAAATACCACTCTTCTCATTTCTCACCATGCAAACAACTCATCCTCTCTCTCACTCTCTCTAATATGCCGTCCCATTTGCTCCATAAAAACACCATCATTGATCAAAAATCAACCATGAAATCTTGTGTTATATACACATATGTTGAAGCCCTTTTGAAACCCTATTGATTGGTGGTCCTTATAACATCTAAGGAGGAGTTTTCATGGAGTAGTAGGGCTGATTTTCCACAAGGTGTCTATGAAGAATGGTGGTCTTGAAGATGGTCTT
The DNA here is from genome assembly GCA_025667525.1 of Glebionis coronaria. Taxonomy (NCBI): domain Eukaryota; kingdom Viridiplantae; phylum Streptophyta; class Magnoliopsida; order Asterales; family Asteraceae; genus Glebionis; species Glebionis coronaria. The sequence goes on along the minus strand of CM046880.1, from coordinate 171,829,540 downwards.
GGTGCATCACAAGTTTCTCCATCAAATTCCATGTTTTAATCACAACCAACATCAACTTGGTGGTATAAAGATTGTCCTCCTCATCTTCTTGTTATTTTGATTATGTAAACATGTATTTTATTTCCCATTGTATATTTATATGATGATTATATGATGATAAAAATGTTATGTGGGGATTTGGTGTTGATAAACATGATTAAAAAGGTGAAAAACTATAAAGAACAAGGTTAAAATCTTGGTTAAAAGTGATGGCTGTATAAAACAGTAAAGAAACATGTTATGAACTGATAAAGTGATGAAGTAGAATCCATTTACAGTAAGCTATATGTCTTGTACACATGTGAGAGTTGGCCATGCAATGAAATCATTGTAATGAGTGAGATATGATCAAAACAAGTTTATGGTACAAATCTGAGTTCACTGTTTTGGACGATTTTTAGAAAATACTTAGAAGATGATTCAACAGTAGCTATAGAAGAGTTAAATGTAGCACATATCATGTAGTTTATGTGATAAAAATTTAAGCTTCTATCTCCATATAGAACTCAAGATATGGCAGTTTTGGTGAAAGTGAAGATAAAAATCAGATTTTTGAAAAATAAAATATAATACTATTATATAAGCACTCAAAATTATATTGTATAAAATGTAAAGTTAAAACCCACTAAATCATGAATTTTATTTATATAAATATGTTAAAGGTTAAATAAGTGGACATTTTATAAAAATAGTAACTTGTTATGTCTTATAAGATATAAAATTATAAACATGATTTTTACGACTTTTTCGGCTATTGCCGTAAAATTAACGTTTTTGTTAAATAAAACTTAGATGGTTGGACCCGTCTAATGAAAACTTTATAAAACTTATATACTGATATATAGACATGTATAACAAGTAAAAACCGATAAAACCCGAACTATAGGGCAGACGGACATTAACGAGCAAAGTAAACATATTGGACTAATACTTGGGCTAATAATTGGACTAAATAAGATAAACACTCATAAAAAGAACTTATTGGGCTTAAACCATTTGGGCCCAACTTGTAAAGTGTAGATACTGATAATGTAAGTATAACACAGATTAATACAAGTTAAGAACTTATAATAGGCTTATTGGACCTAAAACACGTAAATAGGTAAAACGAGAAAACTAGTATAAAAGTTATCGACACATAACACAAAAATGAGTAAATGAGGATATGTAAACCCACTTGATCATCATATATATATAATCATCATATGTATACATAATTGTTATTTTTATAAAATCATTGGACAAGAGTCTAAGACGAGTATTATTTGTCTAGGTTTCCGTGATTGAAGCGCGTACCGTACGTCCGAATTGCCGATAACCCGCCTTCCCACATCAACGTGAGTTCATAGCCTCGCACTCTTTTAAATGTTTTTATAAATGTTTTATAAACCCGCGAGGGAGATAACATGTTAGTTTTTATCAAATAGGACACCATTTGTCCCTATTGTTTGTTTATTGATTTTGGACCCGAATGATTGAATGACCCGATTGTATGACCCGATAAATGATTAAAGGACCCGATAGATGAAATAAAATGGATTATTAAAGTTAGGTTATGTCACTAAAAGTCCCATTAGCATGAATTGTGAACTACCGGGATTTGGTAGACGCTTATGCATTTAATAGTACTATTTGGGGACGATCACCCCAGTTCGCGCCTTGACGGTTGATCCCCGTCGTGCCACATTGATTGGTAAGCGAATTTATGTATGAGAAGATTTCCATAGCGTGACCTTTGTGACGACACGCTACTTTAGATGGGCAAATTGGTATCGGGTTAGCTACCCGTTGTTGGTTTAGTAAGGTAACAATGTCATGCGGCTTATAATAATCTGACTAACGAAATACTACTAGACGCTCAGAATAACGAAGTATTGCCTGACTAGCAATACGGGGTCATACTATTGATATTATGTTTGTATTTTGGTTTTCATAACCATACTCATATAACGGTTTTTATTTTCATACAACGTCATAAGACGTATTGTATGATGTTTTTACGACATTGGCTCGTATAATGATTTTTAAGGCAAATGCCTATATTATGATTTTCGATAAGGAATTGTATAAAATGACTTTGGCTATTTTATGGCCTATTACAAAGATTTGTATAAAATGATTTTGGCTATTTTACGGCCTATTACAATGATTTGTACGAATTGATTTTTGGTACTAATTTTATACCAAAGTTATATTGATGGAATTTATTAAACTCTATGAATTCACTCGGCGTTATCGCTGACCTTTTCTTTTAACATGTTTTATCTCAGGTACTTAAAGGTAATTCTCGGGAAGACAACAAGAATTCATGGCCCGCACTTAAACAATATTTTCCATTCAAATACTTTGTAAAACTTTGTACGAAATGTAATGACTTGGGACCGATGTAACTTTGATATTTATGAATGGAAATGCTTTATTATTAAACGACGCGATTTTTATGCGTTGTCTATGATGTGAGTAATGTGCTATCCCGTAACACCAACGAGTCTTCCGCTGTATTGAGTTGTATAAATTTAGGGGTGTTACAAAAACCATACAAGGGATCGAGTTTACTTCATAACTTGGTCTAACACAAATTTGTGTACGTTTCAGTGCACTTATTTTGTTAAAATAAGAGAAATCTTATTGCCACCACGAATCAATTTTTCTAAGACATACATTGGAAAATTCTTTCATCTATATTTGACTCGTTAAACAATGACTACATCTCTTTAAATAGAAAACGGGTCATTGTTTAAGTGGGAGAATATATCATTTCATCTTCGTCATCAAAACGGTCTTCAAAAGTTTTCGAGAAAAATTAATTGGTTAAATGGTTAATGACTGGATCTTCTTTGGTATACGATTTGTGATTGTTCGTGATTTGTTATGAGTTATGTGTTTCGGATATCTGCATTTAGGATAAAATGTTTAGTTTGTGTGCGGAAAAGAATAGTTAATATAATGGGGAAGGTTTAACGCTTGTTAAATTACTTAACGGATGTTATCCTAAACTTTGTCATTAACTAAAATTGGAAATTAGAGGAAATTAGGGGACTAAAATTGGACAAAGTGTAAAACTTGCCAAATTTTGACCTAAGTCAAAAAACATAGCCGCCTCTTTTTCTTATTTTTTCTCTTTTCTTTTCCTGGTCGTCTTCCACACACACAAAAACACACACTATCCACCATTTTTGTTCTTGATTCTTTGTTCTGTGATTCTTCTAGCCACCTCATTCGATCAATCTAAGGTACAAACGTTAATTTCCGTGTATAACTTTGGCTTATTTCTTCATTAAATCCTTTAATTAATACGTTTTTAAGCTTAGGGTTTTATGAGTTAATTAGATCAAAATTAATTAGGGTTTCTAAGTGGGTTTGGCTCAGTTTTTGATTAGAACATAGATTGTTGCCTTAATAACACTCACACGCGTTTAGGGAAACTTAATTTAGGCTGTGCTCGTTTTAGGGGAGTTAATGTTATCTTTCCCAATGAACTCTACTTCCCGAGTGAATGAACTGTCAAAAGTATTTCCCAAACGAAAGAAACTATTCCGAACGAAGGAAAACATTTCGAGCGAAGGGATTTATTCCGAGCGAAGGGGCATTTTCCCGAGCGAAGGGATTTATTCCGAGCAAAGGTTCATCTTCCCGAACGAAGGCAATCTTCCCGTACGAAGGCAAATCTTCCCGAACGAAGGCAATCTTCCCGAACAAAGGCAATCTTCCCGAACTAAGGAATTCTTCCCGAACGAAGGAAATTTTCCGAACGAAGGAAATTATTCCGAGCGAAGGGATTTATTCCGAGCGAAGGATCATTTTCCCGAACGAAGGATTTATTCCGAGCGAAGGAAGTTTACCGAACGAATGATCTATTTTTCCCGAACGAATGGAGTTTCCGAACGAAGGACTTTTTCCAGAATGTGCACTTTTTCCCGAATAAGTGAAATATACCGAATCAAGGACTTGTAGTTTTTTTTTCCGAATGAAGGATTGTTGGATTGTTAATTGCTTGTTTGCTATGGTTTGCTAATTGTTTGATGAATTATGTCATGTGTGCAATGCTTAGGAGTAAAAACATAATGGTATATTTGTGTGTATCAACCTTTTATGTCTTATCTTAAACAGAAAAAATGACTAATCCAACCGTGCAAGAACTCCAAGATGCATGAGCAGCAGCAATTGCCGCTGCAAAAGAACTTAAGTTCATACCAAACAATTACCGATTGAAGGAAGATTCTCATTCAACTCACTATGGATTCAAAGTCGCTTCTACAATCCTTGATCTTTCTCACTTCAAGAATGCATTAAGGAGTGCTGCTCCAGTTCTAATTGAGTACATGTACAAATTCTAGGCTACCAAGAAGCGGATTTCAAACAAGATCACATTCACCATCGACAACAAGGCACAGACACTCACAGTTTCAGAATTCCGTAAGATATTTGGAATCCGGGATACACCCAAAGGTCTTCCCTTCTCAGACCCCACCAAAGAAGAAGTCTTTCAGATGTTCATTGATGATCTTGGATATGCTGATCCTAACTTACGACTGGTGTCTGGGTTTACCACAAGCAAGTTGGGTCAACCTTGGAAAGCTATCTTCGGTATTCTAACTCGGTGTCTTACACCTAAAACAACTGGGTATGATTCTTTGCGCCTTCCAATTGCTAAGATATTTTGGGGAATGTACAAAGGTCTTTACACAGATTATGCATCCTTGTTATGGGAAGAATTTAATAATAAACTCTTCCAAAACACGAAGCATAAGGCTGGGAGTTTTCAGTATCCACGATTCATAAAGCTTATTATTCATTACTTTATGCAAAATGATGCTTCTATTAATAAGCGTGAAAAAAGCCGTCACCACACTGAAGAGGCTGATGATACTGTAGATCTAAGCCATGAAGGAATTTCCAGTGTTTGTAATCCTGGTCCTATTCCTGGTCACGTGCTAACTGATGAAATTATAGCATCTAATGATTACAATCAAATGCTGAGAGAAATCAAAAAACAAAAGGAAAGAGTTGAGACGGCAGAAGTCTCTTCAACTACAGTCAAAGGTAAAAGTAAACGTAAGCAAGAAGTTGTTTCACCTGAGACTAAAGCCAAGAGAACAAAGAAAAAGACTGATGCCAAATAGGATAACGCAAAGGTGAGAAGTTTGTCCTTGAAGATGAAGATGTTGTTGAAGATTTCACTGCCGAGCAACTTCGAAAAGATGAGTGAAAACATTTGAAGAAGGTTATTGCAAAAAGTAGGAAAGAAACCGGAGGTAGTGGCTCAAAAGTGCAGGTAGAAAATGAAGAGGAAGACGAGGAACCATACGACATTCGTGAGTTTGGTTCACCGGAATGGTACAAAGCACCAAAAGAGACATCCATAACAGATACAACAAGCATAGAAATGGACGAGTCTATTGACACGACAGCCATCGTGACTACAAATATCACCTCCACTGCTAAAAGTGTCCTCTTTCCAGGTTCTATGGTACCATTGTCTTTAAGTCAACCTATATCAACTCAACCTCCACCAATTCAGCCTTTGCCAACACAACCACTGTCGACTCAACTACAAACCCCTCCACCACCATCTAGTTCAGTCATCAGCACTGTCATAACAAATGTGTCTTCTCAACTGACATCAAGTATCCCTGTGATGCCATCATTTTCTGCAATTTATATGGCAGAGATGATGGATAAACATCTAGAAACTCAGAGAATAGAGATTGCTCAAATTCGAGAGGAGTTGATCAAACAACAACAAACTGAAGAAGCATCCAAGAAAGCTCAAGCGGAGATGATAGCCAAGTTCAATGCAGAGATGGAGTCAACACGAAAATCTCATGCAGAAGAACTTGCTCGTGTCAGAAAAGATGAAGCTGATAAAAGTGCAGCAAGGATCACAAAACTCCAAGAATTAAAGAATAAGTATAAGGCGGAGAAAGAAACACTTGAAGCTTCACTTGATGCTAGGGTGAACGAATCTGTTGAGTCCCTTCTTCCAAAGCTGCGAAAAGAAATGAAGAAGATTGCAGCCGATAAGTTGATGATCAAATCGTTAAATCCTTCAAAATCAACCTATAAAACTGCTTTTGAACTTACAGACTTTGAACTGAAGAAGATTCTTCATGCTCGCATGATTGAAGTCGGATCTGCTGACAAAACAAAGATTCAG